>CP092866.1:51026259-51639147 GCA_030710605.1 Cordylochernes scorpioides
GAAATAGGCATCTACTTATCGTGAAACTGAAAGTTGCTAATGCTTGCGCCATCGCCAATTCTGGAATAATTAAAAATCAACGAGAATAGTTGATATTTATTCCGATAGATGGCGCAAGCCATCAGCAACTTTCAGTTGCACGATAAGGAGGTGACATTTTCATAAAATAATAATGTTTTTTTATAAGAATGCTTGTTGTAACATATCGGACAGTTGAATCTTAAACACTTTATTTTTTTTTCCTTTCATGACCACGTTCACATGAGCCTTTTAGATAGCAGAGCGCCATCTAGTGGAACAGAAATCAACTGAACGTTATAATACCAACACCTTTGACCTTTTTAAAAAAATATTTTATTATTATTTTCAAACACACATATATATACAGGGGGGCCCATAAGTCCCGAACCCTTTTAATTTTTATTCAAAATTTAAAGGCAAACTAGAATAAAAACTGTAACTATTTATTCTAGTTTGACTTTTAATTTAATAAAAAAATTAAAAATTTGGGCTTCTATGGGTAACCCTGTATATTAGATCTTATATTTACATATCTACTACTCAAAAACATGAATTGAGTGTAAAACAGCATTGCAAAAATAATATGAAATATGATATAGCTCTTTTCATTTATTTACACATAGTAGAATAGATGCCCGCTATGTTTTATCTTCGTAACTATCAATATTGCTGCAGTTCTATAACTATAAAATATATATAAACACACGGAGTGAAAGATCCATCGAGAAAGTGTGTTAGGCCTCCACATAGAGACGACTTAGAGAAACTCTCATGGGAAATTAATTTCAATTTAGTGAGATTTAATTACAATTTTGATTGGATAGCAAACCTCGATAGCACTCATCCATCTAGAGGTAAATAAAATGAGAAGAACTGTGTTTGGGAACCTAGTTTTGGGTTTACGATATAACTTCTTTTATATCCATCAGAAACACACCTTTTATCAATGGCTTTCCTCATAACATCGATAATCCTGGCATCTCCTGAAGGATGGATTAGTTAAGCTAAAGTCAGGTTTGTCTTTATAAAAGGGATCGCTCACCTAATGGTTGGTCCTGTATTAGAGGTCTTTATTCTCTTCATTTTCAACGTGATCTTCACTAAGTCTACCATATCCCAAATTATTAAGGTATTCAATTTATTGGTAGAAATAAGAATAATGAAGCGCATAAAATCACTATACAACATGTTCATCAAAGAGAATCATGGTATTATTTAAAATTCTAGCACCGAGTGTAAATTTGAAAAAAAAAAACTTTTCTCAAGTTGTAGGGGGTGAGAAATATTCAGGTATTTGGTCGAAATATGAAAATATGTGAGAAAAATTGTGTTTTGTGATCATTCTAACAAACTACAAATTATGTAATAATACTGACAGATGTGATTTTTAAGAAAAATGTAAACTCGGATAAACACGTTAAATCTTTTTAAAATGATACTTCGACCAGATACAATTATTTATTCAAATCGATAATGGGATCGGGATCGAATACCTCATTGGGCTCTTTTTTTTTTTTTTCAAATAAAATATTGCTCCAATGGACCCCGATTCTTGCAAAAATCCAACCCTACCATTGGGTGCAAATAGACAAATGGGGCTCTGAAACAACTTGAAAGTACAAAAGTCGAACTGCTTTCAACCTATGTAGACATGTGACGCAATTTGCAATAAAAATAGTCCCCAACTACCCCCCCCCCCTATGATTATCATGGTCTGTATCACGTGTACCAAGGATAATAAAAAGGTAGATGATGATTGAAGAAAATGAAGAGTTCTCTCTTTTCTCTACATCTGTAAGAAGTATCAATGATTAAAGATGATGAGTACAGCCCAGACACATTGATATTCAGTATGATCAAACATGAGACATAATAACGTTTATGTCTAACAAGTATTTTGTCAATTTGTTTGCGGAAGTGAAAAGCTCGGGCTATGTAGGTAATTATATATAAATCTATTATTCTCAAAGTCTATGTGTAATTAATTTACCCTTCACTATATACCTCAACAAAAATACCTCTAATTGTTCGAATATAAGACAACCAGAGAATGGTCCACTACAATATTAAAGAAGCAGGGTAGATTAAACTGGCGAAATGTTAGCAGAATTCACTACTGATTAACCAGGCCTTCTTAATATTTTATCGTTGAAATAAAGACACAATGTGAGTAGTTATTTTATTTGAAAAATTGAAACCCCCTCAAAAATGTTTCTTTCTTTTTATCTTCGATATTAAACCGTTTGGTTGAATTTAGTACATAATATTGAAACCAATATATGAATAATATGATGTAATCCCGCGAACATATTTATATTGAATTTATCAGTGAAAATGCTCTTTATTTATATTTATGGAGCATTGGCGTCATATACTGCTGACATTCGACAACCCAAGAAGTAATTCCTTATTGGGAACTCCTACTTGATATCATTGTTTCATTGGCCATAGATAGACCCAGGCCCGATTACACCAGTAACTAAAAGTAATTAACTCTCTTCAAGTGCAATGTCAAACTAATTTCTTTATATGTAGAACCTGTGGGGTTACTTAGAGTAAAAAGCAGTCTTCAACTATGCATTGTGAATATCATATCCTTTACTAAGTGTAGTTGGGATTATAAAAATAAATTTTGGTTTCACTAATTGAAAATTAAATTTTAGACAATTAATAGTATGATAAAACATTACATCCCCGAGACCAAGATAATTTGCCGTTTTCATCTCACTTACATACGCCTTTATTTTCTTAACCTATTTATATCTAAATAGTATAAAATTTGGTTGGGTTGAAGTTGTATAAATTTGAGTAATATATTATTTGTAGAATTGAAAACTTGATAAAAGGATCTATTTGGGATTTTTCTCGAAAATATCGACAATGTGAATCATAATGACACCACCATCAACTCTTCATAGTTCAAACGACAGAATAATTTGCCATTGATTGAATAATCGACGCCGCTGTCATGAATGTTTGAACGACCCTAATCGGATTGTTTGTGCGTGGTGGTATTTCTGCTTCTTAATTTTAACCAATGGTGAACCACAGTGGGCCGCTCCAATAGTTGTGCGCATAAAATTGTAACTCCAACCACTCATGAACCAGAGTGGACAGCTTCAATAGTTGTACTCATAATACCTCCAGGATATGAGCTTTCAGTAATGTGGCTCAAACCACATCAAGCACAGTCGACAGTTTCAGGAGACGAGCTTACAGTAGTGTGGCTTTAACCACATCAACAGCAGTCGACAGCTCCAGGAGATGAGCTTACAGTATGTGGCCCAAACCACCCAATAACCTCAGTCGACAGATCCAGGAAATGGGCTTACAGTAGTTTGGCTCCAACCACACATCAACCACAGTTGAAAGCTCCGGGAGATGAGCTTACACTAGTGTGGCTCCAACCACATCAACAGCAGTCGACAGCTCCAGGAGATGAGCTTACAGTAGTGTGGCTCCAACCACATCAACAGCAGTCGACAGCTCCAGGAGATGAGCTTACAGTAGTGTGGCTTCAACCACACATCATTCACAAACGACAGCTCCAGCAAATGAGCCTACAGTAGTCCACACCACAACATCAATCACTGTCGACAATTCAAGGAGATGAAATCACAGTATTTTGACTCCAACAAGACATCAACCACAGTCGACAGTACCAGCAGATGAACTTAACAGTAATGTGGTTCCAACTACTCATTAAACGCAGCAGATCTCTATAGTATATGGGCTGATATTGGTGTGGCTCCAACTACTCGTGAACTACAGTATCCTGCTTTCTAAGTTGTGCTTATATTAGTGCGTTGGAATTGAAGTATTCAAATTATATGATGTTAGTAGAATATTGTGAAGCTTGATATTGATGCATTGTCAAATGTAGGAAAGCAATTTTCCAATATATTTTTATAAATGAAAAGCTATATTGTAAAAATAAAGTTACCACAATAGAAATTTAAAATATTTAAAAATTAATTTGTATATAAAATAGTATTTATCATCAATTTATTATCGTGATACTCCTGTTGAAGGACTGACAAGTCCGAAAGCTTGAAAATATAAATTTGAACAAGAAACTTAACCCTGGAAGCTTTATTTACTTTATAACAATAGAAAGAGTATAAAATATATCATAATTTATATTGCAAACACTTAGCATATTTTTTTTCAATTACCTTCATTTTTCTAAAATGTGGAAATATAGGAAAATATTTTCTATACAAGAATGTTTATACAACCTCATATCTATAATGGATAAATTCCATTTTTAAATAGTAAAAAAAAACTATAAATATAATTTAAATAATTATAACCTTTTGGTTTTTCGAGAAGAGAATACCGTACACATTTATCATTTAGATTTGGTAAAATATAAATAGTTACCAATCAGAGATTAGGACAATTTGTGAGAAAAATTCCCCCCCCCCCCAAAAATAATTTGTATTAATAATATTGGAGCTTGCTTTTATTTGATTGTGTTTGAATCTTTATTAAAGAAATCTATTTTTTGAAAACCCTTTATTGGGCGCCACCGCGCCGGAATTTTGATGAGTAGCCAATGATAATGGTAGTGCGGGGAGGAGGTGGAGAGGAGCTGGAAGATGGCGTTCTCCGGGAGCTGGAGCAGGGCTGGGTCCCACGACGAGGACTCCACGTGGCAGGAGCACGAAGAAGACCCCAGGGACCGGGACATCAGAAGCCTCCAGGTCCCCCGTGCCCCGGCGAGAAGCCCGGAAGACTCCCGATGTCGGCGGCTCCCGGTGTCTCGGGGCACTCCTCCACGGGCAGCTCCACGGTGGGCCCAGCAGGCCAGGGTCTTGTGTGGTCGCTGTCGGGAGGACAAACATAATTTTGAATTGAAGATAGGAGTACTATTCTGGTTCTCAACTTTTAGAGAAAATAACCATTGAATCAAAATATATCCGGGACATATCAGTTCTGAGAAGAAAGCAATGCCATATAAGAGTATTCTCAAGCAATTGCCATATTTAAAAGCCAAACACTGAGTATATAAATATTCTGGCAATGAAGATTATTCTGATGACATTCACACACTTACTATAAATAACAAGGCTGATGTATATTTTTCTGCAAAACAGAAGTCAGGTAAAGAGAGTCGCTATCTTTGAACTTCTTACCGCAAGAGGTGGATTTTCTGTAACAAGATCCATCTCATGTTGATAAGAATTAAATTATATGATCGGTATATATAAAACTTATAAAACTGAATTAAAACACTTTTTTTATGATGAACAAATAAATTCAATATTCAATTTTTTTATATGACTTCGAACTTTTTAATTTTATTAGTTAACAAAAAGGCATATATTGGATTAAATGAAATTTATTTGCCTGCAATTGATACTTAATTCACATGCTTTTTATTATTTAATAAATTAAAAATGGATTGTGCGTTCTCTATTTTCAAAACAATATAATTTTATATGATGGCTGCTTTAGAAAGAGAGAGTTAAGAGGAATGTGGTGAGTAAATTCACAGGTTGAATTAAAGAAAAGGTTCATGTAGAAAATTAATACGTTTTTTTTTTCAAATAAAAAATCTCAATATTGAAAAATTAGATTATTGAAAAGTAAGACATCATTCCTATGTGTTACTTCTGTATTGCTAGTCTATGGCACTTCTACTATTTATTATTGATGTACTTTCAGTATGAAGGAAATTGCACTCGGGGTAATTCTCGGGCGAAGCCGGGTCATTCATCTAGTATTCAATATATTTTACCAGTAGTGAGATGGGTGTCATCATATTTTAAATAGGTAGATTATAACTCTAACATTCTCACACAGACAAAATATTGTATATAAACCACGATATCAAATATGGCTCAAAATAGATTGGGTTTGAAAAAAATCCAAAATAAACAATTTTTATTTTCAACTTAGTAGTGGCAGAAGCCCATATACAGTATCAGCTGCTAATTAACTTTGAGAAAATTTCTTGATGGAAATTTGTTAGCTAACCTCTGTACCTTATATAGAACTACATGTTGACACTAAGACACTAGGGTTAGTGAACTGATCAAAAAAGATGACACACTATTTCTTATTGTTCTATCAATAATGTTTGATAGCATCATGACGTTTCCCGAAGTATTTCAGAATGGATTGGAGGATGGTACATTTAAGATAAAATCTGAAAAATTTCAGGTTGATCTCACTAGTCTATATTTAGTCAATAGTGGCAAATCTCATCTTTAGACTTCTCCCAGGGTCTCTTTCCAGGCTACTGTCTTCTATTCTCTATTATGAGCTTGTTAAATTCTTTTTTCTCTACCTCAACTATATAATTTCAGTCCGTTTCTCTCTTTACTTAATAATTACTAGAAAGGCATAGATTCATTTTTCATCTCAGTCACAACAAACTAATTCCACTCCCCAAAATTATATCTTCAAATATTCATGGCATCCTGAGATTCTAGATTATAAAATTAGCCTTAATTACATAAATCAATTTGTTAGGTAAAGGATTTACGCGCGACTCACCTCAACAGCCTCCCAGGGTTCTTCCTGTCTCCACCTCACTCCCTGGAATACAAAAATTGTATATTTTAGGCATACATATGTATCTTGAGCAGTATATGCACTTATAGTGAATAATGGAGGCAGAATATTTGACACAGAATGACTGAAGTTAAATCTGAAAGCTTTAAATAAAAATATAGTTTGAGTTAAGTGAGTATCCAATTAATTTAAAGATGATAACCAAAGTGTCTTTGGATTTGGGTTTGAAAAGGTTTAAATAATGAAAATAATATAAAGTATTTTATTATATTTTCTAAGTTTGATAAATTACCCTTTGAACCTACAAATCCAGGTAAATAATCTTTATCACCTTTAGAAATATTTATAAATAAATAAATATATACAAATTTTTGAACACATTTGAAAGCAAGGTAGAAGTAAAGGAAGAGTTCTATATGAGGGAACTTACCGCGCGGCCCGCAGGCACCGGGGGACCAGGCGACGCAGCCACCTCCGGACTCGGCCCCGCCTGGATACACCGCGATGTCTGAAATATTCTGAGGGTTGAAGTCCGTGAACTACTTACCGGGCCGCAGGGGCTGGTGCTCCTCCTGGCGCCCTGGAACATAAGTTTGTCTCAATATACACGTGTAATATCTTGTAGTAGGATGTAGGAGGCATCTTATCGTGTTTCATTATGGTAAGGAATTTGACAGAGAGATTCACCACAGATACTGTCATAGTCACCTAAAGATGTTATAGCACTCGACAAGATGTCGCAAAGCCACCACTATGTTGCCACACATGGACACAAAATGTCACAGGTTCACGACAATGATGTCCCACAGTCCCCATAATAAAGTTATACGGTGACCACAAATAGGTTCCACAGTCCCCACACACTCCTCATAACAATGTCCCACCGTATAATCAAAATGAAGTGATACAGGCACACCACAAAAAAGTCACACAGGCACTTCAAAGATGTTTCACAGCCGCCAGAATGTCCCATTGTGACTACAAAGAGGTCACATAAAGGCACAACAAAGATTCTTCAGTAGCCTCAAAATGTCCTAAGGTGAACATAAAGAAGTCACACAGTCACCATATATATCATACAGAAATTACTTACTCCTCAGCGCCAGGGAGCTCCACTGCAGGCTCAGCTGACCCGAAGGTCAGTGCTGGCGGATGCCACCTATAGCAGCCCATTGAATTGATTACCAACTCCATCGCATCAGAGAAAGTTATATTTACTGAATTAAACCTCTGTACGAAATTCAATACTGCACGAAAATTTGGCATGTTGATATATTCATTGGCCTAGTATAAAATTCAGTTTGTAGAGAAACCGAGTACTACCCTCATTCCGTTTTTTCAGGAAATAAACCCGAGGTTATTGATGCCGCATATGGCTTCTAAGAGTTCACATTACACACTTAATTTCTATTTAGAACGAAAATGGAAGTTACCAACATCATTATCAGAGTTAAGATGCTGAGTTACGATCAATTTTGCCATGATTTAACTAACCAAGGTTTGTCGTTCGAAGTTGATGCTAATTCAAAGAGAGAAAATAGAAGCCGTTCAAACATTGCGAAATTGTTTTCTTTCTATTTATTTATCATAATTAATTAAAAAGCGCAATAATTATGCATCAATTTGAACTATAAAATTCTGATTCCAGAACCCCACTAGCAAATGCAAGTGACCAAACGGGGCTCTGGCACATTTGTAAGTCCAAAAGTCGAACTGATTTTAAAATGGGTAGACATGTGGGGAACTTACAGTAAAAAGCAGTCGCCAACTTCTTCCCATCATACTTATCATGGTCTGTATCCACATGTACTAGGATAATAATAAAAATATAAGAAATGAAATCATTACCTAAGTTAAAATAGTTTCCAAAGGAACACGAATACCACTACCACATTTTACAATAAATAGAAAATATATTTGATAGATATTGTAGAAATTGGCAATTTTATATAGAATATTTCAACGGTGTGATACTGGGTTATTGTTTGCATATTGTTATAGTATTGTCTATGCTAATTTGCAATTCTTCTTATATATCTCAGCTTTGATGTTTTGTTGTGGTTGGCTAGCGGTTATTGGATACGGCAGGACGCTGATAGGCGTGAGCTGCTGATGTACATATAATTTGATCCCTTGTCCTTCCTTATTGTTTTATACCTTTAAGTAATTAAGGATCTTCGTAATTATCAAAGTTCTTTATTTTCTATGAATCCATAATTTTTCCCAACAGATATATATGTCGTATCATATTCCGAGAATTTTGTGGTTGAGGTAAAATATATTTTTTAAATTGATTGAATAAACCGTGAAAGTAATTTTATTTTTTAAAACATTTATTAATTCTAAAGAGATTGGCAATTATTCTCCTTAAAATGTGTTTCATTCTCTAAATAATTTGTGTAAGAAATTGATCAGCAATTCTTATCAATTTGGAAACTATGGGTCGCCAAAAATTTGGTCTATATCTCTTTTCTGGTGAGGAATATTGAGAACGATTGCATTATATGATCAGTGCAATACAATGTCATAAAATTATAGAAATAAATATGAATATTACAGGATAAGATCATATCAAAAGTAATTTATTAAATAATAATTTTTATTCAAAGACATTATAAAAATTTTCTTTTCAAAAATTGGCAACTAGGCAATTTTAAAAAATGATCATTTAAATAATAATATCCTTAATATATATAAAATATTTTCTTTACTTTTATGAACCAAAATATTCGCACTTGATTCTATGTGCCAGGAACCTTTATTATAAAAATTTCGATAGTGTTTTGTAAATTATCTTGTAATACTTTAAAAATGATTTTTTTACGAAATATATTAAAATATAAATTTTAGAATCAATGGATATAGGATTAAAAATCAATTTAATATATGGAATAATAAATCAACAGCATTTACAAGAAATATTATCCCATGTGAGAAACTAGACACAAAAACATGGATATTCCTGATTTATCTTTGCAGTGACCGTTCTCTACAAGTTGGATCAGATCAAACTGAGTAAATCAGGATTTTCATATAATTGGACGCTCAAGATGATAGTTTCATAGCAGTTAGGTCTTTAATGACAGACTACATTGGATGGTTACATTAATATATTTGTCCAGCATGAAGTTGTCAATAGATTTTATTATTCAATATATCACCATCATATCGACATAGGTTCCAAGAAGAATTCTGATGTGAACTCACCCAGGCAAACTTGTGGGCAGAGGAGGGATCAGCCAATACCCGCCCTTTTCAAAACGGTACTCCTCTTTCCTATCTAAGTAGGTGACGATCAGCTTTTCTTTGAAAAGCAAAAGTTGCCATCCATTAGGAAGTTTAAGGCATATCCATTGTACTTTGTGAATAATAGACTTTCTGTCTTTAGGTTTTCTTTGGAAGCACATGTTTGCTTTTTATTAGTTTCGTTAGCTGATTTATTTTGAATAGAATGGAATTGTCCATTGTTGGGTCCCCGGAGATTTCGGCAGGGCCTGAAACATACGGATTTATTTAAATATGCATCATTGAATATATATTCGAATTGAACATCACAACATGGAAATACAACCCAGAGAGTATATAATAGATGGTCCGTTATTAAAAAAATTAAAGATGACGTTATCATTGAAGAAATTAAAGTTAATTTTATTGATAGCTTAAAATAGGTAGAATGGTAAAATTCTTAGCGATTTAACATATTCAGAAATATGAAAGTTTAAGACATATTTGTCTCTCTCTACATGGTGAAAACATATAGTAAAACCTTTAGGTTCCGAGAGAATATATTTTCTCTAAAATTACTTAAACGAAGAGCCGTATAAAATAGTTTAAAAAGAAATTTAGCCTATAGAAGCCAGATTTTATATTACATTTATTAGTTGCTCTACTTATGACAACAAATATTTGAGATTAGAAAATTGCCTAGTTCAGTTATTTATAATGTATATATATAAATAATGGAATAGATTTGCCAAGAGTACCAAAATCTGTATCGCCAACGTTACTTCAAGCTGTTATTTAGGGTGTCTATAACTTCGTTGGAAAAGAATTGTCATTATAATTTAATAGCTATCGTCCTCTATTATCTTAGTGGTTCAAGTTAAAATACTCCTGAAGGATTGTTATTGAAAACTTAAAAATTAGTTGCAGCCTGTTCATTTATTACTATCTATAAAGTAATCTATCGAGGGAACGCACTACTCAAATGCCCTTTTTACTAGTAGGATACCACCGGGAGAACTGGCAAACTCTTTGTCATTAACCCTAATGAGGTAGTCAAGAGAATCATTAATCTATATATACAGGCATTTATATCAAACAGGGTTTTAAACCTTTATGGAAATATCCTTAGCAGAAGATAGATATAGAGGTATTGTATTTATCTCATCAGTTTCAGCATATTGATCGTAATAAATCAAAGTTTCACAACTGCTACTAAATCACATTTTAAGCCATAGCCAAACACTACTTTAATTTAATTTTTGGCTTTCGACCTGTCGCTGGTGGGTCATACCCGCGCGGTCAACAGCTTGGTCCTTGGATTCATCTTGCACCACCTCCAGGGTTACCTTCCACCTGACACCACCATCGGCCGGCTGGCGCGCTCCGTATGGAGTACGAGCCGAGTCTCTTGGCTCGCCTGGAGTATCCTGGCTTGCCCAGTCTCCTAAGGTGGCGTCGGCTTGCTTGACATTGCGGGCCAGCTTCGGCTTGCCTGTCTGAAGGGAGTCCATACCTTATTGCGTGGGGCCGCCAAGGACTACTTTTGGCTGGTCCGTAGTTGGGCATGCCTAACACCGCCGGCTCTTGACGTCTGGCTATTGCCGAGAAGTAGGAGACTACTAAGACTCTGGGAGGCCGCCTCAAGCGTCCTTGAGCTGGACCACCGGGTTTTTCATCTCGCCAGCCTGAGGTCCCTGCGTCTTCGAAGCGAAAACAGTGACCTGATGGCTCCCGGGCGCTGGCTACGGGCGAATATCCTTGACTTCTCCTATGGCGCCTCGGCCCTAGCGCACTCAAAGCGGACAGCGCCTGGGTGCCTTCTGCAAGCGACTCCTGCAAGAAAACGCTAACTCTAGCTATTATGTGGAGCACGATGCGGAGATTATCGTCTTGCGGGGATCGACTACGGGCATTACCCGCCTCAATAACCAGCGGGCGCGACATACACTTGACTCGGCACGGCTGCAGGCGCATCCTGTTGCCGAGCTGGCTGTGCGGTGGACCCTCACCGTGGATGTTTCCCGATCCATCTCCTGGGCTGACCTGCGTCGCAACTGCTTCTTGGAAAACGACGCAGATCTCGCCCTACGACTGGCGCTCTACGCCCAACATCATCTTGCCTCGAGACGTGTCCCCTGTGGGTTCAGCGATGGGTCGCTGACCCATAGATACTGGAGTTTCAGAGTCGTGCGACTTCTGCTCCGGGAAGTGTTCACCCTTACGAAATGCCCCTGGATCTGCAGGCCTGGCTCTTCAGCGTCGGCCTCCATCCCGAGGCAATGAAGCTGAAATATTTAACAAAGGCTACCATCTAAAAGTGCTATCTTGGTTTTGAGTTGGGTAACGCCAGCCATCACCTCGACCTGCCCACTCTGTGGGAAAGAACTCTCGCAGTCCATCGGTGTCGGAGTCTTTCCCGCGTTGGGCGCTACCAATGAAGACTTTGTATATATTTTATATAAATGTATATTAAATATTTTTATTCATTCATATATTCTTATTCAACCTGATTTATTTATATTTATTCTATTTTTATTTAATCTCATATAATCTCATATGAACGATATAATAGAAATAGTTTCAATATTTCTCTCGAGCTCTCTTACCCCACCGTCCTGACGTTTTATTTAACGCTATTTTTTAACTCTAAAAAGAACGGCTTCGAATTCTTTTTGATTTAAGTAAATATGATGGAGTTGTCCAACCCCTTTGGGGTATTGGCGGAATGCCTGATGAATGAGGAGCATAGCTTTGCGACTTATTTACCTGTATATTCACCATTATATTTAAATAGTTTTAATCATGTTTAAATTATAATCATCGATACTTACACACTGATCAACATATTTATAATCGCAAGGGAACTTTTCGAGCATTGACGAATATATTTTAAAGGGAACAATGCATATACATATGTTCACCAGTTCATTTAATAATAAAATAAATGAATAAATAAATAAAGATAAAATACCATATACCTTTTAACATACATTTAAACAAAGGCAGATGCCTGAAGAGTCTGAATATATATCAAAAACACACATCCATATATAACAAAACAGGCCTAAGATATCCATAATAGAAAGCCTGTAAATATTGTTTCCTATCAATATACCAAAAGAGAATAATCTACCCCTACTGACTAACCATTCAGAAAGAAAATAAATAAATAGCAAGAAATATGCGATCTGTTTTTGAAATGAAATTTGTTTGCCTAGTTATAGAAAGTTGATTTATACAGAGAGAAATAACTGAAATGTTCACTCACCTTTTTATCATAGTTATCCGAAATTTCTAGGTGGTTAGAATACATACATATATTTGTCAATGAAAAATTTGAATTCTTCTAACTGTTGTTTGAAATTAAAGCTTTCTGCGTGAATTTAGGGATTCTGTGAAACTGCTGGGAGTCCATCAGCTCTGTCATCCTGTGACGTGACAGCTATGACAGAGCTTGTAACAGCATATCAGATGGACTTATGGTGAAGCCTGGATTAGCCTCAAACCCAGCAAGTTCCAATAAAAATGATCAAAATGAGTTTCTTTCAAACTGAAGTAGACGCGCTACCTGTATGGGCTGAAATGAATTTTCATCTCTTTGGGTTCATCTTTTACAACAAAAGCTGAATATTTATATGTATAATTAAAAACACCATAGTTTTTCATGTATGCTTCTTTGTTCCATTTTGGCTTTAAATGGTGTAACTACTTTTATCGGAATTTCGCATACCAATATAAAAAGAGTAGAATATCCATAATATAAATTTTAGAACATTTATATAAACAATAATATAAAAAGTACATTTTTCTCCTTTGAAAACGCAATGAAAAAAATATCAACAATATTTGTGGCGTAATTGGCAGCAGATATTCCTGGATGAATTCCCAGTCTACATTATGTTTAAAGTGATAGATATTTCATATTGACTGGTAAATATTATATAATATAAATAATGACTGGTCAATATAATTATTCTTTTTTATCATCATCTTCCTACATCTTCGTTTTCTGGCTTCTGTAAATAACGACCATCGTTAGTTAGACTTAATATCTAATCTAAATTACTCTCTATTATAAATATATTGTATACTCCTATTGTCTAAATAAATACATAAGGATTAGTAAGAGGTAAAATAATTTGTTTACAACTAGGCGGTAACCCTAAATACACAACATATAGAGATTTAAATATCTATCTTTAACTACCTAAAAGTCATTTTATGAACTCTGTCGAATAATACATGTAAATATTTAATTCTTTATTTTAATTTGTTTGTTATTTTGTTTGTTTTTTTCTGTAATAGGCGCAAATATTTCAATATCGTGCCTGGTTGAAACCACAAAATAAAAATAAAAGGTTTGATTTATAACAAAATATATTCGAATATCCAATTGTAACGCGTTGTTATTTTAATCTATTTTTTGATAGCGTTTGATATTTAATATTATATTTGAAGCAGGTTTTTATCCCGCTAATTCTTTCGTGGTTTCATAGAAAAGTGTATTTGCATACTTACGAAGAGGAGCTTCAATTACAAATAATTGAATTATTTCACAACTGATATAATCAAATATATATTTGTGGTGAATACAATTAATATATAGGTTAAAATATTCATTTTAACGGTTATTATTTTATATATTAAATAATACTTAATTATTATCAACACACATTAATCAATTTTTTGTTTGTTATTATAAGAGGTTTTAGCGTATCAATATATTTTGTAACATGTTAAGCAGACCAAATGACTAAAGTTTCAGTCGGTATATAAAGTATCTGAAAATGAAGTTGAGAGATTTCTCAGATCAACTAGTTTAATCTCAAATAAATTAATAATACCAAAATACAAAAAGATATACACTTAATATTTCGTCACAATATTGTAGCGTAGCAGAAAGGTAGAGTCGGTGATTCACAAACGAAGAACGTTATTTTATTAACCAAACAAACCGAGGTCAAAAGAAGAACAAACGAGAAATATGAATGAATTAATTAATTATAATTGAGTGATATCTAGAAATATCTATATTTAAAATAGTAAACAAAGGAGAGAGAGCAAAGAATAAAAGTCTCGTGGCCACGCGGCCTCGCAGGGGTAACCTCCACAGGAAGTGACGTCAGCTCCAGGGTTGCTGAGCCAGCAATTTCACTTCGCTACATAGCCCCCCTCTCAAAGGACATCGACCCGATGCTCAGCAGGAGACCTGCGCCTCCAGTCTACAAGCTCGCGACCGCGATATAGGGCCAGGGATATCCAGGTCTCCTGGTCTGGGGACCTCCTCCTGGGCCAAGGGTGGTTGCCTCCCTTCCGCTGGAACTTCTTCCTTTTGAGGACTTGATAAGTCGTCTTCCATGTCCTCCTCCAGGTGGTCCTCCCGCTTCTCTGGATCTAAATAGGGCTTCATCCTGCAGATGTGAACTATGTCCTTTGTTTTACGACGACCATGCTGGTCTCCGAATGTCTCCACTTCATATGTCACATCGGATATTTTTCTTGTTACTTTATACGGGCCGAAATAACGTCGCATTAGTTTTTCAGACAAACCCACCTTGCGCACAGGGATATAGATCCAAACGAGAACTCCGGGCTGATAGATTATGTGTCTGTGATGGGCGTCATAACGGAGTTTATTTCCTCCCTGGGACCTCATAGTGTGAATGCGTGCCAGCTGTCGCGCTTCTTCGGCCCTTGATCCTAGAGTCTGGATGAAGTCATCTTCATCCTCTGAAGGAAATTTGGGGAATAGCAAGTCTAGTGGGGTCTCCGTCTCACGCCCGTGCACAAGGTAGAATGGACTAAACCCCGTGGACTCTTGCTTCGCAGTGTTGTATGCGAACGTCACGAATGGGAGAATCTCATCCCAATCTTTCTGGTTGACGTCCACATACATGGACAGCATGTCTGCTATTGTCTTATTCAACCTTTCAGTGAGTCCATTGGTCTGAAGGTGGTAGGCGGTTGTTGTCCGATGAGTTATTCTGCAGTGTTTGTTCAGATCACGAATCATTGAAGATGTCAAATTTCGTCCTCGGTCTGTGATAATAACTTCCCTCGGCGCACCGTGCTTCAGAATTACATCTTTAATGAAGAATTTCGCTACTTCCACTGATTCACTTGTCGGTAGAGCTTTCGTTATCGCAAACTTGGTGAGGTAATCCGTACAGACAATGATCCAGCGATTCCCGCACATAGATGTTGGAAACCTTCCAAGGAGATCCATTCCCACTTTTTCGAAGGCGGCTATAGGCACAGGTATCGGCTGCAAAAGTCCTGGAGGGAGTTGGGGCTGGCGTTTGCGTCGCTGACAATCTGGAAAGTGAGCCACATACTTCCTAACATCTCTATACATTCCGGGCCAGTATAATTTTTTTCTTATTCGATCATATGTCTTAGTAAATCCAAGATGTCCTGAAGTGGGAGAATCATGTAAGTTTCTCAGTATTTCAGGCCTCAAGTGGCGGGGGACCACCAGAAGCCATTCCCTTCCCATTGGATCGTAATTTTTTTTTATGGAGAGTATCGTTTATTTTTATAAAGGACTTGTTAGATGTTTCCTCTTGGATTTTGTCGGCTATCTTCGTGAGGTCCGGGTCTTTCATTTGTTCCCGTCCAAAATTCTGTAAGGCAACTATGCAAGGAATATCTTCTTCTATATCTTCACTACAATTTAGGGGACTTCTTGATAAACAGTCAGCGTCCTGATGTTTTCTTCCGCTCTTGTGCACAACAGTAACATCAAACTCCTGCAGCCGAAGAGCCCATCTTGCTAAACCTCCCACATGGGTCCTTGAGGTTGGTCAGCCAGCACAAGGAGTGATGGTCAGTTACGATAGTGAATGGACGTCCAAAAACATACGGCCGGAATTTGCCAATGGCCCAAATAATAGCAAGACATTCTCTCTCAGTCGTCGAATAATTTCTTTCCGCCTTATTGAGCGTTCTCGATGCATAGGCAATGGCTCTTTCCTTTCCCTTTTGAATTTGCGCTAAAACTGCTCCTATTCCATAGTTGCTCGCATCAGTATGTATTTCTGTTGGGGATGAATGATCAAAATATCCCAAGACAGGCTCAGAAATTAGGGCTGACTTGAGAGCTTCAAATGCGTGCCGCTCTTCTATGTTCCAACTAAACACTGAATCTTTCTTTAAAAGAGCGTTTAATGGTTGGGCTATATGGGCATAATTGGGTATGAAACGGCGGTAGTAGGAAGATAGCCCTAGGAAACTTCTAACTTCTTTTAGCGACTTTGGTCTGGGGAAGTCACGGACTGCTCTAATTTTTTTCTGGATCGAGACATATTCCATCTCCACTCACCTTATGTCCAAGAACTGTTATAGTTTTCGTACCAAACCTGCATTTCCCCGAATTGAGGCACAAGCCAGCCTTCCTCAAACAGCCCAATACCAGCTGAAGGCGTCTCAGATGTTCCTCAAAATCATCGGAAAAAACGACTATGTCATCAAGGTAACAGAGACAGATTGTCCACTTAAGACTCTTCAAGAGGCCGTCCATCATTCGTTCGAATGTAGCTGGAGCGTTGCATAACCCAAATGGCATCACTTTGAACTCATACAATCCATCTGGGGTTATGAATGCAGTCTTCTCACGGTCCGCTTCCTCCACGTCGATCTGCCAGTATCCAGATTGGAGATCCATAGAGGAATAAAATCGTGCTCCCTGTAGACAGTCCAAAGTGTCGTCGATCCTTGGGAGCGGGTAAACATCCTTTTTTGTTATCTTATTAAGGCGGCGGTAATCGACGCAGAATCTCCAGCTGCCATCTTTTTTCCTGACCAAAACGACCGGTGAGGCCCATGGGCTCGCAGAGGGCTGAATAATACCAATTTCTTCCATTTTATTTACCTCCTCTTGAATAATTTGACGTTCCGCTGGTGCTACTCGGTACGGTCGTTGTTTGGTGGGAAGGTGGTCTCCAGTGCTAATTCGATGCTTAACATTATCGGTCTTGGACGCTTCTTTTTTTTTCTGAAATCAAAAATATCTCTATAGTTTCTCAATAAATTTCTTAATTTTCTTTTTGAAAATCGTCAAGTGAATCATCTATATTTAAAATTTCCGCAAATTTTGAATCCTCGGAATGGCCTATATCTGTTCCTACGTGGTTGCCCTCAGCAAGTACACAAAGCTGGCTATCCTCGATGACGACACCATCGGCCACGTGCATCCCCTGGGGAATTATCTTCGGATATGGGCTCCAATTTGCCACCCACAGTTTTCCCCTGTTACTGGTAAGTGAGATGATAGAGGAGAGAGCCATTAGTTCTCTTTCCAGCGACAGACCTTTTTGACTTTCTGCCACCACAGCTGCATTATCTGAGATGTCTCTGCTTAATACCTCTATCAGCTGACAAGATGCGGGCTCTATTCTGTATTCCCGTTCCGCGTAGAGAGGTGAATTGTTCTTGGGTGTGTCCTCGACTAGGAATTCCTCTAAAAAAAGTGTATCTTCTGCAGAATCAATTACCGCCCTGGATAACTTCAAAAAGTCCCATCCGAGGATCACATCGTGACTACAGTCCTCCAGAACAATAAATTCGAAATTTTCCTGCAGACCATTTAAGTCCAATTTTAAAGAGCAGCGTCCTTTCGGTTTTATAATTTTACCGTTGGCCACTCTTAAGCTCACGTCAGTTTCGGCAAACATTATTCTCTTCAATTTGAGTCTGAACCTCTCGGACACGACAGAATAAGAAGCCCCAGAATCAACAAGAGCACTGGTTATATTTCCTTCTATTTTAATATTTATATAATTTCCTTTCATATCCACTGTAGTCGATGAGGGAGGGTTTCCAAATTTTGCGGCCCCACCTCCAAAATAGGTCGCAACCTCTAGTTTTCCTGGCGGGAACGGCGGGGTGACCGACTGGACCCTCTAATAGGCGACGAATGTTGTCCGTTTCGGCCAGGGTATGGGGAAGGGCTTCGGTAACGTCTAAAATTATCTCTTGGCTCGTCGTCATTGAGCGCCGGGAATTTGGAACGGGGTCCATAGAAGAACATTGGTTCTTGCCTTCTTTGAGAATATCCGTTTTCCTCTTTCGTCATTCTGTCTCCTTCTGTCACGGCAGTAACGGGCGACATGGCCAGGGCGTCCGCAATGGAAGCAAATTGGTCTTCCCTCAGTGGTCCGCCATTCATTTGTGTCCAGTCTTTCTCCCTGTTTCGGGTACCGAGCTCTGGGACGGGGAGTTTGGGGCGCGGCCGTCTCTCTTCTAGCGATTGGTGACGGCGTATAAGTTTGATATTGAGGGGAGCCTCTGGAAGGATTTGATATTGGAGCGAGGGTTTTATCAATTTCTTCCCTCACCATATCTTCAATGGTGGCGATTCTTGGTTCTTCACGAGGAGCGGCCAAGGCCCGTTGCACCTCCTCGCGGACAATTTGTCTAATCATGGATGACAAATCTGTATTATCATCGCAGACATCAAGGGATGCTACATTGGGCAAGCGTTCGTACTTGGCGGGGGTCACACGCCGACGATGAAGCGCTTCAATGCGGCGGCACTCAGACACAAATTGATCCGTATTGTTTATGTCTCTTGGAAGAAGCGCCTGATAAAGTTCTTCCACTATTCCTTTCATGAGGTGGGAGATTTTATCCCCCTCGTTTGGAGATCCACCTCTTTGCAGAGTCGTAGGACGTCTTGTATATAGAACTCGGTGCTTTCACCCTTTAGCTGAGCCCGGATTTCAAGTTTTTTCTCGGCAAGCAGCCGCAGACTCTCACTTTTCCCAAATACACTCTCCATTTGAGTAGTAAACTCTTCCCAATTCCGGATGGTCTCCTCATTATTCTCAAACCATTTGAGGGCAGTTCCATTCAGGTAAAAGTAGACATTGGCAAGAGAGAGGGTTTCGTCCCAATGATTATGCTTCGCCACACGTTTGTAACCTTTTAACCAGGTAAGGGGATCCTCACCATCCTCCCCGGAGAACATGGAAGGATTCCTTGGTAGGTGCTGAACAAGATAATTGCCCACCCGGGTAGCTTCCTCTATATTCACGGTCATCTCCTTGAGCTCTACACTATCTTCTTGTTTAACAGTTTCAGTCCTTCTTTTATGTCTGAAGGGATATCGGTCTTGACGATCCAGCGTCTCCACCAGTTGTAGCGTAGCAGAAAGGTAGAGTCGGTGATCCACAAACGAAGAACGTTATTTTATTAACCAAACAAACCGAGGTCAAAAGAAGAACAAACGAGAAATATGAATGAATGAATTAATTATAATTCTGAGTGATATCTAGAAATATCTATATTATTATTATTTATTTAAGTAACCCAGGTTCCTGGAGCGTACAGAAGTCGCCAACTACCCGGGATGTCCTTCTGACCTAAGTCTTCTTGGATTTATATACAATGCCTGTGGAAGTCCAATTAATGAGATGTCGCCAGGCAGATTTCTCTCTTGGGAGATTTTCTAGGGATGATGGACATATGTTGGTGATACCTAGGAGAGTGGCTGTCTGGAATCTTTGGTATTGGAAGGTTGGGCAAGTGAAGAGGAGGTGGTCTACGGTTTGGTCTTCATCTTGGCAGTGGGGGCAAGTTGGGTCTTCTTTCGATACCGTTGCAAGGTCTGCCTGAATGTAGCCATGGCCGGTCAAGATTGTTGTGGAGGTAGATCCATGCTTGATGTTTCGAAGCATTTGGAGGAGTAGTTTCGGGGTAGCAGCAAATCTTCGTAGATTTCTGGTGGAGTAATCTTGGATGTAGAGGTCTGTCCACATTTTGAGGGCTATCTGTTCTTTTTTACCGCGCGCGACGCTCTTTGGGAGGGTGGTAAAGGATAGTGGCAGATTAGAATGTGCTGCAGCCTTTATCTATATTTAAAATAGTAAACAAAGAAGAGAGAGCAAAGAATTAAAGTCTCGTGGCCACGCGGCCTCGCAGGGGTAACCTCCACAGGAAGTGACGTCAGCTCCAGGGTTGCTGAGCCAGCAATTTCACTTCGCTACAATATTAATTTTTAATAGCTGTATTATGTATAATATTTTGATAATCTTGACGTTACTAGATTAATATGTTGTTTTTTCACTACTATTATTGCTATACTTTGTGATACTACTACTCACTCTCTCTATATTAATAATCTCTACTCCTACTAATAAAATATATACTCTAAATAATTCAATATTTAACATACAGGCTGTATCAGGTAAATTGGGAATAAATGTGGCGTAGTCAATAAAACAAATAGTATTTTAGATGAAATTATTGTTTTTTCAATCCGTAACCATATTCATGTAAAATGTAACAGTACATGTATGTACAGTGTAGTGTTGGACAATAATCGAGAATTCGAAATTCGAGCAACAATCACGTTGCTCTGCGAGCAGGAAGGAGCCATAAAGAGAAAGTAGACTTTCTTAAGTTGTCCAAAACCACTGTTTATCTTGTCATATAGTTTGATAAGGTCGACAGTAACAAAGAGGGAATAGCTCCAATAAAAAAGCACTCGCGTTGAGATCGGACAGGTTAAGAGATGAAGAATTTGTCAAACATGTCAAGGAAAAGATTTATAGAAACCCTGGGAAGAGTATGAGGCCATAGCCATGAAAATACAAGTTGACTCTATGACAATTGTCAGAACTACCCATGAGGACCTTGATCTCAAAATCAATTCCCTTCATAAAAATGCCAGTTGCTGACTGTAAATATGAAGGATAACAGAAAGGGAAATGCTGCTGCCCTCTAAACAACGTGAAACATGAATCTTGTGGCAAGCTGAAGTTCTTCTATGATGAAAAGAACTTTTACGCGGACCAAAAGGAAAATCCCATAATATTACAGCTGTATTGTAGATTGACTAGCGAAACCGCTGGGAGGATTCACCACTGATGAGCCAGAGAAGCCCTCTCATTATTTTTATTGCAGTAAGGCCGGTATAAATAACTGCTTTTTTATAAACATATATATAAATTAAAACAAAGCAATAACGCGCCATCTATACATATAAAATAAAGGGATTTAAAAGCGCGAACGTTTCTTTTATACATAAAACGAACTTATACTGTCCTTACTGCGATGAAAAAATATATTGGGAGGGCTTGGCTCATCAGTGGTGAACCCTCCCAGCGGTTTCGCCAATTTAATCCACAAGCCCGCTTCTCAGAGCTCTAATACTGTATTGGATCATTCTGCTTTTATATGCTACACTGAAGGATGAAATCTTAGAAATGGTTTTCAAGTAAACTATGGACATAAGCTTATAGGACAGTAGAATTACATTCAAATATTTGCTTCGAGCAATGCTCTTCAGCAAACTATAAAGACAAGGCCGTTTGGAATAAATTAACACAAAGCAATAACGCGCCATCTATACATATTAAATAAAGGTATTTAAAAGTGCGAATGTTTCTTTTATACATAAAACGAACTTATACTGTCCTTACTGCGATGAAAAAATATATTGGGAGGGCTTGGCTCATCAGTGGTGAACCCTCCCAGCGGTTTCGCCAATTTAATCCACCAGACCGCTTCTCAGAGCTCTAATACTGTATTGGATCATTCTGCTTTTATATATAGATGGCGCGTTATTGCTTTGTGTTAATTTATTCCAAACGGCCTTGTCTTTATAGTTTGCTGAAGAGCATTGCTCGAAGCAAATATTTGAATGTAATTCTACTGTCCTATAAGCTTATGTCCATAGTTTACTTGAAAACCATTTCTAAGATTTCATCCTTCAGTATAGCATATAAAAGCAGAATGATCCAATACAGTATTAGAGCTCTGAGAAGCGGTCTGGTGGATTAAATTGGCGAAACCGCTGGGAGGGTTCACCACTGATGAGCCAAGCCCTCCCAATATATTTTTTTCATCGCAGTAAGGACAGTATAAGTTCGTTTTATGTATAAAAGAAACATTCGCGCTTTTAAATCCCTTTATTTTATAAACATATATATACGCGTCAAAATAATTTAAATTTCTTATAACAGCTTACAGTTATTCCATGTTCTAATGATGCTCCTATCCGATTACATACTGTTAAATTAAAAGCTACACCTATACAAACATTTATTCTACAAACCTTCCACGTTTTTTATTGGATATCGTGATTTTCCTTGAACACACAGGACCTCTCATTTTTTGTATCTTGTCATGTTTAGGTTTAAAATTCGATTGAAACATTCTTAAGTAACCCTCAATGACACTTTCGAATATTTTTACTGTGAAAGCAATCAACCTTTCTAAAGGAATATTTTTGATTTGGAATAAAGAGTGATATATTTAGAGATATTTAACTATGATTTCTTGTAGAATATTTTTGATAATTAATAGAATTTATATGAAATAATTAAATTATTATAACTGTTTATCATTCATTGTAATTATATTTGATGATGTTAAATTATTAAAATCCACTGAAGGGGAAATCAAATTATTGGGAAAGCTTTACTCAACAGTGGTGAATTCTCACAGCGGTTTGTATACCAGGCTGACAAAATTTTTATATGTTAATAATATTTAACATATTTTCAGTATAGGTACACGTGGTACAGGCCTTGAAATCATGGTGGGTAGAAGTTGGCGACTGCTTTTACTGTAAGTGCACCACATGTCTACACATATTATTATTATATTTATTAATATAATTATATTTAACATATACTAATATATAACATTTAATAAATTAAATAATATATAATTTTTGTATATTATTCATAAAACTTGATTGAAAATATTCTAGGGATCATGAAAATGAAGTCATAGCGGTAACAGGAATGAGAATATTCACTCCTTTCTAACCTGAGAGATCAATAATTTTTGGAAGAACTAATAAACTTCCAGACATTTATTCTTTCATCCAATTTTGGAATACTCTAAATTTTTCTCTTCAAATATAACTGTTTTGAAGACACAATTACAGATTACAAGACAGAATAACAGATTGCAGATCGGTATGTTCACAATTCTTGAATATTTGTATGAACACTAAGTGATATATCTATTTATCAACGAAATAAAGTTATTATGAAAGTGGTTTTATATAGTGTATTGACATCATTTCTTGATGAATATTTACCTTTTTAAAAATATCTATTGTTTACTGAATATATTGAATAATTTGAGTGCATTGATAATTTCCTCGTTGCGTAAGAGAGATTTGAGAAAAAAAATATTCCAATAAAGAATATAAATGTCAATCACTATATTCAGTACAACGAAAAATCTAATTTCTATTCACATAATGTTTTTCTAGTATGAAAAAATAATAGGACCTTTTTCACTATGCCAAATTTCATTTGTATACAGTCTAACCTTTCTTTTGAAAATTCCAATTTTATCCATCTTAAAAGACAGTATTTTTAAAAATTAAAATTATGTTCTTGGTGTGTTCTTTTTTAAATAGCTAGGCAGATTATTCTAAAGGGTGAAAAGGAGAAGAATCAAATACCTTCCCATCACGTTTTTATTCAACATTAAACTCTTCAAGTCTGAATATTCCGAAGACATTATGAGAAGTAGTTACATAGGGCTTTCATTCTAGGATAAAAGTGTTGTTATATATGTTTTTTAAGGGAGAGAATTTAAAAAAACCCTTTAATGGGCGCCACCGCGCCGTAATTTTGATTTGTTGCCAATGGTTATGAGAGACGCAGGGAGGAGGTGGAGAAGGACTGGAAGATGGCGTTCCCCGGGAGCTGGAGCAGGGCTGGGTCCCACGACGAGGACTCCAAGTGGCAGGAGCACGAAGAAGACTCCAGGGACCAGGACATCAGAAGCCTCCTGGTCCCCCGTGCCCCGGCGAGAAGCCCGGAAGACTCCCGATGTCGGCGACTCCCCGGAGTCTCGGGGCACTCCTCCACGGGCAGCTCCATGGTGGGCTCAGCAGCCAGGGTCTTCTATGGAGGCTGACAACCAACACCTCAGGTTGATGATAGGAATACCATTTTGGTTCTTGTATATTAGAGACAATTACCCTTGAATCAAAGTACCTGGGACATGTCAGTTCTGAGAAGAGAGCAATGCCATGAGAGAATTCTTACGTAATTACCATATTTAAGACAAAACCTGAGTATGCGAAAAATAAATATATGATTATTATAACAACCACCAACAATAGTTAACAAAGCTGTTGGATATATTACTGAAATACAGAAGTGAGGTGAAGAGAGTCGCTATTACTGATCTTCTTACCACAAATGTTGAATTTTCTGTAACAACGTCAATCTCATGTTGATAATAAATAAATATATAATATGATCATTATAACACTTAAAACTAAATTCAAATCATTGTTTATCAGATGAACCCCTAAATTCAATACATATTTTTAACATGACAATGAACTGTATAATTTGATTAGATAATAAAAAGGCATATATTTGATTGAATAAAAATATTTATTTGCATAAAATAGAGCGATTTATTAGTAAATATGCTTTTTATTAATTAATAAATTAAATATGGATTGTGCGTACTCTATTTTCAAAACAAATATAGTTTCATATGATGGCCGCTTTAGAATCAGGGAGTTGAGAGGAATGTGGTGAGTCAATTTACTGGATGAATTAAAGAGAAGACTCATGTAGGAAGCTCACACGCTTTTTCCTTAGAAATAGAAAATTTTAATCCTGAAAAAATTAAAAGAAAAAATTCATTCTTAGGAACATTTTTGTCATAAGACATAATAATATGCCAAGGTTTAAAAAGGTGGCCGTGAAATGAGAAGAAAGTTAGGATTATGAATTCAAATTTAAAAATAGAAAAATATACAGTAGAAAATATACATTGAATATTAGCATATTCTATTATAATCGCATATTGAATTACACTTGAATAAAATATTTAATATATAAAATTACCCGAATTATTCACGTGGACAAATAATATTACAATATTCATTTGATGTTTCCAGTAGTGACCTGGTAGCTCTCATATTTTATAAAGGTAGATTATACCTCTATCAAATTCTCACACAAAGAAAAATATATATATATTAAAAACCAAGAGCACACGAGACTCAAAATAGATTTGTTCCAGAAAAAAAAACAAGCAAAAAGTAACAATTTTTATGTTGAACTTGTCGTGGCAGAGGCCCATATAAAGAATCAGCTGCTAAGTCACATTGGAAAGTTTCTTGATAGAAATTTGAAAGCTAAGCTCTCTGTGTACCTGAAATAGAACTACATGTCACCGAGACGCTAAGTTAACTTATCAATAAAAATAAAATAACTTGCTCAGTGTTCTGCAATAATGTTTGATAGCCTTGTAACGTTTCTTGATATAATTCCAAATTAATTTGAAGATGGGACATTTTAAATAGAATCTGAAATATTTCAAGTTGTTCTCTCTAGTCTATACCTAGTCAATAGTGGCAAATCTCATCTTTAGACTTCTCCCAGGGTTTTTCCAGGCTACTGGCTTCTATTCTCTATTAGGAGCTTGTTAGGTACTTTCTTTCTCTACCTCAACTATATAATTTCAGTCCATCTCTCTCTCTACATACTAATTTTCAATTGACACTAGAAAGGTATAGAATTTTATTTTATTTAGTCACAACAAACTAATTCCACTCCCCAAAATTATATCTTCAAATATACACGGCATCTTATGATTCTAGATTATCAAATTAGCCTTTATTGCAGGATTCAATTTGTTATGAGAAGAATATTTGCGCAACTCACCTCAACATCCTCCCAGGGTTCTTCCTGTCTCCACCTCACTCCCTGGAATACACAAAGTACATAGATTAAGCACACATATGTAACTTGAGCAGTATATGTAATTTTATTGTGGTTGAGAATATAATATAGAACACTGAAGTGTAAAAAGACTTCTCAAGGAAAATATAAATATATTTATATATATAGAGGGTAACATATTTCTTGGTGAGGATATTCATTTATAAAAGCAAAGATCGCTTCTCCCTTCAATATTAAAGTTGAACATACAAGTAAAATATGCGTTTATGAATATAAAACCTTTTAGCTAATTTTATATTCTAAATAAAAAGAAAAACTAGTCATAAATATGTAATAACATATAAATGAAATCAAATACTATTCTGAAAGAAGAATTATTTTACCCTGAAAAAATGATTGAAAATTAAATTGAAAATATTTCAAAAGGAATATAGTTTTATTTAAATGAGGATATAATTCAAAGATGATAAACAGATTCTACCTTTATTTGTGTTAAAAAAGGTTTAAATAATCAAAATAATTATCAGTGATTTTTATTCTATCTTTTCAATTTAATTTTCGACTTTTTTCAACCAACAAAGTCAGATAATATTCTTTACCGCCTTTATAAATATATCAAACAACTTATTGAACACATTTAGATCAATGTAAAAGTGTTGGAGATGTTCTATATGAGGGAACTTACCGCGCGGCCCGCAGGCAGCGGGGGACCAGGCGACGCAGCCACCTCCGGACTCGGCCCCGCCTGGATACACCGCGATGTTGTTAATTTAAATATTCTGAATGTTTAAGTCTTTGAACAACTTACCGAGTCGCAGGGGCTGGTGCTCCTCCTGGCGCCCTGTAACATAAGATTTGTCTCAATATCTATGGGTAATATCTGGTGGTGGGATGTAGGAGTCATCATTAGTTGTCACACTCTGGTCAGAAGTGGTCAATGTGACACAGATATTGTCATAGTTACCACAAAGATATCACACAGTCTTCATAAAGATGTAATACAGATCTCGACAAGATGTCCTAAAGCCACCACTATGTTGTCACACATTGTCACAGGGTTACGACAATGATGACCCACAGTCCCCATAAAGATGTCAAACAGCACTTGACAAGATATCCCAAAGCCACCACTATGTTATCACACATTAACACAAAATTTCACAGCGTCACAACAATTATGTCCCACAATTCCAATAATAAGGTTATATTGTAACCGAAAATAGGTTTAACAGTCACCAGCAAGAGGTCACACACTCCTCATGTCCCACCATATAACCACAAATATTTCCCAGTGATCACAAAGGTTTCACACTGGCACCATAAAGATTATTCACAGCCACCAGAATGTCCCAGTTGCTACAAAGAGGTCTCACAAAGGCAAAACAAAGATGTCTCTCAGTAGCCTCAAAATGTCCTGAAGTGACCATGAATGAGCACACAGTCACCATATAAACATCAAACAGAAATAGATTACTTACTTCTCAGCGCCAGGGGGCTCCACTGCAGGCTCAGGTGACCCGAAGGTCAGTGCTGGCGGATGCCACCTATAGCAGCACATTGAATTTATTAACAACTCCATCGCATCTTAGAAAGTTATATTTATTGAATTAATCCTCTGTACGACATTCGATATAGCATGAACATCTGACATGTTGATATGGCACAGTATAATCTACTGTTTGTATAGGAACCGAGTAGCCTCCCATTTTCACAGGAAATAACCCCGAAGTTATTGATGTCGCAAACGATTTTTAAGAGTTCCCATTACACACTTAATATCTATTTATTCAGAACGAAATGGAAGTTATCAACATCATTATTAGAGTTAAGAGTTTGAGTTACGATCATTTTCGCCATGATTTAACTAAACAAGGTCTGTCGTTTGAAGTTGATATAATTCAAATAGATAAAATAAAAGCCGTTTAAACATTATGAAATTATTTTCTCCTTATTTAATCATCAACATTAATTTGAAAAGAGTAATAATCATTCACCCATTGGAACTATAAAATTCCATATATACCCAAAGATGAAGAAAAATCGAAAAGGGGAGGGTGTCAGGTGTATAAAGTCAAAAGACAGAGTGGATTGAGCTTCTAAGTCACAACTAACATGAACATCTGGAGAAAGGAAGACTCTGATTTCAAACAAAAATGTATCTTTTGGTAATCTTAACATTAAACACATTCAAAAGATTTAACTTTGAAAACAAGCATGTACTTGATTATATGAAATCCTATACATTGTTATCATTAAAGTGATATCCCAGAATGTGTTCTTAATCGATGTTGAAAAACGTTAAATGATAGTGGAATTCTAACACAAACTATATAATGATGATGGTCTTATTCCATAACAAGCTAAGATACCATAGACATAGATAATTCAAATTCTTATAGAAGTGTGTTCTGTGCGGTTGTCACTTTCTCTCTGGAAAATAATATAGAAACTTGAAAACCGTTTTGAAATTACTATATTCATGACATTTTGGTGATTCACCCCCACCCTCCTCAAGGTAAATGTGTTACTGAATTCTAGCCTCTGAAAACGGCGGACATATTTCTATTCTTTTAAACAATCTCTCAACCAGAGCAAATCTCGCGTTTACAATGAGAGTAACTGTTGCTATCAGCCAGATTTTGATTCTGGAAGCAATTTATATTTTTGAAAATAAATCACAATATAGAACCCAACTGAATTATTCCACACACACAACTATATTCGACATACCAGACCATTAGTCACTTCTACGAACTGTTCAGAATGAATTCCAGGTATGATATGAATTCATATAATGCAAGAATATTCAAAAGACTGAGTTTCAATGATTCTGGAAGGACACTTTCAAATAGTAATATATCAATTTATTTATTATATATTCCAATTAACTTCACCTATATATTCAATCAATCAAACGGAAAGCGATAAATTAGCTGAATTTGAAAATTACCATTTGCGGCATCTATAAAAATGTGAAATTACAATATGTATTGGCGCAGTATTTTGTTGTGTTTTAAAATACAAATTATCATAACGACTAAAATGATGGATGAATATCTCTCACACTCAAATATATATATATATCTATCTAATAGTAGTTGTTGAGTTTTCTAGGATATTATTTTATTTATTAATTTAATTTATTGTGATCATGTAAATATTGACCACTGACTATCTTTGCATATAATTGAGTTTTTTAAATAAAGAGAGTTTGAATAGTTTTGGTCGTGCTTTATTCTCTCTTTGGCTGAGGCATTGGAATCACCATTGGGGTGTCGTCCGGGCATTGGAATCACCGCCTGGGTAGTTAAAAACTTATACAGTCCTCTGAAGTACGGCCTTTTTTCGTTAAGGACAAAGGAACCTTAACAGTAGTGATTGTAGAATTTTGTCATTTGAAAATTAAAAAAGGATAATAATTATTTAAATTATATTTTCACAAATAAGTTGGGTATTCTATTTACATTAATTGAGTGGGAATCCTGTAAATATTTATTTGAATTCCTTCGCCAAAATGTCTTTCCCTACTTTAAAACGGCATCTGGTTTCACTATATGTATACATTTGATTTTAGTCTATATAAACACCTCAGCATTTTAAAAACCATGATTAGAATACATAGTTGCTTCACGGCCTTATATTGCTTTTTAAAACACTTCCTGTCACTATAAATTGTTACACCAGGTTGCGGTTTTGCAAACTCCTCAACCTTTATTCTCTTCACAGATGTGTTTCGCATCTATACAGAGCGTGTTTCAATCAGACTAAAAGTTAAAATAAGTGAATAATGAGATAACCCAATTTAAGTAGCCTCAAGAATTATTTATTTTTCACATAAAGAGATGTGTAGTCATACAGTGTGCCTGTAGCATCATACTTAAGTAATAAAGGATCTTCGTAATTATCAGCGTTCTTTCTTTTCTACGAATCTATAATTTTCCCAGAAGATATAGGCCGCATCATATTCCAAAAATGTTGTGGTTGAGGTAAAATTTATTTTTAAAATGATTAGATACTGCGAAGGTAATTTTATTTTTCATAACATTAATTAATTCTAAAGAGATTGGCAATTTTTATCCTTAAAACGAGCCTTCAACGCTAAATGTCTTGTAAGAAATTATTCAGCAATTCTTATCAATTTGAAAACTATGGGTCGCCAAAAATTTGTTCTATATCTCTTTTCTGGTGAGGAATTTTGAGAACGATTGCATTATATGATCAGTACAACATAATGCTACAAAATTACAAATATATATGAATATTTAAGGATAAAATTATATCAAAGATTATTTTAATTTCTTGAATATTAATTTTTATTCATAGACTTTATAGACATTTTCTTTCCAAAAATTGGGAACTAGGCAATTTGAAATAAAAATATTAAAATAGAAATATCCTAATATATATCATTTTTTCTTTTACTTATATGAACCAAAAAAAATCACACTTGATTCTATGTGCCAGGATTTAACTGTTATTAAAAAAATATGAGAGTGTTTATCATATTTCTTTTTCAGAATACTTCAAAAATTATTTTTTCAAAGGAATATAATAAAGTGTAATTTTTTTAGAATCAATGAATAAAGGAAAGATATCAATTTGATATAAGGAATGTATGAATCAATAACATTTCTTGAAGTATACATCTCATGTGAGATACTAGTCACAGAAACATGGATACTCCAGTTTTCTCATTGCAGTAATCGTTTTCTACAAGTTGGATCAGATCAAACTGAGTAAATCAGGATTTTCATATAATTGGTCGCTCAAGAGAGTAGTTTTATAGCAGTTAGGTCTTTAATGACAGACTACACTGGATAGTTGCATTTATATATTTGCCCAGCATGAAGTTGTCAATATATTTTATTATTCAATATATCACCATCACATAGGTTCCAAAAAGAATGTTGATGTGAACTCACCCAGGCAAACTTGTGGGCAGAGGTGGGATCAGCCAGTATCCGCCTTTCTCAAAGCGGTACTCCTCTTTCCTATCTAAGTAGGTGACGATCAGCCTTTCCTTGAAAATCAATAATTGCCATCCATTAGGGAGTTTAAGGCACAGCCATTGCACTTTGTGGATAATAGCCTTTCTGTCTTTAGGTTTTCTTTGGAAGCACATGTTTGCTTTTTAATCTTTTAGTTAGCTTATTTATTTTGAATAAAATGTAAGGTCCATTGTTGGGCCCCGGAGGTTTCGGCAGGGCCTGAAGCATACGGAGTGATTTACATATATGCATTATTTTATATATATTCAAATTTAACATTACAACATGGAAATACAACCTAGAGAGCATATAGTAGATGGTCCTTTACTGAAAATTTAAAGATGACGTTATCATTGAAGAAATTGAAGTTAATTTTATTGATAGCTCAAAATAGGTAGTATGGTAAAATTCTTATCGATATAAAATATTCAGAAATATGAAAAGTATAAGAAACCTTTCTTTCTCTCTCTCTACATGGCGAAAACATATGGTAAAAACCTTAGGTTCTGGGAACCTAATTTCTCTTATTATCTGAGAGAATTTAGTTTCTCTTAAATATCTTAAACGAATTTTTGCAATCTACTGTTAGCACAGAAACCTGATTTTATATTACATTTATTAGTTGCTCTACTTATGACAACAAATATTTGAGATTAGAAAATTGCCTAGTTCGGTTATTTATAATGCCTATATTTAAATTATGGAATAGGTTCACCAAAAGTACCAAAATCAGTATCGCCAACGTTACTTCAAGCTGTTATTGAGGGTGTCTATAACTTCGGGGGAAAATAATTGTCATTATAGTTCAATAGCTATCGTGCTTTATTATCTTAGTGGTTCAAGTTAAAATACTCCTGAAGGACTGTTATTGATAACTTATTTTATTGCAAGTTAAACCACATGTATGCACATATGAAAGGTATATCAAGGTAAAATGGCAAAATATTTATGAAGAAAATCAATATTAGCTGCAGCCTGTTTATTTATTACTATCTATAAAGTAATCAAACGAGAACGCACTTTTCAATTGCCCTTCTTACTACAGTAATCCCTCGTTAAGACGAACTCAACGGGAGAACGAAATACCCTTTTCGTCTTAAAAGAATATATACCGAATTCGTATAAACCGAATTCGTATTAGACGAATTGAATTCGTGGTATCCGGGGGTTGTACTTATGTACTACTGATGAGTAAGAAAACTACATTTCTGAGGAATAACGAATAAATTTATTTGAAAACAATATTAATGAAAATATTTGATATTTTTAAGGAACAACAATTATGTATATGTATGTACATAAAGTATTTTATTTTAAAAGACAATATGGATAATATAATCACAATGTAAGGCAATAACATGAGAATATAAGTTTGTTTTAAAACACAAATAAAAAAGAACAACAAAAGAAACAACTTACATAATATACTTGGTACATACAATGTTTATGTGTATGCAGCATATGCAGTATGTTTTGTATAAAAATAAGAATAATATAATATTCTGTGAAATTCCGTGAAAGCGTGCGCTCCTTGGCTGCTGGCTGGCAGGGGTCACCATGGCCCCTACATTTATCAGTCGAGAAAAACAGCAATACTGGCACAATAGAGTCGAAACTTTCCACTGATTGAGTACATGGAACGACCCCAAGGGGATGGTTTCATAGAAAATGAGTCATCATAACAAACAAAAGACGAATATTTACACAAAAGACAAAGAGAGCCAATACTTGATATCAACGGCGTTTTTGTTGTTTTAATAGTTTATTGTTTTACTTATAACTCGCCTTTAAAAACATATTAGAATTCGTTTTAACCGATTGATTAGTTCTGCTGGGGGCTAAATTTAATTCGTATTTCGTCATAACCGAATATTTCGTCTTAACCGGCAAAATCTCTTTGGAAAGCATTGAAATTTAACGGGGGAAAAGAAACGGTTCGCGCAAACCGAGAGTTCGTATAATCCGAGTTCGTGATAACGAGGGATTACTGTAGTAGGATACCCCCGGGAGAACTGGCAAACTCTTTGTCATTAACACTACGGAGGTAGTCAAGAGAATCATTAATCTATATACAGGCATATACAAGTTGTGTCCAATAAATAATGAGACTGGTCAAAAATAAAGAAAAAATAGAATGATTAAAATATTTTATAAGTTTTTTTAAAATAGTCCCCTCCCACATCTATACATAATTTCCATCTCTTCTCCCATGATTTAAAACATTTATAAAAGGCATCTTTCGGATGTTCTTCAAGACCATTTTCGAATCCGCTATGATGGACTCTCTAGTGTCAAATCTCCTTCCTTTTAGAGCCATTTTGAGTTTTGGAAAGAAAAAAAAATCATTTTTAGCTAGGTCTGGGGTATAGGGAGGTTGTTGAAGTATTTGGATGCCGTGTTTAGCCAAATAAGTCAGTACAAATTCAGCGGTGTGTGGTGGTGCATTATCATGATGGATAATCCAATTTTTGGAACTCCACATTTCACTTCTTCTCAGACGAATTGATTCAGTACACGTCTCATAATGTTTAAAAAAGACTCCTTATTGATTGTTTGACCTTCCTCTAGATATTCATAATGCACAATTCTCTTTATGTCAAAGAACGTGACCAATTTTGTTTCCGGGTCATACCCGTAAACCCATTTCTCTTCTCCAGTTATTACCTTTCCTTCCAATTAGGGTTTTCTTCCACCATTTCAAGCATTTTTTTTGGCAACACTTCAAAGTGATTCTCCTTTTGTTGGATTGTGAGCATTTTAGGGACAAATTTTGAAGGTGTCTTCTTTAACTGCAAGTCTTCTTTAATTATCGATCCAACTAATGATTTTTATATCCCTGTTTCTTCCTCAATGTCCCGTAACCATATTTGTGAATTTTCTTTTATCAAATTTGAAATTTGGCTCACCTTTTCAGGGTTCCTGTGCAGAATTGGACGTCCAACACGCTTCTCATCTTTCACCGATACCATTCCATTTTTAAATCGTGAAAACCATTTAAATGTGGTGGGTTTATTTACATTTTCATTTCCAAATGTCAATTTCAACAAATCTAAAGTTTCTGTAAACGATTTCCAAATTTCGTAGCAAAATTTAATTCAAATTCGTTGTTCGAATTTTCTATCCATTACAAATTAGACGTTGTCATGCAAGGCGTTCTTTTTACAAGCTTACAATTTATCGACTGCGCGCGCAATCACGTGATGTGATTTACAGCAGTGTAGTTGAAGCTTTCTATTTTTTTAATTAGACTTTAAAAAAAATTATCTTTTTATTTTTTTTTGTTTTTGACCGGTCTCATTATTTATTGGACACACACTTTGTATATCAAACAGGGTTTTAAACCTTTATGGAAATATCCTCAACAGAAGAGAGAGATAGAGGTATTGTATTCATCTCATCAGTTTCAGCATATTGATCGCAATAACCAAAGTTTCACAACTACTACCAAATCAAATTTTAAATCATAGTCAAACACTCCTTTAATATAATTTTTGGCCTTCGACCTGTCGCTGGTGGGTCGTACCCGCGCGGCTAACAACTTGGTCCTGGGATTCATCTTGCACCACCTCCACGGCTACCTTCCACCTGACACCAACATCGGCCGGCTGGCGCGCTCCGTAAGGAGTACGAGCCGAGTTTCGTGGCTCGCCTGGAGTATCCTGGCTTGCCCAGTCTATTAAGGTGGCGTCAGCTTGCTTGACATTGCGGGCCAGCTTCGGTTTGCCTGTCTGAAGGGAGTCCAGACCTAATTGCGTATTGCGACTACTTTTGGCTGGTCCGGAGTTGGGCGTGGCTGACATCGCCGGCTCTTGACGTCTGGCTATTGCCGAGAAGTAAGAGACTACTAAGACTCTGGGAGGCCGCCTCAAGCGTCCTTGAGCTGGACCACCGAATTTTTCATCTCGCCAGCCTGAGGTCCCTGCGTCTTCGAGGCGACAACAGGGACCTGATGGCTCCCGGGCGCTGGCTACGGGCGAATGTCCTTGACTTCTCCGATGGCGCCCCTGCCCTAGCGCACTCAAAGTGGACTGCGCTCCTGGACGCACAGCGCCTGGGGGCCTTCTGCAAGCGTCTCCTGCAAGAAAACGCTAACTCTATCTATTATGTGGAGCACGATGCGGAGACTATCGTCATGCGGGGATCGACTACACGCATTACCCGTTTCAACAACCAGCGGGCGCGACATACACTTGACTCGGCACGGCTGCAGGCGCATCCTGTTGACGAGCTGGCTGTGCGGTGGACCCTCACCGTGGATGTGCCCCGCTCCATCTCCTGGGCTGACCTGCGTCGCAACCTCTTCTTGGAAAACGACGCAGATGTCACCCTACGACTTGCGCTCTACGCCCAACATCATTTTGCCTCGAGACGTGTCACCTGTGGGTTCAGCGATGGGTCGCTGACCCATAGATACTGGAGTTTCAGAGTCGTGTGACTCCTGCTCCGGGAGGTGTTCACCCTTACGAAATGCCCCTGGATCTGCAGGCCTGGCTCTTCAGCGTCGGCCTCCATCCCGAGACAATGAAGCTGAAAAATTTGGCGAAGGCTACTATCTATAAGTGCCATCTTGGTCTTGAGTTGGGTAACGCCAGCCATCACCTCGACCTGCCCACTCTGTGGGAAAGAACTTTCGCAGTCTATCGGTGTCGGAGTCTTTCCCGCGTTGGGCGCTACCAATGAAGACCTTGTGTATATTTTATACGAATGTATATTAAATAATTTTATATATATTTATTGATTTATTTTTATATATTCTCTCTCTCTCTTTTTCAACCTGATTTATTTATATTAACCGATTTTTATTTAATCTCATATAATCTCATATGAAAGATATAATAGAATTAGTTTCAATCTCAATCTTTCTCTCGAGCTCTCTTACCCCACCGTCCTGACGTTTTCTTTAACGTTATTTTTCAACCATAAAAATAACGGATTCGAATTATTTTGCGAAATAAGTAAATATGATGGAGTTGTCCAACCCCTTTGGGGTATTGGCGGAATGCCTGATGAATGAGGTGCATAGCTGCGCGATTTATTTACCTGTATATTCAACAATATTTCTTAATTATTTTTAATCATGTTTAAATTATAATCATCGAAACTTACACACTGTTCAACATATTTATAATCGCAAGGGAATTTTTCAAGCATTGACGAATACTTTTTAAAGGGAACGTTGCATATACATATGTTCACATGTTAATTCATTAATAAAATAAATAAATAAATAAATAAAGATAAAAAATACCATATAGTTTTTAACATACATTTAAACAAAGGCAGATGGCTGAAGAGTTTGAATATATATCAAAAACACACATCCATATATAACAAAACAGGCCTAAGATATCCATAATAGAAAGCCTGTAAATATTGTTTCCCATCAATATAACAAAAGAGAATAAACTACCCCTACTGACTAACCATTCAGAAAGAAAATAGCTAAATAACAAGAAATATGCCATCTGTTTTTGAAATAAGAGTTGTTCACCTGGTTATAGAAAGTTGGTATCTACGGAGAGAGATTACTGAAATGTTTACTCACTTTTTTATTATTGTTATCCGAAATTTCTAGGTGGTTAGAATCCACACATATATTTCGTCAATGAAAAATTTGAATTCTTCTAACTGTTGTTTGAAATTGAAGCTTTCTGCGTGAATTTAGGGATTCTTTGAAACTGCTGGGAGTCCATCAGCTCTGTCGTCCTGTGAAGTGTCCCAGCTATGACAGTTTGTAGCAGCATTAGCAGATGGACATGTGGTGAAGCCAGGATTAGCTTCAAACCCAGCGAGTTCCAATAAAAATTATTAAAATGAATTTCTTTCAAACTGAAGTAGGCGCGCGATAGCCACGCGACTTGTATGCGCTGAAATGAATTTTCATCTCTTTGGATTTATCTTTTACCACAAAAAAACTGAATATTTATATATATTTAGTTGAAAGCCCCAGAGTTTTTTTTTATGTATGCATATTTGTTCCATGTTCACTCTTAGATTGTTGAACTATTTTATCGGGATTTCGCATACCAATATAGAAAAGAAAGATATTCATAATAGCAATTTTAGAACATTTAGATAAATAAATAAAATATACATTATTTTCCTTCGAAAACGCAATAAAAAAAATCCCAACAATTTTATGTCGCGTAATTGGCAGCCTATCTTACCAAATGAATTCCCAGTCTACATTATGTTCAAAGCAATTTAAATATCTATCTTTATCTATCTAAAAGACATTTTATGAACTCTGTCGAATATTACATGTAAATATGTAATTCTTAGTTTTAATTTGTTTGTTGTTTTGTTTGTTTTCTCTGTAATAGGCGCATATATTTCAATATCGTGCCTGGTTGATTGACAAAATAAAATAAAAAGTTTAATTAATAGCAAAATATATTCGAATATCCAAATGGGACGCGTTGTTATTTTCTTCATTTTTTTTATACCGGTTGATATTTAATTATATATTTAAAGCAGGTTTTATTATCTCGACGTTTCGACAAAATCTTTTGTTCTCGTCATTAGCGAACAAAAATTAAAACATTTGACAAAGCGTTAAAAATTATTCTAAGGCTGCACAGGAGTTCTCACGCGATATTAAAATTAAAAATATTTAAAAGGCATATTTTGGATCAAAACTAAAACATTTTATTTATTGCAAAATTACGATATTTCGCTAAGATGTACGCCTATCTTCGTCAGGGGTTTTCTATATTTTGAAATGTTTTGGTTAACCACGCAATGCCTTTACGCGGCGAAAAAAAAAAGCCCTCTGTGGCTAAAATTACATATATAAATTCAAATAAAATATTTTATGGGCTATATATGTACATTGATTGAATTTAATTAGTAATAAATGAGTCCTAATATAAGAATAATAAGAATTCTAAGTTGATTTGAATTCTAAATACAATGGAGGGATGTCAACATTTTCTTTAAAAAATAATTACACTCTAAGTGATACAATATTAAATACTAGACGAATGGCCCGGGCAACGCCCGGGGTTTACCCGAGTGCGAATATATTTTAAAAACGTTGACTTGGGTGGTCGCTATTAACAGGGTGGTCTGTATAGACAGGTGGATGTATCACACAGCTGATAACAGGGTTGTCTAGAGTGGTCGCTATAGACAGGGTGGTCTATATAGACAGGTGGATGTATCACACTGCTGATAACAGGGTTGCCTAAGGTGACCGCTATAGACAGGGTGGTCTGTATAGACAGGCAGCTGATAACAGGGTTGTCTAGCGTGGTCGCTATAGTCAGGGTGGTCTGTATAGACAGGTTTATGAGAGAGGCAAACTTACATAAAAAAAAAATAAAAAAATAAAAAAATAAAATAAAAAAAATAAAAAAAAATAAATAAAAAAATAAAAAAATAAAAAAATATATAAAAAAAAAATTAAAAAAAAAAAAATTAAAAAAATAAAAAAAAAAATAAATAAAAAAAAATAAATAAATAAAAAATAAAAAAATAAAAAAAATAAAAAAAATAAAAATAAAAAATAAATAAAAAAAAATAAAAAAAAATAAAAAATAAAAAAAAATAAAAATAAATAAATAAATAAAAAAAAATAATAATAAAAAACAATAAATAAATAAAAAAAAAAATAAAAAGAATATTACGCCTCTAAAATAGTTTTATAATTTGATAACAGATGGCACTCTAGTACATCGTATCTACAGCCAATGAGCGCGCATTCTATCCGTGAGCTTCAGACAAAGCTTCAGACAAACAGACAATGCTTCAGACAAACAGACAGAATAAGGCAAATATATAAGTAGATACAGGGTATATCAGGTAATTTTGGAATAAACGTGACGCAGTAAAACAAATACTGTTTTAAATTTAAAAAAATGTTTTTTTTTTTCAATCCCTAACCATATTCAAGTAAAATGTAACAGTAGGTACATGTTTGTGCAATGTGATGAACAATAATCGAGAATTCGAAATTCGAGCAGCCACATTGTTGCTCTGCGAGCAGCAAGGAGCGCTAAAGAGAGAGTGGACTTTCTTGAGTTAACTAAAACCACTGTTTATCTTGTCAAATAGTTTGATGAGGCCGACAGTAACAAAGAGGGAATGGCTGAAAGAAAAATGCACTCGCGTTGAGATCGGACAAGGTAAGAGATGAAGAATTTGTCAAACATGTCAAGGAGAAGATATATGGAAACCTTGGGAAGAGTATGAGGCCATAGCTAAGAAAATGTAAGTTAGCTCAATGACAATTGTCAGAACTATCCCTGAGGACCTTGATCTCAAAATCAATTCCCTTCATAAAAAGGCCGGTTGCTGCCTGTGAATATTAAGTTAACAGAAAAGAAAAGGCTGCTACCCTCCTAAACAACGTGAAACATGAATCTTATGGCATGCTGAGGTTCTTCTATGATGAAAAGAACTTTTACGCTGACCAAAAATTGTATATTAAACTGGCGAAACCGCTGAACGGAAAAATACGTCCAGGGTAGCCGAGTGGACAAGGCACCTGCCCGGTAAGCAGAAGGGTGTGGGTTCGATTCCCGCCCCTGGACACTTTTTATATTTCCGTTCTCCATTACTCTTCATGTTTCACCTTTCCATACCTCATCCTCAAAGTTAGAAATGTCGCTATTTCTCTTTGAAAATAAATTTCGATTTTTAAAAGAAACATTCGCGGTATAATTTTAATTTTCGTTTTACAATCATCAGCCGCGTTATATTGTATTTCAAATGTTACTTTAAATATAAGTTATGAACGGAAAAATACGTCCAGGGTAGCCGAGTGGACAAGGCACCTGCCCGGTAAGCAGAAGGGTGTGGGTTCGATTCCCGCCCCTGGACACTTTTTATTTTTCCGTTCTCCATTACTCTTCATGTTTCACCTTTCCATACCTCATCCTCAAAGTTAGAAATGTCGCTATTTCTCTTTGAAAATAAATTTCGATTTTTAAAAGAAACATTCGCGGTATAATTTTAATTTTCGTTTTACAATCATCAGCCGCGTTATATTGTATTTTAAATGTTACTTTAAATATAAGTTATGAATGGAAAAATACGTCCAGGGTAGCCGAGTGGACAAGGCACCTGCCCGGTAAGCAGAAGGGTGTGGGTTCGATTCCCGCCCCCTGGACACTTTTTATTTTTCCGTTCTCCATTACTCTTCATGTTTCACCTTTCCATACCTCATCCTCAAAGTTAGAAATGTCGCTATTTCTCTTTGAAAATAAATTTCGATTTTTAAAAGAAACATTCGCGGTATAATTTTAATTTTCGTTTTACAATCATCAGCCGCGTTATATTGTATTTTAAAAGTCTACTGAATGGGAGTTCAAATTATTGGGAAAGATTTACTGAACTGTTGTGAATTCTCACAGTGGTTTGTATACCAGACTGACAAAATTCATTGTAATAATATTTTATTTGGTTAAAACAATAAAGTCCACTGAATGGGAGTTCAAATTATTGAGAAAGATTTACTGAACAGCGATGAATTCTCACAGTGGTTTGTATACCAGACTGACAAAATTCATTGTAATAATATTTTATTTGGTTAAAACAATAAAGTCCACTGAATGGGAGTTCAAATTATTGGGAAAGATTTACTGAACAGTTGTGAATTCTCACAGTGGTTTGTATACCAGACTGACAAAATTCATTGTAATAAAATTTTATTTGGTTAAATCATTAAAGTCTACTGAATGGGAGTTCAAATTATTGGGAAAGATTTACTGAACAGCGGTGAATTCTCACAGCGGTTTGTATACCAGACTGACAAAATTATTATGTTAAATATATTTAACATATAATAATATTGAAAATAAAAAAGGTATATTCTGATCAGGAGCACATGTGCTTTTCAGAAGGCAGAGCGCCATCTTGTGGAACAGAAATCAACTATTCATTGATTTAACCTGTTCCCTGATATTTGGCCAACCCAATTTCTTGATAAATCAAGAAAAGCCATCCACGAACTCGTTTCGCGCTGTTGGCGCTCGTTAGCGTGGAGTAGGCTGTACCACAGCGAACAAAAATATTTTTGGTCCCAGTGGCTTCCCGAAAAACCAAGAAATGGGTAATTTAAGGTCAAACTTGCGTAAATACGCTTAACACATGAAATTTTTCCATATAATAATATAAAAAATATATAATAATATAAATAATATATATATTTTTTGTATACTATTCATATAAAAATTGATTGAAGATATTCTAGGAATCTTGATAATAAACTATTTTAAAGACACAATTACAGATTACAAAAAAAAAAAAGACAGAATAACAGATTACAGATCTATAGGTTCACAATCTTTAAATATTTGTATGAACACTAAGTGATATATCTATTTATCAACGAAATAAAGTTATTATGAAAGTGGTTTTATATATTGTATTAACAACATTTCTAGAATGCATATTTCCATTTTTTTTTAAATCTATTGTTTACTGAATATATTATATAATTTGAATGCATTGGTGACTTCCTCATTGCGTAAGAGATATTTGAGGAAATAAAATTATTCTAATAAAGAATATGAATATAAATCATTATTCAGCACAAAGAAAAATCAAATTTCTATTCGCATAATATTCTTCTAGTATGAAATAATAGTTGGACATTTTTAACTATTCCAAATTCATTTGTATACAAATTAACCTTTATTTTGAACTCTTCAATTTTATCCACACTAAAATACAGTTTTATTTAAAGTTAAATTTATCCTCTTGGTGTGTTATTTTTCAAATAGCGAGATAGACGATTTTGAAGGGTGATGAAGAGAAGAATCAAATACCTTCCCATCAACTCTTTAATTAAACATTCAACATTCAACTCTTCAGGTCGGAATATTCCGAAGAATTCATGAGAAATAGTTAGATAAGGCTTTTAGCTTGAAATAAAAGTGTTGTTATATCTGTTTTTTAAGGAAAACAATTTTGAAAAACCCTTTAATGGGCGCCACCGCGCCGGAATTTTGATTTGTTGCCAATGATTATAAGAGGCGCAGGGAGGAGGTAGAGAAGGACTGGAAGATGGCGTTCCCCGGGAGCTGGAACGTGGCTGGATCCCACGACGAGAACTCCACGTGGCTGGAGCACGAAGAAGCTTCCAGGTCCCCCGTGCCCCGGCGAGAAGCCCGGAAGACTCCCGATGTCATCGACTCCCCGGAGTCTCGGGGCACTCCTCCACGGGCAGCTCCACGGTGGGTTCAGCAGCCAGGGTCTTCTATGGAGGCTGACAACCAACACCTCAGGTTGATGATAGGAATACCATTTTGGTTCTTGTATATTAGAGACAATTACCCTTGAATCAAAGTACCTGGGACATGTCAGTTCTGAGAAGAGAGCAATGCCATGAGATAATTATTACGCAATTCCCATATTTAAGATAAAACCTGAGTATGCGAAAAATAAATCTATGATTATTATAACAACCACCAACAATAGTTAACAAAGCTGTTGGATATATTACTGTAATACAGAAGTGAGGTGAAGAGAGTCGCTATTACTGATTTTCTTACCACAAGTGTTGAATTTTCAGTAACAACGTCAATCTCATGTTGATAAGAAATAAAAAAATAATATGATCATTGTAACACTTAAAACTAAATTCAAATCATTGTTTATCAGATGAACCCCTAAATTCAATACATATTTTTAACATGACAATGAACTATATAATTTGATTAGATAATAAAAGGCATATATTTGATTGAATAAAAATATTTATTTGCCTAAAATAGAGCAATAGATACTTGATTTATTAGTAAATATGCTTTCTATTAATTAATAAATTAATTATGGATTGTGCGTACTCTATTTTTAAAACAAATATAGTTTCATATGATGGCCGCTTTAGAATCAGGGAGTTGAGAGGAATGTGGTGAGTTAATTTACTAGATGAATTAAAGAGAAGACTCATGTAGAAAGCTCACACGCTTTTTCCTTAGAAATATAAAATTTTAATCCTGAAAAAATTAAAAGAAAAAATGCATTCTTAGGAACATTTTTGTCATAAGACATAATAATATGCCAAGGTTTAAAAAGGTGGCTGTGAAATGAGGAGAAAGTTAGGATTCTGAATTCAAATTTAAAAATAGAAAAATATACAGTAGAAAATATACATTAATTATAAGCATATCCTATGAGTAAATTATTGAGTAAAAATTTAATATATAAAATTACCCGAATTATTTCACGTGGACAAATTATAATACAATATTCATTTGATGTTTCCAGTAGTGACCTGGTAGTTCTCATATTTTATACAAGGTAGATTATACCTCTATCATATTCTCACACAGAGAAAAATAAAATATTTATATCAAACACCAAGAAAACATGAGTCTCAAAATAGACTTGTTTCGAAAAAAAAAACAGAAAAAAAAACAATTTTTATATTAAACTTTTTAGTGGCAGAGGAACATATAAAGTATCAGCTGCTAAGTCACATTGGAAAGTTTCTTGATAGAAATTTGAAAGTTAACCTCTGTACATGAAATAGAACTACATGTTGTCACCGAGACGCTAAGTTAACTTATCAATAAAAATAAAATACCTTGCTCAGTGTTCTGCAATAATGTTTGATTGCCTTGAAACGTTTCTTGATATAATTCCGAATTAATTTGAAGATGAGACATTTTAGAAAGAATCTGAAATATTTCTGGTTGTTCTTTCTAATCTATACCTAGTCAATAGTGGCAAATATCATCTTAAGACTTCTTCCAGGGTTTTTCCAGGCTACTGGCTTCTATTCTCTATTATGAGGTTGTCAGGTTCTTTCTTTCCCTACCTCAACTATATAATTTCAGTCCGTCTCTCTCTCTACTTACTAATTTTCAATTGAAACTAGAAAGAAAAATATTTTTATTTTTATCTCAGTCACAACAAGCTAATTCCACTTCCCAAAATTATGTCTTCAATTATCCATAGAATCTTTTGATTATAGATTAACAATTTAGCCTTAATTGCAGGAATCGATTTGTTATGCGAAGAATATTTGCTCGACTCACCTCAACAGCCTCCCAGGGTTCTTCCTGTCTCCACCTCACTCCCTGGAATACACAAGTACATATATTAAGCCAACATATGTAACTTCAGCATTATATGTAATTTAGTGTGGTTGAGAATATAATATAGAACACTGAAATGTAAAAAAAAAACCTTCTCAAGGAATATATAATTATAGATTATAACGTTTCCTGGTGAGGTTATTCATTTATAAATGCAAAGGTCTCCTCTTTAATATTAATGTTGAACATACAAGTTGAATATGCGTTTATAATTATAAAACATTTTAACTCATTATCTATTCTAAATAAAAAGAAAAAATATAGTGATAAATATGTCATAACATATAATATACATGAAATCAAATGCTATTCTGAAAGAAGAACTATTTACCCAGATACCCAGATGAGGGTAAAATTCAAGGATGATAAATAAATTGTACCTTGATTTGTTTTCAAAAAGGTTTAGATAATCAAAATAATTTTAAGTGTTTTTTATTCTATCTTCTCAATTTAATTTTCGCCTTTTTTCAACCTACAAAGCCAGATAATATTCTTCACACTTTTTATAAATATATCATACAACTTATTGAACACATTTAGATCAATGTAAAAGTGTTGGAGATGTTCTATATGAGGGAACTTACCGCGCGGCCCGCAGGCAGCGGGGGACCAGGCGACGCAGCCACCTCCGGACTCGGCCCCGCCTGGATACACCGCGATGTTGTTAATTTAAATATTCTGAATGTTTAAGTCTTTGAACAACTTACCGAGTCGCAGGGGCTGGTGCTCCTCCTGGCGCCCTGTAACATAGGTTTGTCTCAATATCTACTGGTGATATCTGGTGGTGGGATGTAGGAGTTATCATAAGGTGTCTCACTCTGGTCAGAAGTGATCAGTGTGACACAGAGATTGTCATAGTCACCGCAAAGATATCACACAGTCCCCATAAAGATGTCATACAGCACTCGACAAGATGTCCCAAAGCCACCACTATCTTATTACTCATTGACAAAGAATGTCACAGGGTTACGAAAATGATGTCCAATAGTCCCCACAATAAGTTTACACGGTGACCACAAATAGGTTCCACAGTCACCACCAAGAGGGCACACACCCCTCAAGATGTCCCACCATATAACCACAGATATTTCCCACAGTGACCACAGAAGTTTTGCACCCACACCAAAAAGATGTTTAACAGCTACTAGAATGTCCCACAATGACTACAAAGTGATCACACAAAGTCACAACAAAGATTCCTTCAGTAGCCTCAAAATGACCTAAGGTGACCATAAAGAGGTCACACAGTCACTATAAAAACATCAAAAAGAAATAGAATACTTACTCCTCAGAGCCAGGGGGCTCCACTGCAGGCTCCTCTGACCCGAAGGTCAGTGCTGGCGGATGCCACCTATAGCAGCACGTTGAATTGATTACCAACTCCATCGCATCAGAGAAAGTTGTATTTACTGAATTAAACCTCTGTACGACATTCGATATAACAAGAACATCTGACATGTTAATATGGCCCAGTATAATATTTTGTTTGTAAAGGAACCGAGGACCCTCCCGTTTTTACAGGAAATAAACCTGAAGTTATTGATGTCGCAAACGATTTCTAAGAGTTCACATTACACACTTAATTTCTATTTATTTAGAACGAAAATAGAAGTTACCAACATCATTGTTAGAATAATTAATACCGCAAACGATTTTTAAAAGTTCACATTACACACTTATTTTCTATTTATTTAGAATTAAAATGGAAGTTACCAACAACATCGTTAGAATGATTTTTAACGCCTTGCCAAATGTTTTAATTTTTGTTTGCTCCTGACGAGGACAAAGGATTTTTGTTGAAACGTCAAGGTAATAAAAAGATTTACTGGCCGAAGTATCTTTAATTTTAAGAATCATTATTAGAGTTTAGAGTTTAAGTTACGATCATTTTTGCTATGATTTGATTAACCAAGGTCTGTCGTTTGAAGTTGATATAATTCGAATAAATAAAATCAAAGCCGCTAAAACTTTATAAAATTGTTCTCTCCTTATTTATTAATCATCATTAATTCAAAAATGCCATAATTATGCGTCAATTGGAACTATACATTTCAGATATATCCAAAGATGAGAAATCATCGAAAAAGGAAGGGTTTTAGGCGTATAAAGTCAAAAGACAGAGTGGATTGAGCTTCTAAGTCACAACCAACTTGAACATCTGGAGAAAGGAAGACTCTAATTTCAAACAAAAATGCATCTTTTGTAATCTTAATATTAAAATCATTAAAAAGATTTAACTTTAAAAAAAGCATGTACTTGGATATATGAACTCCTATACAGTGTTATTATTAAAGTCATATCACGGAATGTGTTCTTACTCAATGTAGAAAACATTATATGGTAGCGGAACTCCAGCACAAACTATATAATGATTATGGCCTTAATCCATAGCAAGATACCATTGACATGAATAATTCAAGTTGTAAATGAGGTGTATTGTGTGCGGTTGTCACTTTCTCTCTCTTAAAAACCGTTTCGGAATTGCTTTATTCCCGACATTTCGGTCATTCACTCCCTCCCTCCTTAAGGTAAATGTGTTACTGAATTCTACCCTCTAAAAACGGCGGACGTATTTATATCTATTTTTCAAAAACTTCTAAACCAGAGCAAATCTTGCGTTTACAATGATTGCAACTGCTGATATCAGCACGATATTGATTTTGTGAGCAATTTTTATTATCGAAAATAAATCACAATATAGATCCCAATTGAATTATCCCCATCACACATAACTATATTTGATATACTAGACCATTTGTCACTTCTACGAACTTTTCAGAATGAATTCCAGGTATGATGTGAATTCATATAATGCAAGAATATTCAAAAGACTGAGCTTCAATGATTTTGGAAAAATAGTAAAATATTAATCAATTTATTCATTATATATTCCAATTAACCTCACCTATATATTCAATCAATCAAATGGAAAGCGATAAATTAGCTAAATTTGAAAATTACAATTTTCACCATCTATAACATATGACATTTCAATGAGTATTAGCGCAGTATTTTGTTGTATTTTAAAATACAAATGATCATAACGGCTAAACTGATGGATGAATATCTCTCACACCCAAATATATATATTTATTCAATAGTAGCGGTTACTACCACCACCAGTAGTGGTTGTAGAATTTTGTCATTTGAACAAAAAAGTATGATAATAATTAAAATTATATTTTCACGAATAAGCTGGTTATATTATTCACATAAATTGAATGGAAGTTCTGTAAATATTTGAATTACCTCGCCAAAATGGTTTTTCTCACTTCATAATGGCACTAGGTTCTACCTAGATATGTACATTTGAGTTTTATATGATATAAATACCTCAACCTTTTAAAAAACATGATTTGAGGACATAGTTTCTTCTTATATTCCTTTTTTATAACAATTCCAGGTACTAGATATTGTTACACCAGGTTGCGGTTTGGCAGACTCTTTAACCTTGATTCTCTCCTCAGAGCTGTCTTGGATCTTTCCAGAGCGTGTTTCATCATACTAAAAGTTCATATAAAGGAATAATAAGATAACTCTATTTCAAGTAGCCTCCAGAATCATTTATATTTTCTCACATAAAGTGATTTGTAGTAACAGTGTGCCAAAAATACAAATGGTGAGTCAATGATACATAATCTATTTATAATACATATTCTGTTTATTAATATAAATACATATTGAATATCTTTTGAATTTAAAATATATGGAAAATAATATTACGAATTAAAATAAAATAGGTGCATTAGCCATGATGCAACAATATACAGGCATTGGAATGACATTTATTTGCCATGACATTTGGTTTTTAAAAATTATTTCGCAAAATATATAAACGTATATAATGAAATTATAACACTCTTTTGAATTTTAGATTAAAATGGCATATATATTGGATCAAAATATTACTTTCAAATATTTATTTAATAATGCGGGTGTTGTGTGTGTGGCTATTTATAAAACATTTATCTAACGTTTTATTTTGTTATTTATTTTTTCATAACTAATATGAAAAAAGGTTTTATTATCAAATTTTTAAAATTTATTTTGAGAAATAGACTAGAATGCATGCAATTTATAAAATGAATTTATTTTTGAAGTTATATATATATATATATTCGTTACAATTATAAATTGGCGCCGTGTCACTCTTGTGAAACGTCCCGCTCCAAACCCTCACAGTCAGATTAGTTACGATATAAATCTTCAAATCGAGCGAGCGTCTATAAATATTTCGATTTAGATCAAGTATTCTAATTATTAAGCGAACTATTATTAATAAAATTTTGAGAAGATTTCGATTTTAAACGTATTTATAACCTTGATAGAGGGCGCTGTCCGTGAGCTAAGTAGAATAATTTGAATATATAGTTTTATTATTTAATTTATATATAATTTTAAATAGCCTATCGTTTTCCTCGTATTTTTTTTACCTATGTATGGAAATTTTGGTTTGAATTAGTAAACTACTGCGAATTTGTATACCGGACATACAAACCAACAAACAAACAAACAAACATACAAACATTCATTTTTATATATATAGAAGATATAATATAAATGAGTTTTAAAAATTGTTAAAAAAAAATTCATCGGCCGGGAATCGAACCCGGGCCGCCCGCGTGGCAGGCGAGCATTCTACCACTGAGCCACCGATGCGTATACAAATGGCCATATTTGGGTATTCATTCCATTCCGGATTACTCCGCGTAAAAAAAAGTTCTTCAAATGAAAAAAAGAAATAGCCAAAAATACTAAGCAAATTGTATCCAAAAATTTTCCTCAGGTTTATAAAAAGCGACATGCAAAATTTGGTACCAATTGGTTCAGTAGTTTTTGAGTTTATCGCGAAACAGACAGACAGACAGAAATTGACTTTTATATATATAGAGATTAGTGTTTAGGTATTTGATTTAATTCATATAGTTGATATAATAGTATATATTTATATTATATTTTTTATAAATTAGTTTTAAAAATTGTAAAAAAAAATGCATCGGTCGGGAATCGAACCCAGGCCGCCCGCGTGGCAGGCGAGCATTCTACCACTAAGCCACCGATGCTTTAAAAAAATGGCCATATTTAGGTATTCATTCCATTCCGGATTAGTCCGCGTAAAAAAAATAGTTCTTCAAATTAAAAAAAGAAATAGCCAAAAATAATAAGCAAAATGTAGCCAAAAATTTTCCTCAGGTTTATAAAAAGCGACATGCAAAATTTGGAACCAATTGGTTCAGTAGTTTTTGAGTTTATCGCGAAACAGACAGACAGACAGGAATTGACTTTTATATATATAGAGATATAAATCTATATATATATAAAATTGAATGTCTGTGTGTGTGTCTGTGTGTGTGTGTGACAATTTTTTTTTTTTGACAATTAAACAATATTTATTGTCATCTTAGACAATATTACATCTCACATGAGAGAGAGAGGAAGAGAAGAAAATGATTAAATATATACATAAATGAAACAAATTTACAAGAGGGACAAAGGTAGGAGTCCGCGGCGCTGGAGGGTCCTGGACCAGGCGATGAGCGGGTCCTCCACCGCTTCTCCGAGCCCAACCTGGACAAAGCAGCGATAGATTCGCAACTTTGCCGAGGCCAGGATGGAAAGGGCGTCGTCCTCAAGGCCGGACCCGCCGAAGATCCAAGCCTGCAGGTCAGGGGGCCGCCCTATGATGTTGAAGGCCTCTCTAATTAGAGGCCTGATGGAGGGACAGCACCAGTAACGGTGGCTGAGGGAGCGGTCGATGGACCCGCAGGCAGGACAGGAGGGGCCGACCGAGGCAGGATGGGCCGGATGGGGGAGGGCGTGGAGGGCCAACTTGAGGGCCGCGTCAGCCTCGTGGCCCGAGTAGGCGCAACGCCGCAATGAGGCCCAGTCGATCCTGGATGGTGGATTGATGGTGGGCGTCCATCTCGCCAGGAATCTGGAGATGGGCGTGGCGGCGAGGCGCGGGCGATCCAGGGCCCGTCGGGCTGAGCGGGTCGTGAGGCCGTTGAGGAACGGCGTAGCCGTCCCCCGCAGCACCACTGCCGCAGCTAAGGAGCTAGATGAGGGCGTAGACTCCGCCCCGAAGCCCACGGCGTTCTCGGAGGTCAGCCTCCGGCAGAAGGCGCCCAGGATCGCGGCGTCAGCCAGGGCCGAGCGCGTTGGGCGGGCGATGAGATTTTCCTCCACGATGAGATCCCGGACTCAGGCTCCGCGCCAGCGGGCAGGGGCCAGGAGGTCGGGAGGGCGGAGGAACCGGCAGCCGCCGATGATGGGGAGGTCCAGCAGCTGAGCCGTGGGGACCGCCCGGTGGTTGAGGCCCAGGATGTTGGAGGCCTCCTCCCATAGCTTCAGCAACTGGAGACGGCGGGGCTGGAGACGGGTACCGTCCGGTGGAGGGTGGATCCAGGCTTCCCCGCTGTTGCCGCCGACCAGCCAGCTGAAGGCATTTCTGCCCCCGCGGAGCGCGACCTGCACCCCCTTGAGGCAGGCGAGCTGGAGCTGGGTCGCGAGGTCGAGGAGGCCGAGGCATCCGATGGCAACTGGCCTCGCCATGACATCGGCGGGAAGCCACGCCGTGTGGTCCTGTCCCCAGACGAATCTCGCCAGTCGGGCCTGCAGCTTGGCGATGGTCGGGGGTGATGGAAGGTATCCATGCAGGTGGTGCTGGATGACAGACCCCACCAGCGTGTTCGCCGCTCTTGCTCGCCCGACGAGGGAGAGGCCGCGGGTGAAGGGCGTCCATTTGCGGCATGCAGTCTCCAGGAGGGCCAGGAGATGCTGCTCCCGGTGGATGATGGTGCTCCTGGGGGCGATGTCGAGCCCGAGGACCCTGATGGAGGTGGTCGACCAGGAGGCGCCGAGAGGGGAGTCGCCGCGGTTGCGCCAGGCGCCGCACCAGAGGCCAGCGCTCTTCCCGAGGTTCACGCCGATTCCGGAGGCCTGCCTGTAATCTTCGAAAACGGTCGCCACCCGCTCGAAGTCTCCGTCGCGATGGAATAGGAGGACGATGTCGTCGGCGTAGGCGATGACATTGCCCACGCCGAGGGTCAACTCCAGGCGACGTAGCAGCGGCCCCGTGGCGATGCTGAAGAGTGCGGCGCTTACGGCGCAACCCTGCCTGAGGCCGTTGAGAAGGGGGAAGGCTGTTGTATGAAAGCCTCCGACCCGGATGGTGGCGTCCGCCCCGGCGTAGAGGATGTTAATCCAGGCCATGAAGGCCGGCGGGAGGCGGAGGGATGTTAGCAGGGACTCCAGGAAGCCGCGGTCCAATGAGTCAAAGGCGGACTCTAGGTCGACGCCCATGACGGCCAGCGGCGAGCCCAGGGCGGTGGCCTCCTCGATGGCGTCCGTCACCATGGCGATGTTCCATGACGGGGACCTCCCGGGGACGGCGTAGGTCTGGCTTTCCGGCACAAGGGTTCGCAGGTGGGGCTTGAGGCGCCGGTGAAGGATGGCGGCCAGGACCCTGTAGTCGGCCGAGGGCAGCGCGACGGGCCTGTAGCCATCAAGGCCGCGACCTCCGCGGGCCTTGGGCACGAGGCAGATGGAGCTGCGCCGCGTCGACGGAGGCAGGGCACCTCGGAGCCGTGATGCTGCGAACACCCGGGCCAGAGCTTCCGCGAAGAAGTCCTCGCTGAAGGCGACGAGGAGCTCGCACGGCAAGCCATCCCAGCCGGGGGCCTTTCCGCGAGGGAGGTGCTCGATAGCGTTGGCGATCTCGCTGGGGCTGATGTCCGGCCGGTGAAGCGGGTCCTCCTCACTCAGCTCGCGGGTGGTGGTGGGCGCGCTGCTAGCGATGAAGGCAGCTCCCGCAGCTGGATCGCTGGTGGGACGGGCGAAGCGGGGCTGGAAGGTCGCGAATGCCCTCCGCCGAAGCTCGGGGCCCTCGATGATGTTATCCTGCTCGTCCCTGATGACGCTGACCGGGCGTCGGAGGCGGATGGCGCGTGCTAGGTCCAGCAGCGATGGGTAGTCGGCCCGGATGGAGGAGGCCTCGAGCTGCGCCGCGATGTAACGTCTCGCCCTGTAGACGTAGCTGTCGTTGGCAGCGTGGCGTGGGTCGTGCAGGGATCTGGCCTCCGCCAGCAGCCCCGCCTTGATGGAGGTCCACCTATCCCAGAAGGTCCCGTCGTCGTCATCGTGCGCTGTGTCTTCCTCCAACTCCCGGATGTAACCAGCCAGATGTTCGAGAGCAAGGCCCGAGCGGAGCATCGCGGCCAAGCGAGGCTGGGTGGGGGAGGAGACGGCGGTGGTGGGCGGGCCCACCTGGAGCAGCACGAGGCGGTGGTCCGAGAGGTGGTAGTGGCTGGTCGCGTAGATGGACACGCGATCCAGGACTCCAGCAGGGACGAGGATCCGGTCCAGGCGGTTGGATTCGACTTGGTCGCCGTGCATGGAGACTCTGGTGGGCAGGTGGGCGGCGTCGAACTGGGTGGCCACGTCGACCAGCGCGGCCAGGTCCAGAAGAGCGGCGAGGGCATCCGATGATGATGATGATGAGGGGCCCCGATCCCTGATGTTAAAGTCGCCGATGATCCAACAGGCCCCCTCCTCTTCCTGTGCCGCTGTCGCCGCCAGGAGCTCCAGTTGTCGGTTTCTCTCCCGGGGTTCATGTGCCAGATGAACGGCGATGGCCGTCATTTCCTCGCCGTGGACATCTATTGTTGCCAAGGCGATGTGGCCTGGCCACAGGATACGCTGTTGTAGCACGGCTACGCCTGGTCCGAAGACGCAGGCGAGTCCGGATCCCGAGATGGCTACGGGATGGGCCAACACAACAGCACTGTAGCCGAGGCAGAGGTCTTGGCCGCTGCCCGGATGAAATGCGTTTGTCTCCTGGACAAACGCGATGTCCACGTGATGTTGCCTGAGGAGATGACAAAGGGCAAGGCTCCTCCTCCGAGTGGCGAGCCCTCGCGCGTTGATGGTGGCGACGCGGTAACTCATTGGGGCCGTCCTTCACGCAGCACCTTCCTGGTCTTCTGGAGGGTTTTGCGGATGGTGGAGTTGGAGTCTGGGCACAAGGCCTTGATGGTTTCGTGCAATTTTTCGAGGGCGGTGAACTGTTCCTCTGTTAGCGTGGGCGCTCGCCTCTTCATGGTGGTCTCAGAGGTGAGGAGCTTCTGAGCCTCCTCGCAGTTCAGGTCGGGCAGCTTGTCCCAGTCGATGGAGGGGTTGGGGGACTTCCCGAGGTGCTCCAGCAGCTGTTCGAGTGCGGCCTTTCCCCGGGCAGGCGTGGCGGGAGGTGAGGACAGCTTCTCCACCGACATCTCCTGGTCGAGCGGAGGGATGCGAGGCTCGGGGGGCCGCAGGGCAGCCAGGGGAGCAGGGTGGGCAGCAGGGGCGGGGTGGGTGAGATCAATTTGTTCGGCAGGCTGGTGTGCCGAGGGGATCGCCTGAGCCTCGGCCGAAGTCTTCGCCGGTTGGACAGGGGACGCCGGTGTTGCGGGCGCAGGTGCCGGCTTCCTTGGTCGCTGAGGAGGAGGGAGGGGGGGCCTTGCGTCGGTGGGAGACGCTGCTTGCCTGGGGCTGCCGTTCCCTTGCCTGGCGAGCGCTGGACAGTTGGCTCTGCGGTGGCCCTGTTTACCGCATTTGGAACACTTGATTCCAAAGGAGAGGAAGGCCGACAGGGTGTCTCCCTTGGAGTGGATGGTCAGACGGGTGGGCAGCGTCTCCAGCCTTACGCCCTCGCGGAGCAGGATGAACGCCTCCCGGCGGCCGTCGCTGAAGGCGAACTCCCCCATTTTGATCATGATGGGGGCGATGGAGGTGATGTCTCCGTATTAACGCAGAGCCTGCACGATGGTGGCGTCCTCTACAAAGCCGGGGAGATTGGCCACGATGATCCTTTCGGCCCTCTTGCGGAAGGGGAAGACCTTGAGGAGTGTTCCCTCGATGTTCAGGCCCTCCTCCACCAAACGGCTCGCAAGGTTCTTGCTCGCGAGGCCCACGATGTAGTGGCCGTTCATCCTGCCAAAGTGGGCGATGTTTTTGGGCCCTCCGACCAGGTCGCCGATTGCCCGGAGGTAGGAGTAGTCCGGGATGTCTGGGCACAGCTCCACGAAGACGTAGTTCTAATGGTTGGTATTGGCCTGCCTCGCCCTGGCGTCGGCGATGTTGGCGCGCGTCGCCTTGATTTCCTGGGGCGGCATTGACCTCGGCCCTGTTGTCCGCTTCTGCTGCTGGGGGCCGCGTTTCTCAGCAGGCCTGCTTGCCTGCTTTGCGGCCTGCTCAGGTGTTGAAGAGAGGCGCCTTTTCTTGCTCTTCACAACGGTGTAGTCGTCGTTGGCGTCGACCTCCGCCATCTCGCTGTCGGCCCAGTTGAGCGAGGCCGGGTCGGCTAAATTCTCGCTGGAAGAAGCAGCAGTCGGCGGCGCCGTGACGTCACCCCGCGCGGCAGCCAGCGTTTCATGCGCCTCGCGCGCCGGCGGGCTTGCATGTGTTCGATATTCCATAGAAAATTCTAGAGAAGAATTCTCTATGATTCCTTTTTTCGGCGATAACTCCTCGCCTGGTTGAGATCCAGTGCTGGGCCTTTCAGGCACTTGTTCAGCAGATCGAGAGGGTTCTTCTGGTACCAAACTCGTGATGGTAAGCGCCTTTTACACACACTCCAGAGGCGAAAATGGCGGAGCCCGCAAAAGCGTGGCCGCACGCTCGAGTGTGTGTGTGTGTGTGTCTGTGTGTCCTCTATGGATTCGAAAACCATACATCCAATCGCCGTGAAATATTGGGATATTATTAGGTGTATCTCCGGAAAGGTTTACGAAAAATAATATCTTGAATATCTTTAATATCCTTAGAGTTATTTGCAGATTTGTAGCTTTAACTCGCAAGCAGCGCCACCATTGAGACGGAGATAGGCTTTTTCAAGAGGGGGAGTAATGTTAGGAGAGAGGAGCGCGTCTCGAGGCGGGTGCTCACGTGTCACTGTTAAAAACCTATTTGTTTTGGCTACATCTTTTCCCGTGGACTTAACGATAACTTTTCTAAAACTTATTTCAAATTTCATGTATAATTATTTTTACATCATTTAGTTTAGTATAATTATTTACTATAATTTCCTATTGTTCAATTATTATACTTTTTGTTCTTAAAGATTATTTAAGACAATAATCTTTAATTAGAAAGTGCTTTGCCAAAAGTTTGGAGTGGGGCAGACCCCGTGCGAGAATGGATTCGCCCGGCCGCCGGCCGACAGTCAAAGTACCCACCGACCAATCAGGGCAGAGTTGGTGACACAGCTATGCCAAGTAGACAAGAAAAAAAGCCTCGCGGGAGCTTGCCCAAGATGACCTCCGGGAACTTCGTCCATCTTCCATAAACGACCATGAATTTATTCAACCTTATCGAGTATTTTTCAAGGGACCGGGAAAAAATGTTCACTAGATAAAACGATGATTTTGTAATGTAGAAAATTAGGAAAGACAAAATTCAGAATGACACGGCACACAGGGACCGGGAAAAAATGATCACTTTATCAGTTTCAAATTATCAAAATATATCTATTTCTTTTTATAAGTCCATAGAGAATTGTTTTAACAAATGTTCGTTAGACAGACCTTTACTCGGGTACCGATTAATATTGAATTTATTCAACTTATCGAGTATTTTTCAAAGGACCGGGAAAAAATGTTCACTTTATCGAGAGATTCGTTAGACAAACCTTTACTCGGGTAAAACACGGGCAAATGTTCGTTAGACAAACCTTTACTCGGGTAAAACCTCGGGCGAAGCCGGGTACGTCCGCTAGTCTATATATATAATTGCCTTATTCTGTCTGAAGCTCACGGATAGAATGCGCGCCCATTGGCTGCCGGCGAACACGTGTCCTCCCTGCCCCCCTCTAGACAACCCTGTTATCAGCTGTGTGATACATACACCTGTCTATAGCGGCCATTCTAGACAACCCTGTTACCCTGTTACATCCACCTGTCTATACAGACCTCCCTGACTATAGCGACCACTGACCACCCTGCCTATAGCGACCACTCTAGACAACCCTGTTATCAGCTGTGTGATACATCCACCTGTCTATACTGACCACCCTGCCTATAGCGACCACTCTAGACAACCTTGTTATCAGCTGTGTGATACATACACCTGTCTATACAGACCACCCTGTCTATAGCGGCCACTCTAAACAACCCTGTTATCAGCTGTGTGATGCATACACCTGTCTATACAGACCACCCTGTCTATAGCGACCACCCAAGACAACGTTTTTAAATTATATTCGCTTTCGGGTAAAACCCGGGCGTTGCCCGGGCCATTCGTCTAGTGACTATATATTTTAAATACACGATTGAGTAAAAATCAATGGATATTTATTAGTTTTAATAATTTCGGAATAAAACTATCCATTTATTTTTATATTTATTTTCAATATATATATATATATATATTAAAAATAAAGAAGGCATCTCCTGACCACAAGCACATGTGCTTTTTAGATGGCAGAGCGCCATCTAGTGGAGTAAAAATAAACTAAACGTTTATTTAGCTTACTCCGAGATATTTGGCCAACCCAATTTCTTGATAAATCAAGAAAAGCCATCCACGAACGCGTTTCGCGCTGTTGGCGCTCGTCAGCGTGGAGAAGGCTGTAACCATTGCGACCAAAAAGATTTTTTGGACCCAATGGCTTCCCGAGAAATCAAGAAATGGGTATTTAAGGCCAAATTTGCGTAAAGACGCTTAACACATGAAAAAACAATAGAAAAAAATAAAAGATAAGTGGGTCAGGTGTTGATATTAAAAATAAAGAAGGCATCTCCTGACCACAATTTTTTTCTATTGTTTTTTCATGTGTTAAGCGTCTTTACGCAAATTTGGCCTTAAATACCCATTTCTTGATTTCTCGGGAAGCCATTGGGTCCAAAAAATCTTTTTGGTCGCAATGGTTACAGCCTTCTCCACGCTGACGAGCGCCAACAGCGCGAAACGCGTTCGTGGATGGCTTTTCTTGATTTATCAAGAAATTGGGTTGGCCAAATATCTCGGAGTAAGCTAAATAAACGTTTAGTTTATTTTTACTCCACTAGATGGCGCTCTGCCATCTAAAAAGCACATGTGCTTGTGGTCAGGAGATGCCTTCTTTATTTTTAATATCAACACCTGACCCACTTATCTTTTATTTTTTTCTATTGTTTTTTTCATATATATATATATATATATATATATATATTTCAAAAAAGATGCATATATTGGATTTATAATGAATTTATTGTTCCAATATTTCGAGGGGCAACTCGCCTCTCTTTATCGAGGATGTTTGTGTTTTTACTAAAGCATGCGCGCACGTGTACACCACTCTCGTTCTACAAGGCCAATGAAAGAATTGTATCTTTGATTTAAACATTACATTCAGTATATATATACAGCTAATAATTATATACATTATTACAGATAAATACAATTATTATTATTTTGTTTACACATTGTGCTTGAAATAGAGATTTATATATAACAGTGTAACCGTAAATAATTGTGTGCATACATATTAATTCTAAATTAATGATAAAATTTTAAGGGTAATAAATGAGTAAATTAAAAGTATATACATAGTTATTTACAATAAATTAGGATATGAATTCTTTATAAATATCTGGAAAATCAATTTTTCTGTTTATACTGTGTTTGTCTTCGGCAGAAGCCCAACTTTCTAAAAACAGTCTACAATGCTTTTCTGTAATATTTTTGTATATAATTGATGCTTGTTTGAAATCAGGTATATGGCTATTATTTAGGGAGTGGTCAACTAGGAGGGATAATGGTTTGTAGTTTTTTAAAGCTGCTTTATGTTGATTAATACGATCTTTAAGTGATTTACCTGTTTCTCCAATGTATGTAGCTTGACATGTTTGGCAGGGAATTTTGTAAAATTTTGTAAAACCTGCCAAACATGTCAAGCTACATACATTGGAGAAACAGGTAAATCACTTAAAGATCGTATTAATCAACATAAAGCAGCTTTAAAAAACTACAAACCATTATCCCTCCTAGTTGACCACTCCCTAAATAATAGCCATATACCTGATTTCAAACAAGCATCAATTATATACAAAAATATTACAGAAAAGCATTGTAGACTGTTTTTAGAAAGTTGGGCTTCTGCCGAAGACAAACACAGTATAAACAGAAAAATTGATTTTCCAGATATTTATAAAGAATTCATATCCTAATTTATTGTAAATAACTATGTATATACTTTTAATTTACTCATTTATTACCCTTAAAATTTTATCATTAATTTAGAATTAATATGTATGCACACAATTATTTACGGTTACACTGTTATATATAAATCTCTATTTCAAGCACAATGTGTAAACAAAATAATAATAATGGTATTTATCTGTAATAATGTATATAATTATTAGCTGTATATATATACTGAATGTAATGTTTAAATCAAAGATACAATTCTTTCATTGGCCTTGTAGAACGAGAGTGGTGTACACGTGCGCGCATGCTTTAGTGAAAACACAAACATCCTCGATAAAGAGAGGCGAGTTGCCCCTCGAAATATTGGAACAATAAATTCATTATAAATCCAATATATGCATCTTTTTTGAAATATAATTTTAATTATGGATTGCTCAATCTTCAAAATATATATATATATATATATTTATAAAAGATGCATATATTGGATTTCTAATTATTTTATTGTTCCAATATTTCGAGGGGCAACTCGCCTCTCTTTTACGAGGATGTTTTTGTTTTTCACTAGAACATGCGCGCGCGCGTACACCACTCTCGTTCTACAAGGCCAATGAAATAATTGTATCTTTGATTTAACTATTGTATTCAGTTTATATACAGCAAATAATTATATTTAACATTATATATTATTATTTTATCTATGAAAGATATAGAGATTTATATACAACAGTGTAATTGTAAAAAATAGTGTGTTTACATATTAATTCTAAATTTAAAAATATTGAAAGTAAAAATAAATGAGTAAATTAAAAGTATATATACATAGTTATTTATAAATAATTAAGATATGAATTCTTTATAAATTTCTGGAAAATCAATTTTTCTGTTTATACTCTGTTTATCTTCGGCAGAAGCCCAACTTTCTAAAAACAGTCTACTATGCTTTTCTGTTATATTTTTGTATATAATTGTGGTCTGTTTGAAATCTGGTATATGGCTATTTTTAAGGGAGTGGTCTACTAGTAGGGATAATGGTTTGTAGTTTTTTAAGGCTGCTTTATGTTGATTGATACGATCTTTAAGTGATTTACCTGTTTCTCCAATGTATGTAGCTTGACATGTCTGGCAGGGAATTTTGTAAATTACATTGGTTGTATTTTCTTGGTTTGAAATATTTTTTGTATCTTGGTGGCGTAGGATTTTGTTTTGTTTCTTCAAGGGAATCGGGCTACGATGGTGAACACTTCTTTATTTAAGAACGGAACTTACTAACTAACTGACAACATTCATTTGTCTCTATTTATAACCTAACTCGAGCGTCTATATGCAAAACCATATTTACATATTTACATCTGAATATGTACAATTACATCACATCTCCCCTCTTGGAGATTAGCTCTAGTCCTCTCCAAAACGTCTGGGCGGACGAACTGTTCTTCCAGGAGATGTTGATGATCCGGCCACATCCGCAGCAGCATCCGAAGTGTGTGGGTTGGCCTCCGGGCAATTCACATATGGCTCCCCGTTAAGGTCCGTCAGCCAAAATTTTACTTTTGTACTATTTCACTTTTGTACAATTACACTTTTGTACAATTACACTTTTGTACAATTTTACTTTTGTACAATTTTACTTTTGTACAATTTTACTTTTGTACAACTTTACTTTTGTACAATTTTACTTTTGTACAACTTTACTTTTGTACAATTTTACTTTTGTACTATTTCACTTTTGTACAATTACACTTTTGTACAATTACACTTTTGTACAATTACACTTTTGTACAATTACACTTTTGTACTATTTCACTTTTGTACAATTTTCCCTTTTGTACAATTTTCCTTTTGTACAATTTTCCTTTTGTACAATTACACTTTTGTACAATTTTACTTTTGTACTATTTTACTTTTGTACAATTACACTTTTGTACAATTTTACTTTTGTACAATTACACTTTTGTACAATTACACTTTTGTACAATTTTACTTTTGTACAATTACACTTTTGTACAATTTTACTTTTGTACTATTTCACTTTTGTACAATTTTACTTTTGTACAATTTTACTTTTGTACAATTACACTTTTGTACAATTACACTTTTGTACAATTTTACTTTTGTACTATTTCACTTTTGTACAATTACACTTTTGTACAATTACACTTTTGTACAATTACACTTTTGTACAATTTTACTTTTGTACAATTACACTTTTGTACAATTACACTTTTGTACAATTACACTTTTGTACAATTTTACTTTTGTACAATTACACTTTTGTACAATTTTCCCTTTTTGTACAATTTTACTTTTGTACAATTTTACTTTTGTACAATTTTCCTTTTGTACAATTTTCCTTTTGTACAATTACACTTTTGTACAATTTTACTTTTGTACAATTTTACTTTTGTACAATTTTACTTTTGTACTATTTTACTTTTGTACAATTTTACTTTTGTACAATTTTACTTTTGTACAATTTTACTTTTGTACAATTTTACTTTTGTACGATTTCACTTTTGTACAATTTTACTTTTGTACAATTACACTTTTGTACAATTACACTTTTGTACAATTACACTTTTGTACAATTACACTTTTGTACAATTACACTTTTGTACAATTTTACTTTTGTACTATTTCACTTTTGTACAATTTTACTTTTGTACAATTTTACTTTTGTACAATTTTACTTTTGTACTATTTCACTTTTGTACAATTATCACTTTTGTACAATTTTCACTTTTGTACAATTACACTTTTGTACAATTACACTTTTGTACAATTTTACTTTTGTACAATTACACTTTTGTACAATTACACTTTTGTACAATTTTACTTTTGTACAATTACACTTTTGTACAATTTTCCCTTTTTGTACAATTTTACTTTTGTACAATTTTACTTTTGTACAATTTTACTTTTGTACAATTTTACTTTTGTACAATTACACTTTTGTACAATTACACTTTTGTACAATTTTCTTTTTTCAGAATTCAAAGTTTCTTTGCATTCTTCATTTGGACACGTTATAGGATCTTCAAGTTTCTCAGAAGAAAGATGTTCACTCACATGACCGATCCAGCAGGTCTTACATAGCCTGTGACATGGCAAACCAATTTCTTCCTTGTTTAACTTGCATTTTCTACAATATTTCGTATCCTTGTATCTCACCTTTCCTACTTCAATATTGAGTAATTCAAGAATTCCTTTTGAAACGTCATCAAAATTAAATCCTTCTGAGCTATATGCTGCATACAAATAGGATGCATACTTATTTACATCATTTTTAGCCACCATTACAAATTTGCATACCTCCGTATCAGAGATTTTGTAACAATTACTTAAACGGCCACGTCCTTTCAATTCAATTTTATCATACTTATCTTCCAAAATAGATCGAAAAGTAAATAGAATTTTAGCCGTGCTTAATTCTAAACAGCTTTCTTCCCACCGCTGCCACCATGTTTTGTTTCTTCAAGGGAATCGGGCTACGATGGTGAACACTTCTTTATTTAAGAACGGAACTTACTAACTAACTGACAACATTCATTTGTCTCTATTTATAACCTAACTCGAGCGTCTATATGCAAAACCATATTTACATATTTACATCTGAATATGTACAATTACATCACAGATTTGTCGTAGATTTTGTGCAGATTGATATGTTGTAATTATATTATATCTCTTTAAAATTCGGGCAATTCTCTCTGAGCCGTAGCTATATGGAATAGAGCAATATCTTTTTTGAGACTGATCTCGACTATTATTTGAAGGTATAGCTCTTTGTTTATAAAAATGTTTTTCAATAAATATTTTTGGATAATTAGTATTTATTAATTCTTTGAAAATTCTATTTCTTTCTTCTGTTGCACTATTTCTATTTGAGTGGTGTGTTTCTATTATTTTAGAAAGAGATTTCACTACAGCTATTTTGTTATGTATGGGACCAAAGGACCAAATATATATATATTTTAAAATTATATTTTTCATTATAAGAAATGAGAATCAAAAGTCCAACATCACCAGCAAGTGCAAGTGACCAAACGGGGCTCAGGCATATTTGTAAGTGCAAAAGTCGAACTGCTTTTCACATATGTAGACATTTGGTGCACTTACAGTAAAAGCAGTCGTCAACTTATTCCCACCATGATTATCATGGCCTGTACCCACGTGTACTAGGGATAATAAAATATTATAAGAAATGAAATCATTATCTAAGTTAAAATAGTTTCCAAAGGAACACAAATACCACTACCACATTTTGTAATAAAAAGAAAATATATTTGTTAGATATTGTTGAAATTGCCAATTTTAGAATATTTCAACGATGTGAAACTCTGTAATAGTTTGCATATTGTTATAGTATTGTCTATGCTAATATTCTGCTTATATGCATCACCTTTGTTGGTTTGTTGAGGTTGGCTAGCGGTTATTGGATAGGGCAGGCCGCTGATAGGCTGCTGATGTACATATAATTTGATCTCTTGTACTTATTTTATTGTTTTATACCTTTAAGTAATAAAGGATCTTCGTAATTATCACAGCGTTCTTTCTCATCTACGAATCTATAATTTTTCCCCACAGATACATATGCCTATCAAAATTTGGAGAATTTTGTGGTTGAGGTAATATTTATTTTTAAAATGATTGAATGAACTTTGAAAGTGATTTTATTTTTGAAAACATTTATTAATTCTAACGAGAGTTTAAATTCTTCTCCTTAAAATGAGCCTTCAATTTTAAATGTCATGTAAGAAATTATTCAGCAATATATATTATATATATTCTTATCAATTTGAAAATTATGGGTCGCCAAATTTGGTCTATATCTTTTTCTGTTGAGGAATATTAATAACGATTGCATTATATGATCAGTACAACATGATGCCACAAAATTACAGAAATATATATTTCAAGATAAAATTATATCAAAAAGTATTTCCTTTTCTTAAATATTAATTTTTATTTATATATTTTATAGACTTCTTTTTTCAAAAATTGGGAACCAAGCAATTTTGAGGGAGTATTATTAAAATAAAAATATTTTTAATATATTATATTTTCTTCACTTATATGAACCAAAATATTCACACTTGATTCTATATGCTTGGATATGACTGTTATTGCAAAGAATTTGAAAGTTTTTTTGTCAATCATTTTGTAGGACTTCAAAGATGATTTTTAGGAATATGTGTAAAAATGTAAAATAAGTGTAAAAAAAAAAAATAGAATCGATGAGAATAGGAGAGAAATATTCGATATATAAATAATGTATAAATCAACAACATTTACTTGAAGTATACCTCACATTTAAGAAACTTGTCACAAAAACATGGATATTCCTGGTTTCTCCTTGCAGGTACTGTTTTCTACAGTTTGAGTCAGCTCAAACTGAGAAAAATCAGGATTTTCATATAATTGGTCGCTCAAGAGATTAGCTTCAAGCAGTTTCAGGTCTTTAGTGACAGACTACACTGGAAGGTTGCATTAATAAATTTGCCCAGCATGAAGTTGTCAATAGATTTTATTATTCAATATATCACCATCATATCGAAATAGGTTCCAAGAAGAGTGTTGATGTAAACTCACCCATGCAAACTTGTGGGCAGAGGTGGGATCAGCCAGTATCCGACTTTTTCAAAGCGGTACTCCTCTTTCCTATCTAAGTAGGTGACGATCAGCTTTTCTTTGAAAAGCAATAATTGCTATCCATTAGGGAGTTTAAGGCATAGCCATTGCACTTTGTGAATAATAGACTTTCTGTTTTTAGGTTTTCTTTGGAAGCACATGTTTGCTTTTTAATCTTTTAGTTAGCTTATTTATTTTGAATAAATTGGTATTGCCCATTGTTGGGTCCCAGGAGGTTTCGGCTTAGTCTGAAACATACGGATTAATTCATATATGCATAAAATATCATATATTCAAATTGAACATTACAGCATTGAAATCCAACCTAGAGATTATATAGTAGATGGTCCTTTATTAAAAATTTGAAGATGACGTTATCTCATTGAAGAAATAAGATAAATTTTATTGATAACTCAAAATAGGTCGAATGGTAAAATTCGATAAAATTATTCAGAAATTTGAAAAGTATAAGATACCTTTCTCTCTCTCTTCAAGGTGAAAACATGGTAAAAACCTTAGGTTCCCAGATAATTTAGTTTCTCTAAAATATCTGAAACGAGTTTGGGATTCTACGGTTAGCACAGAATGATGATTTCATATTACATTTATTAGTTGCTCTAATCATGACAGCAAAAATTTGAGATTAGAAAATTGCCTAGTTCAGTTATTCATAGCGTCTATTTTAAATTTTGGAATAGATTTGCCAAGAGTACCAAAATCTGTATCTCCAACGATACTTCAAGCTGGTATTGAGGGTGTCTATAACTTCTGGGGAAAAGAATTGTCATTATAGTTTAATAGCTACGTGCTATATTCTCTTAGTGGTTCAAGTTAAATACTCCTGAAGGGTGATTACTGATTACTTCTTTTATTGCAAGTTAAACCACATGTCTGCACATATGGAAGGTATGTTAAGGTAAATGATGAAATAGTTATGGAGAAATTCAATATTAGTTGCAGCCTGTTCATTTATTACTATCTATAAAGTAATCTATCGAGGGAACGCACTACTCAAATGCCCTTTTTACTAGTAGGATACCACCGGGAGAACTGGCATATTCTTTGTCATTAACCCTAAGGAGGTATTCAAGATAATCATTAATCTATATACAGGCATTTATATCAAACAGGGTTTTAAACCTTTATGGAAATATCGTTAACAGAAGAGAGAGATAGAGGTATTGTATTCATCTCATCAGTTTCAGCATATTGCTCGCAATAAATCAAAGTTTCACAACTACTACCAATTCACATTTTAAGCCATATCCAAATACTATTTTAATTTAATTTTTGGCTTTCGACCTGTCGTTGGTGGGTCGTACCCGCGTGGCTAACAGCTTGGTCCTGGGATTCATCTTGCACCACCTTCATGGCTGAAACCACCATTGGCCGGCTCCAGGCGAGGCTGGCGCACTTCGTATGGAGTATGAGCCGAGTCTCTTGGCTTCCCGGGAGTATCTCGGCTTGCCCAGTCTACAAAGGTAGCTTCGGCCTGCTTGTCATCGCGGGCCAGCTTCAGCTTGCCTGTCTGAAGGGGTTCCAAGCCTCATTGCGCGGCGCTGTCAACGGATAGTCTTGGTTAGTCCGCAGTTGGGCGTGGCTGACACCGCCGTCTCCTGACGTCTGGCTATCGCCGAGAATAATCAGACTGCTTAGCCTCTGGGAGCCTCAAGCCTCCTTAAACTGGACCACGGGGTTCTTCCTCCCGCCAGCCTAAGGTTCCTGCGTCTTCGCAGCGACTGTAGGTTCCTGCGGCCGCCAGACCTGCTGGCTCCCGAGTGCTAGCTATGGGCGACTGTCCTTGACTTCTCCTATGACGCCCCTTCCATAGCGCGCCCAACTTGGAAGGCGCTCCTGGGCGCACAGCGCCTGGAGAATTTTTCCAGCGTATTCTTCAAGGAAACGCTAACTCTAGTTATTATATGGAGCAAGGCTCCGGATCTGCAGACCTGGATCATCAGCGTCGACCTCCATCCCGAGGCAATGAAACTGAAAAATGTGGCGAAGGCTACCATCTACAAGTACCATCTTGGTCTTGGGTTGGGTGAACATCAGCCAACACCTTGACCTGCCCACTCTGTGGGAAAGAACTTTCGAAGTCCACCGATGGCGGAGTCTTTCCCGCGGTGTGCGCCACTAATGAAGATTTTATATATATATATATATGTATTTGAATTAATTATATATATATTAATTTATATAATTTTATTTAATCCTATTCACTTATATTTATTATATTTTATTTAACTTCATATAAACGTATATATGAACGATATAATAGAAATAGTTTCAATCTCAATCTCTCTCTCTCTCGAGCCCGCTTACCCCACCGGCCTAACGTGTTCTTTAACGTTATTTTTAAACTCCAAAAAGAGGAATTCGAATTATTTTGTGAATTAAATAAATATGATGGAGTTGTCCAATCCTTCTGGGGTATTGGCGGAATGCCTGTGCGACTTATTTACCTGTATATTCACAAATATTTATTAATTCTTATAATCAAGTTTAATTTATAATAATCGAAACTAGCACACTGTTTAATATATTGCCATCGCAAAAGGGAAACTTTCAAGTTTGGCGAATACGTTGTAAAGGGAAAGTTGCATATACATATGTTTACAAGTTCTTCCAATAATAAAATATATGAAGATAGAAATACCATATACTCTTTAACATAAATTTAAACAAATGAAGATGCCTGAAGAGTTTGAATATATATCAAAAACACACATTCATATATAACTAAACATGTCTAAGATATCAATAATAGAACGCCTATAAATATTGTTTCTCTTCAATATAAAAGACAAAGAATAATATACTCCTAATGACTAACCATTCAGAAAGAAAATAGCTAAATAATAAGTAATATGCGATTTGGTTTTGAATAAGATTTGGTTGCATAGTTATAGAAAGTTGGTGTCTACGGAGAGAGATAACTGAAATGTTCACTCACCTCTTTATCAAAGTTTTCCGAATATTCTAGGTGGTTTGAATCCATGAATATCTTCGTAAATGAAAATTTTGAATCATACTAACTGTTGTTTGAAATTGAAGCTTTCTGCGTGAATTTAGGGATTCCGTGGGACTGCTGGGAGTCCATCACCTGTGTTGTCCTGTGAAGTGTCCCAGCTATGACAGAGCTTGTAGCTGTTGTAATGTGCATGAGTTGTCTGAACAAACTCGCTACGACTTACAAGTTGAACTGCATGTTTATTCAATCTAGCAATCTTCTTATATACAAGATAGAGATAAAAAGGAAATAATTTACATAAGTTTTTTTTTTTTAAACAATTTACAAATGGAATAATTTTACATAGTTAACAATAGGTAACAATTATAACACTTAACATAGGTTATTTACATATCACAACATGTTTCTCCTCTGCTACAACAATTAAAGAATGTCACGAATCTAGACAACCATCAACAATCAGATCAGGCAAATCAAAAGGCGGTTGACATGCCTCCCCTCTGCTTAAAAACCAAATCTTTGTGGTTTTCTCAACTCTCTTCTAAACCTTGAAAACCGGGGCCTTCCGGATGGTTCTGGTGCAATCCCAGCGGATGTAGTCGTAATGTAATAATAATAATTATCATTAGATAATGATAATGATCATAATGATGATGCGCGCGCATCCGTAACAGATGCGGCCGGCCGATGAGGAATGAGGAAAGACGGTCGTGACTATATATATTAATAAATATATAAAAATTCATTATAAAAAGTTATTATTAAAATTTACTAAAAGGAGAAAGAATTTAAAGTACGAATGTTTTTATTATTTATATAGTATTTATTATTTTTTTAAAACAGATCTTAATTTAAAAAAAAAAAAACAGATTTTAAAACAGATTCACGCATTCGTTATTTTGAATATAATTAAATTCATTATTTTTTCCTCACTCCCTCTCTATTCTCAGTTTCAAATATCAAAATCATTCAAATATTGAATTTATATTCTCATTTATTCCACCAATATTAGAAATGGCATCACCCAACTACATATGTACAAGTTGTTTGTTTATGACTAACGATATTAAAAGATACCATTGTCACCTCAGGTGTTGCCAAGTTAGAGAACAAGTTCATTGGAACCCAGAAATTGGACATTACATAAACGGTGGGCCTCGATATGGAAATCTACCAACCACCATCAACATTAGACCATCAAGCCATAATATTCCTAAGACGGCTAATAATACTTTAATAAAAAATAAAGCAGGAAGGCCACCAACTCAAACCCCTGAATACCAACACCTGATGGAGGTGTCTCGTAATCAAGGGAAAATTTGTCATAGATGTAAAATCTGCGGCTATGAATCCAAACTGAAAGCAAATGTGATAAGACATATTAGTGGTAAACATCAAAAGATAAAGGGTTTTCGATGTCAAATTTGTGGTAAAACACAAAGTACCAAACAGAATTCAGAAATCCATATGAGAACAAAACATTTAAAAGTAAAAATATTCCCCTGTCCATATTGTGGTGATTCTAAATCCACCAAACAAAATCTGGACCAACATATCAGTAGACATCATTCAGACCAAATTTCTGTTTTGCCCCCCGCGGGACTTGATCCAACCCAATATCCAGTGGAAGATCTTCATAATAATTTCAAAATTTATGAAGACGATGATAGAAACTTGTATTATATGAGAAATAATCCAGTTGAGGTCCCCCAAACTCCTGGTAACGATCCCAATATAAACCAATGGGAAAACCCTTCAGATGAAAACCCTTATTTACCCGAAGAGACTCATGAAATGCCCTATCAGGAACAAATCAATGCCAGACAATATAATGTAGAGAACCTTTCAAATTCGATAAATCAACCTCAGATGAATACTGAATTTTATGATAACGACGATGGAAACATGTCTCACATGAGAAATAACCCAGGAGAGGTTCCTCAAACTCCTGGTAACTATAACAATCCCAACATAAACCAATGGGAAAACCCTTCTGATAGAATCCCCTATTTACCAGAAGAGACCCAACAAATTCCCGACCAGGAACAATTTAATGCTGGGCAATATAATGGAGAGGACATTCCAATTATGGATTATTTTGCCTGGGATGAACACATTTTGAAATCCTAAATAATTATTTTTTATAACACTACAAAATAGTTTGTATATATTTACAGTTAAACCTGTATAGCGACCCCTCTAAAGTCTGGAGTGTCAATGTTTTCTTTTAAAATGTATATACAACCTTCAACCAACAAATAAGGTATATATTTGTTATGTATATATGTATTATAAAAATGGATAAAAATAAAAATTTCATATTACCTAATATTTTGCATTTTATTTTATTTTATAACTAGGTTTTTTTCAGTACACACAAATCCTTTATTAAGACACCATTCTAATACAGATTCTCCTCTCTCATTGCTGGCTTGTAAATAAATCCACATGAGGAGTTATTATAATATTGATACAACAAGGTACTTTTATTAAATTCCCATATTTAAATATATAGAGAGAAGAACCTCCCTGTAAAGGACAACAACTAATTACAGAACCAAAGTATCTTTTAGGAAGAGGTGTCCTCTTACTGGAGAGTGAACTTTAACAGAAAACTTCAACGATTATGACTTCTCGAATAGATGTCCTTAATATTAATCAAATATAGCTACATCAACATTCTCGACGTTTCAGTGATTCAAAGAAAAATGACCCCATAATAAAAGAAGAAGTGAACCTACACAAAACAAAGCTATATTTCATTAATATTAAGGACGGCTATTCGAGAATTCATAATCGTAAAGGTCCTCTGAGACTTGAAAGCAGACAATTATACAAATATTACGGAAATTGGTAATTTACTATTGTGAATCTCTTGGCTTAAGTATATAAAATTTTACTTACCGCGCTTTCATTTCTTTTGGCTTTTCCAATTCTTCTTGTAGCATATTAAAATATACTAGGATATTTTAATATTACCGATTTTTTAAAGTTAATTAATTTGTTAGTCTTGATTTTTTTTGCCACTTAGAACTTTTATATTTTATTGGAAATAGTTTTGATTAAATCAAAATTAGTTTAATCGTTATTTGAGGCTACTATCAATGTTGATTCATCTTTATGTGCGCTTGTTGTATATTATTAATAAGTTCAGTATCTTTTTTTTTGTTGTACTGCTTCTGTATAGGATTTAGGTTTGGGCAGTTCTTTAAATATATTTTCAAATTTTCTTCCAATTGCTTTATCAATTACATTTTGTTCATTTAAATCTTCTAAATATTCATTTCCACCTTTTGCCTCATTTATCATAGAACACAAATAAGATATATCATTTTTTGTGAGATTCTTTTCATTGGTTTTAAACTTTTTATCGAAAAACTTTATCGGAAAAGAATGGCCTTTGAAACTTTCATATACACACCGCACAGTCAAGGATAAAGCTTAAAACTTGAAATAAAAAATATATTTTAAGAAGAAAGAGAAAATGGTCATCTTGGATGTCTTTAATAAAGTTCTCCGTTTATATATCTTTCAGAGTTATTGTCTGAATCCCGATATACATGCTAAAAGGTACAACTTCCTAAAGTTTTGTCTATGATTGTATGGTTTAGGACTTCAACCCAAAAAGAGTCTAATGTGAGGCCACCTCCAGGAGAGACTGGTTTAGCCATGTTCTGGGTGGTCTCTCATGGGAGACTCTACTAAATATTAAACCCGATTCGCCTTTTTTCTTCTCAAGTCAATTTTACACTTAGCTAACTAACTTTTATGCCCAACAAACATGAAGCAACAATTTTTCTGACAAAATAAAAATTTAAATTAGTCTAGTACTTAATTAACCGTTCAACTATTGTATTAATTTTAGATATTTTGTTGTCTTTCATTTATATTTATACTGAAAATCAACTCTTAAAAAGGTATTCTGAACAAACAATGTGGACATAGGCTGTGAGGACAGGAGAGAGATTGACACTGATTTATACCAATGTCCATATAAGATTAAATAAAGAATGAGAGAAAAATAGGAATAATTATAAATTTATAAACATGTTTCTAGCATTGCTCTTCCTCAAGGAACAAATATAGTTAATTAGGACTCGATAGAAATATTAATGGGGGGAATATAGCTACATGTATATTACACCTATATTTTAATATGGATAATGAATGGTTCAAGAAAATGATAACGTGGAAGAGGAGACGTGGGTTCACGGTTATGACCTGGAAACCAGGCTTCAATCCAAAGAATCGAGTTGTAAACAAAAAATTGAATTCAAAACAATTCGCGGTACCACTATTAACTAATATCTACCAGAAGTGTCTGGATATGAGTTACCTACCTGATGAATGGAAAAGAGTAGTGGCATTGATCATCCCAAAACCGGGTAAATCCGATTATAAAGATTATGGCAATTATCGACCTCTATGTCTAAATTCGAATCTTTCAAATTTTTTCAAATAATAAACAACAAAATCATCAGATTCTACGAGGAAATGAAATTATTCAGTAATCGTCAACATGGTTTTACAAAATCTCGATCAACCATAACTGTATTAACTGAAATAATTCACACTGCATTAGAACACAAAGTCAAGGAGTATTCTATATACAGTTACGAGCGTCATGCGTGGCCTCTGTCACGGTTTGCTTTTTTTTTTTTGGAATGGCGCCCTCCTATTGGTCGGCTACGATCACGCCACCTTTGCCCCCCCCCCCCCCCCATTTCTGTAACTATTGTGTTGGAGCGGGTCGCTCCTTAAATAAATGCATATATTAGTTAATAACCAAATTTAATCCTCTCTTTTTTTTTCCAGTAAGAGACGCCTACGGAAGCCAACAGTACATAGACAGATAAAGCACATAGGCTATAGTTATTAACTAAAATATGCATTTATTTAAGGCGCCAATTTATAATTGTAACAAATAGTATTTGAATCAAAACATTCAATCGGGTAAAACACGGGCGTTGCCCGGGTCATTCGGCTAGTACGGCTATAATTGCAATAGATATTAGTAGAGCTTTTGACAATACCTGGTGGCCAATGGTGATAAAAAGACTCGATGAGGATAATATACCAGCATCAATAATAAAACTCATGAAATCCTACTTCATTAACCGGAAGATAAGATTTTGGTATTCTTAAAATGAATTCACCAAAAACTAAGTAAAGGATGTCCGCAAGGAGGACCCTTATCTCCGACAATTTGGAACATCATAATTAATGATCTATTAACCAACTTTCAGCAATCTAATAGTGAACTTATTGGATATGCAGATGATCTAACGGTAATATGTTGGAAAACATATGTAACAAATCTTAAGATTACAATTGAAAATTCAATAGGAAAAATAAATATGCAGTGCGAGAACAACAAACTTAAAATATCAAGACTGAAAACAAAGATTTTATATTTATTCAATTGTAAAAACGATGTAATTACCTTGCACGATTATCTTGTCAAACCAGTTGAAAACCTAAAAATACTAGGATTGACTTTCAAGAATAATTGAAACAAGAACAAATTAGACTTTATGCCTCACATCGACAGTGTTATTGCAAAAACAACTAGAGCTAGTGGATATCTTCTTGGTTTAACAAAGAAATCGTGGGGATTGGATGGTAGGCGATTATTAAAATTATATAAGACCTTATTTAGAAGCACAATAACTTATGGTTCAACAATCTGGTACACATATATAAACACGAGATCTAAAAACAAATCGGATTCACTACATTATAAAATTCTTAAACACTGTATACATGTTTATAATATCTTTGAATTGTGCACATGTTCTCGCAAGAATGCCTAAAATTACGGATTTGATTTTGTCGAACATACTTGAAGTTAAAATATGTATGTAAATAATCTTTATTTATTGTATAATTTATTGCTCTAAAATGTAAATAACTTTCACTCTATCTCTAAAACTATAAATAAATTGTATATATATTTAAAAACTATGTACATAAAATAGATTAAACATTTACATTAAAATATCCACATAGAATATAGCATGTGTTTTGTAATAAATAAAATAAATAAAAAGGACAAATATACAGTTAAATTTATCAAGAAACTATACATTTCTTAAAGCAAGAAATCCTATTAGTAGTGCCATTATAATTTTTAGTTCTATATTTACATTTCAAAAAAATCGTGTATTGACATCAGCAGTGTTTTCAAACATTCAATCTATTTCACAAAACCCATCTGAAATATAATTTTTCTTTTGCTACAAGTTTTAATTTGCATTTACCTATTCTACATATCCCGGATTGCATTTAAAAGTCGTCATCCAATTTTACAACTTTTGGCAAAATGGTGTTTTATTAATTTATCATTTGATTTTATTAGGTTTCTTTCCTGGTATTCAAAAAGTAAAAATACGTGTCGATCAGTTATATTTTTCAATTTATCAAACATTTTGACAGCTGAATCTGATTCTGTTAGAGCGCCATCTAGCTAATAAAATTGTACCTAAAATCAATTTTGAATTTTTCATTATTTGTCCTAAATATTCCATTGAATCCTGAACACAATGGTGTTTACCGCATTGCCCTACCGCAAATTTTCGCGGAGTTATTGATTTTTAAAGTTGTGCAAGACTTTTGGATCACCCTGTATATATGCATCTGGAATAGCTACACGTACATTATACCTATAATTTCAACTATAGTAGGGTATTTGTAAGAAATATAGCTACATAAAACAATTATTTATTGAATTCTTGACGTTTCAGTTACTCGCCGTCATTCTGTCCTCCCCGAGGAGAGAAACAGCGAGTCAGTGAAACGTCGAGAATTCAATAATTAATTAGATGATGTAGATATATTCCATTAATATTAAGGAGGCTATTCGAGAAGTCATATCGTTGAAGTTCCTCTGAGACTTAAGAGAAGACAACTATATAAAATGTTACGAAAATTGGAAAGAAAAATGGAATATATGTTGAAATAAGGGCACGGGATTATTTTGAATACAGTAGAACCTCCCTGTAAAGGACAACATCTAATTGTTGAGCCAAAGTGTCCTTTATGTAGAGGTGTCCTCTTAGCGGAGAATTGTTACAATAGAACCTCCCTGTAAAAGACACCTAATTGCAGAGCCAAAGTGTCCTTTAGGGAGAGATGTCCTCTTACCGGAGAGTTGTTACAGTAGAACCTCCCTGTAAATAACATCTAATTGCAGAGCAAAAGTATCTTTTAGGGAGAGGTGCCCTATTACCAGAGAGTTTCTAAATTGTAAAAATGGTAGTTTTGCAAATGAAAACTGTCCTTTGTGGAGAGGTGTCCGCTAAAGGGAGGTTATACTGTATATATATATATATAAGATAAAAGTTGATAATTATTTTTGTGTTTAAGTTAGATGAGATTAAAAAGTTGTTTATATGTATTATATTTATATCTTATTTAGGAGAGAAAAATGTAATAAAAGTAATTATATGTTAGAATAATATGTTTTTATTTTAGATAGAAAAAAATTTTTGAAAAATAAAAAGAAAATTTAACAAGAAAAGAAGATTTATCAACGTAACGTCTTTTAGCATCGGGTTTTACCCGTCATTTAGACATACTCTTAAAATAAATAGGAATAAAGAAGAGATTTATAATGATTATATATTTATTTTTTAGTAAAAGAGAGGAAAGAGATAAAGAAAGAACCATACACCTTTATTTCAAACAGGTAGAGAATTGAATCTATATTAAAAGACATCGATATATTCATTAATAAAACTAGTATAAAACACAGAATTCCTGAATTTACTTTCCTAGAATGGAAATATAAATTAAGTAAAGAAATAAAAAAACTATTATAACAACACACTAAAATACACAAACCCTAATGAATCGGAAATTAATTCCTTAAAAGACAATTTTGAAAACTTACAAAAAGATTTTATCATATGTCCAATAGATAAATGTTCAAATAATTTATCTAATATATGTAAAAACTTATATCATGACCTTCTAAAAAATGAAATTAATAACAACAGTAAATACACTTTCATAAAAACGACTGAAACTAAAATCAAAAAAGATATTAAAAATGTAGAAAACACACTAAAAATCACTAATTACAACAAAAACACAAAAACATACCGAAATTTTATATTATTCCTAAATTACATAAAACACCAATCTCATTTAGAACAATCACATCAGGAATAAACTCAGTCATAAAAAACATAGATTTAAGACTAGCTTCAACACTTCAATTCATAATAAATAAAATAACTAACAAACATAATTATAAATTCATAGATTCTAATAAAAAAATCATTAACTTCCTAACAAATAACCTACAAAAGATCAATACAGTTCATACATTTGATTTTGAAGATCTTTACTCTAACATACGTTTAGAAGACCTTAATAATAAAATACACAGCTTAATAAATGAATTCATTAATGATAAAACATTCCATATTCAAATTATTCACAACAAATACAAAACATTTAAATTAGATAACAAAACAGCAAATACATTACTTGAAACCTTCTTAAACTTTAATTTTAAAAACAAAATATACATTCAATCTAAAGGTGTTCCAATGGGAACTTCATCCAGTCCTCTACTAGCCAACTTATTACTTTTTTGGTATGAAAGAGAGTTCTTCCTACAGAATGATGTAAATTGGCATATGTTCCGCTATGTAGATGACATCATTATCTTGAATAACTCACAATTCAATAATGTCATTTACAAAATATACCCTAAATATTTGAAACTTAAAAATAATGAAAAGATAACTAATAACAAGGAGGTTAACTTTTTAGACTTAAATATAAACCTTGCAAACAAGTCAATTGGAACATATGACAAAAGAAATTGTTATAATTTTAAAATTATTAAATTCTGTAATGTCAATTCCAACATATCATCAAATTGCTGCAAAGGCATATATTTTGGTCAATTTTTAAGATTTTATAGAATCAACAACATTAAAACAAACTTTATTAAAGACATTAAAAAAACATATTATTCTAACATATAATTACTTTTATTACATTTTTCTCTCCTAAATAAGATATAAATATAATACATATAAACAACTTTTTAATCTCATCTAACTTAAACACAAAAATAATTATCAACTTTTATCTTATATATATATATATACAGTATAACCTCCCTTTAGCGGACACCTCTCCACAAAGGACAGTTTTCATTTGCAAAACTACCATTTTTACAATTTAGAAACTCTCTGGTAATAGGGCACCTCTCCCTAAAAGATACTTTTGCTCTGCAATTAGATGTTATTTACAGGGAGGTTCTACTGTAACAACTCTCCGGTAAGAGGACATCTCTCCCTAAAGGACACTTTGGCTCTGCAATTAGGTGTCTTTTACAGGGAGGTTCTATTGTAACAATTCTCCGCTAAGAGGACACCTCTACATAAAGGACACTTTGGCTCAACAATTAGATGTTGTCCTTTACAGGGAGGTTCTACTGTATTCAAAATAATCCCGTGCCCTTATTTCAACATATATTCCATTTTTCTTTCCAATTTTCGTAACATTTTATATAGTTGTCTTCTCTTAAGTCTCAGAGGAACTTCAACGATATGACTTCTCGAATAGCCTCCTTAATATTAATGGAATATATCTACATCATCTAATTAATTATTGAATTCTCGACGTTTCACTGACTCGCTGTTTCTCTCCTCGGGGAGGACAGAATGACGGCGAGTAACTGAAATGTCAAGAATTCAATAAATAATTGTTTTATGTAGCTATATTTCTTACAAATACCCTACTATAGTTGAAATTATAGGTATAATGTACGTGTAGCTATTCCAGATGCATATATACAGGGTGATCCAAAAGTCTTGCACAACTTTAAAAATCAATAACTCCGCGAAAATTTGCGGTAGGGCAATGCGGTAAACACCATTGTGTTCAGGATTCAATGGAATATTTAGGACAAATAATGAAAAATTCAAAATTGATTTTAGGTACAATTTTATTAGCTAGATGGCGCTCTAACAGAATCAGATTCAGCTGTCAAAATGTTTGATAAATTGAAAAATATAACTGATCGACACGTATTTTTACTTTTTGAATACCAGGAAAGAAACCTAATAAAATCAAATGATAAATTAATAAAACACCATTTTGCCAAAAGTTGTAAAATTGGATGACGACTTTTAAATGCAATCCGGGATATGTAGAATAGGTAAATGCAAATTAAAACTTGTAGCAAAAGAAAAATTATATTTCAGATGGGTTTTGTGAAATAGATTGAATGTTTGAAAACACTGCTGATGTCAATACACGATTTTTTTGAAATGTAAATATAGAACTAAAAATTATAATGGCACTACTAATAGGATTTCTTGCTTTAAGAAATGTATAGTTTCTTGATAAATTTAACTGTATATTTGTCCTTTTTATTTATTTTATTTATTACAAAACACATGCTATATTCTATGTGGATATTTTAATGTAAATGTTTAATCTATTTTATGTACATAGTTTTTAAATATATATACAATTTATTTATAGTTTTAGAGATAGAGTGAAAGTTATTTACATTTTAGAGCAATAAATTATACAATAAATAAAGATTATTTACATACATATTTTAACTTCAAGTATGTTCGACAAAATCAAATCCGTAATTTTAGGCATTCTTGCGAGAACATGTGCACAATTCAAAGATATTATAAACATGTATACAGTGTTTAAGAATTTTATAATGTAGTGAATCCGATTTGTTTTTAGATCTCGTGTTTATATATGTGTACCAGATTGTTGAACCATAAGTTATTGTGCTTCTAAATAAGGTCTTATATAATTTTAATAATCGCCTACCATCCAATCCCCACGATTTCTTTGTTAAACCAAGAAGATATCCACTAGCTCTAGTTGTTTTTGCAATAACACTGTCGATGTGAGGCATAAAGTCTAATTTGTTCTTGTTTCAATTATTCTTGAAAGTCAATCCTAGTATTTTTAGGTTTTCAACTGGTTTGACAAGATAATCGTGCAAGGTAATTACATCGTTTTTACAATTGAATAAATATAAAATCTTTGTTTTCAGTCTTGATATTTTAAGTTTGTTGTTCTCGCACTGCATATTTATTTTTCCTATTGAATTTTCAATTGTAATCTTAAGATTTGTTACATATGTTTTCCAACATATTACCGTTAGATCATCTGCATATCCAATAAGTTCACTATTAGATTGCTGAAAGTTGGTTAATAGATCATTAATTATGATGTTCCAAATTGTCGGAGATAAGGGTCCTCCTTGCGGACATCCTTTACTTAGTTTTTGGTGAATTCATTTTAAGAATACCAAAATCTTATCTTCCGGTTAATGAAGTAGGATTTCATGAGTTTTATTATTGATGCTGGTATATTATCCTCATCGAGTCTTTTTATCACCATTGGCCACCAGGTATTGTCAAAAGCTCTACTAATATCTATTGCAATTATAGCCGTACTAGCCGAATGACCCGGGCAACGCCCGTGTTTTACCCGATTGAATGTTTTGATTCAAATACTATTTGTTACAATTATAAATTGGCGCCTTAAATAAATGCATATTTTAGTTAATAACTATAGCCTATGTGCTTTATCTGTCTATGTACTGTTGGCTTCCGTAGGCGTCTCTTACTGGAAAAAAAAGAGAGGATTAAATTTGGTTATTAACTAATATATGCATTTATTTAAGGAGCGACCCGCTCCAACACAATAGTTACAGAAATGGGGGGGGGGGGGGGGGGGGGGGCAAAGGTGGCGTGATCGTAGCCGACCAATAGGAGGGCGCCATTCCAAAAAAAAAAAAGCAAACCGTGACAGAGGCCACGCATGACGCTCGTAACTGTATATAGAATACTCCTTGACTTTGTGTTCTAATGCAGTGTGAATTATTTCAGTTAATACAGTTATGGTTGATCGAGATTTTGTAAAACCATGTTGACGATTACTGAATAATTTCATTTCCTCGTAGAATCTGATGATTTTGTTGTTTATTATTTGAAAAAATTTGAAAGATTCGAATTTAGACATAGAGGTCGATAATTGCCATAATCTTTATAATCGGATTTACCCGGTTTTGGGATGATCAATGCCACTACTCTTTTCCATTCATCAGGTAGGTAACTCATATCCAGACACTTCTGGTAGATATTAGTTAATAGTGGTACCGCGAATTGTTTTGAATTCAATTTTTTGTTTACAACTCGATTCTTTGGATTGAAGCCTGGTTTCCAGGTCATAACCGTGAACCCACGTCTCCTCTTCCACGTTATCATTTTCTTGAACCATTCATTATCCATATTAAAATATAGGTGTAATATACATGTAGCTATATTCCCCCCATTAATATTTCTATCGAGTCCTAATCAACTATATTTGTTCCTTGAGGAAGAGCAATGCTAGAAACATGTTTATAAATTTATAATTATTCCTAATTTTCTCTCATTCTTTATTTAATCTTATATGGACATTGGTATAAATCAGTGTCAATCTCTCTCCTGTCCTCACAGCCTATGTCCACATTGTTTGTTCAGAATACCTTTTTGAGAGTTGATTTTCAGTATAAATATAAATGAAAGACAACAAAATATCTGAAATTAATACAATAGTTGAACGGTTAATTAAGTACTAGACTAATTTAAATTTTTATTTTGTCAGAAAAATTGTTGCTTCATGTTTGTTGGGCATAAAAGTTAGTTAGCTAAGTGTAAAATTGACTTGAGAAGAAAAAAGGCGAATCAGGTTTAATATTTAGTAGAGTCTCCCATGAGAGACCACCCAGAACATGGCTAAACCAGTCTCTCCTGGAGGTGGCCTCACATTAGACTCTTTTTGGGTTGAAGTCCTAAACCATACAATCATAGACAAAACTTTAGGAAGTTGTACCTTTTAGCATGTATATCGGGATTCAGACAATAACTCTGAAAGATATATAAACGGAGAACTTTATTAAAGACATCCAAGATGACCATTTTCTCTTTCTTCTTAAAATATATTTTTTATTTCAAGTTTTAAGCTTTATCCTTGACTGTGCGGTGTGTATATGAAAGTTTCAAAGGCCATTCTTTTCCGATGAAATTTTCGATAAAAAGTTTAAAACCAATGAAAAGAATCTCACAAAAAATGATATATCTTATTTGTGTTCTATGATAAATGAGGCAAAAGGTGGAAATGAATATTTAGAAGATTTAAATGAACAAAATGTAATTGATAAAGCAATTGGAAGAAAATATGAAAATATATTTAAAGAACTGCCCAAACCTAAATCCTATACAAAAGCAGTACAACAAAAAAAAAGATACTGAACTTATTAATAATATACAACAAGCACATAAAGATGAATCAACATTGATAGTAGTTTCAAATAACGATTAAACTAATTTTGATTTAATCAAAACTATTTCCAATAAAATATAAAAGTTCTAAGTGGCAAAAAAAAATCAAGACTAACAAATTAATTAACTTTAAAAAATCGGTAATATTAAAATATCCTAGTATATATTAATATGCTACAAGAAGAATTGGAAAAGCCAAAAGAAATGAATGCGCGGTAAGTAAAATTTTATATACTTAAGCCAAGAGATTCACAATAGTAAATTACCAATTTCCGTAATATTTTTATAGTTGTCTGCTTTCAAGTCTCAGAGGACCTTTACGATTATGACTTCTCGAATAGCCGTCCTTAATATTAATGAAATATAGCTTTGTTTTGTGTAGGTTTACTTCTTCTTTTATTATTGGGTCATTTTTCTTTGAATCACTGAAACGTCGAGAATGTTGATGTAGCTATATTTGATTAATATTAAGGACGTCTATTCGAGAAGTCATAATCGTTGAAGTTTTCTGTTAAAGTTCACTCTCCAGTAAGAGGACACCTCTTCCTAAAAGAAACTTTGGTTCTGTAATTAGTTGTTGTCCTTTACAGGGAGGTTCTTCTCTCTATATATTTAAATATGGGAATTTAATAAAAGTACCTTGTTGTATCAATATTATAATAACTCCTCTTGTGGATTTATTTACAAGCCAGCAATGAGAGAGGAGAATCTGTATTAGAATGGTGTCTTAATAAAGGATTTGTGTGTACTGAAAAAAACCTAGTTATAAAATAAAATAAAATGCAAAATATTAGGTAATATGAAATTTTTATTTTTATCCATTTTTATAATACATATATACATAACAAATATATACCTTATTTGTTGGTTGAAGGTTGTATATACATTTTAAAAGAAAACATTGACACTCCAGACTTTAGAGGGGTCGCTATACAGGTTTAACTGTATATATATACAAACTATTTTGTAGTGTTATAAAAAATAATTATTTAGGATTTCAAAATGTGTTCATCCCAGGCAAAATAATCCATAATTGGAATGTCCTCTACATTATATTGCCCAGCATTAAATTGTTCCTGGTCGGGAATTTGTTGGGTCTCTTCTGGTAAATAGGGGATTCTATCAGAAGGGTTTTCCCATTGGTTTATGTTGGGATTGTTATAGTTACCAGGAGTTTGAGGAACCTCTCCTGGGTTATTTCTCATGTGAGACATGTTTCCATCGTCGTTATCATAAAATTCAGTATTCATCTGAGGTTGATTTATCGAATTTGAAAGGTTCTCTACATTATATTGTCTGGCATTGATTTGTTCCTGATAGGGCATTTCATGAGTCTCTTCTGGTAAATAAGGGTTTTCATCTGAAGGGTTTTCCCATTGATTTATATTGGGATCGTTACCAGGAGTTTGGGGGACCTCTACTGGATTATTTCTCATATAATACAAGTTTCTATCATCGTCTTCATAAATTTTGAAATTATTATGAAGATCTTCCACTGGATATTGGGTTGGATCAAGTCCCGCGGGGGGCAAAATAGAAATTTGGTCTGAATGATGTCTACTGATATGTTGGTCCAGATTTTGTTTGGTGGATTTAGAATCATCACAATATGGACAGGAGAATATTTTTACTTTTAAATGTTTTGTTCTCATATGGATTTCTGAATTCTGTTTGGTACTTTGTGTTTTACCACAAATTTGACATCGAAAACCCTTTATCTTTTGATGTTTACCACTAATATGTCTTATCACATTTGCTTTCAGTTTGGATTCATAGCCGCAGATTTTACATCTATGACAAATTTTCCCTTGATTACGAGACACCTCCATTAGGTGTTGGTATTCAGGGGTTTGAGTTGGTGGCCTTCCTGCTTTATTTTTTATTAAAGTATTATTAGCCGTCTTAGGAATATTATGGCTTGATGGTCTAATGTTGATGGTGGTTGGTAGATTTCCATATCGAGGCCCACCGTTTATGTAATGTCCAATTTCTGGGTTCCAATGAACTTGTTCTCTAACTTGGCAACACCTGAGGTGACAATGGTATCTTTTAATATCGTTAGTCATAAACAAACAACTTGTACATATGTAGTTGGGTGATGCCATTTCTAATATTGGTGGAATAAATGAGAATATAAATTCAATATTTGAATGATTTTGATATTTGAAACTGAGAATAGAGAGGGAGTGAGGAAAAAATAATGAATTTAATTATATTCAAAATAACGAATGCGTGAATCTGTTTTAAAATCTGTTTTTTTTTTTTAAATTAAGATCTGTTTTAAAAAAATAATAAATACTATATAAATAATAAAAACATTCGTACTTTAAATTCTTTCTCCTTTTAGTAAATTTTAATAATAACTTTTTATAATGAATTTTTATATATTTATTAATATATATAGTCACGACCGTCTTTCCTCATTCCTCATCGGCCGGCCGCATCTGTTACGGATGCGCGCGCATCATCATTATGATCATTATCATTATCTAATGATAATTATTATTATTATTAATATTAATATAGTCACGACAGTCTTTCCTCATTCCTCACCGGCCGGCCGCCTCTGTCACGGATGCGCGCGCACAGGGAGGTCTACCACATTTTGTAATAAAAAGAAAATATATTTGTTAGATATTGTTGAAATTGCCAATTTTAGAATATTTCAACGATGTGAAACTCTGTAATAGTTTACATATTGTTATAGTATTGTCTATGCTAATATTCTGCTTATATGCATCACCTTTGTTGGTTTGTTGAGGTTGGTTAGCGGTTATTGGATAGGGCAGGCCGCTGATAGGCTGCTGATGTACATATAATTTGATCTCTTGTACTTATTTTATTGTTTTATACCTTTAAGTAATAAAGGATCTTCGTAATTATCACAGCGTTCTTTCTCATCTACGAATCTATAATTTTTCCTCACAGATACATATGCCTATCAAAATTTGGAGAATTTTGTGGTTGAGGTAATATTTATTTTTAAAATGATTGAATGAACTTTGAAAGTGATTTTATTTTTGAAAACATTTATTAATTCTAACGAGAGTTTAAATTCTTCTCCTTAAAATGAGCCTTCAATTTTAAATGTCATGTAAGAAATTATTCAGCAATATATATTATATATATTCTTATCAATTTGAAAATTATGGGTCGCCAAATTTGGTCTATATCTTTTTCTGTTGAGGAATATTAATAACGATTGCATTATATGATCAGTACAACATGATGCCACAAAATTACAGAAATATATATTTCAAGATAAAATTATATCAAAAAGTATTTCCTTTTCTTAAATATTAATTTTTATTTATATACTTTATAGACTTTTTTTTTTCAAAAATTGGGAACCAAGCAATTTTGAGGGAGTATTATTAAAATAAAAATATTTTTAATATATAATATTTTCTTCACTTATATGAACCAAAATATTCACACTTGATTCTATATGCTTGGATATGACTGTTATTGCAAAGAATTTGAAAGTTTTTTTGTTAATCATTTTGTAGGACTTCAAAGATGATTTTTAGGAATATGTGTAAAAATGTAAAATAAGTGTAAAAAAAATATAGAATCGATGAGAATAGGAGAGAAATATTCGATATATAAATAATGTATAAATCAACAACATTTACTTGAAGTATACCTCACATTTAAGAAACTTGTCACAAAAACATGGATATTCCTGGTTTCTCCTTGCAGGTACTGTTTTCTACAGTTTGAGTCAGCTCAAACTGAGAAAATCAGGATTTTCATATAATTGGTCGCTCAAGAGATTAGCTTCAAGCAGTTTCAGGTCTTTAGTGACAGACTACACTGGAAGGTTGCATTAATAAATTTGCCCAGCATGAAGTTGTCAATAGATTTTATTATTCAATATATCACCATCATATCGAAATAGGTTCCAAGAAGAGTGTTGATGTAAACTCACCCAGGCAAACTTGTGGGCAGAGGTGGGATTAGCCAGTATCCGCCTTTTTCAAAGCGGTACTCCTCTTTCCTATCTAAGTAGGTGACGATCAGCTTTTCTTTGAAAAGCAATAATTGCCATCCATTAGGGAGTTTAAGGCATAGCCATTGCACTTTGTGAATAATAGACTATCTGTTTTTAGGTTTTCTTTGGAATCACATGTTTGCTTTTTAATCTTTTAGTTCGCTTATTTATTTTGAATAAATTGGCATTGCCCATTGTTGGGTCCCAGGAGGTTTCGGCTTAGTCTGAAACATACGGATTAATTCATATATGCATAAAATATCATATATTCAAATTGAACATTACAGCATTGAAATCCAACCTAGAGATTATATAGTAGATGGTCCTTTATTAAAAATTTGAAGATGACGTTATCTCATTGAAGAAATAAGATAAATTTTATTGATAACTCAAAATAGGTCGAATGGTAAAATTCGATAAAATTATTCAGAAATTTGAAAAGTATAAGATACCTTTCTCTCTCTCTTCAAGGTGAAAACATGGTAAAAACCTTAGGTTCCCAGATGATTTAGTTTCTCTAAAATATCTGAAACGAGTTTGGGATTCTACGGTTAGCACAGAATGATGATTTCATATTACATTTATTAGTTGCTCTAATCATGACAGCAAAAATTTGAGATTAGAAAATTGCCTAGTTCAGTTATTCATAGCGTCTATTTTAAATTTTGGAATAGATTTGCCAAGAGTACCAAAATCTGTATCTCCAACGATACTTCAAGCTGGTATTGAGGGTGTCTATAACTTCTGGGGAAAAGAATTGTCATTATAGTTTAATAGCTACGTGCTATATTCTCTTAGTGGTTCAAGTTAAATACTCCTGAAGGGTGATTACTGATTACTTCTTTTATTGCAAGTTAAACCACATGTCTGCACATATGGAAGGTATGTTAAGGTAAATGATGAAATAGTTATGGAGAAATTCAATATTAGTTGCAGCCTGTTCATTTATTACTATCTATAAAGTAATCTATCGAGGGAACGCACTACTCAAATGCCCTTTTTACTAGTAGGATACCACCGGGAGAACTGGCATATTCTTTGTCATTAACCCTAAGGAGGTATTCAAGATAATCATTAATCTATATACAGGCATTTATATCAAACAGGGTTTTAAACCTTTATGGAAATATCGTTAACAGAAGAGAGAGATAGAGGTATTGTATTCATCTCATCAGTTTCAGCATATTGCTCGCAATAAATCAAAGTTTCACAACTACTACCAATTCACATTTTAAGCCATATCCAAATACTATTTTAATTTAATTTTTGGCTTTCGACCTGTCGTTGTTGGGTCGTACCCGCGTGGCTAACAGCTTGGTCCTGGGATTCATCTTGCACCACCTTCATGGCTGAAACCACCATTGGCCGGCTCCAGGCGAGGCTGGCGCACTTCGTATGGAGTATGAGCCGAGTCTCTTGGCTTCCCGGGAGTATCTCGGCTTGCCCAGTCTACAAAGGTAGCTTCGGCCTGCTTGTCATCGCGGGCCAGCTTCAGCTTGCCTGTCTGAAGGGGTTCCAAGCCTCATTGCGCGGCGCTGTCAACGGATAGTCTTGGTTAGTCCGCAGTTGGGCGTGGCTGACACCGCCGTCTCCTGACGTCTGGCTATCGCCGAGAATAATCAGACTGCTTAGCCTCTGGGAGCCTCAAGCCTCCTTAAACTGGACCACGGGGTTCTTCCTCCCGCCAGCCTAAGGTTCCTGCGTCTTCGCAGCGACTGTAGGTTCCTGCGGCCGCCAGACCTGCTGGCTCCCGAGTGCTAGCTATGGGCGACTGTCCTTGACTTCTCCTATGACGCCCCTTCCATAGCGCGCCCAACTTGGAAGGCGCTCCTGGGCGCACAGCGCCTGGAGAATTTTTCCAGCGTATTCTTCAAGGAAACGCTAACTCTAGTTATTATATGGAGCAAGGCTCCGGATCTGCAGACCTGGATCATCAGCGTCGACCTCCATCCCGAGGCAATGAAACTGAAAAATGTGGCGAAGGCTACCATCTACAAGTACCATCTTGGTCTTGGGTTGGGTGAACATCAGCCAACACCTTGACCTGCCCACTCTGTGGGAAAGAACTTTCGAAGTCCACCGATGGCGGAGTCTTTCCCGCGGTGTGCGCCACTAATGAAGATTTTATATATATATATATATGTATTTGAATTAATTATATATATATTAATTTATATAATTTTATTTAATCCTATTCACTTATATTTATTATATTTTATTTAACTTCATATAAACGTATATATGAACGATATAATAGAAATAGTTTCAATCTCAATCTCTCTCTCTCTCTCGAGCCCGCTTACCCCACCGGCCTAACGTGTTCTTTAACGTTATTTTTAAACTCCAAAAAGAGGGATTCGAATTATTTTGTGAATTAAATAAATATGATGGAGTTGTCCAATCCTTCAGGGGTATTGGCGGAATGCCTGTGCGACTTATTTACCTGTATATTCACAAATATTTATTAATTCTTATAATCAAGTTTAATTTATAATAATCGAAACTAGCACACTGTTTAATATATTGCCATCGCAAAAGGGAAACTTTCAAGTTTGGCGAATACGTTGTAAAGGGAAAGTTGCATATACATATGTTTACAAGTTCTTCCAATAATAAAATATATGAAGATAGAAATACCATATACTCTTTAACATAAATTTAAACAAATGAAGATGCCTGAAGAGTTTGAATATATATCAAAAACACACATTCATATATAACTAAACATGTCTAAGATATCAATAATAGAACGCCTATAAATATTGTTTCTCTTCAATATAAAAGACAAAGAATAATATACTCCTAATGACTAACCATTCAGAAAGAAAATAGCTAAATAATAATAATATGTGATTTGTTTTTGAATAAGATTTGGTTGCATAGTTATAGAAAGTTGGTGTCTACGGAGAGAGATAACTGAAATGTTCACTCACCTCTTTATCAAAGTTTTCCGAATATTCTAGGTGGTTTGAATCCATGAATATCTTCGTAAATGAAAATTTTGAATCATACTAACTGTTGTTTGAAATTGAAGCTTTCTGCGTGAATTTAGGGATTCCGTGGGACTGCTGGGAGTCCATCACCTGTGTTGTCCTGTGAAGTGTCCCAGCTATGACAGAGCTTGTAGCTGTTGTAATGTGCATGAGTTGTCTGAACAAACTCGCTACGACTTACAAGTTGAACTGCATGTTTATTCAATCTAGCAATCTTCTTATATACAAGATAGAGATAAAAAGGAAATAATTTACATAAGTTTTTTTTTTTTTAAACAATTTACAAATGGAATAATTTTACATAGTTAACAATAGGTAACAATTATAACACTTAACATAGGTTATTTACATATCACAACATGTTTCCCCTCTGCTACAACAATTAAAGAATGTCACGAATCTAGACAACCATCAACAATCAGATCAGGCAAATCAAAAGGCGGTTGACATGCCTCCCCTCTGCTTAAAAACCAAATCTTTGTGGTTTTCTCAACTCTCTTCCAAACCTTGAAAACCGGGGCCTTCCGGATGGTTCTGGTGCAATCCCAGCGGATGTAGTCGCGCCTTCCCTCTGGTCAATATTGGTCTCTTCACTTGACCGCTGTATCGAGGCTGTGGATGACTCGCCCATCGTTGGACTGTCGCACTGCGGATGTTGAACTTCTGGGGAGGCGGTAATTGGTTCTGAAGACAACTGGCTTTTTTCGTAGCCTCCATCCCTTGGCCTAATAAATTGTTGATTTCTTATCAACCTATTTCCCGATGGTGTCACAACTTCAAAGCTCTGAGGAGAATCAGCCTGCGCTGAAATCTTCACCGGTGTCCATGTCTCCCTTGGATGTATTTGACACCATGCATCCTCTCCTACATTGACCTTGGGATAGCTTTTACTATTTCTGTCATACTGCTCTTTCATTGAGCTCTGTCTTTTTCTTTTGGCATTCTCTATACTTCTCCAATTAGTTTGATAGGGTCTATATAGCGGTGTAATTCTGGGGATCTGACATCGAAGGCTCCTCGATAAACATAGCTGTGCCGGTGATGGTAGGTCATTTTTTGGTGTATTCCTATATGCCAGAATAGCCAGATATGGGTCGGACCCTTCATCTCTACATTTGATTAGTTGATTTTTTATTGTTTGAATGTTTCTCTCGGCCAGACCATTAGATCTATGAAGGTGTGGACTCGAAAATAGCTGTTTTATACCCCATCTTATACAGAAGTCAGTCATAATCTCTGAGCGAAACGGTGGTCCATTGTCGGACATCATGGTTTCCGGAATCCCGAATCGTGCAAATGTTTATCTCAATTTATTTTTTACATTAATCGCCGTAGGTGGGTCCAATGTAAATACCTCCGGGTAGCCACTATATCTGTCGACCACTAACAAATGGGGCTTTTTCTGAATATAAAATATGTCCAATGATACTGTCTGCCATGGATAATCTGGAACTGGGAAAGGTTTTAACGGCTGCCGTATTTTTGATTTCTGATGTTTTTGACAAATTTCACAATTTTTTACTTTTTCAGCAATGTCGATGGACATTCTCGGCCAAAATAAAGATTCTCGCGCCAAACCCTGAATTGCAGATATCCCTTGGTGCGATTGGTGCAACAAATTAAGCATATTATTCCTTTGTGTCTTCGGAATCACTATGGCCGATCCTATACATAATAGATCATTCCATAAATACAAACGGTGTCTGAAATCGAAAAATACTTTGGCATCTTCATCGACGTCTTTTTTGCATATAGGCCATCCCTCAATCACATAATCGATTACTTTAACCAAAGCAGGATCCTTTCGGGTATCTTTCTGCATCGCTACCAGTTTTTCGTCCGAGATATTAACACGTACCATCTTGACCATTCTTTTGTCTTCAAGAAAAGGCGTTGGTAGTTCGTCCATGGGGTGAGTATCCCTGGATAGGGTATCAGCCACAATCAAGTATTTTCCTGGTTTGTACTGCAATTTGAAGTCAAATGATATAAGCTTCATTACTAATCTTTGTAGACGCGGAGATATATCACTCAGCGGTTTTTTGACTAGAGGCAATAAAGGCTGGTGATCCGTCTGGACAACGAAAGTGTGTCCTGACAATAGATATTCGAACTTTTTGCATCCATAATAAACACTCAGTAACTCCTTCTCAATCTGAGAGTACTGTTTCTGCGAGTCGCTAAATGACGCGGATGCGAATGCTAGAGGTCGATCTTCCTGTAGCAGAGCAGCTCCCATTGCATCTTTGCTGGCATCACACTGCAAAATCAGCATCTTGCTTTTGTCAAAATGTGCCAACGAAGGAGCATTCATCACGCATTCCTTAATATGATCGAATTCCCCATCCTGTTTAGGCCCCCAATGCCAGACAACATTCTTTCTTAATATTCCTCTTATATTGGATGTGGACGCAGCTAAATTTGGAATGAATTTTCCTAAGTAATTATAAAGACCCATGATTCTTTGCAGCGACTTTTTATCCTCTGGCCTTTTAAAGGTAATTAATTTATCAATCTTATTTGGCTCTGGATCAATTCCATTTTGTGATATCACATGGCCCAAGAAACGAACTTTCGTTAGACATATTTGAGCCTTTGTTAAATCAAATTTGATATTTTTCTCTTTTGCTTTTTCTAGAATTCCCTTTAATTTTTTATTGTGCTCTTGAATGGTATCCGCATATATCAGCAAATCGTCTACATATGTAATATTTTGAAAGCTATCCCTAAAGATATTCGTCATTTTCTCAACAAATATTTGTGCCGATATTTTCAAACCAAATGGCAATCGGTTATATCTGAATTTGCCAAATGGCGTGGTCATCACCAACAGATCTCTGCATTCCTTTGCAACCGGAATATGCCAATAGGCTGATTTCACGTCTAACACGGTATAATACTTAGCTTTGGGTATCTCGTGCAATAGTTCAGCTGGAGCCGGAGTCTGGAAATGTCTTCCCACAAGGGCCTCATTTAATTTCCGAGGATCCAGGCATATTCTGATTTAAGAACGAAATACTTGATGAGGAAAGAGTTTCTTTATTACACAAAATTAGTTCACAAGCTTTCGGGCACAATCACCCTTCTACTGGTGTAAAACGAGACAAAATTATTAGTGGCATTCAGCTATATACATATATACAAAAAGTAAGAAAATAAGACAGATATGTAAAATTGTGCCAGAGAAAATTAACATAATATTGGAGGATCATTCATAAAATTAAGCAAAGCAAGTAAATAAACGTATAATACATTCAATACTTGGATATTACAGAATTATATAGCTGAATGCCACTAATAATTTTGTCTCGTTTTACACCAGTAGAAGGGTGATTGTGCCCGAAAGCTTGTGAACTAATTTTGTGTAATAAAGAAACTCTTTCCTCATCAAGTATTTCGTTCTTAAAGTTTAGTGAAGGAATTATTATTTCAATATTCTGATTTGACCAGATTTTTTTTATAACGACCATAGGATGAGACCACTCTGTTTCATGATATATTTTTGTTACGATTCCTTGCTTCACCATCTTTTCCAATTCAGACTGAACTTCGGCTCCGAGGCTTGTTGGGATGCGCCTGGGAGGGACTTGCACAGGAGAATATTCAGGCTTTGTGTAAATCTTACATTCCGAGTTGATTAATCCTACTCCTTGAAATACTTCGTGGTATTGTTCGAGGATTTTTTGAGTTTCAGAACACAATTTCATTTCATCCGTGTTTATATGATTAATTCGCCTCAATATTTCAAGCTTCTCGCAAGTATCACCCGTGATAAGTGTCTGCGCTTCTACATCGGCTACGATAAATTCAAACATTCCTTTCTTTTCACCATATTGGCATAGCACATTGCATTTGCCGACGATAGGCAATTCTGTATTTCCATATGCGAACGCCTTTAATGACGTGGGTCTGATTTCTGGTCTTGATGGCCATTGGTTTATTACTTTATGAGGAAGCACATTTATCTGTGCGCCAGTGTCCAAATGTACCGTGATCTTCTTGCCATTAATTATTATTACCGTGGACCACTTGTCCGACCGAACAGTCTTTACAGCAACTTCATTTAGATTTATCTCGTCACAGGATTCTTCAGCTTCACTTTCCGCTAAGAGATTTCTTATACGTTTTGTTCGGCAAACTACTGAGAAATGATTGGTTTTTACGCATGCATTACATTTCTTCCCATATGCTGGACACTTTCCATACTTGTGTCGTTGTCCACACCACTTACATGGTTCTATTATTCTTTCTCTTCTCGGGTTTATACCGCTTGGTCCTGCTTCTGCATTTTCCATTCGAATTGTATCTTTCACCCAATTACGTTTTTCAATTTTTTCAATTATTTTTTGCTCATTCAACGATGCTACTTGTGAACATGTTGACTCGGAGATCACAGCTATCGAAATTGCCCTTGGTAGTGTCAACTGTGGATCTTCTAACAATTTTCTTTTCACTTCTCGGTCAAGTATTCCAATTATAAGGCGATCCCTTATGAGAGATTCTGTTAAATTCTCGAATTCACATTCTTGTGCCAGATGCTTTAATTCTGTGACAAATTCCATGATTCCCTGCCTTTCCTTTTGTACACAGGTAAAAAATGCATTTCTCCTTTGAATCGTATTTTTGAAGGGCTTAAAATGGTTCGTAAGCATATCAAGCATTTCCTTTACATTTGGGTAGGTATCATTTTCACTTATGTGAAATGTTTTGTATATCATCACTGTTTTCTCACCAGCAATATGCTTCAAGATTGCTCGCTGACGCACCAGCGGCATGCTTTCTAAATTTACCGCTATTGCAAAAATTTCAAACGACTCTCTCCAGGTTTCCCATTTTTTCTCGTTGCTGTACGGGACAAATTCCGCCGGCGGCTTGATTCCTTCCATTCTACTCAATGTTGAATTAATCTGTTTTAATTCGATACTTTTGTCGACTGCGCCATGTTGTAATGTGCGTGAGTTGTCTGAACAAACTCGCTACGACTTACAAGTTGAACTGCATGTTTATTCAATCTAGCAATCTTCTTATATACAAGATAGAGATAAAAAGGAAATAATTTACATAAGTTTTTTTTTTTTTTAAACAATTTACAAATGGAATAATTTCACATAGTTAACAATAGGTAACAATTATAACACTTAACATAGGTTATTTACATATCACAACAGTAGCAGCATATCAGATGGACTTGTGGTGAAGCAAGGATTAGCCTCAAACCCAGCGAGTTCCAATAAAAATTATTAACATGACTTTTTTCAAACTGAAGTAGGCGTGCGAAAGCCACGCGACCTGTCTACGCTGAAATGCATTTTCATCTCTTTGGGTTTACCTTTTACCTCAAAATCTGAATATTTATATATATAATTAAAACACCAGATTTTTTTATGTATGCATCTTTGTTCCATGTTAAATTTTAAATGGTGGTACACTAATTTAATCGGGACTTCGCATACCAATAAAAACAAGAAAGATATTTATAATTTAAATTTTAGAAAATTTAGATAAATAAAAACTAAAATCTTCATTTTTCTCCTTTAAAAACGCAATAAAAAAAGAACAACAATTTATTTGACGTAATTGGCAGCATATATTACCGAATGAATTCCCAGTCTATACACATTATATTTAAAGCGATTTAAATATATATCTTTACCTATCTAAAATGCACTTTATGAACTCTGTCGAATATTACATGTAAATATGTAATTATTAGTGTTAGTTTGTTTGTTTTCTCTGTAAAACTCACAAATATTTCAATATCGTGCCTGGTAGATTGACAAAATAAAAATAAAAATTTGATTAATAGTAAAATATATTCGAATATCCAAATAGGACAAGTTGTTATTTTCTTCTATTTTTGATAACGGTTGATATTAAATAATATATTTAAAGCAGGCTTTATTATTCCGAAAATACTTTACTGTTTTCATCAAAAAGTTTATTTGCATATTTACGAAGAGAAGTTTCAATAACAAATAATTGAATTACTTCACAACTGATATTAACAAATATATATTTGTGGTGGATACAATCAATGTATGGGTTGAACTATTCATTGTAACGGTTATTATTTTATATTAAGTGATACATAAATATTATAACCACACATTAATCAATTATTTTTTGTCATTATAAAAGGTTTTAGCGTATCAATATTTTTGTAACATGCAGCGATTGAATTTTCTGTCGATATATAAAGTATCTAAAAAAGAAAGGGAGAGATTTCTCAGATCAACTAGTTTAATCTCAAATAAATTAATAATACCAAAATACAAAAGATATACACTTAATATTTCGTCACAATATTAAATTTTAATAGCTGTATTATGTATAATATTTTGATAATCTTGATGTTACTAGATTATTATGTTGTCTTTTCACTACTATTATTGCTATACTTTGTGATACTACTACTCACTCTCTCTATATTAATAATCTCTACTGCTACTAATAAAATATTTACTCTAAATAATACAATATTTAATATAAAGGGTGTATCAGGGAGCTTGGGAATAAATGTGGCGTAGTCAATAAAACAAATAGTATTTTAGATAAAATAAGTGTTTTCCAACCCCTAACTATATTCAAGTAAAATGTAATAGTACATGTGTGTGCCGTGTAGTGATGGACAATAATCGAGAATTCGAAATTCGAGCAGCAATGATCGTTGCCGGAAGGAGCCTTAAAGAGAGAATAGACTTTCTTGAGTTGTCCTAAACCACTGTTTATCTTGTCAAGAAGCAGTTTTATAAGGCCGACAGTAACATTCAGGGAATGGCTGCGAGGAAAATGCACTCGCGTTGAGATCGGACAGAGTAAGAGGTGAAGAATTTGTCAAACATGTCAAGGAGAAGATTTATGGAAACCTTAGAAAGAGTATGAGGCCATAGCCAAGAAAATGTAAGTTGTCTCTATGAAAATTGTCAGAACTATCCATGAGGACCTTGATCTCAAATTCAATTCCCTTCATAAAAAGGCCAGTTGCTAACTGAGAATATGAAAGATAACATAAAAGGAAAGGCTGCCGCCCTCCTAAACAACGTTAAACATGAATCTTGTGGCATACTGAGGTTCTTCTATGATGAAGTGAACTTTTACGCGGACCAAAAAGAAAATCCCATAATATTACAGCTGTATTGTATATTAAACTAGCGAAACCGCTGGGAGGGCTCAACACTGATGAGTCAGAGACCCTCTCATTATTTTTTATTGCAGTAAATGCGGTTTAAAAAAAACTGTTTTATTTTAAAAATAAATATACACGTGGAAAATAGTTTAAATTTCTCATAACAGTTTATAGTTAGTCCAGGTTGCAATGAGGTTCCTATGCGATTAGGTACTGCCAAATCAAAAACTACACCTATACAAACATTTATTCTACAAACTTTCCACGTTCTTTATTGGACATCGTCATTTTCCTAGAACACATAGGATCTCTCATATTTTCTGTATCTTGTCATTTTATGTTCAAAATTCGATTAAAAGTTCTTAAGCAACCTTCAATGATTCTATCGAACTATTTTCACCGTCAAAGCAATCAACCTTTCTAAAGGGATATTTTTGATTTGGAATATAGAAATATATATTTAGGGATACTTAACTATGATTATTTGTAGAATATTCATGAAAATAATAGAATATATGAGAATTGGTAAATATTTAATTCTAAATATCAATTTGTTTGTTGTTTTGTATGTTTTCTCTGTAATAATCGCAAATATTTTATTATCGCGCATGGTTGATCAATAAAATAAAAATAAAATATTTGATAAATAGCAAAATATATTCGAATATCCAAATGGAACGCGTTGTTATTTTCATCTATTTTTTGCTAACGGTTGATATTCGATAATATATTTAAAGCAGGGTTTAACTTGATAATCCTTTCGTGGATTCATCAAAAGGTTTATTTGCACATTTACGAAGAGAAGTTTAATTACAAATAATTGAATTACTTCACAAATGATATAATCAAATATATATTTGTGGTGGATACAATTAATGTATGGATTAAACTATACATTGCAACGGTTATTATTTTATATTAAGAAATACCTAATTATTATCAACACACATTAATCATTTTTTTATTTGTTATTATAAGAGGTTTTAGCGTATCAATATATTTTATAACATGATAATCAGATCAAATGACTAAAATTTCAGTCGATATATAAAGTATATGAGAAAAGAAGTGAAGAGATTTCTTATATCAACCAGTTTTATAGTTTAAAATAATTAATAATACCAAACAAAATTAAAAAAGGAATATATATCAAATTTCGACTTAATATTTGATCACAATATTAGGTTTTAATCGCTGAAATTTTAATGAATTTATAATCTTGATCGTTATTAGATTAATTTGTTATTTCCTCACTACTACTATTGCTATATTTCGTGTTGATACTATTTCAACTAATACTGCTACTAATAATTGAATATATTTAATAAAATAATTATTGTAAAGATAGAGGCTGCCTGGCCGGAATTCATAGCTCTTAAAATTAAAGATACTTCGGCCAGTAAAACCTTTTATTATCTCGACGTTTCGACAAAGATCTGTTATCCTCTTCAGGAGCGCACAAAAATCAAAGCATTTGGAGAAACGTTAAAAATATTCTAAGGCTGAACAAGCGTTCTCTCGCGATATTAAAAAAATAATAATTAAAGGCATATTTCGGATCAAAAATAAAATACAAAATTTTATTTATTTTAAAATTCCGATATTTCGCTAGGCTGTGCGCCTATCTTCGTCAGGGGATTTCTGTATTTTGAAATGTTTTGGTTAACAACGCGATGTCTTCACGCGACGATAAATAAAATATTTACAAAATGAACTCTGTGGCTAAAATTACAGATATATATATATACACAAAAATTATAGTAGACTATATATGTACACATAATAAAATTTAATTAGTAAAAAATGAGTCCTAATAAGTATAACAAGAATGCTGAGTTGATTTGAACTGTAAATACAATGGAGGGATGTCTAAATTTCTATAATAAAATATATAATGTAATACAATATTAAATATAGAGGGTGTATCAGGGAAATTGGGAATAAATGTGGCGCAGTAAAACCAAAATACTATTTCAGATGAAATAATTGTTTTTTTTTCAATCCGTAACCATATTAATCTAAAATGTAACAGTACATGTTTGTGCAGTGTAGTGATGGACAATAATCGAGAATTCGAAAAGCCATCATCTTTGCTCTGCGCGCCGGTGGAGCCCTAAATAGAAAGTGGACTTTCTTAAGTTGTCCAAAACCACTGTTTATTTTGTCAAGCAGTTTGATGAGCCTGAAAGTAACAAAAAGGAAATGTCTGCAAGGAAAAATCACTCGCGTTGAGATCGGACAGAGTAAGAGGTGAATAATTTGTCAAACATGTCAAGGAGAAGATTTATGGAAACCTTGGGGAGAGTATGAGAGCCATAGCCAAGAAAAAATTAGTTGGCTTTATGACAATTGTCAAAACTATCCATGAGGACCTTGATCTCAAATTTAATTCCCTTAATAAAAAGGCCAGTGTCTGACTGAGAAAATGAAAGGTAACAGAATAGGAGAGGCTGCTGCTCTCCTAAACAACGTCAAACATGGATCTTGTGGCGTGCTGAGGTTCTTCTATGATGAAAATACCTTTTACGGTGACTAAAAGGAAAATCCGATAAGATTATAGCTGTAATGTAGATTAAACTGGCGAAACCGCTGGGAGGGCTTACCACTAATGAGCCAGAAGTCCTCTCTTTTTTTTTTATTGCAGTAAGGGCGGCAGAAAAAATAACTGTTTTATTAAAAAATAAATATACACGTCGAAATAGTTTAAATTTCTTATAACAGCTTACAGTTAGTCCAGGTTCTAATGATATTCCTATTCGATTACATACTGTAAAATCAAAAGCTACACCTATACAAACATTTATTCTACAAACCTTCCACGTTCTTTATTGGACATAATTATTTTTTTTAACACATAGGACCTCTCATTATTTTGTATCCTGTCAAATATAGGTTCAAAATTCGATTAAAACATTCTTAAGTGACCCTCAATGACTATCTAACTATTTTTACTGTGAAAGCAATCAACCTTTCTAAAGGGATATTTTTAATTTGGAATATAGAGTGATATATTTAGAAATATTTAACTATGATTTCTTGTAGAATATATTTGTGAAAATAATAGAATATATGAGAAATAATTAAAATATTATAACTATTCACCATTCATTGTAATTATATTTTATGAGATAAAATTATTTAAATCCACTGAATGGGAGTTCAAATTATTGTGAAAGACCTACTTAACAGTGGTGAATTTTCACAGCCGTTCGTATGCCAGACTGACAAAATTATTATATGTTAAATATATTTTACATATTTATTTTTTGCTTATCCCAAGTACACGTGGTACAGGCCATGAAAATCATGGTGGGTAGAGGTTGGCAACTGCTTTTATTGTAAGTGCACCATATGTCTACACATATTATTATTATTATATTTAATATATTTATTATTATTATTATCAAGTTGAAAATATAAGATGACTCAATGACCAGAAAATAATCCACAGAACATTCTTTAAAAATTAAGACCAACCGTTATTGGACATGATAGAATCATCACAGTGGCTCAAAAAAGGAAACAAAATACCACAAAATGAAGGTTTTTATATGTTTACACAGGATAGAAATGTGTTCACGAAGGATAAAAACCTGAAATGCCCTCCTTGTTGAAAGGTACAGAGGACGGTGGACCACCTTGCTACAAACTGTGGAAGATTGCTTCCTTACGACTACACTGAAAGACATAATGAAGTGGTGAGATGCATCCACTCCAACTTGGCTAGAAAATATAATTTCACTGAGAACAGCAAGAAAAAGCTCCTAAAAATAACGACTAAAATTGAAAATTCATACGCCAAGATAATAACGGACCTGCCTATGATAAGTGATATGAATATCAGAGCTAACAAACCGGATATAATTGTATACGTCAAAATAAAAAAAGACGTAACAATCATAGAGATAGGCGTTACCTCCCAAGACAATATTCGAACTACAGAGCTGGCAAAGAAAATAAAATACTAGCTACTGGCAAGGGAAATTGGCACAAACCGAAAGGATGCCCGTAAAAGTACTGTCGATAGTCTTAAAATAGGATGTAAGAGTAACAAAATATAACACACAACATAGAAAGGAAATAAACATAAGAAAAAGGGACTTCGCATATATTCAATCCTTGGTGCTAAAACTATGGAAAATATCTCAACAGAAAAGAAGAATGAACCACACGATATGTTACAGAGAAATAAAGAAATGGAAGCCATGGATAGATTGTTGGAACGATGTAGGAAGCTGGCATGTGAAGATGAGGAAGGTGGAACACCGAACATGTAGCACAGGGATACGACGACCATAGAAGAGATCCAGGAGAACGACCTAGAGCAAATGACAGGTGACCTGACAGAAAAGAATGGATCAAGGCCAGGGACCATCTTATCGAGGAACTACCAGGAGAGGCCATAGAAAGACTGCTGGAGAGCTGCAGGACATCAGACCATATCAGCGGGGGCCAAAGCACTGACCAAGAATAAAGATAGCAAATGGCGAAACTGGCGAAACCGCTGGGAGGGCTTACCACTAATGAGCCAGAAGTCCTCTCTTTTTTTTTATTGCAGTAAGGGCGGCAGAAAAAATAACTGTTTTATTTAAAAATAAATATACACGTCGAAATAGTTTAAATTTCTTATAACAGCTTACAGTTAGTCCAGGTTCTAATGATATTCCTATTCGATTACCTACTGTAAAATCAAAAGCTACACCTATACAAACATTTATTCTACAAACCTTCCACGTTCTTTATTGGACATAATTATTTTTTTTTTAACACATAGGACCTCTCATTATTTTGTATCCTGTCAAATATAGGTTCAAAATTCGATTAAAACATTCTTAAGTGACCCTCAATGACTATCTAACTATTTTTACTGTGAAAGCAATCAACCTTTCTAAAGGGATATTTTTAATTTGGAATATAGAGTGATATATTTAGAAATATTTAACTATGATTTCTTGTAGAATATATTTGTGAAAATAATAGAATATATGAGAAATAATTAAAATATTATAACTATTCACCATTCATTGTAATTATATTTTATGAGATAAAATTATTTAAATCCACTGAATGGGAGTTCAAATTATTGTGAAAGACCTACTTAACAGTGGTGAATTTTCACAGCCGTTCGTATGCCAGACTGACAAAATTATTATATGTTAAATATATTTTACATATTTATTTTTTGCTTATCCCAAGTACACGTGGTACAGGCCATGAAAATCATGGTGGGTAGAGGTTGGCAACTGCTTTTATTGTAAGTGCACCATATGTCTACACATATTATTATTATTATATTTAATATATTTATTATTATTATTATCAAGTTGAAAATATAAGAGGACTCAATGACCAGAAAATAATCCACAGAACATTCTTTAAAAATTAAGACCAACCGTTATTGGACATGATAGAATCATCACAGTGGCTCAAAAAAGGAAACAAAATACCACAAAATGAAGGTTTTTATATGTTTACACAGGATAGAAATGTGTTCACGAAGGATAAAAACCTGAAATGCCCTCCTTGTTGAAAGGTACAGAGGACGGTGGACCACCTTGCTACAAACTGTGGAAGATTGCTTCCTTACGACTACACTGAAAGACATAATGAAGTGGTGAGATGCATCCACTCCAACTTAGCTAGAAAATATAATTTCACTGAGAACAGCAAGAAAAAGCTCCTAAAAATAACGACTAAAATTGAAAATTCATACGCCAAGATAATAACGGACCTGCCTATGATAAGTGATATGAATATCAGAGCTAACAAACCGGATATAATTGTATACGTCAAAATAAAAAAAGACGTAACAATCATAGAGATAGGCGTTACCTCCCAAGACAATATTCGAACTACAGGAGCTGGCAAAGAAAATAAAATACTAGCTACTGGCAAGGGAAATTGGCACAAACCGAAAGGATGCCCGTAAAAGTACTGTCGATAGTCTTAAAATAGGATGTAAGAGTAACAAAATATAACACACAACATAGAAAGGAAATAAACATAAGAAAAAGGGACTTCGCATATATTCAATCCTTGGTGCTAAAAACTATGGAAAATATCTCAACAGAAAAGAAGAATGAACCACACGATATGTTACAGAGAAATAAAGAAATGGAAGCCATGGATAGATTGTTGGAACGATGTAGGAAGCTGGCATGTGAAGATGAGGAAGGTGGAACACCGAACATGTAGCACAGGGATACGACGACCATAGAAGAGATCCAGGAGAACGACCTAGAGCAAATGACAGGTGACCTGACAGAAAAGAATGGATCAAGGCCAGGGACCATCTTATCGAGGAACCACCAGGAGAGGCCATAGAAAGACTGCTGGAGAGCTGCAGGACATCAGACCATATCAGCGGGGGCCAAAGCACTGACCAAGAATAAAGATAGCAAATGAAAATATCTTTGTTTACTTTTAAAGTTATTATTTAATGAAGTTTTAGATAAAAATATGTAAATAGACTGACCATTCGTTACACTTTTTAGAGAAAAACCTGTAACCATTTTGAAAATAAATTTTTTATTATTATTATATTTAACATATAATAATAAATAATATATATTATAATTAAAATAATATATTTTTGTATATTATATATAAATCTTAATTGAAGATATTCCAAGAATAATGATATTAGAGTCATGGCCTTAACAGGAATGAGGATTAACTTATTTCTAACTTGAGAGATCAATACTTTTTTGGAAGAACTAATAAATTTCCAGACACTTATTCTTTTCATCAAAGTTTGGAATATTCTAACTAGTCCTCTTCAAATATAATTATTTTAAAGACACAATTACAAGACAGAATGACAGATTACAGAACTGTATGTTCACAATCTTTGAATATTTGTATGAACACTAAGTGATAAATGTATTTATCAACGAAATAAAGTTAATATGAAAGTTGTTTTATATATGTGTATTAACAACACTTTTTGATTGAATATTTCCTTTTTGTAAATTCTATTGTTTACTGAATATATTCAATAATTTGAAATACAATGATTATTTCTTTATTGCGTGAAAGATTTGAGGAAATAAAATTATTACAATAAAGTATATAAATATTATTCGCTATTCAGTACAAAGAAAACTCTAATTTATATTCGCCTAATATTTTTCTAGTATGAAAAAATAATATAATGACCTTTTTCACTATGCTAAATTTCATTTGTATACAGTCTAACCTCTCTTTTGAACTTTTAAATTTTATCCACACTAAAAGACTTTATCATTAAAAGTTAAATTCATCCTTTTGGTGTGTTCTTTTTCAAATAGCAACGCAGATGATTTTAAAGGGCGATAAGGAGAAGAATCAAATACCTTCCCAACAACTCTTTCATTCAAGATTCAACTCTTCAGGTCTGATAATTCCGAAAACATTATGAGAAGTAGTTATATAGGTCTTTATCTTAAGATCAAAGTGTTGTTATTTAAAGAAAATAATTTTGAAAAACCCTTTATTGGGCGCCACCGCGCCGGAATTTTGATTCGTTGCCAATGCTTATAAGAAGCGCAGGGAGGAGGTGGAGAAGGACTGGAAGATGGCGTTCCCCGGGAGCTGGAGCAGGGCTGGGTCCCACGACGAGGACTCCACGTGGCAGGAACACGAAGAAGACCTCAGGGACCGGGACATCAGAAGCCTCCAGGTCCCCCGTGCCCCGGCGAGAAGCCCGGAAGACTCCCGATGTCGACGGCTCCCCGAAGTCTCGGGGCATTCCTCCACGGGCAGCTCCACGGTGGGCCCGGCAGCCAGGATCTTCTGTGGTCTCTGTCAACCAACACCTTAAATTAATGATAGGAATACCATTTTGGTTCTCGTATATGAGAGACAATTACCCTTGAATCAAAGTACCTGGGACATGTCAGTTCTGAGAAGAGAGCAATGCCATGAGAGAATTCTTACATAATTACCATATTAAAAAAAACACTGAGTATGCGAAAAATGAATATATGATTCTGATAACAATTACCAGCTACAACAACCAACTATAATAAACAAGACTGATGGATATATCACTGTAAAAACGAGGAAGGTCGAGAAAGTCGCTATCACTGAACTTCTTACCACAGGTGGTGAATTTTCTGTAACAAGGTCAATCTCATGTTGATAAGAATCAAATTATATGATTGTTATGACATTTAAAACTAATTCAAATAATTGTTTATCAAAGTTGAACACATAAATTCAATACTTTTTTAATATTAGAAACACTGAACTATATAAATTTATTAGATAAAAAAAGCATATTTTGAATTGAATAAAAATATTTATTTTCCTAAAATAGAGCAATTAATATACTTAATTCATTATATAATGATATGCATTTTTATTATTCATGTATGGATGCATTATGAATGCATTGTTTCTCTCTGCTCTTTTTTAAAAACAAATATAGTTTTATATGATGGCCGCTTGTTCGCTGGTTAAATTAAAGAGTAGGTTCCCACACAACACACAGTTAGAAAGCTCACGAAGTTTTTTTTTTCAAATAGAAAACCTTAATCCAGAAAAATTAGAGTAATTGAAAGAAAGACATCATTCCTAGGAATCATTTTGTCTTAAGACATAATAGCATGCCATGTATGCAAAGATGGCTGTCAAATTAGGATAAAAAATCTTACAAGTTAGGATTCTAAAATTGAATTTATAAATAGAAATATTTATTAGAACATATACAGTAAATATAAGCGCATTATATTTATATCGCATATGGAATTAAACTAAAGTAAAACCTTTTAATGTATAAAATAACCTCATTATTTAACGCGGACATAAATTATAATACAATATTTATCTTAAATTTTCACAATAGTAAGCTGGAAATCTTCATATTTTAAACAAGGTAGATTATAACTCTAACTTAATTTCACATAGAAAAAAAGAAGTCAAACACCAAAGGTACATGAGGCTCAAAATAGACTTGTTTTGAAAAAGCCAAAAGAAACAATTTTTGGTTAGAATTAGTGGTATAAGAGGCCCATTAAAGTATCAGCTGCTAAGTCATATTGGAAGGTATCTTGATGGAAATTTGCTAGCTAACCTCTGTACCTGATATAGAACTACATGTTGACACTAAGATAATAGGGTAAGATAACTTATCAACAAAGATAACACACTATCGCTCAGTGTTCTAGCAATAATGTTTGATAGATTCGTAACGTTTCTCGATATAATTCTAAATTAATTTGAAGATGGGACATTTTAGATTAAATCTAAAATTATAGGTTGTTCTCTCTAGTCTATACCTAGCCAATAGTGGCAAATCTCATCTTTAGACTTCTCTCAGGGGTTTTCCAGGCTACTGGCTTCTATTCTCTATTATGAGCTTGTTAGGTACTTTCTTTCTCTACCTCAACTATATAATTTCAGTCCGTCTCTCTCTCTACTTACTAATTTTCGATTGAAACTAGAAAGGAATAGATTCTCATTTTTATCTCAGTCACAGCAAACTAATTACACTCCCCAAAATTATGTCTTCAATTATCCATGGAATATTATGATTCTAGGTTATCAAATTAGCCTTCTTTGCAGGAATCGATTTGTTATGTGAAGGATTTTCGCTCGACTCACCTCAACAGCCTCCCAGGGTTCTTCCTATCTCCACCTCACTCCCTGGAATACACAAAGTGCATAGATTAAGCACACATATGTAACCTGAGCTGTTCATTTAATTTTAGTGTGGTTGAGTATATATTATAGAACTCAGAAATGTAAAAAAAACATCTAAAGGAAAAAATATATATTCATATATATAAATATGATAATTTTTCCTGGCGATTTTATTCTTTATAAATGCAAAGGTCGCCTCTCCCTTCAATATTAATGTTGAATTTATACAAGTTAAATATGCGTTTATAAATATAAAAAAATTAACTCATTTTATATTCTAAATAAAAAGAAAAATATATATATACTCATAAATATGTTAGAACATATTATATAAATGAAATCGAATGCTATTCTGAAAGAATATTTTTTACACAGAGAAAATGATTGAAAATTAAATTGAAAAGCTTTCAAAAAATTTAGTTTTAGTTAAATGAGGATATAATTCAAGGATGATAAAGAAATTGTACCTTGATTTGTGTTAAAAAGGTTTAAATAATCAAAATAAATCAAAGTGTTTTTTCTTCTATATTCTCAATTTAATTTTTGACTTTTTAAACCTACAAAGTCAGATAATATTCTTTACAATCTTTATAAATATATCATACAACTTATTGAACACATTTAGATCAATGTAAAAGTGTTGGAGATGTTCTATATGAGGGAACTTACCGCGCGGCCCGCAGGCAGCGGGGGACCAGGCGACGCAGCCACCTCCGGACTCGGCCCCGCCTGGATACACCGCGATGTTGTTAATTTAAATATTCTGAATGTTTAAGTCTGTGAGCAGCTTACCGAGTCGCAGGGGCTGGTGCTCCTCCTGGCGCCCTGTAACATAAGATTTATCTCAATATCTACGGGTAATATCTGATGGTGGGATGTAAGAGTCATCATAAGGTGTCTCACTCTGGTCAGAAGTGGTCAGTGTGACACAGAGATTGCCATAGTTACCACAAATATACCTCACAGACTTCATAAAGATGTCATACAGCACTCGACAAGATGTCCCAAAGCCACCACTATGTTGTCACCCATTCACACAAAATGTCACAGCGTCACAACAATGAGGTCCCACAGTCCCCACAATAAGGTTACACAGTAACCGAAAATAGCTATCATGATGTCCCACCATATAACCACAGATATTTCCCACAGCAGTTTTACACCCACACCAATAAGATGTTTCACAGCTACCCGAATGTCCCACAATGACTACAAAGTGATCACACAAAGTCACAACAAAGATTCCTTCAGTAGCCTCAAAAGGTCCTAAGGTGACCACAGAGAGGTGACACAGTCACCATATAAACATCAAACAGAAATAGATTACTTACTCCTCAGCGCCAGGGGGCTCCACTGCAGGCTCCTCTGACCCGAAGGTCAGTGCTGGCGGATGCCACCTATAGCAGCACATTGAATTGATTACCAACTCCATCGCATCAGAGAAAATTGTATTTACTGAATTAAACCACTGTACGACATTAAATATAGCACGAACATCTGACATGTTGATATGGCTCAGTATAATCTTCTGTTTGTAAAGAAACCGAGGACCCTTCTGTTTTCACAGGAAATAAACCCGAAGTTATTGATGTTGCAAACCATTTATAATAGTTCACATTACACACTTAATATCTATTTATTTAGAACGAAAATGGAAGTTACTAACATAATTATTAGAGTCAAGATGTTGAGCTACGATCAAATTTGCCATGATTAAACTAAACAAGGTTTGTTGTTTGAAGTTGATGCTAAAACAAAGAGAGAAAATAGAAGCCGTTCAAACATTAAAAATTGTTCATTCTTATTTATTCATCATCTTTAATTTGAAAGCGCCATAATCATTCACTCAAAAAATTCTCAAACAGAGCAAAACGCGTCCACAATAATAATAATAGCTGTTAATATAAGTACGATTTTGATTCTGGAAGCACAAAAATATCACACCCAATTTATATTTGAATATATGTAGATCAATATAGATTCTTTAACTGAAAATTCGCAAGTTTCTTTCATATACAGCACAACAGTCGTTTCTACAAACTATCTAAAAAGAATGCCAGGTCTGAAGTGAAACCCTATAATAAATATTAATAAAATGCAAATTTCATAAGTGGTGTTCGCTAAAAACTTTCGTTACAATGCATCAATTTCGACCAAATTTTCAACATTTATGTAAAACGAGATGGAGCAGGTTTTGCTTAACATCAAAATATTTTTCCTAACTTTAACATGCGTAACTTCGCTGTTATCGATTGAATACAAAAGAAATCAACAGAGTTAATTTTATTTATATATAAATACAAAAAAAAAAAATTCAGCAATTCATTCAACTCAATCTAAAAAAATATTCAAAACAAGCAATTTTAAGATAACACCATATGTAAAACAGTCGGCCAAGAAAACAACAACGATATTACATCTTTCTCACATATCCACACACAATCTTGATTAATAATTAAAACTAATCTTTAACATTGTTTAATATACTTCATAATATATAATATTCGTTAGGCAAACTTTCACTCGGATAAAACCCGGGCGAAGCCGGGTACACATCCGCTAGTATAAGAATATTCAAAAGACTGAGTTTCAATGATTCTGGAAGGACACTTTCAAAATAATAGTAAAATATTAATCGATTTATTCATTATATATTTCAATTAACTTCAACTATATAGTTTATCATTCAAACGAGAATCGATAACTTACTTATTTGAAAATTAACATTTTCGCCATCTATAAAAATATGAATTCTCAATGAGTATTAGCGCAGTATTTTGTTGTATTTAAAAAAATAAATTATCATAACGGCTAAAATGATGGATGAATATCTCTCACACCTAAATATATATATATATATATATATATTAAAAAACGAAAAAAAATAAAAGATAAAAATATATATATCGAAACTATTTTAAAGGCGTAAGATTCATTTTGATATTAAACAATTTCTACTGTCCTTACTGCAATGGAAAATATAATGAGAGGGCCTGGCTCATCAGTGGTGAACCCACTCAGCGGTTTCGCCAGTTTAATCTACCATACCGCTATTATATTGCATTTTTGGAACTTCCTTTTATAGTGATACTGTTGATAGACTCTTTGAATGGGTATTTTAGAAGAACTATGGACATAAGCTTTGAGGACAGTAGAATTACATACATATATAAATATATAATATGCTTCGAGCAATCGCTCTTCCGCAAATATCAAATTGTTTCTTTTATTAGAACATTTATAATATGATGCACTATCGTGCATCAAAAAGAATCTTACGCCTTTAAAATAGTTTCGAATTTTGATAACAGATGGCGCGATATTGCATCATATATATTTTTATCAAATATTAGCGGTTGTAGAATTTTGTCATTTGAACAAGAAGGATAATAATGATTAAAATTATATTTTCACAAATAAGCTGGGTATATTGTTTAGATAAATTGAGTGGACGTTTTGTAAATATTTGAATTCCTTCGCCCAAATGGCTTTTCTCACTTCATAACGGCACCTGGTTCTACCTAGATGTGTAGATCTGACTTTTATATGATCTAAACACCTCAAACATTTAAAATATTATTAGAAAACACAGTTTCTTCACGGCCTTATATTACTTTTTTATAACACTTCCTAGTACTAGAAAGTGTTGCAACAGTTTGCGGTTTGGCAGACTCTTCCACCTCGATTCTCTCCTCAGACATGTCTTGCATCTTTCCAGAGCGTGTTTCAACCATCCTACAAGTTCATATAAGTGAATAATGAGATAAATCTATTTAAAAAAATCAGACTTCAGGATAGAAACTCAGATGTATTCAGATCACCTTCCTCTCACCCTGAAGATAACAGTCCAAAACACTTATTAAAATGATTTCCAAGGTAGAAGAATATGGTGTTACGAGATACAGATGGACACCTGAGAGAATTAAGACATTTGAACAGGAATTGAAGGAATTGCAAGTAGTAAAAATATCGAATCTCGATAGCTCCGTAAATATTTTCACTCAAAGAATTACTGAGGCAATGTCAATATCAGCAAAAAATGTACTTAACTAAGGGTGCCCCCGGAGATTCTAAACCATGGTTTGACAAAAACTGTTACGAGATGAAAAAGCTAACAAAAGAAAGTCTGAAGGAATACCGTAGAACCAACAGAAAGGAAGACCTTGAAAACTATGCTCTCCATAGAAAGAAATATCTCGGTTCATTAGATGATAAAAGGAAGAAATATATCCAGGAAAAACAAGAAATATTGAGATATATAAAAGTTTCAAAGTCCTTTTGGAAGACCATTGCGCTATTTAAAAGATAAAAAAAAATTAAGAAGAAATTACTGTACAGGAATGGCACGATTTTTATTGCGAATTAATGAGTATTGAGGAAAAAGAGAAGATTTGTAATATAGAAGTGAGGATTTCGCCGAGCGATCCAATACTTGATCCAGAGATAACTTCTGAAGAGATAGGCAGGACAATCAGAGATTTGAAAAAAAAAACAAGGCAAGTGGACCTGATGACATCCCCAATGAAATAATAAAAGTACTCCCAGACTCATACATGGGTTTATTAGAACAATTTTACAACAGAGCTCTGATTATGGGACACTATCCTACAATATGGACTAAATCGATCAAAATCCAATCTTTAAAAGCGGTGACAAAGACAACCCTTCAAATTATCGTGGTATAGCACTGATAAGCAATTTATCGAAACTTTTTACGACAATGCTAAGATCAAGACTGAATGAATGGGAAGAAAGAAGAAACGTCATTCCAGAAAACCAGGCGGGTTTCCGAAGGGGTCGAACGTGTGTGAATCTGATATTAACATTGACCACTCTAATACAAATTTCGTTGAGGAAAAAGAGAGGAATATTATGTGTATTACGATGTACTAGAGCGCCATCTGTTATCAAATTATAAAACTATTTTAGAGGCGTAATATTCTTTTTTAAAATAAAACAATTTCTACTGTCCTTACTGCGATGGAAAAATTAAAGGGAGGGCCTGGCTCATCAGTGGTGAACCCTCCCAGCGGTTTCGCCAGTTTAATCTACCATACCGATGTTATATTGCATTTTTGGAACTTCCTTTTATAGGTGACTGTTGTAAGACTCTTGGAATGGGTATTTTAGAAGAACTATGGACATAAGCTTTTAGGACAGCAGAATTAAATATAATTATAAATATATAATATGCATCGAGCAATCGCTCTTCCGCAAATATCAAATTGTGTCTTTTATTAGAACAATAATGTTACGATGTACTAGAGCGCCATCTGTTATCAAATTATAAAACTATTTCAGAGGCGTATTATTATTTTTTAAAATAAAACAATTTCTACTGTCCTTACTGCGATGGAAAAAATAAAGGGAGGGCCTGGCTCATCAGTGGTGAACCCTCCCAGCGGTTTCGCCAGTTTAATCTACCATACCGATGTTATATTGCATTTTTGGAACTTCCTTTTATAGGTGACTGTTGTAAGACTCTTGGAATGGGTATTTTAGAAGAACTATGGACATAAGCTTTTAGGACAGCAGAATTAAATATAATTATAAATATATAATATGCTTCGAGCAATGGCTCTTCCGCAAATATGCAATATAACATCGGTATGGTAGATTAAACTGGCGAAACCGCTGGGAGGGTTCACCACTGATGAGCCAGGCCCTCCCTTTAATTTTTCCATCGCAGTAAGGACAGTAGAAATTGTTTTATTTTAAAAAAGAATATTACGCCTCTAAAATAGTTTTATAATTATATATATTTTTTGTTGATTTGAGAAAAGCATTTGATACAGTTCCTCACTCATTACTTTGGAAGAAATTAACCAATCTGGGCGTAAGCTATCAATTTATACGCGCAATTAGAAATTACTATGAACAGGCAACTGTGGCAGTCAGATGGAGGGGATCAATTACAGAAAATATCAAGATACATTCGGGCGTTTTACAAGGAGAGCCACTATCGCCATTACCTTTTATATTATTCATGAAGGACCTGATTGAAATGTATGACAACTCAGATCTGACGAGTGTACACCTGCCGAAATTTGGTGTTGTTCACCTGATGATGTATGCAGATGATATTGCTATTATAGGGAAGTCAGGATAAACCTCCCAAAAAAGATTAATATATTGAAACAGTATCTTGGTTAGAACTATATGACACTGAGCGAGTCCAAATCGAAGGTTATGGTATTTCGCAATGGTGGTAAACCCTCAAGAGAAGATAGATGATACTGGAGTGGTAAACCTCTGATGGTAACAAGAAGATATAATTACTTGGGATACCCTCTGGTCAGTACAATTAAAACCACTCAAGCCGCAAACCTTTTGAAAGGAAAAGAACTTGCGGCAATAAATGCTACAACCCCACACAATATTAGCAAAATCAAAAATTGATTCATTAAATTCTGCAATAAAACTGTTCGATTCTATTGTGATGGCTTTTTTTAATGTATGCTGCTTCAATTTGGGCAACATAGCATAAAGAATTATTGGATCATATACAAGATACATTTATTCGTAGGTTCTTGAATTTGCCTAGATATACACCAGGATACATTATAAGACCAGAAACAGGCCGCGTCTCATTCATAATAACAGCTCTGAAATTGACCTTGAAATACTGGCTGAGGGTGCTGAGTATGGATACAAATAGATTGCCTCGAATATGTTTAAATAGAATGAGGCAATTATCCTGTCCTACAGGTGCGCCTGTAATTATCATGATTCACTAAGGAATGAGATACCAGGAATATTAAGAACTGCGATTGAGCAAACAATACAAAATGACTTAACAAGAATAACCCAATCAAAGTTATACTCCCACTATAGAGACATATATACAACGTTTACCACCGAAGAATATTTCTTAAGTGAACTCCTTTTTCCTGTCATCAGATTAATCGGCAATTTAGAACCCTTTCAATTTTTTTCAGAGAACACCATCTGATTTTAATGAGGGGTGAAGACCTGAAATGCACGTTCTGTGGATTAGGAATAACAATGTAGATGTTACACTACTTATTTGATTGTGCTGCTCTGTCTGAGGAAAGACGAAAACTAAATAATAAAACGGGGCAACTTTGTCCTTAATTTCCGGCACTAATTAATGAAATATCAAAGAATAGGTATATAGCGGTGGCGATATTTGGATTCCACAGGATTATATCCCGGAAAAAGGCCACACAGTGTTCTCCCCATCCCTTGTGAACTGGCGAATCCTGTATAGGGTGAGATGCCCTAATAAAAGGCTTTGTTGTTGTTGATAACTCTATTTTAAGTAGCCTCCAGAATCATTTATTTATTTCTCACATGAGAGATTGTAGTCACACAGTGTGCCAAATTACAAATTATGATTTTATGGTATATAATCTATTTATAATACATATTCTGTTTATTAAAATAAATAAATATAAAATTTCAATTTGAATTTAAAATATATGAAAAATAATATTAATAATTAAAATAAAATAGGTGCATTAGCCATGATGCAACAATATGCAGGCATTGGAATTACATTTATTTGACATGACATTTGGTCTTTAGAAAATATTTTGTAGAATATATAACCGTATATTTCGAAATTATAACACCCTTTTAAAATTCAATTAAAAAGGCATATATATTGGATCAAAATATAACTTTTAATACTGGTTAAAAAGGCGGGTGTTGTGTGTGCGGGTATATATAAAATTTCAATTTGAATTCAAAATATATGAAAAATAATATTACTAATTAAAATAAAATAGGTGCATTAGCCATGATGCAACAATATGCAGGCATTGGAATTACATTTATTTGACATGACATTTGGTCTTTAAAAAATATTTTGCAGAATATATAACCGTATATATTGAAATTATAACACCCTTTTAAAATTCAATTAAAAAGGCATATATATTGGATCAAAGTATAACTTTTATTAATGGTTAAAAAGGCGGGTTTGTGTGTGTGGGTATATATAAAACATTTATCTAACGCATTCTTTTTTAATTTAATTTTTCATAACTTATATAGAAATAAGTTCAAATTATCAAAATTTTGAAATTTATTTTGAGAAATGGACTATAATGCATGCAATTAATAAAATCAATTCATATTTTTAAAGTTAAATGACTATTTTAAACACACGATTAAGTGGAAATCAATGGATATTTATTAGTTTTCATGATTTCGGAATGAAAATATCCATTTAATTTTATGTTTTGAAAATATATATTTCAAATTATATTTTTTATTATAGGAAATAAAAAGCAAAGAGAGGTCCAACCTCACCAGCGAGTGCAAGTGACTAAACGGGGCTCTAGCACATTTGTAAGTGCAAAAGTCGAACTGATTTTCACATATGGTGGTGCCCTTACAGTAAGGACAATCGCCAACTTCTTCCCACCATGATTATCATGGCCTGTATCCACGTGTACTAGGGATAATAAAAATTATAGGAAATAAAATCATTACCTAAGTTAAAATAGTTTCCAAAGGAACAGGAATACCACTACCACATTTTACTATAAAAAGAAAATATATTTGATAAAAATGGTTGAAATTGGCAATTTTAGAATATTTCAACGATGGGAAACTCTGTTATAGTTTGCATATTGTTATAGTGTTGTCTATGTTAATATACATCTCTGCCTATATATCGCAGCTTTGTTGGTTTGTTGTTTGTTAGCTAGCGGTTATTGGATAGGACAGGCCGCTGATAGGCTGCTGGTGTACATATAATTTGATCTCTTGTCCTTCCTTATTGTTTATACCTTTAAGTAATAAAGGATCTTCGTAATTATAACAGCGTTCTTTATTTTATACGAATCTATAATTTTTCCCAATAGATATATTTGCCGCATCATATTCCGAGAATTTTGTGGTTGAAGTAAAATGTATTTTTGAAATGATTGAATTAACTGCGAAAGTAATTTTATTTTTGTAAAACATTTATTAATTCTAAAAAGAGCAGAAATCCATATCTTTGAATGAGCCTTTAACGCTAAATGTCTTGGAAGAAATTAGTCAGCAATTCTTATCAATTTGAAAACTATGGGTCGCCAAAATTTGGTCTATATCTGTTTTCTGTTGAGGAATATTGAGAACGATTGCATTATAGAATTGGTACAACATATTGCCAGAAAAAACATTTTAAAAAATAAATATTTCGAGATAAAATTATATTACAATTTTTTTTTTCTTTTCTTAAATTTTATTTTTTATTCATAGATATTATAGAAATTTTCTTTTCAAAAATTGGGAACTAAGCAATTTCGAGAAAGAAATATTAAAATAAAAATATCCTAATATATATCTAGTTTTTCTTTACTTATATCAAACAAAATATTCACACTAGATTCTATGTGCCAGGATTTAACTGTTACTACAAAAAGTTGAAAGTTTTTTCTCAATTATTTTGGAATACTTTAAGAATTTTTTTTAGGAAATATATTGAAGTGTAAATTTAGAATCAAATATAAGGAATGATGAGTCAACAATATATACTTGAAGTATTATCCCATGTGAGAAAAAAGACACAAAAACATGGATACTCCTGGTTTCTCATTGCAGTGATCGTTCTCTACAGTTTGGATCAGATCAAACTGAGAAAAATCAGGATTTTCATATAATTGGTCGCTCAAGAGAGTAGTTTCATAGCAGATAGGTCTTTAATGACAGACAACAGTGGATGGTTGCATTAATATATTTGCCCAGCATGAAGTTGTCATTAGATTTTATTATTCAATATATCACCATCATATCGACATAGGTTCCAAGAAGAATGTTGAGGTGAACTCACCCAGGCAAACTTGTGGGCAGAGGTGGGATCAGCCAATATCCGCCCTTTTCAAAACGGTACTCCTCTTTCCTATCTAAGTAGGTGACGATCAGCTTTTCTTTGAAAAGCAAAAGTTGCCATCCATTAGGGAGTTTAAGGCAAAGCCATTGTACTTTGTGAATAATAGACTTTCTGTCTTTAGGCTTTTTACTGAAGCACATGTTTGGTTTTATTAGTTTTGTTGCTTATTTATTTTGAATAAAATGGCTTTGTCCATTGTTGGGTCCCCGGAGGTTTCAGCAGAGTCTGAAACATACGGATTAATTCATATATGCATATATTTTCATATATTCAAATTGAACATTACAGCATTGAAATCCAACCTAGAGATTATATAGTAGATGGTCCTTTATTAAAAATTTAAAGATGACTTTATCACTGAAGAAATTAAAGTTAATTTCATTGAGAGCTCAAAAAAGGTAGAATGGTAAAATTCTTAGCGATATAACATATTCAGAAATTTGAAAAGTTTAAGACATATTTGTCTCTTTCTACATGGTGAAAACATATGGTAAAAACTTTAGGTTCCCAGAGAGAGAGAGAGAGAGAGAGAATTTAGTTTCTCTAAAATATCTGAAACGAATTTTGGCATTCTACAGTTAGCACAGAAACCTGATTTTATATTACATTTATTAGTTGCTCTACTTATGACAACAAATATTTGAGATTAGAAAATTGCCTAGTTCAGTTATTCATAGCGTTTATTTTTAAATTATGGAATAGATTTGCCAAGAGTACCAAAATCAGTATCGCTAACGCTACTTCAAGCTGTTATTGAGGGTCTGTATGACTTCAGGGGAAAATAATTGTCATCATAGTCTATTAGTTATCGTTCTCTCTTCTCTTAGTGGTACAAGTTGAGATAATCTTGAAGGGAGGTAGTGGGAAACTCTTTTTATTACAAGTAAAATCACATGTCTGCACATATTAAAGGGATATTAAAGGTGAAATGGTAAAATATTTATGAAGAAAATCAAAATTAGTTGCAGCATGCTATTTTAAATGATATCTATAAAGGAAAATATCGAACACACGCACTCTTCACTTTCTTACTATAGTAGAATACCTTCGGGGGAGCTGGCAAACTTAGTCATGCATACTATGGAAGCAGAGTCAATAGAAGCATTAATCTACCAGCATATATCTGAAATAGGATTTTAATTTGTGTGAATGTATTGAATAATGCTTGTAAATATTCTGAAATATAAATGAACCCTAATTCGTATATATTATGCATATAAATGCATTTACTTTATGTAGTCTTTTTATATGTAAAAAGAGAGATTAAGAGGAACGTGGTAAGTTTCTTTATTGAGCGGTATACGAGCTTTCGGACGTCAGCCGTCCTTCATCAGGTATTGACATGAATGAGAAGGAGATGCTATATTTATAAGCGACAGTTTAGCATAAATAATATTAAACAAGAAATAAAAGATTGAAAAGATTTGAGATTTGCATGCCAGTAATAAAAATATTTAAAAGTGTACAATATATAGATTTAAGAAAATCTGCATACCTAGGATGAAGGGAAAAAGGCGGAAAACTAGAGGCGAAGACAAAAGCAAGAATAAAAATAAAAATAAGAATATAAACGAGAATATAAAAAAACAGCGGAATAAAGATAAAGTTAAAAGTTACGAAGGAGGTGTATCTGTTGGTGTGGAATAAAAAGCAGAATATTGGGGCGGGAGGTCAATCTTTCTGTTGAGGCTGGGTGTAGTATTGGAGACAAGGGCTTCGAGAACTAAGCGTTGGTATTTATTTGCTATATCGCTATAAACGGGGGTTGTATTGTCGAGATTAAAGGAATGTCCGGATTCGGCGATATGTTGGTATATGAGCGATTTTTTGTCTTTCGAGCGGATGTTGCGGGCGTGTTCACTGGCTCTGATGGCGATTGTTCGGCCTGTTTCTCCAATATAGCATAAATCGCAATCGTTACAAGGAATTTTGTAAACGGCGTTAGAAAGGGATTGGGGGTTACGTTTGGCAGAGCTTTTTGTGATTGGATGTCGTAGGAAGGTGTAAAGGGAAGGTGTGCACTTGTAAAGAGTGCGAATGCCGAATTTACGTAAAAAGGAACCAATACCGGAATTCGTGGTGGAGTATGGGAGGACGCAGGTGCTTTTAAATAAAGGAGGTGTGGTTCTTTTTTGATTGGGTGTGAAAAAATGTCGGTCGATAAAACTGCGTGGATAGCCCGCGGACAAGAGATGCGAGTAGACCGTGCGCCTCTCGATATTTTTAAAGAAAGGGAGGGAACAGTGGGTGTAGATACGTTTGGAAAGAGTTCGGACGGTGGTGAACTTATGGGAGACGGGGGCGTGGGATGAAAAATGTAGGTACGAGGGGGTAAAGCCGGGTTTGTGAAAGACCGTTGTGTGGAATTTATCGTCGGTGTTAATAATTAAAATGTCTAAAAATGGAATACAGTTAGAGCGGGACGTGTTGTGTGTAAAAAGTAGATCGGGATGGTAAGAGTTTAAAGCGGTGAGAATGGGTAAATGATCGGTATCTCGGTGTAGGCAGAAGATGTCGTCTACGTAACGTAACCAAGTAACGACCCCCAAATGATCTTTGGACACCAGCCATTGGTCCAGCCCTAGCATGACAATTTCCGCTGCGATTGTGGAGAGAGGACTGCCCATAGGGGAGCCTCGTATCTGTAGAAAGGAACGGCTGTTGAATTCGAGGGTATTCATGCCAAGACAGATAGTAAACAGATCTAATATCGATTTTTGGTCTTTGCTAGAGAATGTAGAGAAGGCAAGGAGTGAACTAAGACCGTCTGTAATCAAAGAGTGCGGAAGGCATAGGAAAAGGGATGTTACGTCGAAGGTGGACATGATAAGTTTATCAGGCTGGGGAACACTCTTTAATTTGGTTAGAAATTCGGTAGAATCTTGAACTGAAAAGAGGTTGTGTGCCTTAACGAGAGGTTTAAGGAGGTTAGTGAGATATTTAGCTAAGTGTAGTGCAGGGGAGAGGTGGTAGGCTACAATGGGCCTAAGGGGAATGTGGGGCTTATGGGTCTTAGGGAGGCCGTATATGTAGGGGACGCCGGTAAGGTTGGGGGTGAATCGCTGGAATTGCTCAGGGGTGATGCTTCCATTCCTCTTGAGCGTCCTGAGTGCAAACTTAAAGCCATCGGAAAGAGAAGTGATTCGTTCGGTTGGGATCTCATGGAACGTGTCTGGGTCAGATAGGAGGTCAAGCATTTTTCTCTCATATTCCTCCGCCTTCATCATAACAACCTGAGAGCCGTTATCGGATCTGGAAATTATAATATCGCAATGGTTCTTTAAGGTTTTAAGGGAAGCGAAATCTTTCTAGGTGGAACTGGGAGCGGTTGAGGATCTCTTAGAGGAGGCGAGGAGTTTGTTGGTGATGGTGGACCGGATATAATGTTTGTCGACGTGGGATTGGTGTTGAAGGGATGACTCAATTCCACTGATTGTGTACAAGAGATCGGGTTCTTTGGGCAGACGGAAGTTGAGGCCTTTTTTTAATAGAGAGATCTGGGTGTCGGAAAGTGTTATGTCGGTTAGGTTCACGATGCCATCTTCAGGTTTTGGTTGGGTGCAAGAAGGAAATCCGTACTTCAACGCCAGAATTCAAACTTTTTGTGGTGACGGGATTCTATCTCCGAGTTTTGGATCGTGACGTGAGAGTTTATGGTCAGTATAAGGGAACCAAGATCGTTGGGGGAAATCATGCAAGAAAGCAAGTAAAGCAGGCCTTTGATGGTTCTCTGAAGGAAGCGGATCATAGCTCGGGAGCCTTTAATTCTGGAAAGGAGAAGTTGTTCCTCAGTACGTTGTATGATGCCCGTGGAGTAGTGGTTTCCTACTGGGTCATGAATCCCGAGGGAAGGAGGAATAAAGGAGGATTGGGAACATTTTTGATTGAAGACAAGATGGCATTTCCACCGGGCCAGCTGTAGAGATTTCTTGATCAACTGTCGCCTATAATAGGGTAAAAATTCAAGATTGGGATCAGACATGATAAGCCACGTTTGGAATATAAAAAGAGAGATTAAGAGGAACGTGGTAAGTTTCTTTATTAAGCGGTATACGAGCTTTCGGACGTCAGCCGTCCTTCATCAGGTATTGACATGAATGAGAAGGAGATGCTATATTTATAAGCGACAGTTTAGCATAAAAAATATTAAACAAGAAATAAAAGAATAAAAAGATTTGAGATTTGCATGCCAGTAATAAAAATATTTAAAAGTGTACAATATATAGATTTAAGAAAATCTGCATACCTAGGATGAAGGGAAAAAGGCGGAAAACTAGAGGCGAAGACAAAAGCAAGAATAAAAATAGAAATAAGAATATAAACGAGAATATAAAAAAACAGCGGAATAAAGATAAAGTTAAAAGTTACGAAGGAGGTGTATCTGTTGGTGTGGAATAAAAAGCAGAATATTGGGGCGGGAGGTCAATCTTTCTGTTGAGGCTGGGTGTAGTATTGGAGACAAGGGCTTCGAGAACTAAGCGTTGGTATTTATTTGCTATATCGCTATAAACGGGGGTTGTATTGTCGAGATTAAAGGAATGTCCGGATTCGGCGATATGTTGGTATATGAGCGATTTTTTGTCTTTCGAGCGGATGTTGCGGGCGTGTTCACTGGCTCTGATGGCGATTGTTCGGCCTGTTTCTCCAAGATAGCATAAATCGCAATCGTTACAAGGAATTTTGTAAACGGCGTTAGAAAGGGATTAGGGGTTACGTTTGGCAGAGCTTTTTGTGATTGGATGTCGTTGGAAGGTGTAAAGGGAAGGTGTGCACTTGTAAAGAGTGCGAATGCCGAATTTACGTAAAAAGGAACCAATACCGGAATTCGTGGTGGAGTATGGGAGGACGCAGGTGCTTTTAAATAAAGGAGGTGTGGTTCTTTTTTGATTGGGTGTGAAAAAATGTCGGTCGATAAAACTGCGTGGATAGCCCGCGGACAAGAGATGCGAGTAGACCATGCGCCTCTCGATATTTTTAAAGAAAGGGAGGGAACAGTGGGTGTAGATACGTTTGGAAAGAGTTCGGACGGTGGTGATCTTATGGGAGACGGGAGCGTGGGATGAAAAATGTAGGTACGAGGGGGTAAAGCCGGGTTTGTGAAAGACCGTTGTGTGGAATTTATCGTCGGTGTTAATAATTAAAATGTCTAAAAATGGAATACAGTTAGAGCGGGACGGGTTGTGTGTAAAAAGTAGATCCGGATGGTAAGAGTTTAAAGCGGTGAGAATGGGTAAATGATCGGTATCTCGGTGTAGGCAGAAGATGTCGTCTACGTAACGTAACCAAGTAACGACCCCCAAATGATCTTTGGACACCAGCCATTGGTCCAGCCCTAGCATGACAATTTCCGCTGCGATTGTGGAGAGAGGACTGTCCATAGGGGAGCCTCGTATCTGTAGAAAGGAACGGCTGTTGAATTCGAGGGTATTCATGCCAAGACAGATAGTAAACAGATCTATTATCGATTTTTGGTCTTTGCTAGAGAATGTAGAGAAGGCAAGGAGTGAACTAAGACCGTCTGTAATCAAAGAGTGCGGAAGGCATAGGAAAAGGGATGTTACGTCGAAGGTGGACATGATAAGTTTATCAGGCTGGGGAACACTCTTTAATTTGGTTAGAAATTCGGTAGAATCTTGAACTGAAAAGAGGTTGTGTGCCTAAACGAGAGGTTTAAGGAGGTTAGTGAGATATTTAGCTAAGTGTAGTGCAGGGGAGAGGTGGTAGGCTACAATGGGCCTAAGGGGAATGTGGGGCTTATGGGTTTTAGGGAGGCCGTATATGTAGGGGACGCCGGTAAGGTTGGAGGTGAATCGCTGGAATTGCCCGGGGGTGATGCTTCCATTCCTCTTGAGCGTCCTGAGTGCAAACTTAAAGCCATCGGAAAGAGCAGTGATGACCGAACGAATCACTGCTCTTTCCGAGTGCTCATCGCTCATATACCAACATATCGCCGAATCCGGACATTCCTTTAATCTCGACAATACAACCCCCGTTTATAGCGATATAGCAAATAAATACCAACGCTTAGTTCTCGAAGCCCTTGTCTCCAATACTACACCCAGCCTCAACAGAAAGATTGACCTCCCGCCCCAATATTCTGCTTTTTATTCCACACCAACAGATACACCTCCTTCGTAACTTTTAACTTTATCTTTATTCCGCTGTTTTTTTATATTCTCGTTTATATTCTTATTTTTATTTTTATTCTTGCTTTTGTCTTCGCCTCTAGTTTTCCGCCTTTTTCCCTTCATCCTAGGTATGCAGATTTTCTTAAATCTATATATTGTACACTTTTAAATATTTTTATTACTGGCATGCAAATCTCAAATCTTTTTAATCTTTTATTTCTTGTTTAATATTTTTTATGCTAAACTGTCGCTTATAAATATAGCATCTCCTTCTCATTCATGTCAATACCTGATGAAGGACGGCTGACGTCCGAAAGCTCGTATACCGCTTAATAAAGAAACTTACCACGTTCCTCTTAATCTCTCTTTTTATATTCCAAACGTGGCTTATCATGTCTTTTTATATGTAGAAAGTGTGTCCCAAACGTTCCAGAACATTCCATGACTGTACATAAGTACCCGTGAGTAGCCCATCGTGTAGCAGACTGCATGTTAAGCAGGTACATTCTGTTTTTCTCTCTCCTTCTAGTCACCCATATAAATGTTTTCTAATTAAATTCAATTGAGTGTCAATTATAATAATCGACATTTGCATTATACTTTCATCGCAAGGAACTCTACAAGTTTTACCAAATAATTTGTAAAGGGAACGATGATATACATATAAATTTAGAAGTTCAATGAGTAAAAAAACATATAAAGTCAGATAGAAATACCATATATTTTTGAACATATATTTAAACAAAGTAAGATGTCTGAAGAGTTTGAATATATACGTATATATTATAAACATACATTCATATGAAAATTAGAAACTATTTTAGACGTGTAAGATTCTTTTTGAAATTAAACAATTTCTACTGCCCTTACTGCAATGGAAAAATTAAACTGGCGAAACCGCTGGAAGGGTTCACCAATGAAGAGCCAGGCCCTCCCTTTAATTTTTCGATTGCAGTAAGAGCAGTAGAAATTGTTTAATTTCAAAAAGAATCTTACGCGTTTAAATAGTTTCTATTTTTCATAACAGATGGCGCGCTAGTGCATCGTAATACATTCATATTTAACAACATTTCAAAAATATCCATATTTGAAAAAGCCTGTATATATTGTTCCCCATCAATATAACAAAAGAGAATAATCTACCCATACTGACTAACCATTCAAAACGAAAAAAGCTGAATAACAATAAATATGCATTCTGTTCTCAAAATCTTCTAGTTATAGAATGTTGGTTCAGACAGTGAGAAATAACTGAAATGTTCACTCACCTCATTATCATAGTTTTCCGAAATTTCTAGGTGGTTAGAATCCACATAAATAATGCGACAATGAAAAATTTGACTCCTTCTAACTGTTGTTTAAAATCAAAGCTTCCTGAATGAATTTAGATATTCTGTGGGACTGCTGGGAGTCCATCAGCTCTGTTGTCCTGTGAAGTGTCAGCCATGGCAGAACTTGTAACAGCATATCAGATGGACTTATGGTGAAGCCAGGATTAGCCTCAAACCCAGCAAGTTCCAATAAAAATTATTAACATGACTTTCTTTCAAACTGAAGTAGGCGTGCGAAAGCCACGCGACCTCTATGCGCTGAAAACAATTTTAATCTCGTTGGGGTTATCTTTTACCACAAAAACTTAATATTCATATATATAATTGAAAACACCATAGATAATTTTATGTATGTGTATCTTTGTACCATGTTAACCTTTAAATGGCGGAACTAATTTAATCGAAATTCGCATACCAATATAAAAAAGAAAGATATTCATAATATCAATTTTAGAACATTCAGGTAAATACCCAAAATGCACATTTTTCTCCTTTGAGAACGCAATAAAAATACCAACAATTTTTATGGCTTAATTGGCAGTAGATATTCCCGGATGAATTCCCAGTCCATACACATTATGTTTAAATCTATCTAAATATCTATCTTTACCAATCTAAAAGGCATTTTATGAACTCTGTCGAATATTACATGTAAATATATAATTCTTAGTTTTAATTTGTTTGTTGTTTTGTTTGTTTTCTCTGTAATACTCGCCAATATTTCAATATCGTGCCTGAGTATTTAATAAAATATAAAAATAAAAAGTTTGATTAATAGGAAAATATATTGGAATATCCAAATTGAACGCGTTGTTATATTCTTTTATTTTTGATAACGGTTGATATTTAATAATATATTTGACGCAGGTTTTATTATTCCGATAATCCTTTCCTGTTTTCATCAAAAGGTTTATTTGCATATTTACGAAGAGAAGATATAATACAAATAATTTAATTACTTCACAACTGATATAATCAAATATATATTTGTGGTGAATACAATCAATGTATTGGTTGAGAACTATTCATTGTAACGGTTATAATTTTATTTTAAGTAATCAATAAAATTATTGATAACGATTATTAAAATATTCTTCTTGGAAATATTTAGACGAAAAAACGAAATAAAGAAGAAGAATTTCTTTTATTATAAATATATCAGAGCAAGCTTTCGGGCAAAAAACCCTTCTACAGGCGTGTTATAATTAGAGAGATTTTAAGAATTAATATATAAGGAATTTTTTATGCTTGGAGTTTGAAACTATAGGGGAATATGCCAATGTAAACACGTGCTCACGCGACCACCTTAAAACGCAAGTAATATTGATTTCTAGCTATCTTGTTGAGGTTATTACTGCAAGGTCAAGAGAGCATGATATGCATCTGGAAGTTCTATTTTTCGGTTAATGCTGTTATGTCTGTGGGATTCTATTGACTCGAGAACTAATCGTTGGTGCTGGTTATGAATGTTTCTATAATGTATAGTGAGGTGGTTGGTGTTAAAAGGATGGCCAGTATTGAGAGTGTGCTGATAAAGAATATTTACTCACTGCTCACTTGACATATTCAAAGAAACAGAGAGAAATCTCATCATATCGCACCTCTCTAAAGCATCATTTCCACTAGAATTTATCAGCAGATATTCATATACACCTGGTCCCTCCAATCTACCTATAATATATAGATCATTATGTTTCCTGCCCTACTCCCCCTCCTCAGTTGATATAGCTTGAAGCCTCAAGACATATGGTATCTGCATTATATATAAGAACTCCTCCAACCTGCTCACATCCCTCCGTCACCCATACACTAAATCGTATGCCCCCCCAGATCCCATCCATTCTGTTGGCGCGGTCTACTATGTCTCGTGTGAGCAATGCTCTGCCACATACGTTGGCGAGACAGGTAGATCCGTTGCCATCAGAATGTCTGAACATTCTCGAAACATCTCCAATCATGACACCAGGTCCCTCCTTTATCAGCACACTCTCAATACTGGCCATCCTTTTAACACAAACCACCCCACTATACATTATAGAAACATTCATAACCAGCACCAACGATTAGTTCTCGAGTCAATAGAATCCCACAGACATAACAGCATTAACCGAAAAATAGAACTTCCAGATGCATATCATGCTCTCTTGACCTTGCAGTAATAACCTCAACAAGATAGCTAGAAATCAATATTACTTGGGTTTTAAGGTGGTCGCGTGAGCGTGTGTTTACATTGGCATATTCCCCTATAGTTTCAAACTCCAAGCATAAAAAATTCCTTATATATTAATTCTTAAAATCTCTCTAATTATAACACGCCTGTAGAAGGGTTTTTTGACCGAAAGCTTGCTCTGATATATTTATAATAAAAGAAACTCTTCTTCTTTATTTAGTTTTTTCGTCTAAATAAAATTATTATCAACACAAATTAATTAATTTTTTGTTTGTAATTATAAGAGGTTTTAGTGTATCAAAATACTTGTTTCTGTTTAAAAGTGTAAATCGACTCAATTATCCCTAGCCGGGATATCGCGTTTTGTGTGTTCAAATGAAAAATAAAATATTATTCTATATAAATTCTATTTATCCCTTTAGAAAGGTAGATTGCTTTCACAGTAAAAATAGTTCAATAGAATCATTGAGGGTTACTTAAAATGTTTTAATCGAATTTCGAACCTAAATATGACAAGATGCAAAAAGTGAGAGATCCTTTTTGTTCAAGGGAAATCACGATGTCCAATAAAGAACGTGGAAGGTTTGTAGAATAAATGTTTGTATAGGTATAGAGCTTTCGATTTGACAGTACATAATCGGATAAGAACATCATTAGAACCTGGATTAACTGGAAGGTGAACTTGAAACTCTTCCGGTATGAAACTTAAGATAAACGTATCATTGGACGGAAGATAAGAATATTTTTATTAGGGAAAGTTACGAGCTTTCGGGCAAACGCCCTTCTACAGGTTTGACGAAGCATAGAAATTAAGGCGAGAGACAGACTTATATACATGGGGATGATTTACATAGTACACAATTTTATAGCTTAGCAGTAAGAATTTTAGAATGGAAGTTAATTTTCATAAGTAATTATTGTAGTGATATGGTAATAAGTTGTTGTACCTAAGATTTTTCAAATTATGTAAAAAGGAATAAATTAGTTTGAAATAAAGATGTCATAGATTTCGGGAATTTCTATTTTTCTATTTATGCTTTTAAGTTTGGTGGATACTATGGATTCTAACATTAATCTTTGGTGTAGGTTGGGTATGTTACGGTAATGGATAGTGGGGTGGTTGGTATTGAAAGAGTGGCCAGTGGATGCAACATGCTGATAGATGAGGGAACGTGGGTCGTTGTTATCAATGTTGCGGGTATGTTCTGACATTCTAATGGCGACGGTTCTACCTGTCTCACCCACATAAGTGGCGGAGCAATGTTCGCATGAGACAGAGTAGACCGCCCCAGAAGAATCAAGAGGACTGAGCCGGGTACCAGTTTTTGTAATGGGGTGTCGGAGAAGTGAGTGGATACTGGGGGTATTAATGAAAAAGGTGCGAATGCCAAATGGCCTAATGAGGCGGGAGATGCTAACTGTTAAGGGAGAATAGGGCAACATGCAGGTAGTCCTGAAAACTGGGGGAGGATTGGAGGGAGCGGGAGAATAAGTATGTTTATTGATGAATGTTAGTGGATAGGAGGCGGCGGTGAGATGGGAGATGATTCGGGCTTTTTCTGTGGTTTTAAAGATGGGTAGAGAGCAGTGTGTATGAAGGCGCCTGGTGAGTGTTTTGACGATGTTAATTTTGTGTACTATGGGACAGAATGAGTTGAAATGGGTGTAGGTGGGGGTACTGCTATTCTTGTAGTATACTGTGGTGTGGAATGATGCCGGGGTACGTATGATTAAAATGTCTAGGAAGGGAATGATGTGCCCCTGTTCTTTTTCTATGGTGAACGAGAGGTTGGGGTTGTAGCTGTTGAGAGTGGACAGGATGGTTTCTTCTTGGTCGGTTTTGCAAATGCAAAGAATATCATCGACATATCGTCGCCAGAATAATGTTGTGGCTTTGTCACCGACCCGAAGCCGCTAGTTGCGGCGACGGTCAATAGATGGCGTCTGGTTTTAGACGTCTATTTTGACGGGAGAGGAGACCCTTTTCTCTTTAGAAAAAGGTTTTATATAGTGTATTAACAACATTTCTTGATTGAATATTTCTATTTTTAAAAATATCTATTGTTTACTGAATTAAAAATGCATTGATTTTCTCATTACGTGGAAGATTTGAGGAAATAAAATAATTCCAATAAAGAATATAAATATCAATTACCATTCAGTACAAAGCAAAATCAAAATTCTATTTGCCTAATATTTTTCTAGTATGAAATAAAAATAGGACCTTCTTCACTATGCCAAATTTCATTTGTATACAGTCTAACCTTTCTTTTGAACTTTTCAATTTCATTCACACTAAAGGACAGTATTATTCAAAGTTAAATTCATCCTCTTGGTGTGTTCTTTTTCAAATAGAGAGGTAAACAATTTTAATGGGTAATAAGGAGAAGAATCAAAAACTTCCCATCAACTCTTTCATTCAACATTCAACTCTTCAGGTCTGAAGATTCCGAGGATATAATAAGAGATAGTTAGATAGGGCTTATATCTTAAGATAAAGGTGTTGTTAAATATGTTTTTTAAGGGAGAGAATTTTTAAAAATCCTTTAATGAGCGCCACCGCGCCGGAATTTTGATTTGATGCCAATAATTATAAGAGGCGCAGGGAGGAGGTGGAGAAGGACTGGAAGATGGCGTTCCCCGGGAGCTGGAGCAGGGTTGGATCCCACGACGAGGACTCCACGTGGCAGGAGCACGAAGAAGACTCCAGGGACCAGGACATCAGAAGCCTCCAGGTCCCCCGTGCCCCGGCGAGAAGCCCGGAAGACTCCCGATGTCAGCAGCTCCCCGGAGTCTCGGGGCACTCCTCCACGGGCAGCTCCACGGTAGGTCTAGCAGCCAGGGTCTTTTATGGAGGCTGACAACCAACACCTCAGGTTGATGATAGGAATACCATTTTGGTTCTTGTATATTAGAGACAATTACCCTTGAATCAAAGTACCTGGGACATGTCAGTTCTGAGAAGAGAGCAATGCCATGAGAGAATTCTTACGTAATTACCATATTCAAGACAAACACTGAGTTTGCGAAAAATGAATATATGATTATGATAACAACCTCCAACTATAATTAACAAAGCTGATGGATATATTACTGAAATACAGAAGTGAGGTCAAGAGAGTCGCTATTACTGAATCTCTTACCACAGGTGGTGGACTTTCTGTAACAAGGTCTATCTCATGTTGATAAGAAATAAAAAAAATAATATGATTATTATATAATATTTAAAACCAAATTCAAATAATTGTTTAACAGAGGAACACATCAATTCAATACATATTTTTAATATGAGACTGAACTGTATAATTTTATTAGATAATAAAAAGGCATATATTTGATTGAATAAAAATATTTATTTGTCTAAAATAGAGCAATAGACACTTGATTCATTAGAAAATATGCTTTTTATTATTTAATAAATTAAATATGGATTGTGCGTACTCTATTTTAAAAACAAATATAGTTTCATATGATGGAGCTTTAGAATCAGGGAGTTGAGAGGAATGTGGTGAATCAATTCACTGGTCGATTAGAGAGAAGACTCATGTAGAAAGCTCACACGCTTTTTCTTCTGAAATAGAAAATTTTAATCTTGAAAAAATAAAAGGAAGAATTCATTCCTAGGAACATTTTTGTCATAAGACATAATAATATGCCAAGGTTTAAAAAGGTGGCCGTGAAATAAGGAGAAAGTTAGGATTCTGATTTCAAATTTAAAAATAGAAAATATACAGTAGAAAATATACATTAAATATAAGCATATCCTATTATAAACGCATATTGAATGACACTTGAGTAAAAAAAGTAATATATAAAATTACCCGAATTATTCCACGTGGACAAATTATAATACAATATTCATTTGAGGTTTCCAGTAGTGACCTGGCAGTTCTCATATTTTATACAAGGTAGATTAAACCTCTATCATATTCTCACACAAAGAAAAAAAAATATTAAAAACATGAGCACACGAGACTCAAAATAGATTTGTTCCAAAAAAAAAAAACAAGCAAAAAGAAACAATTTTTATGTTAAACTTGTCGTGGCAGAGGCCCATATAAAGTATCAGCTGCTAAGTCACTTTGGAAAGTTTCTTGATAGAAATTTAGAAATTTGAAAGCTAACCTCTCTGTGTACCTGAAATAGAACTACATGTTGTCACCGAGACGCTAAGTTAACTTATCAATAAAAATAAAATACCTTGCTCAGTGTTCTGCAATAATGTTTGATAGCTTTGTAACGTTTCTTGATATAATTCCGAATTAATTTGAAGATGAGACATTTTAGAAAGAATCTGAAATATTTCAGGTTGTTCTTCTCTCTAATAATTTCTGTCCATCTCTCTCTCTACTTACTAATTTTCAATTGAAACTAGAAAAAATGGATTTTTTATTTTTATCTTAGTCAGAACAAGCTAATTCCACTTCCCAAAATTATATCTTCAAATATCCATGGAATCTTATGATTCTAGATTAACAAATTAGCTTTAATTGCAGGAATCAATTTTTTAATGTAAATGAATATCGCTCGACTCACCTCAACAGCCTCCCAGGGTTCTTCCTGTCTCCACCTCACTCCCTGGAACACACAAAGTACATAGATTAAGCACACATATGTAACTTCAACATAATAAGGAATGAATAAATATAGATGATATTTTTTTCCTGGGGAGGTTATTCATTTATAAATGCAAAGGTTTACTCTCCAATATTAATGTTGAATATACAAAATGAATATGCGTTTATAATTATAAAGCATTTCAACTCATTATCTATTCTAAATAAAAAGAAAAATATAGTGATAAATATGTTATAACATATAATATAAATGAATTCATTGAGAAGCTTTCAAAAGAAATATAGGTTTATTTAAATGAGGGTAAAATTCAAGGATGATAAATAAATTGTACCTTGATTTGTTTTTAAAATGGTTTAGATAAACAAAATAATTCTAAGTGATTTTCTTCTATCTTCTCAATTTAATTTTCAACTTTCTTTTAACCAGCAAAGCCAGAAAATATCCTCTACAATCTTTCTAAACATATCATACAACTTATTGAACACATTTAGATCAATGTAAAAGTGTTGGAGATGTTCTATATGAGGGAACTTACCGCGCGGCCCGCAGGCAGCGGGGGACCAGGCGACGTAGCCACCTCCGGACTCGGCCCCGCCTGGATACACCGTGATGTTGTTAATTTAAATATTCTGAATGTTTAAGTCTTTGAACAACTTACCGAGTCACAGGGGCTGGTGCTCCTCCTGGCGCTCTGTAACATAAGATGTGTCTCAATATCTACTTGTAATATCTGATGGTGGGATGTAGGAGTCATCATAAGGTGTCTCACTCTGGTCAGAAGTGGTCAGTGTGACACAGATATTGTCATAGTCACCACAAATATATTACACAGTCCCCATAAAGATGTCATACAGCACTCGACAAGATGTCCCAAAGCCACCACTATGTTATTACTCATTGACAAAGAATGTCACAGGGTTACGAAAATGATGTCCAATAGTCCCCACAATAAGTTTACACGGTGACCACAAATAGGTTCCACAGTCACCACCAAGAGGGCACACACCCCTCAAGATGTCCCACCATATAACCACAGATATTTCCCACAGTGACCACAGAAGTTTTACACCCACACCAAAAAGATGTTTAACAGCTACCAGAATGTCCTACAATGACTACAAAGTGATCACACAAAGTCACAATAAAGATTCCTCCAGTAGCCTCAAAATGACCTAAGGTGACCATAAAGAGGTCACACAGTCACTATAAAAACATCAAATAGAAATAGAATACTTACTCCTCAGCGCCAGGGGGCTCCACTGCAGGCTCCTCTGACCCGAAGGTCAGTGCTGGCGGATGCCACCTATAGCAGCACGTTGAATTGATTACCAACTCCATCGCATCAGCGAAATTTGTATTTACTGAATTAAACCCCTGCACGACATTCGATATAGCACGAACATCTGACAAGTTGATATGACCCAGTATAATCTTCAGTTTATAGAGAAACCGAGGACCCTCCCGTTTTTACAGGAAATAAACCTGAAGTTATTGATGTCGCAAACGATTTCTAAGAGTTCACATTACACACTTAATTTCTATTTATTTAGAACGAAAATGGAAGTTACCAACATCAGTGTTAGAATAATTAATACCGCAAACGATTTTTAAAAGTTCACATTACACACTTATTTTCTATGCATTTAGAATTAAAATGGAAGTTACCTATTCATTATTAGAATAATTTTTAACGCCTTGCCAAATGTTTTAATTTTTGTTTGCTCCTGACGAGGACAAAGGAATTTTGTTGAAAAGTCTAGGTAATAAAAAGATTTACTGGCCGAAGTATCTTTAATTTTAAGAATCATTATTAGAGTTAAGAGTTACGATCATTTTTGCTATGATTTGATTAACCAAGGTCTGTCGTTTGAAGTTGATATAATTCGAATAAATAAAATCAAAGCCGCTAAAACATTATAAAATTGTTCTCTCCTTATTTATTTATCATCATTAATTTAAAAACGCCATAATTATGCGTCAATTGGAACTATAAATTTCATATTTATCCAAAGATGATAAATCATCGAAAAAGGAAGGGATTTAGGCGTATAAAGTCAAAAGACAGAGTGGATTGAGCTTCTAAGTCACAACCAACTTGAACATCTGGAGAAAGGAAGACTCTAATTTCAAACAAAAATGCATCTTTTGTAATCTTAATATTAAAATAATGAAAAGATTTAACTTTAAAAACAAGCATGTACTTGGATATATGAAATCCTATACAGTGTTATTATTAAAGTCATATCACGGAATGTGTTCTTACTCAATGTAGAAAACATTATATGGTAACGGAACTCCAGCACAAACTATATAATGATTATGGCCTTAATTCATAGCAAGATACCATTGACATAAATAATTCAAGTTCTAAATGAGGTGTATTGTGTGCGGTTGTCACTTTCTCTCTCTTAAAAACCGTTTCGAAATTACTTTATTCCCGACATTTCGGTCATTCACTCCCTCCCTCCTTAAGGTAAATGTGTTACTGAATTCTGCCCTCTAAAAGCGGCGGACGTATTCATATTATTTTTCAAAAATCTCTCAACCAGACCAAATCTTGCGTTTACAATGATTGCAACTGCTGCTATCAGCACGATATTGATTTTGTGAGCAATTTTTATTATCGAAAATAAATCACAATATAGATCCCAACTGAATTATCCCCAACACACATAACTAGTTATGATATACTAGACCATTTGTCACTTCTACGAACTTTTCAGAATGAATTCCATGTATGATGTGAATTCATATAATGCAAGAATATTCAAAAGACTGAGCTTCAATGATTTTGGAAAAATAGTAAAATATTAATCAATTTATTCATTATATATTCCAATTAGCTTCACCTATATATTCAATCAATCAAATGGAAAGCGATAATTTAGCTAAATATGATAATTACAATTTTAACCATCTATAACATATGATATTTCAATGAGTATTAGCGCAGTATTTTGTTGTATTTTAAAATACAAATGATCATAACGACTAAACCGATGGATGAATATCTCTCACACACCCAAATATATATATTTATTCAATAGTAGCGGTTACTACCACCACCAGTAGTGGTTGTAGAATTTTGTCATTTGAACAAAAAAGTATTATAATAATTAAAATTATATTTTCACGAATAAGCTGGTTATATTGTAGCGTAGAAATCAAGCCTTGAAATATCCTAAGATGTAAAAGTATTTATTGATGACGCCACAGCGACCAGTCGACAATTATTAACAGGTCAGCCCCCAAAACTATTTACCGCTAGAGAATCTTAAGCAAGCAAGCAAAGAAATATTTTAAAGATGATTTCACAAATACAGATTAATATAGATTTTTATAATCTGTTGAATATATTTTCATTGAATAATATTAAATTAAATAATAAAATATTTCTTTGTCACAATATTATTCACATAAATTGAATGGAAGTTCTGTAAATATTTGAATTACCTCGCCAAAATGGTTTTTCTCACTTCATAATGGCACTAGGTCTACCTAGATATGTACATTTGAGTTTTATATGACATGAATACCTCAACCTTTTAAAAAACATGATTTGAGGACATAGTTTCTTCTTATATTCCTTTTTTTATAACAATTCCAGGTACTAGATATTGTTACACCAGGTTGCGGTTTGGCAGACTCTTTAACCTTGATTCTCTCCTCAGAGCTGTCTTGGATCTTTCCAGAGCGTGTTTCATCATACTAAAAGTTCATATAAAGGAATAATAAGATAACTCTATTTCAAGTAGCCTCCAGAATCATTTAATTTTTCTCACATAAAGTGATTTGTAGTAACAGTGTGCCAAAAATACAAATGGTGAGTCAATGATACATAATCTATTTATAATACATATTCTGTTTATTAATATGAATACATATTGAGAGAATTTAAAATATATGGAAAATAATATTAGGAATTAAAATAAAATAGGTGCATTAGCCATGATGCAACAATATACAGGCATTGGAATGACATTTATTTGCCATGACATTTGGTTTTTAAAAATTATTTCGCAAAATATATAAACGTATATAATGAAATTATAACACTCTTTTGAATTTTAGATTAAAATGGCATATATATTGGATCAAAATATAACTTTCAAATATTTATTTAATAATGCGGGTGTTGTGTGTGTGGCTATTTATAAAACATTTATCTAACGTTTTATTTTGTTATTTATTTTTCATAACTAATATGAAAATAAGTTTTATTATCAAATTTTTAAAATTTATTTTGAGTAATAGACTAGAATGCATGCAATTTATAAAATGAATTTATTTTTGAAGTTATATATATATATAAATGACTATATATTTTAAATACACGATTAAGTAAAAATCAATGGATATTTATTAGTTTTAATAATTTCGAAATAAAACTATCCATTTATTTTTATATATATTTTAAATATATATATATATTACAAAATTATATTTTTCATTATAAGAAATGAGAATCAAAAGTCCAACATCACCAGCAAGTGCAAGTGACCAAACGGGGCTCAGGCATATTTGTAGGCGCAAAAGTCGAACTGCTTTTCACATATGTAGACATTTGGTGCACTTACAGTAAAAGCAGTCGTCAACTTATTCCCACCATGATTATCATGGCCTGTACCCACGTGTACTAGGGATAATAAAATATTATAAGAAATGAAATCATTATCTAAGTTAAAATAGTTTCCAAAGGAACACAAATACCACTACCACATTTTGTAATAAAAAGAAAATATATTTGTTAGATATTGTTGAAATTGCCAATTTTAGAATATTTCAACTATGTGAAACTCTGTAATAGTTTGCATATTGTTATAGTATTGTCTATGCTAATATTCTGCTTAATGTATCAGATTTGTTGGTTTGTTGAGGTTGGCTAGCGGTTATTGGATAGGGCAGGCCGCTGATAGGCTGCTGATGTACATATAATTTGATCTCTTGTACTTATTTTATTGTTTATACCTTCAATTAATGAAGAATCTTCGTAATTATCACAGCGTTCTTTCTAATCTACGAATCTATAATTTTTTCCCAACAGATACATATGCCTATCAAAATTTGGAGAATTTTGTGGTTGAGGTAATATTTATTTTCAAAATGATTGAATGAACTTTGAAAGTGATTTTATGTTTGAAAACATTTATTAATTCTAACGAGAGTTGAAATTCTTCTCCTTAAATTGAGCCTTCATTTTTAAATGTCATGTAAGAAATTATTCAACAATATATATATATTCTTTTCAATTTGAAAATTATGGGTCGCCAAATTTGGTCTATATCTTTTTCTGTTAAGGAATATTAATAACGATTGCATTATATGATCAGTACAACATGATGCCACAAAATTACAGAAATATATATTTCAAGATAAAATTATATCAAAAAGTATTTCCTTTTCTTAAATATTAATTTTTATTAATATACTTTATAGACTTTATTTTTTCAAAAATGGGAACTAAGCAATTTCGAGGGAGGATTATTAAAATAAAAATATTTTTAATATATAATATTTTCTTTACTTATATGAACCAAAATATTCACACTTGATTCTATATGCTTGGATATGACTGCTATTGCAAATAATTTGAAGGTTTTTTGTCAATCATTTTGTAGGACTTCAAAGATGATTTTTAGGGATATATTAAAGTGTAAAAAAATATATAGAATCGATTAGAATAGGAGAGAAATCAATTCGATATATAATTAATGTATAAATAAACAACATTTATTCAAAGTATACCTTCCATTTCAGAAACTTGTCACAAAAACATGGATACTCCTGGTTTCTCCTTGCAGTTACCGTTTTCTACAGTTTGAGTCAGCTCAAACTGAGAAAATCAGGATTTTCATATAATTGGTCGCTCAAGAGATTAGCTTCAAGCAGTTTCAGGTCTTTAATGACAGACTATATTGGATGGTTACATTAATATATTTGCCCAGCATGAAGTTGTCAATAGATTTTATTATTCAATATATAACCATCATATCAACATAGGTTCCAAGAAGAATGTTGATGTGAACTCACCCAGGCAAACTTGTGGGCAGAGGAGGGATGAGCCAGTATCCGCCTTTTTCAAAGCGGTACTCCTCTTTCCTATCTAAGTAGGTGACGATCAGCTTTTCTTTGAAAAGCAATAGTTGCCATCCATTAGGGAGTTTAAGGCATAGCCATTGCACTTTGTGGATAATAGACTTTCTGTCTTTAGGTTTTCTTTGTAAGCACATGTTGGCTTATTAATCTTTTAGTTAGCTTATTTATTTTGAATAAAATGTAAGGTCCATTGTTGGGTCCCAGGAGGTTTCGGCAGGGCCTGAAGCATACGGATTGATTTACATATATGCATAATTTATATATATTCAAATTGAACATTACAACATGGAAATACAACCTAGAGAGTATATAGTAGATGGTCCTTTACTGAAAATTTAAAGATGACGTTATCATTGAAGAAATTGAAGTTAATTTTATTGATAGCTCAAAATAGGTAGTATGGTAAAATTCTTATCGATATAAAATACAGTAGAACTCCTCAAATTCGGAAATTCTGAAATTCGGAAACTCCTAAATTCGGAAAGTATTGTAATGTTTTTTTTACATACAAAAAATCAATTTTCACATGCTTTTATTTTGTTGATATTTCAACATTATTTTATTTTATTTTAGTTTATTTACTTTTACTTTTGCTTTGCTTTTATTTAATTTAATTTAATTTTTATTAGTAATTTATTTTTAATTTAAGTGTATAATTAATTTACTTTTACAGATTATTTATAATCGCTAATTAGGGGTTTATCCCCTTTTTTAAAAGCTTAAATAAATCAACAGTTTCATTTGACCTTTGTGCTTAGTTTAGGATATTGTCCAATAAGAAGGCAGCATTATTACGTCATAAGCCATTCACGCATTTTTTATTGCAAAGTTGATTCACCTGAAGTTCAAATTATCAAACATTTTCAGACATTGTAAGTTTCAAATTCTTTTATTCAATTCTCAATTTTTTGCATTTACAAGTTTGTTCTTCAACAAAATGGCATCCAAAGAGGAGCGGCAAAAACGAGGCAAGTACCGAATTCTTAAGCTTGGTGAAAAGTTAGATGTTCTTAGTGACATTAAAAAAGGATTAAGCTATACAACGATAATTCAAAAGTATAAAATTTCTAAGACAACTGTTTATGATATAAAAAAGTCTGAGCTTAAACTTACAAAGTTAGTTGAAGCTGTTTTGAGTGAAAAAATGGAAATCAGCAGTTCTGATGATAGTTCCTCAACTTCTGAAGACAGTTTGGAGCCGGATGTTCCCAGATGCGAAGCGTTGAAAAGTTTGGATGTTGCATTAAAATATTTGGAAAAGCGCACTGAACCAGAAATGCTTGCAAGCTACAACACCATCAATAGTCTTCGAACTATGCTTATGAGAGAAGAAGAAGCTTTGTTAAGCAAGCCAAAGAAACAGACAACAATCAGCAACTTCTTTGCCAAGCCATAACATACTTGGCCATCAATTGCATTACATACATAATAAAATATTTTACTATTTTTCATCGGTTTAATGCTCAAAACTCATAAAAGTCAAGGAACATTTGATTAAAAATCGTAATTAAAATTATGTAATATGTACATATAATATTCAACCTAATATTGTTCATATGCTTCAAAATCTTTGTCTCAGTCATCTAAATGCCTATTTATGCCACATAAATATTCACAAATCTAACTCTCTCAAATTCGGAAAATCCTCAAATTCGGAATACCTTGCGCCCCAAGCTTTCCGAATTTGAGGAGTTCTACTGTATTCAGAAATATGGAAAGTATAAGAAACCTTTCTTTCTCTCTCTCTACATGGTGAAAACATGGTAAATACTTTAGGTTCTGGGAACCTAATTTCTCTTATTCTCTGGGAGAATTTAGTTTCTCTTAAATATCTTAAACGAATTTTTGAAATCTACTGTTAGCACAGAAACCTGATTTTATATTACATTTATTAGTTGCTCTACTTATGACAACAAATATTTGAGATTGTAAAATTGCCTAGTTCAGTTATTTATAATGTCTATATTTAAATTATGGAATAGGTTTGCCAATAGTAATAAAATCAGTATCGCCAACGCTACTTCAAGCTGTTATTTAGGGTGTCTATAACTTCGGGGGAAAATAATTGTCATTATAGTTCAATAGCTATCGTGCTTTATTATCTTAGTGGTTCAAGTTAAAATACTCCTGAAGGATTGTTATTAATAACTTATTTTATTGCAAGTTAAACCACATGTCTGCACATATGAAAGGTATATCAAGGTAAAATGGCAAAATATTTATGAATAAAATCAATATTAGCTGCTGCCTGTTCATTTATTACTATCTATAAAGCAATCTAACGAGCACGCACTTTTCAATTGCCCTTCTTACTAGTAGGATACCCCGGGAGAACTGGCAAACTCTTTGTCATTAACACTACGGAGGTAGTCAAGAGAATCATTAATCTATATACAGGCATATACAAGTTGTGTCCAATAAATAATAAGACTGGTCAAAAATAAAGAAAAAATAGAATGATTATATATATATATATATATATATATAAATTTATTAGTATTTTAAAATAGTCCCCTCCCGCATCTATACATAATTTCCATCTCTTCTCCCATGATTTAAAACATTTATAAAAGGCATCTTTCGGATGTTCTTCAAGACCTTTTTCGAATCCGCTATGATGGACTCTCTAGTGTCAAATCTCCTTCCTTTTAGAGCCATTTTGAGTTTTGGAAAGAAAATAAATCATTTGGAGCTAGGTCTGGGGTATAGGGAGGTTGTGTGTGTGTGTGTTGAAGTATTTGGATGCCGTGTTTATCCAAATAAGTCAGTACAGATTTAGCGGTGTGTGGTGGTGCATTATCATGATGGATAATCCAATTTTCGGAACTCCACATTTCACTTCTTCTCAGACGAATTGATTCACGTACACGTCTCATGATGTTAGAAAAAGACTCCTTATTGATTGTTTGACCTTCCTCTAGATATTCATAATGCACAATTCCCTTTATGTCAAAGAACGTGACCAATAAGACTTTGTTTTTTGACTTGCAAAGTAGGGATTTCTTCGTTCTTGGTTCATTTTTTTCTTTCTACTCCATGGATTGGCGTTCTGTTTCCGGGTCATACCCGTAAACCCATTTCTCTTCTCCAGTTATTACTTTTTCCTTCCAATTAGGGTTTTCTTCCACCATTTCAAGAATTTTTTTGGCAACTTCAACGTTATTCTCCTTTTGTTGGATTGTGAGCATTTTAGGGACAAATTTTGAAGGTGTCTTCTTTAACTGCAAGTCTTCTTTAATTATCGATCCAACTAATGATTTTTATATCCCTGTTTCTTCCTCAATGTCCCGTAACCATATTCGTGGATTTTCTATTATCAAATTTGAAATTTGGCTAACCTTTTCAGGGTTCCTGTGCAGAATTGGACGTCCAACACGCTTCTCATCTTTCACCTATACCATTCCATTTTTAAATCGTGAAAACCATTTAAATGTGGTGGGTTTATTTTCATTTTCATTTCCAAATGTCAATTACAACAAATCTAAAGTTTCTGAAAACGATTTCTCAATTTCGTAGCAAAATTTAATTCAAATTCGTTGTTCGAATTTTCTATCCATTACAAATTAGACGTTGTCATGCAAGGCGTTCTTTTTACAAGCTTACAATTTATCGACTGCGCGCGCAATGACGTGATGTGATTTACCGCAGTGTAGTTGAAGCTTTCTAATTTTTTTCAATAGACTTTAAAAATATATATTATTTCATTTTTTTTTTGTTTCTGACCGGTCTCATTATTTATTGGACACATTTGTATATCAAACAGGGTTTTAAACCTTTATGGAAATATCCTCAACAGAAGAGAGAGATAGAGGTATTGTATTCATCTCATCAGTTTCAGCATATTGATCGCAATAACCAAAGTTTCACAACTACTACCGAATCAAATTTTAAGTCATAGTCAAACACTCCTTTAATTTAATTTTTGGCCTTCGACCTGTCGCTGGTGGGTCGTACCCGCGAGGCTAACAACTTGGTCCTGGGATTCATCTTGCACCACCTCCAGGGCTACCTTCCACCTGACACCAACATCGGCCGGCTGGCGCGCTCCTTATGGAGTACGAGCCGAGTCTCGTGGCTCGCCTGGAGTATTCTGGCTTGCCCAGTCTATTAAGGTGGCGTCAGCTTGCTTGCCATTGCGGGCCAGCTTCGGTTTGCCTGTCTGAAGGGAGTCCAGACCTTATTGCGTATTGCGACTACTTTTGGCTGGTCCGCAGTTGGGCGTGGCTGACATCGCCGGCTCTTGACGTCTGGCTATTGCCGAGAAGTAGGAGACTACTAAGACTCTGGGAGGCCGCCTCAAGCGTCCTTGAGCTGGACCACCGGGTTTTTCATCTCGCCAGCCTGAGGTCCCTGCGTCTTCGAGGCGACAACAGGGACCTGATGGCTCCCGGGCGCTGGCTACGGGCGAATGTCCTTGACTTCTCCGATGGCGCCCCTGCCCTAGCGCACTCAAAGTGGACCGCGCTCCTGGACGCACAGCGCCTGGGTGCCTTCTGCAAGCGTCTCCTGCAAGAAAACGCTAACTCTAGCTATGATGTGGAGCACAATGCGGAGAGTATCGTCTTGCGGGAATCGACTACACGCATAACCCGCCTCAACAACAAGCGGGCGCGTCATACACTTGACTCGGCACGGCTGCAGGCGCATCCTGTTGCCGAGCTGGCTGTGCGGTGGACCCTCACCGTGGATGTTTCCCGATCCATCTCCTGGGCTGACCTGCGTCGCAACTGCTTCTTGGAGAACGACGCAGATGTCGCCCTACGACGGGCGCTCTACGCCCTACATCATCTTGCCTCGAGACGTGCCACCTGTGGGACAGCGATGGGTCGCTGACCCATAGATACTGGAGTTTCAGAGTCGTGCGACTTCTGCTCCGGGAGTTGTTCACCCTTACGAAATGCCCCTGGATCTGCAGGCCTGGCTCTTCAGCGTCGGCCTCCATCCCGAGACAATGAAGCTGAAAAATTTGGCGAAGGCTACCATCTAAAAGTGATATCTTGGTCTTGAGTTGGGTAACGCCAGCCATCACCTCGACCTTCCCACTCTGTTGGAATGAAATCTCGTAGTCAATCGGTGTCGGAGTCTTTCCCGCGTTGGGCGCTACCAATGAATACTTTGTATATATTTTATATAAATGTATATTAAATATTTTTTATATATTAATATATTTTTTATTCTTTCATATATTCTTATTCAACCTGATTTATTTATATTTATTCGATTTTTATTTAATCTCACATAATTTCATATGAACGATATAATAGAAATAGTTTCAATCTCAATCTCTCTCTCGAGCTCTCTTACCCCACCGTCCTGACGTTTTATTTAACGCTATTTTTTAACTCTAAGAATAACGGATTCGAATTCTTTCTGATTTAATTAAATATGATGGAGTTGTCCAACCCCTTTGGGGTATTGGCGGAATGCCTGATGAATGACGTGCATAGCTGCGCGACTTATTTACCTGTATATATCACCATTATATTTAAATATTTTTAATCATGTTTGAATTATAATCATCGAAACTTACACACTGTTCAACATATTTATAAACGCAAGGGAACTTTTCAAGCATTGACGAATAATTTTTAAAGGTAACGTTGCATATACATATGTTCCCAAGTTAATTCAATAATAAAATAAATGAATAAATAAATAAAGAAAAAATACCATATACCTTTTAACATACATTTAAACAAAGGCAGATTCTTGAAGAGTTTGAATATATATCAAAAACACACATCAATAAATATCAAAACAGGCCTAAGATATCCATAATAGAAAGCCTGTAAATATTGTTTCCCATCAATATAAAAAAGAGAATAAACTACCCCTGCTGACTAACCATTCAGAAAGAAAATACCGAAATAACAAGAAATATGCGATCTGTTTTTGAAATAAAAGTTGTTCACCTAGTTATAGAAAGTTGGTATACGGAGAGAAATAACTGAAATGTTCACTCACCTCTTTATCAAAGTTATCCGAAATTTATAGGTGGTTAGAATTCACACATATATTTCGTCAATGAAAATTTTGAATTCTTCTAACTGTTGTTAGAAATTGAAGCTTTCTGCGTGAATTTAGATATTCTGTGGGACTGCGGGGAGTCCATCACCTCTGTTGTCCTGTGAAGTGACAGCCATGGCAGAGCTTGTAGCAGCATATCAAATGGACTTGACGTGAAGCCAGGATTAGCCTCAAACCCAGAGAGTTCCAATAAAAATTATTAACATGACTTTCTTTCAAAATGAAGTAGGCGTGCGATAGCCACGCGACCTGTATACGCTGAAATGAATTTTCATTTCTTTGGGTTTATCTTTCACCATAAAAGCTGAATATATATATATATAAATGAAAACACCAGAGATTTTTCATGTATGCATCTTTGTTCTATGTTGACTCTTGAATGGCAGAACTAATGTATCGGAATTTCGCATACCAATAAAAAAAAAGAAGGATATTCATAATATTAATTTCAGAACATTTAGATAAATAAAAACTGAAATGTGCATTTCTCTCCTTTGAAAACGCAATTAAAAAAAAGACCAACAATTTTTGTGGCATAATTGGCAGCATATATTCCCTAATGAATTTCCATTCTACATTATGTTTAAAGCGATTTAAATATCTATCTTTACCAATATCTAAAATAAACTTTATGAACTCCGTCGAATAATACATGTAAATATGTAATTCTTAGTTTTAATTTGTTTATTGTTTTGTTTGTTTCATCTGTAATAATCGCAAGTGTTTCAAAATAATCCCTGGTTAATAAATAAATTTAAAAAATAAAAAGTTTGATTAATAGCAAAATATATTCGAATATCCAAATGGGACGCGTCGTTATTTTCTTCTATTTTTTGATAACGGTTGATATTCAATAATATATTTCAATCAGGTTTTATTATCCCGATAATCCTTTCCTGTTTTCATCAAAAGGTTTATTTGCATATTTACGAAGAGAAGATATAATATAAATAATTGAATTACTTCACTACTGATATAATCAAATATATATACTCTATAACAAAAAGATTGACGCTCCAAGAAGCAGTTGTCCGATTTATATGAAAATACGTATACAAAGAGGTTTCGACCAAACATGAAAATGATTGAAATTTGGTTGCCGAATTATGCAAAGCAAGAGCTCCAGCGCATCTGAACTGCGCATCCAGCACGAGCATTCTAGACTCAATCCTCGGGGCGACAAGAGCTGATTTTCAGAATTTTTGTTTAATATTTTAGCAGTACGCCTATTTCTACTGCATCAATGCCTCGCCGAAAGATTCGTGCTCATTACGAACATATGTCAGAGTTTGAAACTGGTCGTGCCATTGGATTGAAAAAGGCTGGTTGGTCTAATCGACTAATCGCGCGACATCTGTGTTGAAGTGATGCGGCTATTAGGCGATGTTGGCAAAAGTGGGTTAACAACGTAGTAATGCAACGTCAGGACGGCAGAGGTCGACCAAGGGCAACAACAGACCGGGAGGACAGAGCAATTGTCAGAATGGCTGTCGCAGCACATGAATCCACGTCACCTACCACCCAGCGTGTGACCGGCACACAAGTGTCCAAAATGACCATCAACAGGCGACTGAGAGAGCAGAATCTAAGAGTTCGCTGACCGTTTTTTTTTTGCTTATCCCTAGTACACGTGGTACAAGCCATGATAATCATGGTGGGTAGTTAGCGACTGCTTTTTACTGTAAGCGCACCACATGTCTATACATGTGAAAGCAGTTCGACTTTGCACTTACAAATGTGCCAAAGCCTCGTTTGGTTACTTGCACTCGCTGGTGGGGTTGGACTTTTGCAAGAAACGGGGGCCATTGGAACATTTTTTTTAAACAGAAAAAAGTGTCCAATGCGGGTTCGAACCCGAGTCGTAGTGGTCGTAAACCAAACGGTTTAACCAGCCTTTCACCGACCCCCCTCGCCGACCGTTACGATGCCTACTCCTCACACCCGTGCACCGACAAGTCCGACTACAGTGGTGTCGGGAGCGATCAACTTGGAACTGCGCTGACTGGGGACGTATAGTCTTTAGTGACGAGTCCTGTTTCTTACTGTGTCCTGACGACCGTCGTAAACGTGTCTGGAAACGTCCTGGGAAGCGTGTGGATCCTGGCCTCACTGTCGAACACCACACAGGTCTACAACAGGGCGTTATGGTCTGGGGTGCCATTTCATTTGATAGAAGGACCCCATTGGTAGTCATTCCTGGCACCCTGACAGCACAACGGTACGTAGATGACATTTTACGGCCTATTTTACTGCCTTTTCTCTCAACAAGATAATGCCCGGCCACACACGGCCCGTGTTACTATGGATTGTCTTCAATCTTGCCGAACTCTTCCGTGGCCAGCAAGGTCGCCTGATCTCTCGCCCATAGAGCACATCAGGGACGTGATGGGAAGGCGATTGCAACCATCCCGGAATGTTGACTATTTAACCCGACAGTTGGAGACAATTTGCCAAGAAATCCCGCAGCACACCATCCGGAATCTTTATCAGTTCATGACACGCCGGGTGGCAGCCTGCATCCAGGCCAGGGGGGGTTCAACGATATATTGACATTCTCAATTTGTGACGATCAAACTCTGAAATAAAACAATTAATTGTTCTGAAATTTTAATAGTTTTTCCCCTATACATGCTCTTTACATACACCAATTTTTGTCCTAATCTGACAATTCCTTCTTGGTACGCCGATTTTTTTGTTAGACAGTATATTTGTGGTGGAGACAATTAATATTTGGTTTGAAATATTTATTGTAATGGTTATTATTTTATATATATATATATATATTAAGAGTAATCAATAATTATTATCAACACACATTAATCAATTTTTTGTTTGTTATTATAATATGTTTTTAGTATCAATATATTTTGTAACATGTTGAGCAGATCAAATGACTAAAGTTTCAGTCGATATATAAAGTATCTGAAAATGACGTTGAGATATTTCTTAGATCAAGTAGTTTTATTTATTATATATATATATTAAAAAACGAAATAAAAAATAAAAGATAAAAAGATCAGGTGTTGAAATCAATATAAAAAATGGCATATCCTGACCAGGAGCACATGTGCTTTACAGAAGGCAGAGCGCCATCTGGTGGAACAGAAATCAACTAAACATTGATTTAGCCTGTTCCCTGATATTTAGCCTACTCCACGCTGACGAGCGCCAAAAAGCGCGAAACGCGTTCGTGGATGGCTTTTCTTGATTTATCAAGAAATTGGGTTGGCCAAATATCAGGGAACAGGCTAAATCAATGTTTAGTTGATTTCTGTTCCACCAGATGGCGCTCTGCCTTCTGTAAAGCACATGTGCTCCTGGTCAGGATATGCCATTTTTTATATTGATTTCAACACCTGATCTTTTTATCTTTTATTTTTTTATTTCGTTTTTTAATGTGCTAAGCGTATTTACGCAAGTTTGGCCTTAAATACCCATTTCTTGGTTTTTCAGGAAGCCATTGGGATCAAAAAATCTTTTTTGGTCTCAATGGTTCAGCCTACTCCACGCTGACGAGCGCCAAAAAGCGCGAAACGCGTTCATGGATGGCTTTTCTTGATTTATCAAGAAATTGGGTTGGCCAAATATCAGGGAACAGGCTAAATCAATGTTTAGTTGATTTCTGTTCCACCAGATGGCGCTCTGCCTTCTGTAAAGCACATGTGCTCCTGGTCAGGATATGCCATTATATATATATATATATATAATAGAAAAATACCAAAATAAAATAAAAATAATATATCAAATTTCGGCATAATATTTTGTTACATAATTAAGTTTTAATAGCTGTATTATATAGGAAATATTTATAATCTTGTTCATTATCAGATTAATATGTTGTTTTCTCACTACCACTATTGCCATACTTTGTGTTTAACTACTATATTAATAATAATTAAATATATACTCTCTAAGTAATACTATTAAAAATACATGGTGTATCAGGTAAATTGGGAATAAATGTGCTGTTGTCAATAAATCAAATACTAATTTAGGTTTAAAATGCCTTTTATTTTTCAATCCGTAATCATATTCATGTAAAATGAAACAGTAAATGTATGTGCAGTGTAGTGGTGAACAATAATCGAGAATTCGAAAATCGAGCTGCCATCATCGTTGCTCTACGCGCCGGAAGGAGCCCTAAAGAGAAAGTGGAATTTCTTAAGTTGACCAAAACCACTGTTTATCTTGTCAAGAAGCAGTTTGATAAGGCCGACTGTAATAATGAGGGAATGGCTGCAAGGAAATATCACTCGCGTTGAGATCGGACAGAATAAGAGGTGAAGGATTTGTCAAACATTTCAGAGAGAAGATTTATGGAAACCTTGGGAAGATTATGAGGACATAGCTAAGAAAATGTAATTTGGCTTTATGATAATTGTCAGAACTATCCATGAGGACCTTGATCTCAAAATCAATTCCCTTCATAAAAATGTCAGTTGCTGACTGAGAATATGAAGAATAAAAGAAAAGGAAAGGCTGCTGCCCTCCTTAACAACGTGAAACATGAATCTTGTGGAATGGTGAGATTCTTCTATGATTGAAAGAACTTTTACGCGGACCAAAAAGAAAATCCCATAATATTACCTCTGTATTGTAGATTAAACTGGCGAAACCGCTTGGAGGGTTCACCACTGATGAGCTAGAGGCCTTCTCATTATTTTTTTTTATTGCAGTAAGGGTGGTATGAAAACTGTTTTATTTAAAAATATATATACGCGTCAAAATAGGTTAAATATATTATAACAGCTTACAGTAAGTCCAGGTTCTAATGATATTCCCATCCGATTACGTACTGTCAAATCAAAAGCTACACCTATACAAACATTTATTCTACAAACCTTCCACGTTCTTTATTGGACATCTTTATTTTCTATGTGTTATAGGATCTCTCATATTTTGCATCTTGTCATTTTCAGGTTTAAAATTCGATCAAAACATTCTTAAGTAACCCTCAATGACAATTTCGAACTATTTTTACTGTGAAAGCAATCAACTTTTAAAAAGGGATATTTTTGATTTGCGGAATATAGAGTGATATATTTAGAAATATTTAACTATGATTTATTGTAGAATATTTGTGAAAACAATAGAATATATGAGAATTAATTAAAATATTATAACTATTCATTATTTATTGTAATTATATTTTATGAGGTTAAATTATTAAGATCCACTGAATGGGAATTCAAATTATTGGGAAAGCTTTACTCAACAATGATGAATTCTCACAGCGGTTTGTATATCAAACTGACGAAATTATTATATGTTAAATATATTTAAAATATTTATTTTGCTTATCCCAAGTACACGTGAAACAGGCCATGAAAATCATGGTGGCAGAAGTTGGCGACTGCTTTTACTGTAAGTGCACCACATGTCTACAAATATTATTATTATTATATTATATTTATTAATATTATTACACTAGGAGAGGCCATAAAAAAACTGCAGGAGAGCTGCAGGACATCAGGGAACCATAACGGCAAGAGCCACAGCACTGACCAGAAGTCAAGATAGCAAATGTAAATATCTTTGTTTACTTTTACTGTTGTTACTTATCGAAGTTGTAAATAAAAATATGTAAATAGACTGACTATTCGCTACACTTTTTAGAGAAAAACCTGAAACCTTTTCGAAAATAAAGTTTATTTATTAATATTATCATATTTAACATATACTAATATATAACATATAATAAAATAAATAATATATATATATATTGTATATTATTTATAAAACTTGATAGAAGATATTCTATGAATCATGAAGATGAAGTCTTGGCCTTAACAGGAATGACAATATTGACTTATTTCTAACTTGAAAGATCAATTCCATATATTTTGGAAGAACTAATATATTTCCAGATATTTATTCTTCACATCGAAGTTTGGAATATTCTAACTAATCCTCTTCAAATATAACTATTTTATAGATACAATTATAAATTATAAGACAGCATAACAGATAACAGATTTGTATTTTCACAATCCTTGAATATTCGTATGAACACTAAGTGATGAATCTATATATCAACGAAATAAAGTTATAAAGAAAGTGGTTTCACATATAGTGTATTAAAAATATATATTGATTGTATATTTACAATTTTTAAAATATCTATTGTCTACTGAATATATTCAATAATTTAAAATGCAATGATGATTTTCTCATTGCGTGACATATTTGAGAAAATAAAATAATTCCAATAAAAAATATAAATATTAATCACTATTCAGTACAAAGAAAAAATAAATTTATTTTTGCCTAATAATTTCTAGTATGAAATAATAATAGGACCCTTTTCACTAGACCAAATTTCATCTGTATACAGTCTAACCTTTCTTTGAACTTTTCAATTTCATCCACCCTAAAAGACAGTATTATTTAAAGTTAAATTTATCCTCTTGGTGGGTTCTTTTTCAAAAAGCGAGGCAGACTATTTTAAAGGGTGTTAAGGAGAGAGAGAGAAGAATCAAATACCTTCCTATCAACTCTTTTATTCAACATTCAACTCTTCAGGTCTGAAAATTCCGAAGGAATTATGAGAGGTAGTTAGGTAAGGCTTTCATTCTAGGATAAAAGTGTTGGAATATAAGTTTTTTAAGGGAGAGAATTTTAAAAAACCCTTTAATGAGCGCCACCGCGCCGGAATTTTGATTAGTTGCCAATGATTATAAGAGATGCAGGGAGGAGGTGGAGAAGGACTGGAAGATGGCGTTCCCCGGGAGCTGGAGCAGGGCTGGGTCCCACGACGAGGACTCCACGTGGCAGGAGCACGAAGAAGACTCCAGGGACCGGGACATCAGAAGCCTCCAGGTCCCCCGTGCCCCGGCGAGAAGCCCGGAAGACTCCCGATGTCGGCGGCTCCCCGAAGTCTCGGGGCACTCCTCCACGGGCAGTTCCACGATGGGCCCGGCAGCCAGGGTCTTCTGTGGTCGCTGTCAACTAACACCTTAAATTAATGATAGGAATACCATTTTGGTTCTCGTATATGAGAGACAATTACCCTTGAATCAAAGTACCTGGGGCATGTCAGTTCTGAGAAGAGAGCAATGCCATGAGAGAATTATAACGCAATTCCCATATTCAAGACAAACACTGAGTATGCGAAAAATGAATATATGATTCTGATAACAACCACCAAATACAACAACCAACTATAATAAACAAGACTGATGAAAATATATTACTGTAAAAAAGAAGAAGGTCGAGAGAGTCGCTATCACTGAACTTATGACATTTAAAACTAAATAAAAAAATGTTTATATAAGATAAAAACATTAATTCATTACTTTTTTATATTAGAAACACTGAACTATATAATTTTATTAGATAATAAAAAGGCATATATTGGATTGAAAAAAAATATTTTTTTTTCCTAAAATAGAACAATTAATAAACTTAATTCATTATAAAATAATATGAATTTTTATTTTTCATGTATGGATGCATTATGAATGCATGGTTTTTCTCCGCTTTATTTTAAAAACAAATTCAGTTTTAAAGATGGCCGCTTGTTCGCTGGTTAAATTAAAGAGTAGGTACAACACACAGGTAGAAATTTCACAAGCTTTTTCAAATAGAAAATATTAATCCTGATATTACCTTTTTTTATACATAATAGCATGCCAAGTTTACAAAGATGGCTGTCAAATTAGGATGAATAATCTTAAAAGTTAGGATTCTAAATTTGAATTTATAAATAGAAATTTACAGTAGAACATATACATTAAATATAAGGGTATTCTATTGATATAGCATATGGAAATAATCTTAAGTTAAACCACTTAATATCTAAAATTAATCTCATTATTTTGCGCGGACATAAATTATAATACAATATTCCTTTGATTTTAACAGTAGTCACCTGGAAGTCTTCATATTTTAGAGAGAAAAATCAAACAGAAAAAAAGTCAAACACCAAGAGTACATGAGGCTCAAAATAGACTTGTTTTGAAAAAGCCAAAAGAAACAATATTTATGTTAAAATTAGTAGTAGCAGAGGCCCATTAAAGTATCAGCTGCTAGTCATATTGGAAAGTTTCTTGATAGAAATTTGCTAGCTATACTCTGTACCTGATATAGAACTACATGATGTTACCAAGACACTAAGCTAACTTATCAATAAAGATAACACACAATCGCTTAGTGTTCTAGCAATAATGTTTGATAGCATCGTAACCTTTCTCGATATAATTCAAAATTAATTTGAAGATGGGACATTTTAGATATAGAATCTGAAAAGTTTAAGGTTGTTCTCTCTAGTCTATATTTAGTCAATAGTGGCAAATCTCATCTTTAGACTTCTCCCAGGGGTTTTCCAAATATCTATTGAATCTTATGATTCTAGAGTATCAAATTGCCTTAATTGCAGGAATCGATTTGTTATGCGAAGGATTTTCGCGCGACTCACCTCAACAACCTCCCAGGGTTCTTCCTGTCTCTACCTCACTCCCTGGAATACACAAAGCGCATAGATTAAGCACACATATGTGAATTGAACAGTATATTTAATTTTAGTGTTGTTGAGAATATAATATAGAACACTGAAATGTAAAAAAAACTTTTCTCAAGGAATATATAAATATAGATGATATTTTTTCCTGGGAAGGTTATTCATTTATAAATGCAAAGGTAGCTTCTCCCTTCAATATTAATGTTGAATATACAAGTTGAATATGCGTTTATAAATATAAAACATTTTAACTCAATATCTATTCTAAATAAAAATAAAAAATAAAGTGATAAATATGTTATAACATATAATATGAATGAATTCATTGAGAAGCTTTCAAAAGAAATAAAGGTTTATTTAAATGAGGGTAAAATTCAAGGATGATAAATAAATTGTACCTTGATTTGTTTTTAAAAAGGTTTAGATAAACAAAATAATTCTAAGTGATTTTCTCCTATCTTCTCAATTTAATTTTCAACTTTTTTTTAACCAGCAAAGCCAGATAATATTCTTTACAATCTTTATAAATATCTCATACAACTTATTGAACACATTTAGATCAATGTAAAAGTGTTGGAGATGTTTTATATGGGGGAACCTACCGCGCGGCCCGCAGGCAGCGGGGGACCAGGCGACGCAGCCACCTCCGGACTCGGCCCCGCCTGGATACACCGCGATGTTGTTAATTTAAATATTCTGAATGTTTAAGTCTTTGAACAACTTACCGAGTCACAGGGGCTGGTGCTCCTCCTGGCGCTCTGTAACATAAGATTTGTCTCAATATCTACTTGTAATATCTGATGGTGGGATGTAGGAGTCATCATAAGGTGTCTCACTCTGGTCAGAAGTGGTCAGTGTGACACAGATATTGTCATAGTCACCACAAATATATTACACAGTCCCCATAAAGATGTCATACAGCACTCGACAAGATGTCCCAAAGCCACCACTATGTTATTACTCATTGACAAAGAATGTCACAGGGTTACGAAAATGATGTCCAATAGTCCCCACAATAAGTTTACACGGTGACCACAAATAGGTTCCACAGTCACCACCAAGAGGGCACACACCCCTCAAGATGTCCCACCATATAACCACAGATATTTCCCACAGTGACCACAGGAGTTTTACACCCACACCAAAAAGATGTTTAACAGCTACCAGAATGTCCTACAATGACTACAAAGTGATCACACAAAGTCACAATGAAGATTCCTTCAGTAGCCTCAAAATGACCTAAGGTGACCATAAAGAGGTCACACAGTCACTATAAAAACATCAAATAGAAATAGAATACTTACTCCTCAGCGCCAGGGGGCTCCACTGCAGGCTCCTCTGACCCGAAGGTCAGTGCTGGCGGATGCCACCTATAGCAGCACGTTGAATTGATTACCAACTCCATCGCATCAGCGAAATTTGTATTTACTGAATTAAACCCCTGTACAACATTCGATATAGCACGAACATCTGACAAGTTGATATGACCCAGTATAATCTTCAGTTTATAGAGAAACCGAGGACCCTCCCGTTTTTACAGGAAATAAACCTGAAGTTATTGATGTCGCAAACGATTTCTAAGAGTTCACATTACACACTTAATTTCTATTTATATAGAACGAAAATGGAAGTTACCAACATCAGTGTTAGAATAATTAATACCGCAAACGATTTTTAAAAGTTCACATTACACACTTATTTTCTATGTATTTAGAATTAAAATGGAAGTTACCTATTCATTATTAGAATAATTTTTAACTCCTTGCCAAATGTTTTAATTTTTGTTTGCTCCTGACGAGGACAAAGGAATTTTGTTGAAAAGTCTAGGTAATAAAAAGATTTACTGGCCGAAGTATCTTTAATTTTAAGAATCATTATTAGAGTTAAGAGTTACGATCATTTTTGCTATGATTTGATTAACCAAGGTCTGTCGTTTGAAGTTGATATAATTCGAATAAATAAAATCAAAGCCGCTAAAACATTATAAAATTGTTCTCTCCTTATTTATTTATCATCATTAATTTAAAAACGCCATAATTATGCGTCAATTGGAACTATAAATTTCATATTTATCCAAAGATGAGAAATCATCGAAAAAGGAAGGGTTTTAGGCGTATAAAGTCAAAAGACAGAGTGGATTGAGCTTCTAAGTCACAACCAACTTGAACATCTGGAGAAAGGAAGACTCTGATTTCAAACCAAAATGCATATTTTGTAATCTTAATATTAAAATAATGAAAAGATTTAACTTTAAAAACAAGCATGTACTTGGATATATGAAATCCTATACAGTGTTATTATTAAAGTCATATCACGGAATGTGTTCTTACTCAATGTAGAAAACATTATATGGTAGCGGAACTCCAGCACAAACTATATAATGATTATGGCCTTAATTCATAGCAAGATACCATTGACATAAATAATTCAAGTTCTAAATGAGGTGTATTGTGTGCGGTTGTCACTTTCTCTCTCTTAAAAACCGTTTCGAAATTACTTTATTCCCGACATTTCGGTCATTCACTCCCTCCCTCCTTAAGGTAAATGTGTTACTGAATTCTGCCCTCTAAAAGCGGCGGACGTATTCATATTATTTTTCAAAAATCTCTCAACCAGAGCAAATCTTGCGTTTACAATGATTGCAACTGCTGCTATCAGCACGATATTGATTTTGTGAGCAATTTTTATTATCGAAAATAAATCACAATATAGATCCCAACTGAATTATCCCCAACACACATAACTAGTTATGATATACTAGACCATTTGTCACTTCTACGAACTTTTCAGAATGAATTCCAGGTATGATGTGAATTCATATAATGCAAGAATATTCAAAAGACTGAGCTTCAATGATTTTGGAAAAATAGTAAAATATTAATCAATTTATTCATTATATATTCCAATTAACTTCACCTATATATTCAATCAATCAAATGGAAAGCGATAATTTGGCTAAATTTGAAAATTACAATTTTCACCATCTCTAACATATGATATTTCAATGAGTATTAGCGCAGTATTTTGTAGTATTTTAAAATACAAATTATCATAACGGCTAAACTGATGGATGAATATCTCTCACACACCCAAATATATATATATTTATTCAATAGTAGCGGTTACTACCACCACCAGTAGTGGTTGTATAATTTTGTCATTTGAACAAAAAAAGTATGATAATAATTAAAATTATATTTTCACGAATAAGCTTTTTTTTGCACAAGAGAACCTGATGGTGTTTCTAGTGTAACTTTTCATGCTGAACTCAAAATTCTAATCAGAAATTTCCCATCACCCATGGTTTTTGCCTGATGGTATATTTTTAGTATTGGGATAAATACAGTAATAAATGCTTGTATATATGAATATATATGCCATAATAAATGAAACTGCTTTTGAAAAAGATAGAATATGAAAGATACGGTTGGAAAATATGCAGCGATTTGAAAGTCGTTGCTCTCTTGCGTGGATTACAGCTTGGATATACAAAATTTTGTTGTTTTCTGTGTGAGTGGGATAGCAGAGATAGGGAAAGGCATTACATAAAAAAAATCTGGCCAAACCGTAAAATCTTTACTCCAGGATATAAAAATATTGCAAATCTACCCCTGATCGATTCAGAAAATATTTACTTACCACCATTACATATTAAACTGGGATTAATGAAGAACTTTGTCAAGGCAATGGATCGAAATGCCAGTGGATTTGCCTACCTAAAACAAAATTTTCTAGTATAAGTGAAGCGAAGATTAAAGAAGGCATTTTCGTTGGGCCTCAGATTCGAGAATTGCAGCAGGATGGAAATTTTCAAAATAGTTTGAATGAAGTTGAAGCAGCAGCATGGTATACCTTTAGAAAGGTTTGCAAAATCTTCTTAGGAAGTGTCAAGGTTAAAAATTACCGAGACATAGTTAATGATCTGTTGCTTTCCTACAAGGCACTGGGATGTAACATGTCCCTAAAGATCCATTTCCTGCATTCACATCTAGATTTCTTTCCAGACAATCTTGGCGCAGTTAGGGATGAGCATGGTGAGAGGTTTCATCAAGATATATCAAGCATGGAGAAGCGGTACTAAGGTAAATGGAGTCCCGCTATGCTTGCCGACTACTGCTGGACACTCAAGAGGGATCTACCACAAGCAAAGTATAGAAGAAAATCCACTGTCACTGCTTTTCAATAAATAAATATGTTTCGTTCATATATGCCTATATATTAACAATATTTCCAAATTTCAAGTAGGTGTATCTCAGAAATATTGCGTAATAGAAAAAAAACTAATGGTATATTTGGATTCAGGACATGTAGATAAGATGCTATTTCTTTGTGGACAAAGAAAAATATTTTTTGATAAACCAGTGTAATGTAATAAGGGTTGTGCAAAACTGTATTTATCCCAATACTGAAAAAAGACCGTCACGCAAAAACCATAGGTGATGGGAAATTTCTGATTAGATTTTTGAGTTCAGCATGAAAAGTTACACTAGAAACATAATCAGGTTCTCTTGTGCAAAAATCTTGTTGACCAGTGTTATTCACATAAATTGAATGGAAGTTCTGTAAATATTTGAATTACTTCGCCAAAATGGTTTTTCTCACTTCATAATGGCACTAGGTTCTACCTAGATATGTACATTTGAGCTTTATATGATATAAATACCTCAACCTTTTAAAAAACATGATTTGAGGACATAGTTTCTTCTTATATTCCTTTTTTATAACAATTCCAGGTACTAGATATTGTTACACCAGGTTGCGGTTTGGCAGACTCTTTAACCTTGATTCTCTCCTCAGAGCTGTCTTGGATCTTTCCAGAGCGTGTTTCATCATACTAAGAGTTCATATAAAGGAATAATAAGATAACTCTATTTCAAGTAGCCTCCAGAATCATTTATTTTTTCTCACATAAAGTGATCTGTAGTAACAGTGTGCCAAAAATACAAATGGTGAGTCAATGATACATAATCTATTTATAATACATATTATGTTTATTAATATAAATACATATTGAATTTAAAATATATGGAAAATAATATTACGAATTAAAATAAAATAGGTGCATTAGCCATGATGCAACAATATACAGGCATTGGAATGACATTTATTTGCCATGACATTTGGTTTTTAAAAATTATTTCGCAAAATATATAAACGTATATAACGAAATTATAACACTCTTTTGAATTTTAGATTAAAATGGCATATATATTGGATCAAAATAAATCTTTCAAATATTTATTTAATAATGCGGGTTTTGTGTGTGTGGCTATTTATAAAACATTTATCTAACGTTTTATTTTGTTATTTATTTTTCATAACTAATATGAAAATAAGTTTTATTATCAAATTTTTAAAATTTATTTTGAGAAATAGACTAGAATGCATGCTTTTTTTATAAAATGAATTTATTTTTGATGTTATATATATATATATATATATATATATATATATATATATATATATATATATATATATATATATATATATAAATGACTATATATTTTATATAAACGATTGAGTAAAAAAATCAATGGATATTTATTATATAGTTTTAATAATTTCGAAATAAAACTATACATTTATTTTTATATATATTTTAAATATATATATATTACAAAATTATATTTTTCATTATAAGAAATGAGAATCAAAAGTCCAACATCACCAGCAAGTGCAAGTGACCAAACGGGGCTCAGGCATATTTGTAGGCGCAAAAGTCGAACTGCTTTTCACATATGTAGACATTTGGTGCACTTACAGTAAAAGCAGTCGTCAACTTATTCCCACCATGATTATCATGGCCTGTACCCACGTGTACTAGGGATAATAAAATATTATAAGAAATGAAATCATTATCTAAGTTAAAATAGTTTCCAAAGGAACACAAATACCACTACCACATTTTGTAATAAAAATAAAATATATTTGTTAGATATTGTTGAAATTGCCAATTTTAGAATATTTCAACTATGTGAAACTCTGTAATAGTTTGCATATTGTTATAGTATTGTCTATGCTAATATTCTGCTTATATGTATCAGCTTTGTTGGTTTGTTGAGATTGGCTAGCGGTTATTGGATAGGGCAGGCCGCTGATAGGCTGCTGATGTACATATAATTTGATCTCTTGTACTTATTTTATTGTTTTATACCTTCAAGTAATAAAGGATCTTCGTAATTATCACAGCGTTCTTTCTCATCTACGAATCTATAATTTTTCCCAACAGATACATATGCCTATCAAAATTTGGAGAATTTCGTGGTTGAGGTAATATTTATTTTCAAAATGATTGAATGAACTTTGAAAGTGATTTTATTTTTGAAAACATTTATTAATTCTAACGAGAGTTGAAATTCTTCTCCTTAAAATGAGCCTTCATTTTTAAATGTCATGTAAGAAATTATTCAGCAATATATATTCTTATCAATTTGAAAATTATGGGTCGTCAAATTTGGTATATATCTTTTTCTGTTGAGGAATATTAATAACGATTGCATTATATTATCAGTACAACATGATACCACAAATTTACAGAAATATATATTTCAAGATAAAATTATATCAAAAAGTATTTCCTTTTCTTAAATATTATTTTTTTTATTTATATAATTTATAGACTTTTTTTTCAAAAATTGGGAACTAAGCAATTTCGAGGGAGGATTATTAAAATAAAAATATTTTTAATATATAATATTTTCTTCACTTATATGAACCAAAATATCCACACTTGATTCTATGTGCTTGGATATGACTGTTATTGCAAAGAATTTGAAAGTCTTTTGTCAATCATTTTGTAGGACTTCATAAATGATTTTTAGGAATATATTAAAGTGTAAAAAATTGTAGAATCGATGAGAATAGGAGAGAAATCAATTCGATATATAATTAATGTATAAATAAACAACATTTACTTGAAGTATACCTTCCATTTAAGAAACTTGTCACAAAAACATGGATATTCCTGGTTTCTCCTTGCAGTTACCGTGTTCAACAGTTTATGTCAGCTCAAACTGAGAAAATCAGGATTTTCATATAATTGTCGCTCAAGAGATTAGCTTCAAGAAGTTTCAGGTCTTTAATGACAGACTACACTGGATGGTTACATTAATTCATTTGCTCAGCATGAAGTTGTCAATAGATTTTATTATTCAATATATCACCATCATATCTACATTGGTTCCAAGAAGAATGTTGAGGTGAACTCACCCAGGCAAACTTGTGGGCAGAGGAGGGATCAGCCAGTATCCACCTTTCTCAAAGTGGTACTCCTCTTTCCTATCTAAGTAGGTGACGATCAGCTTTTCTTTGAAAAGCAAAAGTTGCCATCCATTAGGGAGCTTTAGGCATAGCCATTGCACTTTGTGGATAATAGACTTTCTGTCTTTAGGTTTTCTTTGGAAGCACATGTTTGCTTTTTAATCTCTCAGTTAGCTTATTTATTTTGAATGAAATGGCTTTGTCCATTGTTGGGTCCCAGGAGGTTTCGGCAGGGTCTGAAACATACGGATTGATTCATATATGTGTTTTTGTATATATACTCAAATTGAACATTACAACATGGAAATACAACCTAGAGAGTTTAGAGTAGATGGTCCGTTATTAAAAATTCAAAGATGACGTTATCATTGGATAAATTAAAGTTAATTTTATTGATAGCTCAAAAAAGGTAGAATGGTAAAATTCTCATCGATATAAAATATTCAGAAATATGAAAAGTATAAGAAACCTTTCTTTCTCTCTCTTCTACATGGTGAAAACATATGGTAAAAACTTTAGGTTCCCAGAGAGAGAGAGAGAGAGAGAGAATTTAGTTTCTCTGAAATATCTGAAACGAATTTTGGCATTCTACGGTTAGCACAGAAGCCTGATTTCATATTACATTTATTAGTTGCTCTACTTATGACAACAAATATTTGAAATTAGCAAATTGCCTAGTTCAGTTATTTATAGCGTTTATTTTTAAATTATGGAATAGAATTTCCAAGAGTACCAAAATCTGTATCTCCTCGATACTTCAAGCTGGTATTGAGGGTGTCTATAACTTCTGGGGAAAATAATTGTCATTATAGTTTAATAGCTACCGTGCTTTATTCTCTTAGTGGTTCAAGTTAAATATTCCTGAAGGGTGGTTACTGATTACTTATTTTATTGCAAATTAAACCACATGTCTGCACATATGGAAGGTATGTTAAGGTAAATGACAAAATACTTATGAAGAAAATCAATATTAGTTGCAGCCTGTTCATTATTACTATCTATAAAGTAATCTATCGAGAGCACGCACTCTTCAATTGTCCTTCTTACTAGTAGGATACCACCGGGAGAACTGGCAAACTCTTTGACATTAACACTACGGAGGTAATCAAGAGAATCATTAATCTATATACGAGGTGTGTTCAGAAAGTATCGCGACTTTTGAATTTTCGCGGGTTACGTATATTCGAATTTCGATCTTTTTGTGGCTTTATGTTGGTACTCATGTCTCTCACTTATGCCGACAAGCTCGGCCATTTTGAATGTTCACTTAATTGTTGACAGCTGCTTTGCTTGCAGGTGTTTTGAATCGTCTTCGATTTTTACCTATTAAAAAAATGGATCAAAGAACCTGTATAAAATTTTGTGTAAAAAACTAAATTAAGTGCGCGGATGCATTCCGAATGTTGACTGTGGAATACGGAGAAGCTACCTTGGACCGAAGCAATGTTTATCGGTGGTAAAAAATGTTCTCAGAAGGCCGAGAAGATGTGAACGACGAAGAGCGTGCCGGACGCCCGAGCACTTCAACAACAGACGAAAAAAATAATGAAGTGGAGAAAATGATATTGGCCAATCGTCGAATCACCGTTATAGAAGTTGCTGAGGACCTAAACATATCGATTGGCTCATGTCATTCGAATTTTATCAATGATTTGGGCATGAGACGGGTCGCCGCGAAATTCGTACCAAAATTGCTCAATTGCGACCAAAAACAGCATCGCATGAACATTGCTAATGAGATGTTGGACTCTGTCCGCGACGACCCAAATTTGCTCCAGATGGTCATAACTGGTGACGAAGCGTAGGTTTATGGTTATGACGTGGAAACCAAAGCTCAATCATCTCAATGGAAGCTGCCGCACGAACCAAGACCGAAAAAAGCGCGCCAAGTTCGGTCGAATGTGAAAGTTTTGCTGACAGTTTTCTTCGATTGCAGGGGCGTGGTGCATCATGAGTTCTTGCCACAGGGTAGAACGGTCAATAAGGAATATTACCTGCAAGTTATGAGCAATTTGCGCGAAGCAATCCGCCAGAAACGCCCGGATTTGTGGAAGAACAAAAATTGGCTTTTGCACCACGATAACGCCCCTGCTCACACATCGTTGCTTGTGCGCGCCTTTTTGGCCAAAAACAACACACTAATGATGCCGCAGCCACCGTATTCCCCAGATCTGGCCCTGGAGAGGCTAGATTAACCAAATCTAGCTAAGCTCCCCTGCGGCGCCACCGCCGGTGAGAAGCGGTACGCCTCCTGAGTTGGTGACGCAGAATCAGAGGTGGTGCGCATGCGCGGCGGAAAAAAGAAGCAGTAGAAAGAACTTTTACCAAGAAGAAAAAGCGACGCCATTTTAACGCGCGTCATATTTAATCCTTATGTTTTAATTAAAGTACCTAAATTTAATCCAATGTTAATCTTAAATTATCCAAGTTAAGTTACACTATTTTGAACATATATTTAAGCAAGTTTTTCTACCAAAATGTTTATAAATAGTGTTTTTATTTACCGATAAGTTTTATTACATCTAAGTTTTTTATCTAAAAGTTTGAATACCAACAAGTTTTTTTATCTATAAGTGTCATTATCACTAAGTTTATTATCTTAAAGATTATTTATCAAAAGAAAGATTTTCTACCTATTAATTAAGCACAAGTCAAAGTTATTTTTATCATTTATCTACATCATAATTTTGGTCTTTCGAGCCGGATAATTATTGACGACCTATTGGATTAAAGAAATAAATAAAGATGCCTAAACAAACAAGTAAAGTTACATCTAAAAAATTATATTTCGAAATATCGAAGCTTGATGACCTAAAGATCGAATTAGAAAATGTAGAACCTCAAAGTAAAGGTTATTTAAAGGTACAACTGGATAATATACACAAAATTAAAGAAAATATTGAAAATTATATGATTGCATTAGTTGATTCTGATGAACATGAATCACATATACCTATGTATAAAGAAGCTAATAAAGATATAACTGAATTACAATCTACTTTATTAAATTATTTAGAATTAAAAGAAAATATAAATACTAAGATAGAAGAAACTAAAATTAATCTCTCTAAGTTTTCTCTACCCTCTTTTAAAGGTGATCTTGATCAATGGTTGGATTTTAAGACCACATTTGAAGATACCATTATGAACAATTCATCATTAAATAATATTCAAAAGTTTAAATATCTACAAAGTTCTCTTTCTGGAGATGCAGCTAGCATAATTAAGGGTTTTACTTTAACTCCTGACACTTTTGATAAAGCTTGGCTTGCTCTCAATGAAAGATATCACTGTACAAGAGACCTAGCCTATAAATACTGTAACAATATACTGAATATCAAGTATATAAAAGTAACCAACTCAAGGAATATTATTGAACTAATTGATACTGTTAAGTTGAATTTAAGAAATTTAGAATTGTTAGGAATTAATGAAGAACAATTAGGAAACATGCTTCTCACTACTTTTATTTTAAAGAAAATTGATAGCAACATGAACAAGGACTTTGAACTTTCATTAAAGGAAAATACATTTCCTATTCTTCAAGACTTATTAACATTTTTAGAAAAGCATAGAAAGGGATTGGATCACATTAATGGAAAAAATATATCAAAAAGAAGATAATGTTAGGAAGACCTTTAAAACTTATCAAGTAAATACTAACATAATCAAATGCACCTATTGTAATTCATCTTATAAGTTAAGTACCTGCCAAGAATTTGCTAAGTTATCTTTAGATGATAGAATCAAATTTGTAAGAAGCAAAAACCTTTGTATAAACTGCTTAGGTGTAAATCATTATGCCAATAATTGTAAAATAAGTGCCACTTGTAAAGTCTGCAACAGAAAACACCATACTACCCTTCATCATTATAATTTTCAAAGACGGCAAGGTCCTATTTCAACTACCAACATCAAGCTAATACAAGTGAAGAACAAAACCGGCATCAGACAGTGAACCACACAGTTCTATCTAACAATACTTCAATCTTAGAAACAAATATTTTTCTCTCCACATCCTTAATAAAAGTTTTTAACTCAAATAATGATGAGCTAATGTGCCGAGCCCTGATTGATTCGGGTGCTCAAAAATCATTAATAACTAAGACACTTGCAGACAAATTAAATATAACTCAAGAACATACAAAAGTAAAAATTGCAGGATTTAATTCAACCATGCAATCACAAGTTAATAAGATAATAAAAATAGAACTTTCTTCCATTTATGATCATTTCAAGTTTGAAACTAAAGCTCTAATTGTTAAAGACTTATCGAACAAAATACCTAATTTTTATACGCATAACCCAGTTTGGCCTCATTTTAATAATTTGAAACTTGCTGATCCTGAATTTTATATTCCTAGGCCTATAGATATAATTATAGGAGCTGATTTATATTTAGATCTTGTTGAACCAGGTTTGATTAAGGGTCCAAGAGATGCACCCTCAGCTATGAATTCAAAGTTAGGTTGGATCATTTCAGGTAGATCAAATATGCCCAATAACACTACTAGCACATCCATTCAACAAATACATGTTAATCATTCTTCAGCTGAACTAGATGATATTGTTAAAAAATTTTGGGATGCGGAAAGCATTACTACGCACAAGGAAGAGTTGAGCACAGAAGAATTAGAATGTGAGAATATATTTAGAACTACAACATTCAGAGATGAAAATGGGAGATATGTAGTTTCATTGCCATTTAAGCTTAACTATAATAAAATTAATTATCAATTAGGAGATTCAAAATCTCAAGCCTTAAGAAGATTCCTTTCTTTGGAAATACGCTTCCATCAAAACCCTGTTTATTCACATCATGTGAGAGAATTTATGCAGGAATATCTTAATCTTGGCCATATGGAAGTTATCAATGAAATTGAACCAGAGCAACCATCTCATCAAGTATATTATATGCCCTATCATGCAGTATTAAGAGATCAAAGTACAACAACAAAACTCAGGGTGGTGTTCGATGCATCGGCAAGGACTAGCACTGGGTTATTATTAAATGACTTACTTTATTGTGGTCCTGAACTACAAGAAGATATCTTTGACATATTAATAAAGTTTAGAACCTATTCAATAACACTTACTGCTGACATTGAAAAAATGTACCGGCAAATAAGGTTAAACCCTGCTGATTGTTGTTTTCAAAGAATTTTATGGCGAGCATCTCCTAACGAACCAATCAAAGATTACCAATTAGCAACAGTGACTTACGGCACAACCAGTGCACCATACCTAGCTATGAAGACCTTGAAAACATTAGCTCATGATGAACAAGAACAATTTCCTCAAGCATCTAAAGCAATTTTAACCAATTTTTATGTAGATGATATGCTATCAGGAGCAAATTCTGTAGAAGAAGCTAAAGATCTTATTATCCAGTTGAATCAAATAATGAGGAGAGGAGGTTTTCATTTAAGAAAATGGGCCTCAAATGTTCCAAAAGTCCTCGAAGCACTTCCAAATGAAGATAAATATAATATCAGTATGGTTCCAATTGAAAAATACTTAACTATAAACCTACTAGGACTTATCTGGAATATAACTAAATATGTTTTTCAAGTTAAGGTACAAGATACCATGGATGTAAAAACAAAAAGGCAGTTGTTATCAGTAATAGCTCAATTTTTTGATCCCTTAGGAATTATATCTCCTTCCATAATTTTACTCAAAATATTAATGCAAGATGCTTGGAAGCTCCAACTGGATTGGGATGATTATCTACCTGATGATATAGTAAACCTATGGGCTCAGTTTAAAAAAGAAATTGGATATTTATCTCAAGTTATGATCCCCAGATATTTAGCTATTATTCCTAAAGAGAATGAAGTCCGGATGCAACTTCATGGGTTCGCTGATGCTTCAGCTAAGGCTTATGCTGCAGTATGCTATCTGAGATGTGAAACACAGAATGATGTGAAGATCCAGCTTCTAGCAGCCAAAACAAGAGTTGCATCACTCAAGGCCCCTACTCTTCCATGCTTAGAACTCTGTGCAGCTCATCTGTTGAGTCAACTAGTTGATTCAATTAAGTTAACACTTCCATTCCAGATAAAATAGACTTTTCTTTGGACAGATTCTAAAATCACTTTGTGTTGGATACAATCCAATCCTTCAAAATGGAAGGTTTACATATCAAACAGAGTTGAGAAAATTCAAAAAACTTCAAGAGTTGATCAATGGCATCATGTTCCAGGAGTTGAAAATCCAGCAGATTGTGCAAGCAGGGGAATACTGCCAAGTAAGCTTGTTGATCACCATTTATGGTGGAATGGACCTTCCTGGTTGACTACATTTGATTCAAAAATATTAAGCAATAAGGCATCAGTGGTTGAAGAAAGTGAAATTGTGCAATCATACGGAGAACTAATTCAAACACTATTCAAGTGCGGAAGATGTCAAATCACATAGTTTACCCAATTCTATTACAAGATTTTCTTCTTATAGCAGAATGAAAAGAACTCTAGCATGGTGCTTAAGATTTATTAATAATTATAGGTATCCATCCAATAAGTTTAGTGGAACTTTGACAACCAAAGAAATTAGATCATCAGAGTTAAAAATAACCAAAGTTGTCCAAGAATGTTATTTCTCAGTTGAAATTAATGCCCTTTTAAGTTCCAAAAGCACTACCAAAGACCAACAAACTTTTATGTTTGAATCCATTTATTGATCAAAATGGCATTCTAAGAGTTGGAGGACGGCTTAAATTGTCTTCTCTGTCTGAATTCCAAAAACATCCGATAATTCTTCCGCCCAAGTCACATGTAACTGAACTCATCATAAGACAATGTCACCAGGAGCATTTTCATTCAAGTTTCAACTTAACCTGCTCAATTTTAAGGAGAACATATTGGATAATTAATGGAAGATCTTTTGTTAAACAAATTTTGAAAATTGTGTTCAGTGTTTCAAAGTCATTGCCCGGCCTAATACACAACTAATGGGTGAATTGCCATCTTCAAGAACAACCTATATTAGGTCCTTTGCAAGAACAGGTGTTGACCTAGCAGGTCCAATACTGACAAAACCCAGATTACCAAGATCCCGAGTTAAACTAAAATCTTATATTGCCCTTTTCGTATGTTTTGCAACAAAAGCGATTCATCTTGAATTAGTGCCAGATCTTTCAACTGGTTCATTTATCGCAGCATTAAGAAGATTCACATCAAGACGAGGTACTCCCTCAGATATATATTCTGACAATGGAACCAATTTTAAAGGATCAGCTAAATTTCTCAATGAACAATATGCATTTCTACATGCTTCTGAAATACAAGATTACATAACATATTCAGAGATTAATTGGCATTTTATGCCTCCCCATGCACCCCATTTTGGGGGAATCTGGGAATCAAACATAAAATCTGTAAAAATGATACTCAAGAAAGTTATTGGATCATCACTGTTAACCTTTGAAGAACTCACAACCTTTCTCACCCAGATTGAAGCAACACTAAATCAAAGACCATTAATCCCCTTAAGAGAAGATCTTAATGATCTTGAAGCTCTAACTCCAGCACATTTCCTTTCAGGCCCAAGCACATTTAACTTACCAGAAACAGACAACCAGCAAGCAAATTTAAGTATTAACCTATCTTCAAGATGGAAACATATCCAAGAATTAAAAAAAATATTCATTTTGCGTTGGAAAAGAGAATATGTCATGAATATCCAGAAAAGAGGAAAGTGGAAATCAGCCAAACCAAATGTAAAAATTGGATATTTAGTCTTGATCATGGAACAAAGCATCAGTTCTCCTTCATGGATTCTTGGTAGAGTATCAAAAACCTTCCACGGTCCAGATATGCTGGTCAGAACTGTAGAATTGCGTACAGGTAAAGGACTACTTCGTCGTCCAGTGAACAAGGTAGCTGTTTTGCCTGTGCAGAGTGATTTGACCCTAACCACAGGCCCGGCCGGGAGTATGGAGAGGCTAGATTAACCAAATCTAGCTAAGCTCCCCTGCGGCGCCACCGCCGGTGAGAAGCGGTACGCCTCCGGAGTTGGTGACGCAGAATCAGAGTCAGAGGTGGTGCGCATGCGCGGCGGAAAAAAGAAGCAGTAGAAATAACTTTTACCAAGAAGAAAAAGCGACGCCATTTTAACGAGCGTCATATTTAATCCTTATGTTTTAATTAAAGTACCTAAATTTAATCCAATGTTAATCTTAAATTATCCAAGTTACACTATTTTGAACATATATTTAAGCAAGTTTTCTACCAAAATGTTTATAAATAGTGTTTTTATTTACCGATAAGTTTTATTACATCTAAGTTTTTTATCTAAAGGTTTGAATACCAACAAGTTTTTTTATCTATAAGTTTTATTATCACTAAGTTTATTATCTTAAAGATTATTTATCAAAAGAAAGATTTTCTACCTATTAATTAAGCACAAGTCAAAGTTATTTTTATCATTTATCTACATCAGGCCCCCTGCGACTTTTTCTTGTTCCCTAAACTGAAGAGGCCCATGAAAGGACGACGTTACGCTAAGCTTGACGAGATAGAGACGGCATCAAAGGAGGAGCTGAAGTGCTTCGAAGATTGGAAAAACCGTTGGCACAAGTGTATAATATCTCATGGGGATTACTTTGAGGGGACAAAATAGGTATTTATGAATAAATAAATAATTTTTGAAAAAACACAAAAGTCGCGATACTTTTTGAACACACCTCGTATAGGCATATACACTGCGTGACATTGAAAATGGAACACCAAGAAATAGTGGCCAGAAAATTATGCAAATTTCAGGGTAGACGCGCCTAACCGAGTTATGCAAATGATGTAAAATGCGCAGCTCTCGTGCGCACATGGAGTAAGATATAAGGGAAGGAACTTGCAGAAAGGACAGTATTCGTGTCGTTATTTCTTCAAGGAAAATCATTGTAGAAATTTTTTTCTTGTGTCAAAAGACACGTGTAATAACAGATAATGCCAGGTAATCGTAAACGGAGGCAGTTCAAGCAGACAGACGCTTTTACGAGGGGCATGGTGATCGGACAGAAAAGGGCAGGTTGGTCCATACGTCAAATCGCAGCTGATACACACCTTGGTGCGTCCACGGTGCACCGACTGTGGAGAAGATGGTTGGAACAAGTAAATGTGGCAATTTATAGGAATGCCGGTGCAACCAGAGTGACGTCAGCACGTGTGGATCGGCGTATCCTTCGACAAGCAGTGGCGGCCCCACAAGCCACTTGTACCGGCATCCTGCAACATGTGCAAGACACCTTAGATCATTCCATCTCGACCAGAACCATTTCCCGTCGATTGGTTGCTAATGGCTTGCACTCATGCCGTCCGCTAAGAAGACTGCCATTGACCCCACCGAATAGGCGCCAACGTTTGGAATGGTGCCGGGCTAGATCGACGTGGATGACGGAATGGCACAGGGTCGTGTTCTCAGATGAGTCGCGTTTCTGCTTGTCCAGTGATAGTCGCCGTGTATGCGTGTGGCGTCGACGTGGAGAAAGGTCCAATCCGGCAGCAATTGTGGAACGCCCCACCGTGCGACAACGTGGAATCATGGTTTGGGGCGCAATCGCGTATGATTCCAGGTCACCCTTACTTCGTATTCAGGGCACTATGACGGCCCAACGATACGTTGATGATGTGCTGCGACCGGTGACACTCCCCTACCTTCAGGGGGTACCCAATGCCCTTTATCAGCAGGATAACGCCCGACCGCACACTGCTCGCATTAGCCAACAAGCTCTGCAAGATGTACAGATGCTTCCCTGGCCACCGTACTCTCCTGATCTCTCACCAATCGAGCACGTCTGGGACATCTTTGGACGCCGTTTGCATGCCTTGCCACAGCCGCGTTCAGAAGACGAACTGTGGCAAATGGTTGAGAGGGAATGGAGAGCCATCCCTCAGGACGCCATGCGTACTCTGATTGACTCTCTACCTAGACGTGTTGCTGCGTGCATCGCCGTCTGCGGTGGTCCTACTTGCTACTAAGCCGACGCCGTTCTCGCTCTGTATTGTGACTATCATTTTGAAATAAAGATCACTTATTGTTCGTCCCTGTCTCTCTCTGTCTGCCGAGTTTCATCACTTTCTGGCCACTATTTCTTGGTGTTCCATTTTCAATGTCACGCAGTGTATATCAAACAGGGTTTTAAACCTTTATGGAAATATCCTTAACAGAAGAGAGAGATAGAGGCATTGTATTCATCTCATCAGTTTCAGCATATTGATCGCAATAACCAAAGTTTCACAACTATTACCAAATAAAATTTTAAGCCAAAGCCAAACAATCCTTTAATTTAATTTTTGGATTCGACCTGTCGCTGGTGGGTCGTTCCCGCACGGCTAACAGCTTTGTCCTGGGATTCATCTTGCACCGCCTCCAGGGCTACCTTCCACCTGACACCACCATCGGCGGCTGGTGCGCTCCATATGGAGTACGAGCCGAGTCTCGTGGCTCGCCTGGAGTATCCTGGCTTGCCCAGTCTATTAAGGTGGCGTCAGCTTGCTTGACACTGCGGGCCAGTTTCGGCTTGCCTGTCTGAAGGGAGTCCAGACCTTATTGCGTGGGGCCGCCAAGGACTACTTTTGGCAGGTCCGCAGTTGGGCCTGGCTGACACCTCCGGCTCTTGACGTCTGGCTATTGCCGAGAAGTAGGAGACTACTGAGACTCTGGGAGGCCGCCTCAAGCGTCATTGAGCTGGACCACCGGGTTTTTCATCTCGCCAGCCTGAGGTCCCTGCGTCTTCGAGGCGACAACAGGGACCTGATGGCTCCCGGGCGCTGGCTACGGGCGAATGTCTTTGACTTCTTCGATGGCGCCCCTGCCGTAGCGGACTCAAAGTGGACCGCGCTCCTGGACGCACAGCGCCTGGTGCCTTCTGCAAGCGTCTCCTGCAATAAAACGCTAACTCTTGCTATAATGTGGAGCACGATGCGGAGACTATCGTCTTGCGGGGATCGACTACTCGAATTACCCGCCTCAACAACCAGCAGGCGCGACATTCACTTGACTCGGCACGACTGCAGGCGCATCCTGTTGCCGAGCTGGCTGTGCGGTGGAGCCTCACCGAGGATGTGCCCCGCTCCATCTCCTGGGCTGACCTGCGTCGCAACTGCTTCTTGGAAAACGACGCAGATGTCGCCCTACGACTGGCGCTCTATGCCCAACATCATATTGCCTCGAGACGTGTCTCCTGTGGGTTCAGCGATGGGTCGCTGACCCATATATACTGGAGTTTCAGAGTCGTGCGACTTCTGCTCCGGGAGGTGTTCACCTTTACGAAATGCCCCTGGATCTGCAGGCCTGGCTCTTCAGCGTCGGCCTCCATCCCGAGACAATGAAGCTGAAAAGTTTGGCGAAGGCTACCATCTAAAAGTTCCATCTTGGTCTTGAGTTGGGTAACGCCAGCCATCACCTCGAGCTTCCCACTCTGTGGGAAAGAACTCTCGCAGTCCATTGGTGTCGGAGTCTTTCCCGCGTTGGGCGCTACCAATGAAGACTTTGTATATATTTTATATAAATGTATATTAAATATTTTAAAAATATATTTATATATTTTTTATTCATTCATATATTATTATTCAACCTGATTTATTTATATTTATTCGATTTTTATTTAATCTCATATAATCTCATATGAACGATATAATAGAAATAGTTTCAATCTCAATCTTTCTCTCGCGCTCTCTTACCCCACCGTCCTGACGTTTTCTTTAACGTTATTTTTTAACTCTAAAAAGAACGGATTCGAATTCTTTTTGATTTAATTAAATATGATGGAGTTGTCCAACTTCTTTGGAGTATTGGCGAAATGCCTGATGAATGAGATGCATAGCTGTGCGACCTATTTACCTGTATTTATCAATATTTCTTAATTATTTATATTCAAGTTTAAATTATAATCATCGAAACTTGCACACTGTTCAACATATTTATAATCGCAAGGGAACTTTTCGAGCATTGACGTATACTTTTTAAAGAGAACGTTGCATATACATATGTTCACAAGTTGATTCAATAATAAAATAAATGAATAAAGAAATAAAGATAAAATACCATATACTTTCTAACATACATTTAAACAAAGGCAGATGCCTGAAGAGTTTGAATATATATCAAAAACACACATACATATATAACAAAACAGGCCTAAGAGATCCATAATAGAAAGCCTGTAAATATTGTTTCCCATCAATATAACAAAAGAGAATAATCTACCCCTACTGAGTAACCATTCAGAAAGAAAATAGCTAAATAACAAGAAATACGCGATCTGATTTTGAAATAAAAGTTGTTCACCTAGTAATAGAAAGTTGGTATACGGAGAGAAATAACTGAAATTTATTTATTTATGCTTATGAGGTGATACAGCAACGTCTTTACAATAAGAGAGGAGACAAAATGAATCAAATCTAGAAAAAAGAAGTGAGGACTTCTCGGTCATTAAAGTCTGTGAGGCAAGGCCTTCAGCCAGTTCAGGGCTTCCGGGGAGACAGAGTGGAGATTGGAGATTCCTCCATTGAATTTGTACAGCGGGCAGTCATCTAGTATATGGGACATTGATTGTGGGACGTTGCAGGCACAATTTGGATCTTTGGTGTAGCCCCATAACTTCATCAGCTCTGCACACCTTCCCTGTCCTGTCCTAAAGCGGTTTAGAAGCACCCATTCTCGTCGAGGGAGGGAAAAACCTGGGATCTTGACACTTGGGCTTGTGATGAGGTTCTTGTTTGGGATATCGGAGCTGATCCAGGAATTTGTCCATGCTTCTGAGATATTAAAATTTTGGGAGAGAAGTTGGTTTCCTCTGGACCATATCGGATTCCTTGATTTTAGTCTATGTTTTGGGGGAGACTGTAGGATTGGGTTAATTTCGAGGTCGGGTGAATCCAAGAGTTTTTGGTACATTTTCTTGGTGGCTTCCTTTCTGCGTAGCTCAGGCGGAGAGATAACTGAAATGTTTACTCACCTTTTTATCATAGTTATCCCAAATTTGGAGGTGGTTAGAATCCACGGAAATCTTCAGTCAATGAATAATTTGAATTCTTCTAACTGTTGTTTGAAATTTAAGCTTCCTGCATGAATTTAGCGATTCCGTGGGACTGCTGGGATTCCATCAGCTCTGTCGTCCTGGGAAGTGTCAGACATGGCAGAGCTTGTCGCAGCATTTCAGATGGACTTGTGGTGTAGCCAGGATTAGCTTCAAACCCAGCGAGTTCCAATAAAAGTTATTAAAATGAATTTCTTTCAAACTTTATAGTAGGCGCGCTATAGACACGCGACCTCTATGTGCTGAAATGAATTTTCATCTCTTTGGGTTTATCTTTAACTCCAAAAGCTGAATATTTTTATATATTTAAAAACACCAGAAGTTTTTCATGTATGCATCTTTGTTCCATGTTGGCTTTCAAATGGTGTAACTAATTTTATGGCGGAATTTAGTATACCAATATAAAAAAGAAGGATATCCACAATTTCAATTTTAGAACATTTAGATAAATAATAAACTAAAATGTACATTTTTCTCTTTCGAAAGCGCAATAAAAGAAGAAGAACAATTTCTACATCGTAATTGGCAGCATATATTCCCGAATGAATTACCAGTCTACATTATGTTTTAAAGCTATATAAATACCTATCTTTACCTATTCAAAGGGAATTTTAAGATATCTTTCGAATAAAACATGTAAAATTGTATATATTCAATTCTTAGTATTTTAATTTGTTTGTTGTTTTGTTTATTTCCTCTGTAATAGGCCCAAATATTTCGATATCGCGCCTTGTATAAATTAATAAAATTAAAAAATAAAAACTTTGATTAATAGAGAAATATATTCGAAATTTCAAATGGGAGTGTGTGGTTATTTTCATCTATTTTTTGATAACAGTTGATATTTTATAATATATTTAAAGCAGGTTTTATTATCCCGATAATCCTTCCGTGATTTCATCAAAAGGTTTATTTGCATATTTACGAAGAGAAGATATAATACAAATAATTGAATTTCTTCACAACTGATATAATCAAATATATATTTGTATTGGGTAAATTAATATTTTGTTTGAAATATTCATTGTAACGGTTATCATTTTTATATTAAGAGTAATCAATAATTATTATCAACACACATTAATCATTATTTTTTTTGTTATTATAAGAGGTTTTAGTGTCTCAATATATTTTGTAAGATGTTGAGCAGAACAAATGTCCAAAGTTTCAGCCGATATATAAAGTATCTGATAAAAAAGGTGAGGAGATTTCTTATATCAACCAGTTTTTTTTTTCAAATAATTAATAATACCACACAAAATTTTAAAAATAATATATCGAATTTCGACTTAATATTTCGTCACAATATTTAGTTTTAATCGCAGTATTTTATATGAATTTTATAATCTTGATCATATTATCAGATTAATATGTTATTTTCTCACTACTACTATTGCAATACTTTGTGTTGATACTACTACTACTAATATTACTAATAATTAAATATATATAATAAAATATTAATTTTTGTAAAGAGATAGAGGCATTGAAGGTCTTAAAATTAAAGATACTTCGGCCAGTAAAACCTTTTATTATTTCGACGTTTCGACAAAATTCTTTTGTCCTCGTCGGGAGCAAACAGAAATTTAAACATTTGGCAAAGCGTTAAAAAATATTCTAAGGCTGCACGGGCATTAAAAGGCATAATTCAGATCAAAAATAAAATGAAACATTTTATGTATTTCAAAATTCCGATATTCCGCTAGGCTGTACGTCTATCTTCTTTAGGGGTTTTATATATTTTGAAATGTTTTGGTTAAAAACGCGATGCCTTCACCCGACATTATATATAAAATATTTACAAAATGAACTCTGTGACTTTTATTTAAAATATATGCACACAAATTTATATTAGACTATATATGTACACATTTTTAAAATTTAAATAGTAATAAATGAGTCCTAATAAGTATAATAAAAATATTAGGTTGATTTGAATTATAAATACAAAGATGGATGTCAAATTTTCTATAATTACGTATATACTCTAAGTGTAACACAATATTAAATATAGAGGGGGTATCAGGTAAATTGAGAGTAAACGTGGCGCACTAAAACAAATACTATTTTGAACGAAAAATTGCTTTTTTTCAAATCCGTAACCATATTCATGTGAAATGTAACATTACATATGTATGCAATGTTGTGATGAACAATAATCGAGAATTCGAAATTCGAGCAGCAATGATCGTTGCCCGAAGGAGCCCTAAAGTGGACTTTCTTAAGTTGCCCAAAGGCACTGTTTATCTTGTCAAGAAGCAGTTTGATAAGGCCGACAGTAACAAAGAGGGAATGGCTGCAAGGAAAAATTACTCGCGTTGAGATCGGACAGAGTAAGAGGTGAAGAATTTGTCAAGCATGTCGAGGAGAAGATTTATAGAAACCTTGGGAAGGGTATGAGGGCCTTAGCCATGAAAATGCAAGTTGGCTATATGAAAATTGTCAGTACTACCCATAAGAACCTTGATCTCAAATTCAATTCCCTCCATAAAAAGACCAGTTGCTGACTGTGAAATATGAAGGATAACAGAAAAGGAAAAGTAAAGTATAAAATAATAATAAAACCTTTACATTATGCCAAATTCTATTTGTATATAGTCTGACCTTTCTTTTGAACTTTACAATTTTATCCACGCTAAAAGACAGTATTATTCGAAGTTAAATTTATCCTCTTGGTGTGTTCTTTTTCAAATAGCGAGGTAAACAATTTTAATGGGTAATAAGGAGAAGAATCAAATAACTTCCCATCAACTCTTTCATTCAACATTCAACTCTTCAGGTCTGAAAATTCCGAAGACATTATGAGAAGTAGTTAGATAGGGCTTTTATCTTAATTTCAAACTGTTGTTATATATGTTTTTTAAAGAAAATAATTTTGAAAATCCCTTTAATGGGCGCCACCGCGCCGGAATTTTGATTTGATGCCAATAATTATAAGAGGCGCAGGGAGGAGGTGGAGAAGGACTGGAAGATGGCGTTCCCCGGGAGCTGGAGCAGGGCTGGATCCCACGACGAGAACTCCACGTGGCAGGAGCACGGAGAAGTCCCCAGGGCCCAGGACATCAGAAGCCTCCAGGTCCCCCGTGCCCCGGCGAGAAGCCCGGAAGACTCCCGATGTCAGCAGCACCCCAGAGTCTCGGGGCACTCCTCCACGGGCAGCTCCACGGTAGGTCTAGCAGCCAGGGTCTTCTATGGAGGCTGACAACCAACACCTCAGGTTGATAATAGGAATACCATTTTGGTTCTTGTATATTAGAGACAATTACCCTTGAATCAAAGTACCTGGGACATGTCAGTTCTGAGAAGAGAGCAATGCCATGAGAGAATTCTTAAGTAATTACCATATTCAAGACAAACACTGAGTATGCGAAAAATGAATATATGATTATGATAACAACCCCCAACTATAATTAACAAAGCTAATGGATATATTACTGAAATACAGAAGTAAGGTCAAGAAAGTCGCTATTACTGAACTTCTTAACAAAAGTGTTGAATTTTCAGTAACAACCTCAATCTCATGTTGATAAGAAATAAAAAAAAAATATGATCATTTTAACACTTAGTCAATAGTGGCAAATATCATCTTTAGACTACTTCCAGGGTTTTTCCAGGCTACTGGCTTCTATTCTCTATTATGAGGTTGCCAGGTACTTTCTTTCCCTACCTCAACTATATAATTTCTGTCCATCTCTCTACTTACTAATTTTCAATTGAAACTAGAAAGGTATATAATTTTATTTTTATCTCAGTCACAACAAGCTAATTCCAATTCCAAAATTATGTCTTCAAATATCCATGGAATCTTATGATTCTAGATTATCAAATTGCCTTAATTGCAGGAATCGATTTGTTATGCGAATAATATTTGCGCAACTCACCTCAACAGCCTCCCAGGGTTCTTCCTGTCTCCACCTCACTCCCTGGAATACACAAAGTGCATAGATTAAGCACACATATGTAACTTGAGCAGTTTATTTAATTTTAATTTGTTTGAGAATATAATAAAGAACACTGAAATGTAAAAAGACTTCCTCAAGGAAAAAAAAAAAATTTTATATATATAGAGGGTAACTTATTTCCTGGGGAGGATATTCATTTATAAAAGCAAAGGTAGCTTCTCCCTTCAATATTAAAGTTGAACATACAAGTAAAATATGCGTTTATGAATATAAAACATTTTAGCTCATTTTATATTCTAAATAAAAAGAAAAACTAGTCATAAATATGTAATAACATATAAATGAAATCAAATGCTATTCTGGAAGAGAAGAATTATTTTACCCTGAAAAAATGATTGAAAATTAAATTGAAAATCTTTCAAAAGGAATATAGTTTTATTTAAATGAGGAAAAAATTCAAGGATTATAAACAGATTCTACCTTTATTTGTGTTGAAAAAGGTGTAAATGATCAAGATAATTAATAGGGATTTTTATTCTATCTTTTCAATTTGATTTTCGACCTTTTTCAACCTACAAAGTCAGATAATATCTTTACACTCTTTATAAATATATCAAACAACTTATTCAACACATTTAGATCAATGTAAAAGTGTTGGAGATGTTCTATATGAGAGAACTTACCGCGCGGCCCGCAGGCAGCGGGGGACCAGGCGACGCAGCCACCTCCGGACTCGGCCCCGCCTGGATACACCGCGATGTTGTTAATTTAAATATTCTGAATGTTTAAGTCTGTGAAAAACTTACCGAGCCGCAGGGGCTGGTGCTCCTCCTGGCGCCCTGTAACATAAGATTTGTCTCAATATCTATGGGTGATATCTGATGGTGGGATGTAGGAGTCATCATAAGGTGTCTCAATCTAGTCAGAAGTGGTCAGTGTGTAACAGAGATTGACATAGTTACCTCAAAAAAATCACACAGACTTTATAAAGATGTCATACAGCACTCGACAAGATGATCCAAAGCCACCACTATGTTGTCACACATTGACACAAAATGTCACAGCGTCACAACAATGAGGTCCCACAGTCCCCACAATAAGGTTACACAGTAACCGAAAATAGCTTTCACACTCACACACCTGATGTCCCACCATATAACCACAGATATTTCCCACAGTGACCACAAAGGTTTCACACTGGCACCAAAAAGATGTTTCACAGCCACCAGAATGTCCCACAGTGACTAAAAAGATGTCTCACAAAGTCACAACAAAGATTCCTTTAGTAGCCTCAAAATTTCCTAAGGTGAACACAAAGAGGTCACACAGTCACCCCATATAAACATCATACAAAAATAGATTACTTACTCCTCAGCGCCAGGGGGCTCCACTGCAGGCTCCTCTGACCCGAAGGTCAGTGCTGGCGGATGCCACCTATAGCAGCACATTGAATTGATTACCAACTCCATCGCATTAGAGAAAGTTGTATTTACTGAATTAATCCTCTTTCTATTCCTCCTTCTATTCGATATAGTATGAATATATGTCATGTTGATATGGCCCAGTATAATATGTGTGTATAGGAACCGAGGAGCCTCCCATTTTTACAGGAAATAAACATGCAAGTATTGATGTCGCAAACGATTTTTAAGAGTTCACATTAAACACTTAATATCTATTTATTCAGATCGAGAAAGGGAAGTTACCAACATCATTATTAGAGTTAAGAGTTTGAATTACGATCATTTTTGCCATAATTTAACTAAACGAGGTCTGTCGTTTGAAGTTGATATAATTCAAATAGAAAAAATAAAAGCCGTTTAAACATTATGAAAATATTTTCTCCTTATATATTTATCATCATTAATTTGAAAAGCGCCATAATAATTCACCCATTGGAACTTTAAAATTCCATATATATCCAAAGAAGAAGAAAAATCGAAAAGGGGAGGGTTTTAGGTGCATAAACTAAGTCACAACTAACTTGAACATCTGGAGAAAGAAAGACTCTGATTTCAAACAAAAATGCATCTTTTTGTTATCTTAACATCAAACACATTCAAAAGATTCAACTTTGAAAACAAGCATGTACTTGATTATATGAACTCCTATACATAGTTATCATTAAAGAGATATCACGGAATGTGTTCTTAATCGATGTTGAAACACGTTTTATGATAGTAGAATTTTAACACAAACTATATAATGATTATGGTCTTATTCCATAGCAAGCTAAGACATAGATAATTCAAATTCTTGTAAAAGTGTGTTCTGTGCGGTTGTCACTTTCTCTCTGGAAAGGAATATAGAAACTCCATAAGCGTTTTGAAATTACTATATTCATGACATTTCGGTGATTCACTCCCACCCTCCTCAAGTTAAATGTGTTACTGAATTCTACCCTCTGAAAACGGCGGACGTATTTCTATTCTTTAAAACAATCTCTCAACCAGAGCAAATATTGCCCTTACAATGAGAGTAATTGCTGCTATCAGCACGAATTTGATTCTGGAAGCAATTTATATTTTTGAAAATAAATCACAATATAGATCCCAACTGAATTGTCCCCAACCCACAACTATATTTGATATACCAGACCATTAGTCACTTCTACGAACTGTTCAGAATGTATTCCAGGTATGATGTGAATTCATATAATGCAAGAATATTCAAAGGACTGAGTTTCAATGATTCTGGAAGGATACTTTCAAATAGTAATATATCAATTTATTCATTATATATTCCAATTAACTTCACCTATATATTCAATCAATCAAACGGAAAGCGATAAATTAGCTAAATTCGAAAATTACCATTTGCACCATCTATAAAAATATCAAATTTCAATCAGTATTGGCGCATTATTTTGTTGTAATTTAAAATACAAATTATCATAACGACTAAAATGATGGATGAATATCTCTCACACTCAAATATTTATATATTTATCTAATAGTAGTTGTTGAGTTTTCTAGGATATTTTTTTATTTATTAATTCAATTATTCTGTGATCATGTGAATATTGACCACTGATTATCTTTGTATATAATTGATTTTTTTTAAATAAAGAGAGAGTTTGAATAGTTTTTGGTCGTGCTTTATTCTCTCTTTGGCTGAGGCATTGGAATCACCATTGGGGTGTCGTCCGGGCATTGGAATCACCATTGGGGTGTCGTCCGGGCATTGGAATCACCGCCTGGGTAGTTAAAAACCTATACAGTCCTCTGAAGTACGGCCTTTTTTCGTTAAGGACAAAGGAACCTTAACAGTAGTGATTGTGGAATTTTGTCATTTGAAAATTAAAAAAGGATAATAATGAATCAAATTATATTTTCACAAATCAGTTGGGTATTCTATTTACATAAATTGAGTGGGAATTCTGTAAATATTTATTTGAATTCCTTCGCCAAAATATTTTTCCCTACTTTAAAACGGCACCTGGTTTTACTCTATGTATACATTTTCTTTTACTCTATTTAAACACCTCAACATTTTGAAAACCACATAATTAGAATACATAGTTACTTCACGGTTTTATATTGCATTTTAAAACACTTCCTGACACTATAAATACACCAGGTTGAGGGTTTGCAAACTATTTAACCTTTATTCTCTTCTCAGATGTGTCTCTCATCTTTCCAGAGCGTGTTTCAATCATACTAAAAGTTAATATAAGTGAATAATGAGATAACCCAATTTTAAATAGCCTCAAGAATTGTTTATTTCCCACATAAAGAGATGTGTAGTCATACAGTGTGACTGTAGCATCATACTTAAGTAATAAAGGATCTTCGTAGTTATCAGCGTTCTTTCTTTTCTACGAATCTATAATTTTACCAACAGATATATATGTCGTATCATATTCCGAGAATTTTGTGGTTGAGGTAAAATTTATTTTTAAAATGATTAAATACTGCGAAGGTAATTTTATTTTTGAAAACATTAATTAATTCTAAAGAGATTGGCAATTTTTATCCTTAAAATGAGCCTTCAATGCTAAATGTCTTGTAAGAAATTATTCAGCAATTCTTATCAATTTGAAAATTATGGGTCGCCAAAAATTTGTTCTATATCTTTTTTGGTGAGGAATTTTGAGAACAATTGCATTATATGATCAAAACAACATAATGTAAAAAATTACAAAAATATATATTTCAAGATAAAATTATATAAAAATGATTTTTTTTATTTTCCTAAATATAATTTTTATTCATAGAATTTATAGAGAGACATTTTCTTTTCAAAAATTGGGAACTAAGCAATTTCGAAAAAAATTATTGAAATAAAAAATCTCCTAATATATATCAATTTTTTCTTTTACTTATATGAAACAAAAAAATTCACACTTGATTCTATGTGCCAGGGTTTAACTGTTATTGCAAAAATTTGAAAGTGTTTACAAAATTTTTTTCAAAATACTTCAAAAATTATTTCTTTTCAAAGGAATATATCAAAGTGTAAATTTTAGAATCAACGAATAAAGGAAAGATATCAATTTGATATAAGGAATGTATGAATCAACAACATTTCTTGAAGTAAACATCTCATATGAGATACTAGTCACAAAAACATGGATCCTCCTGGTTTCTCCTTGCGCAGGGATCGTTCTATACAGTTTGAATCTGATCAAACTGAGTAAATTAAGATTTTCATATAATTGGTCGCTTAAGAGAGTAATTTGATAGCAGTTAAGTATTTAATGACAGACTCCACTGGATGGTTACATTTATATATTTTCTCAGCATGAAGTTGTCAATAGATTTTATTATTCAATATATCACTATCATATCGAAATAGGTTCCAAAAAGAATGTTGATGTGAACTCACCCAGGCAAACTTGTGGGCAGAGGTGGGATCAGCCAATATCCGCCTTTTTCAAAACGGTACTCCTCTTTCCTATCTAAGTAGGTCACGATCAGCTTTTCTTTGAAAAGCAATAATTGCCATCCATTCGGGAGCTTTAGGCATATCCATTGCACATTATGAATAATAGACTTTCTGTCTTTAGGCATTTTACGGAAGCACATGTTTGCTTTTTATTCTTTTTGTTAGCTGATATTTTTCAAATAAAATGGCATTGTCCATTGTTGGGTCCCAGGAGGTTTCGGCAGGGTCTGAAACATACGGATTGATTCATATATGCATTATTGTATATATATTAAAATTAACTATTGCAACATGGAAATACAACCCAGAGAGTATATAGTAGATGGTCCTTTATTAAAAATTCAAAGATGACGTTATCTTCGAAGAAACTGTCCTATAAGCTTATGTCCATAGTTTACTTGAAAACCATTTCTAAGATTCCATCCTTCAGGGTAGCATATAAAAGCAGAATGATCCAATACAATATTAGAGCTCTGAGAAGCGGTCTGGTGGATTAAATTGGAGAAACCGCTGGGAGGGTTCACCACTGATGAGCCAAGCCCTCCCAATATATTTTTTCATCGCAGTAAGGACAGTAGAAGTTAGTTTTATGTATATAAGAAACATTCGCGCTTTTAAATTCTTTTATTTTATATGTATAGATGGCGCGTTATTGCTATGTGTTAATTTATTCCTAATGACCTTGTCTTTATAGTTTGCTGAAGAGCATTGCTCGAAGCAAATATTTGAATATAATTCTACTGTCCTATAAGCTTATGTCCATAGTTTACTTGAAAACCATTTCTAAGATTCCATCCTTCAGTGTAGCATATAAAAGCAGAATGATCCAATACAATATTAGAGCTCTGAGAAGCGGTCTGGTGGATTAAATTAGCGAAACCGCTGGGAGGGTTCACCACTGATGAGCCAAGCCCTCCCAATATATTTTTTCATCGCAGTAAGGACAGTAGAAGTTAGTTTTATGTATAAAAGAAACATTCGCGCTTTTAAATCCTTTTATTTTATATTGTTAACTTTATTGATGCTTCGTGAATCGACTACGCCCATTATCCGCCTCAAAAACCAGCTTAGGCGACGGGCACTGGACTCCGCACGGCTGCAGGCGCATCCTGTTGCCGAGTTGGCTGGACGGTGGACCCTCACCGTGGATTTTCCCCCACCCCATCTCCTGGGCTGGCCTGCGTTGCAACTGCTTCTTGAAGAACGACGCAGATGTCGCCCTACGACTGTCACTCTACGTTCTACTTCATCTTGCCTCGAGGAGTGCCACCTGTGTGTCGCTGACCCACAGATATTGGAGTTGCCGAGCCTCGCGAACCCTGCTATGGGCGGTGTTTGCCTTCTGCGAAATGTCCCTGGATTTGCAGGCCTGGCTCTTCAGCGTCGGTCTCCATCCCGAGGCAATGAAACTGACAAATGTGTCGAAGGCTATCATCTACAAGTTCTATCTTGGTCTTGAGTTGGGTAACGTCAGCCCACACCTTGACCTGCCCACTCTGTGGCAAAGAATTCTCGCAATCCATCGGTGGCGAAGACTTTCCCGTGTTGGGTGCTACCAATAAAGACTATATATAAATTATATATTTCAAATTTTTTTATTAATTTATAATTAATATGTATATAAACAATTATTTACAATTACACTGTTGTATATAAATCTCTCTATCTTTCATAGATAAAATAATAATCTATAATATTAAATATAATTATTAGCTGTATATAAACTGAATACAATAGTTAAATCAAAGATACAATTCTTTCATTGGCCTTGTAGAACGAGAGTGGTGTACGCGCGCGCGCGCATGTTCTAGTGAAAAACACAAACATCCTCGATAAAGAGAGGCGAGTTGCCCCTCGAAATATTGGAACAATAAAATAATTTGAAATCCAATATATGCATCTTTTTTAAATATATATATGTTCTATAATTATGTAAATCCAAAAAATGATTTGTTAAAATTGAAGGTGCAGTCGTCTTGAATTTAATTAAAAAAGAGAAAATCAGTCTCAAGTAGTTTATTTTGAACTCTTTGAGCAAAAGTATATATTTTAAATTAAGTAAATATAGAATTTTAACAATTAATTCTATATCACCATTTACATACCTATATAAAATAAAATCTAACTTACCTAACCAACACTAAAAAAAACAAAACAATCTATTTATATTTAAGGTGGCGCCATCTAGTGGCCAAGAACAACAGAGTTATTTTAAACAGATTAATAAAATAAAATAATATTTACATGCATTTATCTCTATTATATTTCTATTAATTTTTTAAAATTATATAACATATATATATATTTTTTAATTAATTATATATATATATGTGATGATTTAAGACCATGGAATTGTTGTAAATAGCCTAGATATCTACTACCACATGTTCCACCCCATGACTGTATATAACTTCTTATGTACTGCACATAGAAAGCCTCAACTAACATCAATCTGTACCGCGTAAGAATCTAATAAAGTATCGCAACTGTACAGATAGAAGGAATGGAGACTAACAGGAGAAGATTAAGGTTAAAACTAATCAGGCTTAGGACAGAAGTCGAAGCAAGGCCTAGCAAAAGAGGCTTAAAACTAGCCCAACTATAAATAATTTACAAGACAATATTTCCTGGGCAAGACCGGGCGTATCTTCCGTCAAAGGCAGTAGCAAAGACCAATCAGAAGACATCACCTAAATAGGTCAACCAATAGAAAAAGGCCATGTGACACCTTTCGACCAATGGGAAAGCAGACAGGTCTTGGTGTTAAATCGAGAAGCAAGAATAGTTAGTATACGCTTGGCTCTCAACAAGGTAACACTTGCTCTAAAGATCTCCCTCTCTCCTCATCCCATTCCTTCTTGACGTCAGACGCTTCTTAGTGGAATCTCTGTTTGTTTATTTCACCTTTGGCCCAGCTGTGTCGCCTTCCACCACGACTGCACGGTAGAGTTGACATCGAGGTTCGTCTAGCATCAGGTAACACTGGTCCCAGAGGTCCCAAGATATCACAGACTCCCCCGTTCCGAAGAGTCGACAGGATAGTGGACGCCAAGGTACAAGTAAGCAAATAGACCACTGTCTGTACAGAAAGATGGAACAGGGAAGAGAGGAGGATTCAAAGGAGCCCATGAAGACCGATCCCGACTACGAAAGTGGAGAAAGCACCACTTTTCCAAAGAAAGAAACCACCCTCGGTAGGACGCAGGAAATTGTCCCCAGCCAGGAAGACGTCACGCCCCCGCCGCCGGTGTCAGATGTCCTGGGGAGGTTGACGACGACGCTACCTCAGCTTTCTGCCGTGACCGGACATCGCGAGAGGTGGAATCGCTACGATGGTTCGTACGAGGCGCAGAGCTTCTTCACCAACTACGACGCCCAAGCAGATCGGGCCCAACTACAATACTCTACAAGACTGAGAAAGCCACCAAACCTCCTGCAAGCACCCCTCCGAGTTACCAACACGCGAGCGTATGTTACCTGCTCCCCCGACCATCTCTAAACCACGAGCCCAGCGCAAACAATGAACTTTAACTGTCCCAAGGAACCTCCAACCACGGCACAAGACCAGGACTGTCCCGACATACAAGACAGCATAACAGTAGGTTCCTCCTCACATAACTTTCATTGAACAATTGCTCGTTCGAGCTGAACTGTCCAATAATGTAAACCTACCTTTACTAATTGATACAGAAGCATCTATCGCTATAATTATGCAGAATACTTTTAAAATAATAGAAATCAGTTTGTAAAAGAAAAATACCTGTCCATCCATTTAACTTAACTATTAATGCCATAGCTAACAATATTTTCACCATAGATTATATCTTTTTGATCTTAAAAATAAGTAACATAACGCAGAATCTAAAATTCCATATAATCGATACACCATTGCCTTTTGTCATTTTATTCCTTAATTCCATAAAACGATTTCTACTAATTATAAACTGTTCTCAGCTACTCCTGTATCAAGATAATGTACCTCTACCAACTACCTTGTACCAATTCACTTCGTGCAAGCAACACGTGTCCCATGGACAGGTTAATACAACTGTCCCATTTACTAAATTTTCCCCTCCTGGAACGGGTTGCTCACACGTGGTGAACTCCAACACTCTTATTTAACCTCATTATAATGTTCCTAATTCCATTTTCAACGCCCCTATGTCCTTTTCTTTCATAGCTTTAGACAGAAGTAACTTAAGTAACAGCCTTCCAAAACTATTCCAATCGTTAAATTCCCACATAACTACACTCCTTCCTTTTACATGCATATTTAAATATCGACAAATCGCTCTTAACAAAATAAACAACACCCTCTCACATCACTTTTTCCAATTGACAACAATTTTTAATGCGCGACTTAACATCCAACTCCAATTTCGAGCCACACAAGCTTCATCACGTCGCCCTATTAAACACACACACAATCTTTTTTTTTCTCACATTAAACGTGTCATATCCACCAACAATATAAAAATTATCGATATGTTCGTACAACCAGCACCCATGACTTTAGTAAATTTGTTATTCTTAGTAAAACAGATTAGATTTTGTACCAAACAAAGACTTCACGTGACACCTTTTCATTTACAATTTTTTCGCTTCGTGTCACAGAGCTACACCACTAAACTCTTTCAATTTTCAGGCCAAAGACGCCTTCATCACGCCTGTGACACATTTATTTAACCGCATATTGTTCACGTCGATAGTCGCAATTTCACTCAATTCCAACCTGATATCATTGAATAACATTTTTACTAAGTCCGCCAAAACCATTCGATTTAATATCAACAGATACAATATCCGAATTCTCGAAATACAAACACAAATCTAACAAATGCTTGAACACACGGAATAATTCAACCTCTGTATCTCCCTATGTCAATCCCATAACGCTTGTCACCAAACGTGACAAATCAAAACGCTTTTGCGTTTATAATTATAGAAATAAAATCTCCGAGCGTAGTCCGAATTAACATACCCAATCGACCCCTAAATAAAGAAGATGATACCGTTCATGTGAACAAACTTAAATACTATACAGAAGATATCTTATTCCTCGCGCCCCAGCCTCTAATTCCAACACCTCGCGTAACACCTGATGTCCACTTGATAGAATTCGGCCATTTATGTCCCACAATATTTGACGCGCAGAAATCCCGTCTTATACCCCCGACTTGCTCAGCGCCTTTTCTGCACCTTAATGCAGAGATCTTCCAATAAGTTGAAAGAAAGCAAGCTGCCCCCACAAAGGGCCTCTGACCCAAATAAATATGCCCGCCACCGCCGGAATCGCATTAAAAATAGCTTCGCTCCCCCCTCTTCCGCTGTACACGAGCAAACAAACAGCCGACATCTTGTTACGGCCCGTCACCAGGTCTAGATTCTCTCGCCCTCGATTAACTTGTCAACTTAACATCGACACTTAGATCCAAGGACAAAGTTTTACCTAAAAATCACACACACCCACACATGTTTAAAAAAAAAAAAAAAAAAAAAAAAAAAAAACAACAACAACAATCCTTTATCGGTTAGAATAGATCGCCGTGTTTCTCCTGCACACACAGAATAAATGCCGCTTTAGGAAGAATCACGTTTTCACCTAAACGTGGCGCAGGGAACAAAAAATCGACAACATTAGGACTCAGTAAGTTTCACAGTTAGAAACAATGTGATCCACGAGTCGCATCAAACTTAAAACAAATTCGATAAGTTAGAACAACTTAGGCCAACAAGACCAAAGATATCAATCGAGGACAATTTAAAGCTCTCTCCACCCATCCTAAAAAAACAGGAACATTCATTTGGCCTACACTTCTCCATTCTTTCACGATATATAATTTCTATGTATAATCTTACTTGCTCTTCTTTCTCGATGAACATTTTTTTTTCATTTTAATATCTTGTATATAATCATTATATAGCTCTTATAATTGTTTTTTTTACGTCAACCAATCAGTTTAGATTATTGTCATTTTATTTTATTTTTCTTTACCAAAACTTATTTACTTTTGCTTTATGACTCTATTCTATAATCAACTTTATATTTTATCTTTCATATCTAATAATCTCAAGTTTATATTTCATGTTTATATCACTAATTTGCATTTTGTCATTTTATATTTTCTCTCACTTTCTAAATTAGATGTTATTTACATTGTTTCATCTTCCGCTACCATGTCAATGCTATCGAGTATATTATTGCTCATTATTAATTTTCATTTAATATTTTCACTTTCTATTACCCCTTATATACTGCTGTAGTGTGTTAATCTTTGTATCATATCATCACTATTTTTACTTTTTTTTAAAGATTACTTTGCATTTAACTTCGCAATTCTATTTTCGATTTTTCAAATCCTTTAACGCTATATGCAAAGCCTTAATCTCGCAATTTTATATCTCAATTATATATTATTTTATAATCAAACTAAAAATCATGACCTAAAAACAGGGCAATCTTCAATAACCGCTTTAACAAACACTTTAAAGGTTACTTCTTAATAAATACTAACCCTTTTCCGCAGGAACTTTTAACTCCTTCGCAGGCTAGACTTGACCTACTTTGATTTCGTAATTAACAATCTTAACACACCGTCCCCCGGATTTACCTATCCCTACTTCTGGCTTGGATACGTGCAAATTGTATTTTTTTTTATTCCAGGGCACTCTCATGCCACACGCTGGCACATTTTTTTTTATTTTACTCTTTTTCTCGCTAAGCCCCTGACGACTCTAATTAAAACTTTGATTTCTGGTCACTGATCTTCGCCCTCTTTATCCTGCATGCGTACGTCTTAACGACTAATTACTAAAACCCATAACAATCCCCTTATCTTACTTTTCGATTGTGGTACTGTAACTTTATTAGGTCCTTAAATTTACATGTGAAACATGGCCTAGGTTTTCCGCGCCGTGCACATTAAATGGTTTGGGACTTGAGTCAAAGTGACATTGCCTCAACCAAGTAATAACTAACTCCTCAACCCTTTCTAACGCCCATCACGAAGAGATCATGATTTTCCCATCAAATCATTTTTATTTTTACCTATCGTCATTATATGCTCTCTATTAATTCTTTTATTCCTATTTTTGTTTTACTTGTATGTTTAATATTAGTTGTTTATGCTTTATTACCTCTTATGGATATACCGAAATCAACCCCATGTTATATACCAACTCACTTTAATTAATTTTTAAAAAAATTACTTCCTTAATAACAGTCTTCCTATTCCGCTCTCTTAAATCCCTCCATATGAACCCTCTCACATCCGGGGCCATCTGTGATGATTTAAGACCATGGAATTGTTGTAAATAGCCTAGATATCTACTACCACATGTTCCACCCCATGACTGTATATAACTTCTTATGTACTGCACATAGAAAGCCTCAACTAACATCAATCTGTACCGCGTAAGAATCTAATAAAGTATCGCAACTGTACAGATAGAAGGAATGGAGACTAACAGGAGAAGATTAAGGTTAAAACTAATCAGGCTTAGGACAGAAGTCGAAGCAAGGCCTAGCAAAAGAGGCTTAAAACTAGCCCAACTATAAATAATTTACAAGACAATATTTCCTGGGCAAGACCGGGCGTATCTTCCGTCAAAGGCAGTAGCAAAGACCAATCAGAAGACATCACCTAAATAGGTCAACCAATAGAAAAAGGCCATGTGACACCTTTCGACCAATGGGAAAGCAGACAGGTCTTGGTGTTAAATCGAGAAGCAAGAATAGTTAGTATACGCTTGGCTCTCAACAAGGTAACACTTGCTCTAAAGATCTCCCTCTCTCCTCATCCCATTCCTTCTTGACGTCAGACGCTTCTTAGTGGAATCTCTGTTTGTTTATTTCACCTTTGGCCCAGCTGTGTCGCCTTCCACCACGACTGCACGGTAGAGTTGACATCGAGGTTCGTCTAGCATCAGGTAACACTGGTCCCAGAGGTCCCAAGATATCACATATATTATTCATTTATATATATTCTTATTTAATCTTATATACTTATATTTATTATATTTTATTTAACCTCATATAATCTTATATGAACGATATAATAGAAATAGTTTCAATCTCAATCTCTCTCTCGAGCCCGTTTACCCCACCGGCCTGGCGTGTTATTTAAAGCTATTTTTTAACCCCTAAAAGAACGGAATCGAATTATTTTTGAATTAAATAAATATGATGGAGTTTTCCAACCCCTTTGGGGTATTGGCGAAATGCCTGATGAATGAGGAGCATAGCTGTGCGACCTATTTACCTGTATATTTACCAATATTTATAATTTTTTATAATCAAGTTTTAATTATTATAATCGAAACTTGCGTAATGTCTGAAATATTTTTATCGCAAAAGGGGAATTTTCAAGCATTATCGAATACTTTAAAAAGGGAACGTTGCATATACATATGTTTATATAAGTTCATTCAATAATAAGAGGAATAAAGATAGATATACCATATATTTTTGAAACATAAATTTAAACAAAGGCAGATGCCTGAAGAGTTTGAATATATATCAAAAACACACATTCATATATACCAAAACAGGCCAAGATATCCATACTAGAACGCCTGTAAATATTGTTTCCTATCTATATAACAAAAGAGAATAATCTACCCATAATGACTAACCATTCAGAAAGAAAATATCTAAATAACAAGAAATATGTGATCTGTTTTTGAAAAAGGGGTTGTTTACCTAGTTATATAAAGTTGATTTATACAGAGGGAAATAACTGAAATGCTCACTCACCTCTTTATCATAGTTATCCGAAATTTCTAGGAGGTTAGAATCCACACATATATTTCGTCAATGAAAAATTTGAATTCTTCTAACTGTTGTTTTAAATTGAAGCTTTCCGCGTGAATTTAGGGATTATGTGGGACTGCTGGGAGTCCATCACCTGTGTTGTCCTGTGAGTGTCAGCCATGGCAGAGCTTGTAACAGCATATCAGATGGACTTATGGTGAAGCCAGTATTAGCCTCAAACCCAGCAAGTTCCAATAAAAATTATCAAAATGAGTTTCTTTTAAACTGAAGTAGGCGTGCGATAGCCACGCGACCTGTATACGCTGAAATGAATTTTCATTTCTTTGCATTTATCTATTACCACAAAAAAACTGATTATTTATATATATAGTTAAAAGCCCCAGAGTTTTATTTTTATGTATGCATATTTGTTCCATGTTAACTCTTAAATGGTTGAACTATTTTATCGGGATTTCGCATACCAATATAGAATGGAAAGATATTCATAATAGTAATTTTAGAACATTTAGATAAATAAATAAAATATACATTATTTTCCTTCGAAAACGCAATAAAAAAATCCCAACGATTTTTTGTCGCGTAATTGGCAGCATATCTTACCAAATGAATTCCCAGTCTACATTATGTTCAGAGCGATTTGAATATTTATCTTTATCTATCTAAAAGGCATTTTATGAACTCTGTCGAATATTATATGTAAATATGTAATTCTTAGTTTTAAATTGTTTGTTGTTTGTTTGTTTTCTCTGTAATAATCACAAATATTTCAATATCGTGCCTGGTTAATTAATAAAATATAAAAATAAAAAGTTTTTGATTAATTAAAAAATATATTCTAATATCCAAATGGGGCGCATTGTTATTTTCTTCTATTTTCTATAACAGTTTTGATATTCATAATATATTTAAATCAGTTTTATTATCCCGGTAATCCTTTACTGTTTTCATCAAAAAGTAGTTTTTCATATTTACGAAGAGAAGATATAATACAAATAATTGAATTACTTCACAACTGATATGATCAAATATATATTTGTGGTGGATACAATTAAGGTATGGGTTCAAATATTCATTATAACGGTTATTATTTTATATTAAGTAATACATACATATTATAACCACACATTAATAAATTATTTTCGCTATTATAAGAGGTTTTAGAGTATCAATATATTTTGTAATATGTTAAGCAGCGATTAAAATTTCAGTCGTTATATAAAGTATCTAAATAAAGAGTGTAGAGTTTTCTCAGATCAACTAATTTTATCTAAAAAAATAATAATACCAAAATACAAAAAGATATACACTTAATATTTCGTCACAATATTAATTTTTAATAGCTGTATTATGTATAATATTTTGATAATCTTGACGTTACTAGATTAATATGTTGTTTTTCACTACTATTATTGCTATAATTTGTGATACTACTACTCACTCTCTCTATATTAATAATCTCTACTGCTACTAATAAAATATTTACTCTGAATAATACAATATTTAATATACAGGGTGTATCAGGTAAATTGGGATAAATGTGGCGTAGTCAATAAAACAAATAGTATTTTAGATAAAATAATTGTTTTTTCAATCCGTATCCATATTCATTTAAAATGTAACAGTACATGTATGTACAGTGTAGTGTTGGACAATAATCAAGAATTCGAAATTCGAGCAGCAATCATCGTTGCTCTGCGAGCAGGAAGGAGCCCTAAAGAGAAAGTAGACTTTCTTAAGTTGCCCAAAACCACCGTATTACGTGTCAAGCAATTTGATGAGGCCGACGGTAACAAAATGGAAATGGCTGCGAGGAAAATGCACTCGCGTTGAGATCGGATAGAGTAAGAGATGAATATTATTTCAAACATGTCAAGAAGATTTATAGAAACCTTGGGAAGAGTATGAGGCCATAGCCATGAAAATACAAGTTGGCTCTATGACAATTGTCAGAACTACCCATGAGGACCTTGATCTCAAAATCAATTCCCTTCATAAAAATGCCAGTTGCTGACTGAGAATATGAAGGATAACAGAAAGGGAAATGCTACTGCCCCCTAAACAACGTGAAACATGAATCTTGTGGCATGCTGAGGTTCTTCTATGATGAAAATAACTTTTACGCGGACCAAAAAAGAAAATCCCATAAGATTACAGCTGTATTGTAGATTAAACTGGAGAAACCGCTGGGAGGGGTCACCACTGATGAGCTAGAGGCCTTATCATTAGTTTTTATTGCAGTAAGGGCGGTAGAAAAAACTGTTTTATTTAAAAATAAATATAAGCATCAAATTAGTTTAAATTTCTTATAACAGCTTACAGTTAGTCCAGGTTCTAATGATATTCCTATTCGATTACGTACTGTCAAATCAAAAGCTACACCTATACAAACATTTATTCTACAAAATTTCCACGTTCTTTATTGGACATCGTGATTTTCCTTGAACACATAGGATCCCTCATATTTTTGTATCTTGTCATATTTAGGTTTAAAATTGATTAAACATTCTTAAGCAACCCTCAATAACTCTATCGCTCAATATTTATTGTGAAAGTAATCAACCTTTCTAAAGGGATATTTTTTATTTGCGGAATATAGAGTGATATATTTAGGGATATTTAAATATGATATTTTGTCAAATTTTGATGATTAATATAATTTATATGAAATAATTAAAATATTATAACTATTCATCATTCATTGTGATTATATTTGATGATGCTAAATCATTAAAATACACTGAATGGGATATCAAATTATTGGGAAAGATTCAGTCAACAGTGATGAATTCTCACAGCGGTTTGTATACCAGACTGAGAAAATTTCTATATGTTAAATATATTTAACATATTTTCTTTTTTGCTCATCTCAACTACACGTGGTTCAGACCATGAAAGTCATGGTCGGTAGAAGTTGGCGACTGCTTTTACTGTAATTTGTACACATATTATTATTATTAAGCTATAAGGAATCCAGAAACAATTCCAGACTGGATGTTTACTGCCTAAACCTTCTTGTTTCATAAAGGAGGAGAGAACACCCCCAGCAACTACCGCCCCATAAGTTGCATGAGGAACCTGTACAAATTAATCACGCGGATATTATCTAGAAAGCTGAACAAATACATAGATAAGGAACGATATCTGTCTATCAATCAGATAGGAACGACGCAGCGAACTCAAGGCGCCAAGGAAAAGGTCTCATTAAACAAAGCTATATGCAAAGAACACGCAAATAAACTGAAAACCATGTGGATCGACATAGCGAAAGCTTTTGACAGCATCGACCACAAATACTTGCTTAAGATATTGGAAACATCAAGAGTTCCAAAAGAAATTCAACAATTCGCAAAAATTGTCCTGGACAAATGGCAAGCACAGTTGTACTATGGCAAGCAGTGCCTCAAAACAGTTAAAATAGAAAGAGGAATATTGCAGGGAGATGGGCTATCACCACTATTCTTCGTCATGTGCCTCGAGCCGATAACAAGGGAGCTCAACAAAGAAGACAGTCCCCAAGTGGAGATGAGAGTGGGAGAGGAAAAAATTAAAATAAATCACCTATTGTTTATAGATGACATAAAAATATTTTCCTATAGCGACAAGGATCTTGAGCTCTTAGCGAACAAGACAACTCAGCTTTTAAATAATATAGGCTTCAAAATTAACCCGACAAAAACAGTGACAAACTACACAGAAATTCAGGAATTTGGGACACTAACAGAAAAAAAAATATTTAGGTGTTCTAGAGGATAACACCAGCGCAGTCATTCCAGAAAAAAAGAGAGAATAAAAAGAGAAATAGTATCCAGAATGGAATCTTTAGCGGAAACCAAGCTGAACGCTAAAAACCTCTTCGCTGCTTTCAACGAATTTTCGCTCTCGCTCATAAACTACTACGTTGGAGTCGTGGAGTTTAGTGAGCGAGAACTAGAAATGTTGGACCAAAAAGTGAGAACAACGCTGAGCAAATACAAAATCCATCTTAAGCCAGCAAATAAAGAAATATTATATCTTCAACGCGAAGAAATGGGAAGAGGATTAGTAAATTTGGTCCAAAAAAACGAAATAATTCTGCTAAGCCTCTACAAGTATATATTTGGGGGGGGAGACAACAAAGAGAAAGGAAGCCATTAAAGCGTGTGAACAGGGCGAAAACACAATGCTCACACACATCCAACTAATTATAGAAAATAGGTACAAAATAGAAGCCCAAAACATCACAATGAAAACTCTGAAAGAAAAACAGATTGAAAATCTGTGAGGAATTATTGGCCAGAAAATAATCCACAGAACATTCTTTAAAAATGAAGACCAACCGATATTGGACATGATAGAATCCTCACAGTGGCTCAAAACGGGAAACAACACACCACGAAACGAAGGTTTCTACATGTTTATACAAGATAGAAACGTGTCCCCGAAGGATAAAAACCTGAAATGCCCTCACTGTGAAAAGGTACAGAGGACGGTGGACCACCTTGCTACAAACTGTGGAAGATTGCTTCCTTACGACTACACTGAAAGACATAATGAAGTGGTGAGATGCGTCCACTTCAACTTGGCTATAAAATATAATTTCATAGAGAACAAGAAGATAAAGCTCCACAAAATAACGACAAGATAATAACGGACCTGCCAATGATAAGCGATATCAATATCAGAGCAAACAAACCTGATATAATAGTATATGACAAAATAAAAAAAGACATAACAATCATAGAGATAGGTGTTACCTCCCAAGACAATATCCAAACTACGGAGCTGAAAAAGAAAAGAAAATGCCAGCTACTGGCGAGGGAAATGGCCCAAACTGAAAAAATGCCCGTAAAAGTAGTGCCGATAGTCTTAACATGGGATGGAATAGTAACCAAATATAACAAACAATACAGGAAGGAAATAAACATAAGAAAAAGGGACTTTGCATATATTCAATCCCTGGTGCTAAAAAAGACGATGGAAATTATCTCAACAGAAAAGAAGAATGAACCTCACGATAAGTTACAGAGAAATAAAGAAATGGAAGCCATGGATAGATTGTTGGAACGATGTAGGGAGCTGGCATGTGATGACGAGGAAGGTGGAACACCGGACATGGAGCAAGGGATACCAGACCATAGAAGAGATCCAGGAGAACGACCTAGAGCAGATGACAGGAGACCTGACAGACAAGAATGGATCAAGGCCAGGGGACCATCTTATCGAGGAGCCACTAGGAGAGGCCATAGAAAGACTGCTGGAGAGCTGCAGGACATCAGGGGACCATAACGGCAAGGGCCACAAACTGAGCAGGATTCAAGATAACAAATATAAATATCTTTGTTTACTTTTACTGTTGTTACTTATTGAAGTTGTAAATAAAATATGTAAATAGACTGGCCATTCGCTACACCTTTTAGAGTAAAACTTGTAACCTTTTGTGAAAAATAAATTTATTATTATTATATTTAACATATAATATAATTATTTTGTATATCATTTATATTCTAGGAATCATGATATGAAGACATGGCCTCAACAGGAATGAGAGAAGATCAACTTATTTACAACTTGAGAAATTAATAATTATCTGGAAGAAGTAATAAATTTTCAGACACTTATTCTTTACATCAAAGTTTGGAATATTCTAACCAATCCTCTCCAAATATAACTATTTTATAGATACAATTACAGATTACAGATCTGTATGTTCACAATCTTTGAAAATTCGTATGAACACTAAGTATTAAATCTATTTAGAAACTAAATAAAGTTATTATAAAAGTGGTTTTATATAGTCTATTGACAACATTTCTGGATTGAATATTTCCTTTTTTTTTTAAATTATAGTTCACTGATTATATTCAATATTTTAAATTGCATTGATGAATTTCTCATTGCGTGAGAGATTTGAGAAAATAAAATTATTCAAATAAAAAATATAAATATTAATTACTATTTAGTACAAAGCAAAACAAATTTCTATTTGCCTAATATTTTTCTAGTATGAGATAATAGTAGGACCTTCTTCACTATGCCAAATTTCATTTGTATAAAGTCTAACCTTTCTTTTGAACTTTACAATTTTATCCACACTAAAAGACAGTATTATTCAAAGTTAAATTCATCCTCTTGGTGTGTTCTTTTTCAAATAGCGAGGTAAACAATTTTAATGGGTAATAAGGAGAAGAATCAAATAACTTCCCATCAACTCTTTCATTCAACATTCAACTCTTCAGTTCTGAAAATTCCGAAGACATTATGAGAAGTAGTTAGATAGGGCTTTTATCTTATTTTCAAAGTGTTGTTATATATGTTTTTTAAAGAAAATAATTTTGAAAAACCCTTTAATGGGCGCCACCGCGCCGGAATTTTGATTTGATGCAAATAATTATAAGAAGCGCAGGGAGGAGGTGGAGAAGGACTGGAAGATGGCGTTCCCCGGGAGCTGGAGCAGGGTTGGATCCCACGACGAGGACTCCACATGGAAAGAGCACGAGAGAAGACCCCAGGAACCAGGACATCAGAAGCCTCCGGGTCCCCCGTGCCCCGGCGAGAAGCCTGGAAGACTCCCGATGTCAGCAGCTCCCCGGAGTCTCGGGGCACTCCTCCACGGGCAGCTCCACGGTAGGTCTAGCAGCCAGGGTCTTCTATGGAGGCTGACAACCAACACCTCAGATTGATGATAGGAATACCATTTTGGTTCTTGTATATTAGAGACAATTACCCTTGAATCAAAGTACCTGGGACATGTCAGTTCTGAGAAGAGAGCAATGCCATGAGATAATTCTTACGTAATTACCATATTCAAGACAAACCCTGAGTATGCGAAAAATGAATATATGATTATGATAACAACCTCCAACTATAATTAACAAAGCTGATGGATATATTACTGAAATACAGAAGTGATGTCAAGAAAGTCGCTATTACTGAACTTCTTAACAAAATTGTTGAATTTTCAGTAACAACCTCAATCTCATGTTGATAAGAAATAAAAAAATAATATGATCATTTTAACACTTAGTCAATAGTGGCAAATATCATCTTCAGACTTCTTCCAGGGGTTTTCCAGGCTACTGGTTTCTATTCTATATTATGAGGTTGCCAGGTTTTTTTCTTTCTCTACCTCAACTATATAATTTCTGTCCATCTCTCTCTCTACTTACTAATTTTCAATTGAAACTAGAAATACAAATATTTTTATTTTTATCCCAGTCACAACAAACTAATTCCAATCCCAAAATTATGTTTCCAATTATCCATGGAATCTTTTGATTCTAGATTAACAAATTAGCTTTAAATGCAGGAATCAATTTTTTAATGTAAATGAATATCGCTCGACTCACCTCAACAGCCTCCCAGGGTTCTTCCTGTCTCCACCTCACTCCCTGGAATACACAAAGTGCATAGATTAAACACACATATGTAACTTGAGCAGTATATGTAATTTTACTGTGGTTGAGAATATAATATAGAACACTGAAATTTAAAAAAAACTTTCTCAAGGAATATATAAATATAGATGATATTTTTTCCTGGGGGGAGGTTATTCATTTATAAATTCCAAGGTCTCCTCTTTAATAGTAATGTTGAATATACAAGTTGAGAATATGCGTTTATAATTATAAAACATTTTAACTCATTATCTATTCAAAATAAAAAGAAAAAATAAAGTGATAAATATGTTATAACATATAATATGAATGAATTCATTGAGAAGCTTTTAAAAGAAATATAGGTTTATTTAAATGAGGGTAAAATTCAAGGATGATAAATAAATTGTACCTTGATTTGTGTTAAAAAAACGTTTAAATAATAAAAATAATTCTAAGTGTTTTTATTCTATCTTCTCAATTCATTTTCGACTTTTTAAACCTACAAAGTCAGATAATATCATTTACAATCTTTATAAATATCTCATACAACTTATTGAACACATTTAGATCAATGTAAAAGTGTTGGAGATGTTCTATATGAGGGAACTTACCGCGCGGCCCGCAGGCAGCGGGGGACCAGGCGACGCAGCCACCTCCGGACTCGGCCCCGCCTGGATACACCGCGATGTTGTTAATTTAAATATTCTGAATGTTTAAGTCTTTGAATAACTTACCGAGTCGCAGGGGCTGGTGCTCCTCCTGGCGCTCTGTAACATAAGATTTGTCTCAATATCTACGGGTGATATCTGATGGTGGGATGTAGGAGTCATCATAAGGTGTCTCACTCTGGTCAGAAGTGGTCAGTGTGCAACAAAGATTCTCATAGTTACCACAAGATATCACACACAGTCTTCATAAAGATGTCATACAGCACTCGACAATATGTCCTAAAGCCACCACTATGTTGTCACATATTGACACAAAATGTCACAGCGTCACAACAATGATGTTCTATAGTCCTCACAATAAGGTTACACAATAACAGTAACCTTGACCACAAAGGTTTCACACTGGCACCAAAAAGTTGTTTCACAGCCACCAGAATGTCCCAGTCACTAAAAATAGGCGCACAAAGGCAAAACAAATATTCCTTCAGTAGCCTCAGAATGTCCTCAGGTGACCATGAATTAGCACACAGTCACCATATAAATATAATACAGAAATAGGTTACTTACTCCTCAGGGCCAGGGGGCTCCACTGCAGGCTCCTCTGATCCGAAGGTCATTGCTGGCGGATTCCACCTATAGCAGCACATTGAATTTATTACCAACTCCATCGCATCAGAGAAAGTTGTATTTACTGAATTAAACCTCTGTACGACATTCGATATACCATGAACATCTGACATGTTGATATCGCCCAGTATAATCTGTGTATATAGGAACCGAGGAGCCTCCCATTTTTACAGGAAATAAACATGAAGGTATTGATGTCGCAAACGATTTTTAAGAGTTCACATTACACACTTCATTTCTATTTATTCAGAACGAAATGGAAGTTATCAACATCATTATGAGAGTTAAGAGTTTGAGTTACGATCATTTTTGCCATGATTTAACTAAAAAAGGTCTTTTGTTTGAAGTTGATATAATTTAAATATAAAAATAATAGCCGTTTAAACATTATGAAATTATTTTCTCCTTATTTATTTATCATCATTAATTTAAAAAGCGCAATAATTATAAATCAATTGGAACTATAAAATTCTATATATATCCAAAGATGAAGAAACATCGAAAAGGGGATGGGTTTAGGCGTATAAAGTCAATAGAAAGGTAGATTGAGCTTCTAAATCACAACTAACTTGAACATCTGGAGAAAGGAAGACTCTGATTTCAAATAAAATGCAACTTTTTGTAATCTTAATATTGAACTCATTCGAAAGGTTCAACTTTGATAACAAACATGTACTTAATTATATGAACTCCTATACAGTGTTATTATTAAAGTCCTATACCAGAATGTGTTCTTAATTGTTGTTAAAAAATCGTTAAATGATAGCTGAATCATAATACAAACTATATAATGCTATTACTCCATAGTAATCTAAGATGGCATAAATATAAAAAATTCAAATTTATAAAAGAATGCTGAGTGTGCTAGTTACTCTCTTTGAAAAGGAATATAGATATTTCCGAACCGTTTTGAATTTATTTTATTCTAAACGTTTTAGTGATTCACACACCCTCCTCAAGGTAAACGTGTTAATGAATTCTAAAACCTTTAAAAACGGCGGAAGTATTTATATTATTTTTCTACAAACTCTCAACCAGAGCAAATCGCGTTTACAATAATAGTAACTGTTGATATAAGTACGATTTTGATTCTGGAAGAAATAATATATTTAAATGTTTAGATCAATATAGATCCTTTAACTGAGAAATCGTAAGTTTATTTCATATACAGACCATCAGTGGTTTCTACGAATGTCTAGAAAGAATGCCAGGTCTGATGTGAATCCATATAATGTAGAATTATTTCAAAGACTGAGTTTCGATGCTTCTGGAAGAATACTTTCAAATAGTAAAATATTAATCAATTTATTCATTATATATATTTCAATTAACTTCAGCTATGTATTTAATAAATCAAACGGGAGGCAATAAATTAGCCATGGATATTTATCAGATTTCATGATTTAGGAATAAAACTATCTATTTAATTGTATATTTCGAAAAAATATATATAAAATTAATTTTTTTATTATAAAAAATGAGCCCCACCAGCAAGTGCAAGTGACCAAAACTCTGGCTTCAGCACATTTGTAAGTGAAAAAGCGAACTGCTTTTCAAATATGTAGACATGTGATGCACTTACAGTAAAAGCAGTCGCCAACTTCTTCCCATCATGATTATCATGGTCTGTATCCTCTTGTACTAGGGATAATAAAAAATATAAATGAAATCATTATCTAAGTTTAAATATTTTCCAAAGGAACACGAATACAACTACCACATTTTGCAATAAAAAATAAAATATATTTGATAGAAATTGTTTAAATTGCCAATTTGAGAATATTTCAACGATGTGAAACTCTGTTATAGTTTGCATTTTGATATAGTGTGGTCAATGTTAATTTTAATCTCTGCATATATATCTCAGTTTTGTTAGTTTGTTGTGATTGGCTAGCGGTTATAGGATAGGGCAGGCCGCTGATAGGCTGCTGATGTACATATAATTTGATCTCTTGTCCTTCCTTATTGTTTTATATCTTTAAGTAATAAAGGATCTTCGTATTTATCTCAGCGTTATTTCTCTTCTACAAATCTATAATTTTCTAAAAGAATATATATACCGCATCATATTCCGAGAATTTTGTGGTTGAGATAAAACTTTTTTTTTTAAATGATTCAATAAACTGTGAAAGTAATTTTATTTTTGTAAAACATTTATTAATTCTAAAAAGAGCAGAAATTCATATCTTTGAATGAGCTTTTAACGCTAAATGTCTTGTAAGAAATTTGTCAGCAATTCTTATAAATTTTAAAACTTTGGGTCGCCAAAATTTGGCCTATATTTTTTTTCTGGTGAGGAATATTGAGAACGATTGCATTATATGATCGGTAAAACATATTGCCAGAAAAATATTCAAAAAATAAATTTTTCGAGATAATATTATATTAAAAATTATTTTTTTTTTCTTAAATATTAATTTTTATTCATAGACATTATAGAAATTTTCTTTCCAAAAATTGGCAACTAAGCAATTTCGAAAAAGGATTATTGATATTAAAATTTCCTAATATATATCAATTTTTTTTCTTTCATATATGAAACAAAATATTCATTCTTGATTCCATGTGCCAGGAACTTTTATTATAAAAAGAATTAAAAGTGTTTTGTCAATCTATTTGGAAAACTTCGAAAATTATTTTTAAAACGATTTTTTAAAGTGTAAAAGGATTGTAGAATCGATAAGAATATAAGAGAAATCAATTTGATATAGAAAGAATATATAAATCAACAATATTTACTTAAAGTATTATCCCAGGTTAGAACCTAGTAACAGAAACGTGGATACTCCTGTTTTCTCCTTGCAGTGTTCGTTTTCTACAAGTTGGATCAGATCAAACTGAGTAAATCAGGAATTTCATATAACTGGTCGCTCAAGAGAGTACTTTCATAGCAGTTTCAGGTCTTTAATGACAGACTATATTGGATGGTTGCAATAATTTATTTGCCCAGCATGAAGTTGTCAATAGATTTTATTATTCAATATATCACCATCATATCGACATAGGTTCCAAGAAGAATGTTGATGTGAACTCACCCAGGCAAACTTGTGGGCAGAGGAGGGATCAGCCAGTATCCGCCTTTCTCAAAGCGATACTCCTGTTTCCTATCCAAGTAGGACACGATCAGCTTTTCTTTGAAAAGCAATAGTTGCCATCCATTAGGGAGCTTTAGGCATAGCCATTGCACTTTGTGGATGATAGACGTTCTGTCTTTAGGCCTTTTACGGAAGCACATGTTTGCTTTTTAATCTCTCAGTTAGCTTATTTATTTTGAATGAAATGGCTTTGTCCATTGTTGGGTCCCAGGAGGTTTCGGCAGGGTCTGAAACATACGGATCGATTCGTGTATATGCATTATTGTATATATATTCAAATTGAGCATTAAACATGGAAATACAACCTAGAGAGTATATAGTAGATGGATCTTTATTAAAAATTTAAAGATGACTTTATCACTGAAGAAATTAAAATTAATTTTATTGATAGCTCAAAAAAGGTAGAATGGTAAAATTCTTAATTCAGAAATATGAAGAGAATAAGACATATTTGTCTCTCTCTACATGGTGAGAACATGGTAAAAACTTTAGGTTCCCAGAGAATTTAGTTTCTCTAAAATATCTTAAACGAATTTTGGCATTATACGGTTGGCACAGAAACCTGATTTTATATTACATTTATTAGTTGCTCTACTTATGACAACAAATATTTGAGATTAGAAAATTGCCTTGTTCAGTTATTCATAGCGTCTATTTTTTAAATTATGGAATAGATTTGCCAAGAGTACCAAAATCAGTATCGCTAACGCTACTTCAAGCTGTTATTGAGGGTCTGTATAACTTCAGGGGAAAAGAATTGTCATTATAGTTTAATAGCTATCGTCCTTTTTTCTCTTAGTGGTTAGAGTTAAAATACTCCTGAAGGGTGGTTACTGATTACTTCTTATATTGCAAGTTAAACCACATGTCTGCACATATGGAAGGTATGTTAAGGTAAATGACAAAATAGTTATGAAGAAAATCAATATTAGTTGCATCCTGTTCATTTATTACTATCCATAAAGTAATCTGTCTAGAGCACGCACTCTTAAATTGCCCTTCTTACTAGTAGGATATCCCCGGGAGAACTGGCAAACTCTTTGTCATTAACACTACGGAGGTAGTCAAGAGAATCAATAATCTATATACACGCATATATATCAAACAGGGTTTTAAACCTTTATGGAAATATCCTTAACAGAAGAGAGAGATAGAGGTATTGTGTTCATCTCATCAGTTTCAGTATATCGATTGCAATAAACCAAAGTTTCACAACTACTACCAATTCACATTTTAAGCCATAGCCAAACACTCCTTTAATTTAATTTTTGGCTTTCGACCTGTCGCTGGTGGATCGTACGCGCCCGGCTAGCAGCTTGGTCCTGGGATTCATCTTGCACCACCTCCACAGGGCTACCTTCCACCTGACACCACCATCTGCCGGCTGGCGCCTTCCGTATGGAGTACGAGCCGAGTCTCGTGACTCCCCGGGAGCATCCTGGCTTGCCCAGGCTCTTAGGTGGCGTCAGCTTGCTTGACTTCGCGGGCCAGGTTCGGCTTGCCTGTCTGAATGGAGTCCAGACCTTATTGCGTGGCGCCGCTAACGGCTACTCTTGGCTGGCCCGTAGTAGGGCGTGGCTTACACCGCCGGCTCTTGACGTCTAGCTATTGCCAAGAAGTAGGAGACTACTGAGACTCTTGGAGGCCGCCTCAAGCGTCCTTGAGCTGGACCACCGGGTTTTTCATCTCGCCAGCCTGAGGTCCCTGCGTCTTCGAGGCGACAAAAGGGACCTGATGGCTCCCGGGCGCTGGCTACGGGCGAATGTCCTTGACTTCTCCGATGGCGCCCCTGCCGTAGCACACTCAAAGTTGACCGTGCTCCTGGACGCACAGCGCCTGGGTGCCTTCTGCAAGCGTTTCCTGCAAGAAAACGCTAACTCTAGTTATTATGTGGAGCACGATGCGGAGACTATCGTCTTGCGGGGATCGACTACACGCATTACCCGCCTCAACAACCAGCCGGCGCGACGTACACCAGACTCGGCATGGCTGCAGGCGCATCCTGTTGCCGAGCTGGCTGTGCGGTGGACCCTCACCGTGGATGTGCCGCGCTCCATCTCCTGGGCTGACCTGCGTCGCAACTTCTTTTTGGAAAACGACGCAGATGTCGCCCTACGCCCAACATAATCTTGCCTCGAGACGTGTCTCCTGTGAGTTCAGCGATGGGTCGCTGACCCATAGATACTGGAGTTTCAGAGTCGTGCGACTCCTGCTCCGGGGAGGGGGTTAACCCTTACGAAATGCCCCTGGATCTGCAGGCCTGGCTCTTCAGCGTCGGCCTCCATCCCGAGGCAATGAAGCTGAAAAATTTGGCGAAGGTTACTCTCTATAATTACCATCTTGGTCTTGAGTTGGGTAACGCCAGCCATCACCTTGACTTGCCCACTCTGTGGGAAAGAACTTTCGCAGTCCATCGGTTGCGGAGTCTTTCCCGCGTTGGGCGCTACCAATGAAGACTTTGTATATATTTTATATAAATGTATATTAAATTTTATTTATTTATTTTTTATTTATTACAAAACACACGCTATATCCTATGTGGATATTTGCATGTAAATGTTTAAACCATTTTATGTACATAGTTTTAAATATATATACAAATTATTTATAATTTTAGAGAGAGAGAGTGAAAAGTTATTCAAATTTACATTTTAGAACAATAAATTATACAATAAACAAAGATTATTTACATACATATCATCAAAAGTCCAATATATATTTAATTACAACCACTAAACCAGTGGCATAAATATACTAATTAAAACTAGAAATTTCAATTCTTAATGTAATTCAAGTCCACGGCATTTGAGATAGAGTCTACAAAACTTGTTAAAATTTCTATATTCTTCTTTACTGGAAACCATTTGGCTTAAACTAGAACTGTTCCTTTGACATTGTACTCTCAAATCAGCAACAAGTGGGCACCGGATTAAAATATGCTCAGGGTTGTGATCTTCTTGGTCACATAAGCAGATTGAATAATCAATTCTGCCAATTCTATATAAATATGTGTTAAAGTCTCCATGCCCCGTAAAAAATTGTATATTATAAAAGTTTGGCTGGATAAATTTGAGTAATCTTGAGTTTTCAAAAAATTCTCTGAAATTATCATTTGAGTCTTCATAGTATTTTTGAATTTTTTCATTTATAAAGTTAGATATTATCATTATTTCGGCTGGATCATTTCTATTATAATCTATTTCAACTTTAAGTATGTTTGACAGAATGAAATCCGTAATTTTAGGTATTCTTGCGAGAACATGTGTACAATTCGAAGATGTTGTATTATAAGCATGTATACAGTGTTTAAGAATTTTATACTGTAGTGAATCTATTTTGTTTTTTGATCTCGTGTTTATGTATGGGTACCAGATTGTTGAACCATAAGTTATTGTGCTTCTAAATAAGGTCTTATATAATGTTAATAATCGCCTACTATCCAATCCCCACGATTTCTTTGTTAAACCAAGAAGATATCCACTAGCTCTAGTTGTTTTTGCAATAACACTGTCGATGTGGGGCACAAAATCTAATTTGTTCTTGTTTCGGTGATTCTTGAAAGTTAATCCTAGTATTTTTAGGTTTTCAACTGGTTTGACAAGACTATCATGCAGGGTAATTACATACTTTTTGCAGTTGAATAAATATAAAATCTTTGTTTTCTGTCTTGATATTTTAAGTTTGTTGTTTTCACACCACATATTTATTTTCCCTATTGAATTTTCAATTGTAATCTTAAGATTTTTTACATCTGTATTCCAACATATTACCATTAGATCATCTGCATATCCTATAATTTCACTATTAGATTCCTGAAAGTTGGTTAATAGATCATTCATTATGATGTTCCAAATTGTCGGAGATAAGGGTCCTCCTTGCGGACATCCTTTACTTAGTTTTTTGGTGAATTCATTCGTAGAGTACCTAAATCTTATCTTCCGGTTAGTGAAGTAGGATTTCATGAGTTTTATTATTGATGCTGGTATATTATCCTCATCGAATCTTTTTATCACCATTGGCCACCAGGTATTGTCAAAAGCTCTACTAATATCTATTGCAATTATAGCCGTATACTCCTTGGCTTTGTGTTCTAATGTAGTGTGAATTATTTCAGTTAATGCAGTTATGGTAGATCGAGATTTTGTAAAGCCATGTTGACGATTACTGAATAATTTCATTTCCTCGTAGAATTTGATGATTTTGTTGTTTATTATTCTTTCAAAAATTTTTGAAAGGTTTGAATTTAGACATAGAGGTCGATAGCTGACACAATCTTTATAATCGGATTTACTCGGCTTTGGAATGATCAGCGCCTCTGCTCTTTTCCATTCATCAGGAAAGTAACTCATATCCAGACACTTCTGGTAGATTTTAGTTAGTAGTGGTACCGCGAATTGTTTTGCGTGTATTATCATATTATTAGAAATGTTATCTATTCCTGGAGATTTTTTCGGATGCAATTTTTCAATAATAGCATTTACTTCATTGATTGTGATTATTGGTTCTGTTGTGTTCGAAAGTCTTAATGCATATTTCCTTATATTTGTATGTGTATTCTTATCTTCACCTGGGTTGTCATCAAGAAATAGAGTGGCTATTAATTCCACAGTTTTCTGTTGTTGTTCTTGATATGTGTTTGTTTCTAATATTTGTAGTTGTTTATTCGAGTTACCTCTTAATTTTTTTGTATATTTTGTATAAATTCCCATAAGGATTGGTCGAATTATTTTATTCTAGAAAGGTCCTCCACGATATTCTTTTGGCCTTTTTAATCTCTCGTAAATATTTATTTCTTGTTCTTTTAAATAACTCTATTAAATATTCTGAAGGATTCCGAGTTCGGTAATAAAGATTTCTTACATAGTGAAAGTAGGTTTTTAAAATCTCCAGTTCTGTATTCCACCAGTTAGCTGCACCACATTTTGGAGCTACATTATATTTTAGTTTCAGTGTGGAATAGGCAGATTCAATTAGAATTTCCGAAAGTTCTTTTATTATTTGATCAACCTTTTCTGGTGTGGATATATTGACCGATAATTTTATATATTTATATATATTTTTATTCATTCATTTTTATTCTTTTTCAACCTTATTTATTTATGTTTATTCTATTTTTATTTAATCTCATATGATCTCATATGAACGATATAATAGAAATAGTTTCAATCTTTCTCTCGAGCTCTCTTGCCCCACCGTCCTGACGTTTTATTTAACGTTATTTTTTAACTCTAAAAAGAACGGATTCAAATTCTTTTTTGATTTAAGTAAATATGATGGAGTTGTCCAACCCCTTTGGGGTATTGGCGGAATGCCTGATGAATGAGGTGCATAGCTATGCGACTTATTTACCTGTATATATTCACCATTACATTTAAATATTTTTAATCATGTTTGAATTATAATCATCGAAACTTACACACTGTTCAACATATTTATAATCGCAAGGGAACTTTTCGAGCATTGACGAATACTTTTTAAAGGGAACGTTGCATATACATGTTACATTAAAATATTTTATTTAAAAAAAAATTTTAATTCCATAGATATAAATACTCTGTATAAATCGACCGCCAGAGGTCACGCTTTCTCTATAAATACTCATTGTTGTTGTTCCCCGTTGGTCGACCCAAAACATTTGTACATTATGTAAATAATCTTTTGTTTTCCTTATTTTATTCGCCTTAAGTCAGGCAGCACTTTTATCAAATTATGTTCTTTTATATACTCCTTTATCACAATTAAAGCAATTACTGATCAAAACCATATTATTATTTTTATTTCAAGATTATTCAACCACGACTGCACCACCATAGCATAATCATCAATATGATCCAAAACAACAGAAATCTTATCTTTTTTTTAATATAATATTAGTCGACAGGATATTTACCTGTTTGTTTCAAAATGACTAAAGCAAAAATTTTCAAATTCAACTATGCAAATTCTTCAACTAAAAATAGTTCATTCACTAATATTCAAATTCTTCTTCAATCAAAAAATAATCCTCTCCAATCAAAAATAGAAATTTCACCTACAAAAATAGCTCATTTCAACCAAAAATAGCCTTCTCCACAAACAACCATAGCATTCTCCACAAGCAAACATAGCCCTCTCCACAAACAACCATAGCATTCCCCAATCAAACATAGCCCACTACAAACAAACATAGCCATCTCCAAAAGAAAACATAGCCCACTACAATCAAACATAGCCATCTCCAAGCAAACATAGCCTCTACAATCAAACATACCCAACGCCTACCAGCTCCGGATATCTCCTTCTCCCTTCCATCTCCAGCCATCACATCTTCCGCCCAACACCAGCCATCTCCCGAGAATTCAACTCCAGCCGGAATCATCCATTTCAAGGTACTTTGTATTAAACATTTTGCGCAGTTACCTTTAGTTTAACTTTTTAATTCTCGTTCATGTTTACAATAGTTTTCAATCGCTTATTTGCTTAGTTATATACTTTTTGTCAAACTATTTTTAAAAATCAATTTTGCCATGGCTGTTTTTGCCTTTTAAATAGAATCACACCTTTTGATCCTTTTAAGCCTTATCTTTCTTCATATAATTTATTCCCAAAATATCTCTTTCCATACTTTACTATTAAATATTTACAATTAAGATAAACCATTAACAAAATATCAGTTTTAATACGCCATATGCAAAGCAGTCGGCCGGGAACACAACGACAACAAAATAATATACCTTTCTCCCATCTTCAATATTTTATTAAACTATCCTTAGCATTTTTATCATATTTCCGCTATATGCTTTCGTTAATCACCACAATATTCTATTGCTTCATATTTTTATCTTATATTTTAAATTCTCAAATTTTTTGTATATGATATTTTCTTATTCTCATTTCATATGTTAATTTCAAAATTTGAAATTTACCCCCTTTACTTTTAAATATGTAAATATCTTAAACCGTACCTAGCCAATATGTAAATTTAGCGCTACCAACATATGTAAATTTTAACTTTTGTTTTTGTTCACCTTGATTCTTTTTTTCAATGCCCATTCTTTATTCTCACCATTAATTTAATTTATCTTTACATGTTCATTCCTTGTTTTTACATTTTGCCTTTTTTACATATTACCCTTTGCCTACAATTTATTGCTTTTTAATAATGTCATTTTCTCATGTATTTCCCAATCTATTGGCTCACAACAAGCCAATATGATCAAGGGATATCATCCTTTTATTTCTAACTTGTAATTATAATTCATTTTATTTGCCTTTATCATTTTTAATATTATGTGTATAATTTTTTCTTGTCTATTTCCAATCTATTGGTTCACAGTAAGCCAATACGATTATGGAACACTTTTATTTTCTCTCTTTGCATTTTCACTCTATGCCACATTTTCACTCTATGCCACATTTTCACTCTCCACCAACAATATTTGTAATCATTCACACTTTATATCATTTTGTATTTTCCTGTCTATTGGTTACCATATAAAAAACCAATATGATAGGTGAATATCACCTCTCACACCTTTTCTTTCTATCAATCATTTTATCTTTTTTTTTAAGCTATATTTTTATCACTTTACTCTGAATTAACTCGTATTATTATTTTCACAGGGGGGAAATGTTATATTAAAATATTTTATTTAAAAAAAAAATTAATTTAATAGATATAAATACTCTGTATAAATCGACCGCCAGAGGTCACGCTTTCTCTATAAATACTCATTGTTGTTGTTCCCCGTTGGTCGACCCAAAACATTTGTACATTATGTAAATAATCTTTTGTTTTCCTTATTTTATTCGCCTTAAGTCAGGCAGCACTTTTATCAAATTATGTTCTTTTATATACTCCTTTATCACAATTAAAGCAATTACTGATCAAAACCATATTATTATTTTTATTTCAAGATTATTCAACCACGACTGCACCACCATAGCATAATCATCAATATGATCCAAAACAACAGAAATCTTATTTTTTTTATATAATATACATATGTTCACAAGTTCATTCAATAATAAAATAAATAAATAAAGATAAAATACCATATACTTTTTAACATAAATTTAAACAAAGGCAGATTCTTGAAGAGTTTGAATATATATAAAAAACACACATCCATATATAACAAAACAGGCCTAAGATATCCATAATAGAAAGCCTGTAAATATTGTTTCCCATCAATAAATCAAATGAGAATAAACTACCCATTCTGAGTAACCATTCAGAAAGAAAATAGCTAAATAACAAGAAATATGCGATCTGTTTATGAAATAAAAGTTGTTCACCTAGTTATAGAAAGTTGGTATACGGAGAGAAATAACTGAAAATTTCACTCACCTCTTTATCATAGTTATCCGAAATTTCTAGGTGGTTAGAATCCACACATATATCTCGTCAATGAAAAATTCGAATTCTTCTAACTGTTGTTCGAAATTAAAGCTTTCTGCGTGAATTTAGGGATTCTGTGGGACTGCTGTGAGTCCATCACCTCTGTTGTCGTGAGAAGTGACAGCCATGGCTGAGCTTGTAACAGCATATCAGATGGACTTATGGTGAAGCCAGGATTAGCCTCAAACCCAGCAAGTTCCAATAAAAACTATCAAAATGAGTTTCTTTCAAACTGAAATAGACGCGCGAGAGTACGCGCTACCTGTATGGGCTGAAATAAATTTTCATCTCTTTGGGTTTATCTTTTATAACAAAAGCTGAATATGTATATGTATAATTAAAAACACCATAGTTTTTCATGTATGCTTCTTTGTTCCATTTTGGCTTTAAATGGTGTAACTAATTTTATCGGAATTTCGCATACCAATATAAAAAAGAAGAATATCCATAATATAAATTTTAGAACATTTATATAAACAATAATATAAAAAGTACATTTTTCTCCTTTGAAAACGCAATAAAAAAAAAGACCAACAATTTTTGTGGCGTAATTGGCAGCAGAAATTCCTGGAGGAATTCCCAGTCTACATTATATTTAAAGTGATAGATATTTCATATTGACTGCTAAATTTTATATAATATAAATAATGACTGGTCAATATAATTATTCTTTTTTATCATCATCTTCCTACATCTTCGTTTTCTGGCTTCTGTAAATAACGACCATCGTTAGTTAGACTTAATATCTAATCTAAATTACTCTATTATAAATATATTGTATACTCCTATTGTCTAAATAAATACATATAGAAAAGGATTAGTAAGAGGTAAAATAATTTGTTTACAACTAGGCGGTAACCCTAAATACACAACATATAGCGATTTAAATATCTATCTTTACTTATCTAAAAGGCATTTTATGAACCTTGTCGGATAATACATGTAAATATGTAATTCTTTATTCTAATTTGTTTGTTATTTTGTTTGTTTTCTCTGTAATAGGCGCAAATATTTCAATATCGTGCCAGGTTGAAACCACAAATTGAAAATAAAAGGTTTGATTAATAACAAAATATATTCGAATATCCAATTGTAACGCGTTGTTATTTTAATCTATTTTTTGATAGCGTTTGGTATTTAATATTATATTTGAAGCAGGTTTTTATCCCGCTAATTCTTTCGTGGTTTAAGAAAAAAAGTGTATTTGCATACTTACGAAGAGGAGCTTCAATTACAAATAATTGAATTACTTCACAACTGATATAATCAAATAAATATTTGTGGTGGATAAAATTAATATATGGGTTGAAATATTTATTATAACGGTTATTATTTTATATTAAGTAATACTTAATTATTATCAACACACATTAATCAATTTTTTGTTTGTTATTATAAGAGGTCTTTGTGTCTCAATATATTTGGTAACATGATAAGCAGACCAAATGACTAAAGTTTCAGTCGATATATAAAGTATCTGAAAATGAAATTGAGAGATTTCTCAGATCAACTAGTTTAATCTCAAATAAATTAATAATACCAAAATACAAAAAGATATACACTTAATATTTCGTCACAATATTAATTTTTAATAGCTGTATTATATATAATATTTTGATAATCTTGACGTTATTAGATTAATATGTTGTTTTCTAGTACTATTGCTATAATTTGTGATATTACTCACTCTCTCTTTATTAATAATCTCTACTGCTACTAATAAAATATATACTCTAAATAATACAATATTAAATATACAGAGTATATCAGGTAAATTAGGAATAAATGTGGCATTGTCAATAAAGAAAAATAGTATTTTAGATAAAATATATATTTTTTTCAATCCGTAACCATATTCATGTAAAATGTAACACTACATGTGTGTGCAATATAATTATGAAGAATAATAGAGAATTCGAAAATCGAGCAGCCATCATCATTGCTCTGCCTGCCGGAAGGAGCCCTACAGAGAAAGTGGACTTTCTTAAGTTGCCCAAAACCACTGTATATCGTGTCAAGCAGTTTGATAAAACCAACAGTAACAATCAGGGAATGGCTGCAAGAAACAATTACTCGCGTTGCGATCGGACAGGGTAAGAGATGAATAATTTTTCAAACATGTCAAGGAGATTTATGGAAACTTTCGGAAGAGTATGAGGTCATAACTAAGAAAATACAATTTGGTTCTATGACAATTGTCAAAACTACCCTTGGGGACCTTGATCTCAAATTCAATTCTCTTTATAAAATGGCCAGTTGATGACTGAGAATATGAAGGATAACAGAAAAGGAAAGGCTGCTTCCCTCTAAACAACGTAAAACATGAATCTTGTGGCCTGCTGAAGTTCTTCTATGATGAAAAGAACTATTACGCGGACCAAAAGGAAAATCCCATAATATTACAGCTGTATTGTAGATTAAACTAGCGAAACCGCTGTGAGGGTTCACCACTGATGAGCCAGAGAAGCCCTCTCATTATTTTTATTGCAGTAAGGGCGGTATAAAAAACTGCTTTTTTATAAACATATATATACGCGTCAAAATAATTTAAATTTCTTATAACAGCTTACAGTTATTCCATGTTCTAATGATGCTTCTATCTGATTACATACTGTTAAATCAAAAGCTCTACACCTATACAAACATTTATTCTACAAACCTTCCACGTTTTTTATTGGATATCGTGATTTACCTTGAACAGACAGGACCTCTCATTTTTTGTATCTTGTCATATTTAGGTTTAAAATTCGATTGAAACATTCTTAAGTAACCCTCAATGACACTTTCGAATTATTTTTACTGTGAAAGCAATCAACCTTTCTAAAGGAATATTTTTGATTTGGAATATAGAGTGATATATTTAGAGATATTTAACTATGATTTCTTGTAGAATATTTTTGATAATTAATAGAATTTATATGAAAAATAATTAAATTATTATAACTGTTTATCATTCATTGTAATTATATTTGATGATGTTAAATTATTAAAATCCACTGAATGGGAGTTCAAAATATTGGGAAAGCTTTACTCAACAGTGGTGAATCCTCATCGCGGTTTGTATACTAGGCTGACAAAATTTCTATATGTTAATAATATTTAACATATTTTCAGTATAGGTACACGTGGTACAGGCCATGAAATCATGGTGCGTAGAAGTTGGCGACTGCTTTTACTGTAAGTGCACCACATGTCTACACATATTATTATTATATTTATTAATATAATTATATTTAAAACATATACTAATATATAACATATAATAAATTAAATAATATATAATTTTTGTATATTATTTATAAAACTTGATTGAAGATATTCTAGGGATCATGAAAATGAAGTCATAGCGGTAACAGGAATGAGAATATTCACTCCTTTCTAACCTGAGAGATCAATAATTTTTGGAAGAACTAATAAACTTCCAGACATTTATTCTTTCATCCAATTTTGGAATACTCTAAATTTTTCTCTTCAAATATAACTGTTTTGAAGACACAATTACACATTACAAGACAGAATGACAGATTACAGATCTGTATGTTCACAATCCTTGAATATTTGTATGAACACTGAGTGATAAATCTATTTATCAACGAAATAAAGTTACTATGAAAGTGGTTTATATAGTGTATTGACAACACTTCTTGATGAATATTTACCTTTTTAAAAGTATCTATTGTTAAATGAATATATTGAATAATTTGAGTGCATTCATGATTTCCTCGTTGCGTAAGAGAGATTTGAGAAAAAAAATATTCCAATAAAGAATATAAATATTAATCACTATATTCAGTACAAAGAAAAATCTAATTTCTATTCACATAATGTTTTTCTAGTATGAAAAAATAATAGGACCTTTTTCACTATTCCAAATTTCATTTGTATACAGTCTAACCTTTCTTTTGAATATTCCAATTTTATTCATCTTAAAAGACAGTATTATTCTAAGTTAAATATATCCTCTTGGTGTGTTCTTTTTCAAATAGCGAGGGAGACGATTTCAAAGGGTGATAAAGAGAAGAATCAAATACATTTCCATCAATTATTTTATTCAACATTCAACTCTTCAGGGCTGAATATTCTAAAGACATTATGAGAAGTAGTTAGACAGGGCGTTAATCTTAAGATCGAAGTGTTGTTATATATGTTTTTTAAGGGAGAGAATTTTGAAAAACCCTTTAATGGGCGCCACCGCGCCGGAATTTTGATTTGATGCCAATAATTATTTGAGGGGCAGGGAGGAGGTGGAGAGGTCCTGGAAGATGGCGTTCCCCGGGAGCTGGAGCAGGGCTGGGTCCAACGACGAGGACTCCACGTGGCAGGAGCACGAAGAAGACCCCAGGGACCGGGACATCAGAAGCCTCCAGGTCCCCCGTGCCCCGGCGAGAAGCCCGGAAGACTCCCGATGTCGGCGGCTCCCCGGAGTCTCGGAGCACTCCTCCACGGGCAGCTCCACGGTGGACTCAGCAGCCAGGGTCTTCTATGGCGGCTGACAACCAAAACCTTAGATTGATGATAGGAATACCATTTCGGTTCTCCTATATTAGATACAATTACCTTTGAATCAAAGTATCTGGGGCATGTCAGTTCTGAGAAGAGAGCAATGCCATAAGAGAATTATAAAGCAATTCCCATATTCAAGACAAACACTGAGTATGCGAAAATGAATATATGAATCTGATAACAACAGCCAAATACAACAACCAACTATAATAAACAAGACTGATGAAAATATATTACTGTAAAAAAGAGGAAGGTCGAGAGAGTCGCTATCACTTTACTTCTTACCACAGGTGGTGAATTAACTATAACAAGGTCAATCTCACGTTGATAAGAATTAATTTATATGATCGTTATGACATTTAAAACTTATTAAAAAAAATGTTTATCTCAGATAAAAAAACATAAATTCATTACTTTTTTAATATTCGAAACACTCAACTATATAATTTTATTAGATAATAAAAAAGGCATATATTGAATTGAATAAAAATATTTATTTTCCTAAAATAGAGCAATTAATTTACATAATTCAATATATAATAATATGGATTTTCATTATCATGTATGGATGCATTATGAATGCATGGTTTCTCTCTGCTCTTTTTTAAAAACAAATATAGTTTTATATGATGGCCGCTTGTTCGCTGGTTAAATTAAAGAGTAGGTTCCCACACAACACACAGTTAGAAAGTTCACGAAGTTTTTTTTTTTTTCAAATAGAAAACCTTAATCCAGAAATATTAGAGTAATTGAAAAAAAGACATAATTCCTAGGAATCATTTTGTCTTAAGACATGATAGCATGCCATGTTTACAAAGATAGCTGTCAAATTAGGATAAAAAATCTTACAAGTTAGGATTCTAAAATTGAATTTATAAATAGAAATATTTATTAGAAAATATACAGTAAATATAAGCGTATTTTATTTATATCGCATATGGAATTAAACTCAAGTAAAACCATTTAATGTATAAAATAACCTCATTATTTAACGCGGACATAAATTATAATAAAATATGTCTTAAATTTTCACAATAGTAAGCTGGAAATCTTCATATTTTAAACAAGGTAGATTATAACTCTAATATACTTTCACACAGAAAAAAAAATCAAACCCCAAAAGTACATGAGGCTCAAAATAGACTTGTTTTGAAAAAGCCAAAAGAAACAATTTTTGGTTAGAATTAGTAGTATAAGAGGCCCATTAAAGTATCAGCTGCTAAGTCATATTGGAAGGTATCTTGATGGAAATTTGCTAGCTAACCTCTGTACCTGATATAGAACTACATGTTGACACTAAGATAATAGGGTAAGATAACTTATCAACAAAGATAACACACTATCGCTCAGTGTTCTAGCAATAAGGTTTGATAGATTCGTAACGTTTCTCGATATAATTCTAAATTAATTTGAAGATGGGACATTTTAGATTGAATCTAAAAAATTATAGGTTGTTCTCTCTAGTCTATACCTAGCCAATAGTGGCAAATCTCATCTTTAGACTTCTCCCAGGGGTTTTCCAGGCTATTGGCTTCTATTCTCTATTATGAGGTTGTTAGGTACTTTCTTTCTCTACCTCAACTATATAATTTCAGTCCATCTCTCTCTCTACTTACTAATTTTCAATTGAAACTAGAAAGGAATAGATTCTCATTTTTATCTCAGTCACAGCAAACTAATTACACTCCCCAAAATTATATCTTCAAATACCATGGAATATTATGATTCTAGGTTATCAAATTAGCCTTCTTTGCAGGAATCGATATGCTATGCGAATGAATTTCGCGCGACTCACCTCAACAGCCTCCCAGGGTTCTTCCTGTCTCCACCTCACTCCCTGGAATACACAAAGTGCATAGATTAAGCACACATATGTAAATTGAGCAGTTTATTTAATTTTAATTTGTTTGAGAATATAATAAAGAACACTGAAATGTAAAATGCTCTCTCAAACAATATATAAATATAGATGATAACTTTTCCTGGTGAGGTTATTTATTTATAAATGCAAAGGTCGCCTCTCGCTTCAATATTAAAGTTGAATATACAAGTTGAATATGCGTTTATAAATATAAAAAAAATTACCTCAATATCTATTCTAAATAAAAATAAAAGCGAGTCATAAATATGTAATAACATATAAATTAAATCAAATGCTATTTTGAAAGAAGAAATTTTTTACACAGAGAAAATAATTGAAAATTAAATTGAAAAGCTTTCAAAAAAATTTAGTTTTAGTTAAATGAGGATATAATTCAAGGATGATAAAGATATTGTACCTTGATTTGTTTTAAAAAAGGTTTAAATAATCAAAATAATTCAAAGTGTTTTTTCTTCTATATTCTCAATTTAATTTTTGACTTTTTTAACCAACAAAGCCAGATAATATTCTTTACCGCCTTTATAAATATATCAAACAGCTAATTGAACACATTTAGATCAATGTAAAAGTGCTGGCGATGTTCTATATGAGGTAACTTACCGCGCGGCCCGCAGGCAGCGGGGGACCAGGCGACGCAGCCACCTCCGGACTCGGCCCCGCCTGGATACACCGCGATGTTGTTAATTTAAATATTCTGAATGTTTAAGTCTTTGAACAACTTACCGAGTCGTAGGGGCTGGTGCTCCTCCTGGCGCCCTGTAAAATAAGATTTGTCTCAATATCTACGGGTAATATATTGTGGTGGGATGTAGGAGTTATCATAAGGTGTCTCACTCTGGTCAGAAAATTGTCAGTATGTAACAGAGATTGTCATAGTTAACACAAAGGTATCACACAGCCGTCATAAAGAAGTCATACGGCACTCAACAAGATGTCCCAAAACCACCAGTATGTTGTCACACATTGATACAAAATGTCACAGGGTTAAGACAATCATGTCCCACAGTCCTCATGAAGATGTCATACAGCAGTTGACAAGATGTCCCAAAGTCACCAATATTTTGTCACCTTTTGACACAAAATGTCACAGCGTCACGACAATGATGCCTCATAGTCCCCACAATAAGGTTATACAGTAACCGCAAATAGGTTCCACAGTCACCACCAAGAGGGCACACACTTCTCATGTTTCACCATATAACCACAGATATTTCCCACAGTGACCACAAAGGTTTGACACCGGCACCAAAAAGACGTTTCACTGCCACCAGAATGTTCCACTGTGAATACAAAGAGGTCACACAAAGGCAAAACAAAGATTCCTTCAGTAGCCTCAAAATGTCCTAAGATGACCACAAAGAGGTCACACAGTCACCATATAAACATTAAACAGAAATAGATTACTTACTCCTCAGCGCCAGGGGGCTCCACTGCAGGCTCAGCTGACCCGAAGGTCAGTGCTGGCGGATGCCACCTATAGCAGCATATTCAATTGATTACCAACTCCATCGCATCAGAGAAAGTTATATTTACTCGAATTAAACCCCTGTTAGACATTCGATATAGCACGAAAATCTGACAAGTTGATATTCTTATTTGCTCAGTATGTTCTCCAGTTTGTAAAGAAACCGAGAAGCCTTCTTTATTTTCAGGAAATAAACCCGAAGTTATTTAGACGCAAAAGAATTTAAATAGTTCACATTAATTTCTATTAATTTTAACTAAAATGGAAGTTACCAACATCATAATTAGTGTTAAGAGTTCAAGTTACGATCATTTTTGCCATGAATTAACTAATCAAAGTATTTCGTTTGAAGTTCATTCTAATTCAAATAGAGAAAATAAAAGCCGTTCAAAAAAAAAACATTAGGAAATAGTTATCACCTTATTTATTTATCATCAATAATTCAAAAATCACAATAAATATTTATAAATTGTAACTATAAAATTCCAGAAATATCCAAAGAAACATTAAAAAGAGGAGGGCTTTAGGTGTATAAAGTCAATAGAAAGGTAGATTGAGCTTCTAAGTCACAGCTAACTTGAACAACTGGAGAAAGAATGACTCTGATTTCGAACAAAAATGCATCCTTTTCTAATCTTGATATTAAACACATTTAAAAGAATAAACTTTGAAAACAAGCGGATAATTGATTATATGAACTCCTATACAGTGTAATAATTAAAGTCATATCATTCGATGTTGAAAAACGTTTTCAAGGTAAATGTGTTAATGAATTCTACCCTTTAAAAACAATCTCTCAACCCGAGAAAATCTCGCGTTTACAATGAGAGTAACTGCTGCTATCAGCACGATTTTGATTCGAGAAGCAATTTATATTTTTGAAAATAAATCACATAATATTACCAACTGAATCATCCCACACACAACTATATTTGATTTACTAAGCTATTAGTCCCTTCTACGAACGGGTATAGGATGAATACTAGGTCTGATGTGAACTTATATAAAATAGGATTATCCAAAACTGAGTTTCAATCCTTTTGGAAAGACACTTTCAAATAGTAAAATATTAATTAATTTATTTATTATAAATATTCCAATTAAATTCACCCTTATATATTCAATCATTCAAACGTAAAGCGATAAATTAGCTAAATTTGAAAATTACCATTTGCGGCATCTATAAAAATGTGAAGTTTCAATCAGCATTAGAGCTTATTTTGTTGTATTTTAAATACAAAATATCATAAAGACTAAACTGATGGTTGAATATCTCTCACACCCAAATATATATATTTATTCAATAGTAGTGGTTACTACCATCACCAGTAGTGGTTGTAGAATTTTGTCATTTGAAAATTAAAATATGATAATAATGATTAAAATTATATTTTCACAAATAAGCTGTGGATATAGTATTTACATAAATATAGTGGAAGTTCAGTAAATATTTGAATTACTTCGCCAAAATGGCTTTCCCTACTTCACAACGGCACCTGGTTCTACCTAGATATGTACATTTGAGGTTTACATGATATAAACACCTCAAACTCTTTTAAAAACATAATTAAAATACATAGTTTTTCACGGCCTTGTATTATATATTAATAACACTTCCTGCTACTAGATAATGTTACACCGGGTTGCGGTTTGGCAGACTCTTCAACCTTGATTCTCTCCTCAGAAGTATCTTGTATCATCCCAGAGCGTGTTTCAATTATACTACAAGTTCATATTAGTGAATAATGAGATAACACAAAAGTTTTAAGTAGCCTCGAGAATCATTTATTTATTTCTCTCATAAGGAAATGTGTAGTCACACAGTTTGCCTAAATACAAATGATGATTCTATGATATATAATCTATTTATAATAAATATTCTGTTTATTAATATAAATACATATTAAATATCAATTTGAATTTAAAATATATGAAAAATAATACTACAAATTGAAATAAAATAGGTGTGCATTAGCCATGATGCAACAATATGCTGGCATTTGAATGACATTTATTTACCTTAACCTTTGATCTTTACATAAATTTATTCCGCAGATAATATAAACGTATATAATAAAATTATAACACCCTTTTAAATTTTCAATCAAAAAGGAATATATATTGTATCAAAATATAACTTTTAAATATTTGTTTAAAAATGTTTGTGTGAGTGTGTGTTTATTTATAAAACATTTATCTAACGTATTCTTGTGATATTTATTTTTCATATATTATGAAAATGAGTTTAAATTATAAATTTTTGAAATAAAATTTACGAAATGGACCTAAATGCATGCAATTTATTGAATGAATTCATATTTTTGAAGCTAAATGACTATTTTAAACACTATTTAATTCAATTATATTGGATATTTATTAGTTTTCATGATATCGGAATAAAACTATCCATGTAATTTTATATTTTGAAAAATATATATATTTAAAATTTATTTTTTATTATAAGAAGTGAGAGGCAAAAGTTAAACCCCACCAGTAAGTGCGAGTGACTAAGGGCACTGCCACATTTGAAAGTGCAAAAGTCGAACTGCTTTTCAAATATGTAGACATATGGTGCACTTACAGTAAAAGCAGTCACCAACATCTTCCCACAATGATTATCATGGCCTGTACCCACGTGTACTAGGGATTATAAAAAAATAGAAGAAATGAAATAATTATCTAAGTTAAAATAATTTACTAAAGGAACACGAATACCACTACCACATTTTGCAATAAAAAGAAAATATATTTGATAGAAATTATCGAAATTGGCAATTTTAGAATATTTCGAAGATGTGAAACTCAGTTGTAGTTTGCATATTGTCAGAGTGTTGTCAATGTTAATTTTAATCTCTGCCTATATATCGAAGCATTGATGATTTGTTGAGGTTGGCTAGCGGTTATTGGATAGGACAGGTCGCTGATAGGCGTGAGCTGCTGATGTACATCCTTTTGTTTATATCTTTTAGTAATTAGGTATCTTCGTAATTATCACATCCTTATTTATCTTCTACGAATATATAATTTTCCCAACAGGTATATATGTCGTATCATATTCCGAGAATTTTGTGGTTGAGATAAAACTTATTTTTTAAAGTGATTGAATACTGTGAAAGTAATTTTATTTTTTAAAACATTTATTAATTCTAAAGAGATTGGCAATTCTTCTCCTCAAAATGGGCTTCAATCTCATTTTTTTTGTGAGGAATTAATCAGCAATTCTATCAATTCGGAAACTATAAGCCACCAAATATTTGGTCTATATCTTTTTTCTGGTGAGGAATATCGAGAACGATTGCATTATATGATCAGTGCAATGCAATGTAATAAAATTATAGAAATATATATGAATATTACAGGATAAGATTATATCAAAAGTATTTTCTTAAATAATTTTTATTCGTAGGCATTATAGAAATTTTATTTTCAAAAATTGGCAACTAGGCAATTTTAAAAAATGCTCATTAAAATAAAAATATCCTTAATATATATAAAATATTTTCTTTACTTTTATGAAACAAAATATTCACACTTGATTCTATGTGCCAGGAACTTTTATTATAAAAATTTTGATAGTGTTTGTCAATTATATTGTAATACTTCAAAAATGATTTTTTAGGAAATATATTAAAATATAAATTTTAGAATCAATGGATATAGAAAAAATCAATTTAATATATGGAATGATTAATCAACAGCATTCACAAGAAATATTATCCCATGTGAGAAACTAGATACAAAACATGGATATTCCTGGTTTCTCCTTGCAGTGTTCGTTTTCTACAGTTTGGATTATATCAAACTGAGTAAATCAGGAATTTCATATATCTGGTTGCTCAAGAGAGTAGTTTGATAGCAGTCAGGCCTTTAATGACAGACTACACTGAGTGGTTACATTAATATATTTGCCCAGCATGAAGTTGTCAATAGATTTTATTATTCAATATATCACCATCATATCGACATAGGTTCCAAGAAGAACGTTGAGGTGAACTCACCCAGGCAAACTTGTGGGCAGAGGTGGGATCAGCCAATATCCGCCTTTCTCAAAGCGGTACTCCTCTTTCCTATCTAAGTAGGTGACGATCAGCTTTTCTTTGAAAAGCAATAGTTGCCATCCATTAGGAAGTTTTAGGCAAAGCCATTGCACTTTGTGAATAATAGACTTTCTGTCTTTAGGTTTTCTTTGGAAGCACATGTTTGCTTTTTAATCTTTTAGTCAGCTTATTTATTTTGAATAAAATGGCATTGTCCATTGTTGGGTCCCAGGAGGTTTCGGCAGGGCCTGAAGCATACGGAGTGATTTACATATATGCATTATTTTATATATATTCAAATTTAACATTACAACATGGAAATACAACCTAGAGAGCATATAGTAGATGGTCCTTTACTGAAAATTTAAAGATGACGTTATCATTGGAGAAATTGAAGTTAATTTTATTGATAGCTCAAAATAGGTAGTATGGTAAAATTCTTATCGATATAAAATATTCAGAAATATGAAAAGTATAAGAAACCTTTCTTTCTCTCTCTCTACATGGTGAAAACATATGGTAAAAACTTTAGGTTCTGGGAACCTAATTTCTCTTATTCTCTGGGAGAATTTAGTTTCTCTTAAATATCTTAAACGAATTTTTGCAATCTACTGTTAGCACAGAAACCTGATTTTATATTAAATTTATTAGTTGCTCTACATATGACAACAAATATTTGAGATTAGAAAATTGTCTAGTTCAGTTATTTATAATGTCTATATTTAAATTATGGAATAGGTTTGCCAATAGTAACAAAATCAGTATCGCCAACGCTACTTCAAGCTGTTATTGAGGGTGTCTATAACTTCGGGGGAAAAGAATTGTCATTATAGTTCAATAGCTATCGTGCTTTATTATCTTAGTGGTTCAAGTTAAAATACTCCTGAAGGATTGTTATTGATAACTTATTTTATTCCAAGTTAAACCACATGTATGCACATATGAAAGGTATATCAAGGTAAAATGGCAAAATATTTATGAAGAAAATCAATATTAGCTGCAGCCTGTTTATTTATTACTATCTATAAGGTAATCTATCGAGAACGCATTTTTCAATTGCCCTTCTTACTAGTAGGATACCCCCAGAAGAACTGGCAAACTCTTTGTCATTAACACACTACGGAGGTAGTCAAGAGAATCATTAATCTATATACAGGCATATACAAGTTGTGTCCAATAAATAATGAGACTGGTCAAAAATAAAGAAAAAATAGAATGATTAAAAAATTTTATTAGTATTTTAAAATAGTCCCCTCCCGCATCTATACATAATTTCCATCTCTTCTCCCATGATTTAAAACATTTATAAAAGGCATCTTTCGGATGTTCTTCAAGACCTTTTTCGAATCCGCTATGATAGACTCTCTAGTGTCAAATCTCCTTCCTTTTAGAGCCATTTCGAGTTTTGGAAAGAAAAAAATCATTTGGAGCTAGGTCTGGGGTAGAGGGAGGTTGTTGAAGTATTTGGATGCCGTGTTTAGCCAAATAAGTCAGTACAGATTTAGCGGTGTGTGGTGGTGCATTATCATGATGGATAATCCAATTTTTGGAACTACACATTTCACTTCTTCTCAGACGAATTGATTCACGTACACGTCTCATAATGTTTAAAAAAGACTCCTTATTGATTGTTTGACCTTCCTCTAGATATTCATAATGCACAATTCCCTTTATGTCAAAGACGTGACCAATGAGACTTTGTTTTTTGACTTGCAAAGTCGGGATTTCTTCGTTCTTGGTTTATCTTTTCCTTTCTACTCCATGGATTGGCGTTTTGTTTCCAGGTCATACCCGTAAACCCATTTCTCTTCTCCAGTTATTACTTTTTCCTTCTAATTAGGGTTTTCTTCCACCATTTCAAGCATTTCTTTGGCAACTTCAACGTGATTCTCCTTTTGTTGGATTGTGAGCATTTTAGGGACAAATTTTGAAGGTGTCTTCTTTAACTGCAAGTCTTCTTCAATTATCGATCCAACTAATGTTTTTATATCCCTGTTTCTTCCTCAATGTCCCGTAACCATATTCGTGGATTTTCTTTTATCAAATATGAAATTTGGCTCACCTTTTCGGGGTTCCTGTGCAGAATTGGACGTCCAACACGCTTCTCATCTTTCACCGATACCATTCCATTTTTAAATCGTGAAAACCATTTAAATGTGGTGGGTTTATTTACATTTTCATTTCCAAATGTCAATTCCAACAAATCTAAAGTTTCTGAAAACGATTTCCCAATTTCGTAGCAAAATTTAATTCAAATTCGTTGTTCGAATTTTCTATCCATTACAAATTAGACGTTGTCATGCAAGGCGTTCTTTTTACAAGCTTACAATTTATCGACTGCGCGCGCAATCACGTGATGTGATTTACCGCAGTGTAGTTGAAGCTTTCTATTTTTTTAAATAGACTTAAAAAAAAAATATCATTTCATTTTTTTTTGTTTTTGACCGGTCTCATTATTTATTGGACACACTTTGTATATCAAACAGGGTTTTAAACCTTTATGGAAATATCCTTAAGAGAAGAGAGAGATAGAGATATTGTATTCATCTCATCAGTTTCAGCATATTGATTGCAATAAACCAAAGTTTCACAACTACTACCAAATCAAATTTTAAGTCATAGTCGAACACTCCTTTAATTTAATTTTTGGCCTTCGACCTGTCGCTGGTGGGTCGTAACCGCGCGGCTAACAACTTGGTCCTAGGATTCATCTTGCACCACCTCCACGGCTACCTTCCACCTGACACCAACATCGGCTGGCTGGCGCGCTCCGTAAGGAGTACGAGCCGAGTTTTGTGGCTCGCCTGGAGTATCCTGGCTTGCCCAGTCTATTAAGGTGGCGTCAGCTTGCTTGAGATTGCGGCCAGCTTCGGTTTGCCTGTCTGAAGGGAGTCCAGACCTTATTGCGTATTGCGACTACTTTTGGCTGGTCCGCCTTTGGGCGTGGCTGACATCGCCGGCTCTTGACGTCTGGCTATTGCCGAGAAGTAGGAGACTACTGAGACTCTGGGAGGCCGCCTCAAGCGTCCTTGAGCTGGACCACCGGGTTTTTCATCTCGCCAGCCTGAGCTCCCTGCGTCTTCGAGGCGACAACAGGGACCTGATGGCTCCCGGGCGCTGGCTACGGGCGAATGTCCTTGACTTCTCCGATGGCGCCCCTGCCCTAGCGCACTCAAAGTGGACCTCGCTCCTGGACGCACAGCGCCTGGGGGCCTTCTGCAAGCGTCTCCTGCAATAAATCGCTAACTCTAGTTATTATGTGGAGCACAATGCGGAGAGTATCGTCTTGCGGGAATCGACTACACGCATTACCCGCCTCAACAACAAGCGGGCGCGTCATACACTTGACTCGGCACGGCTGCAGGCGCATCCTGTTGCCGAGCTGGCTGTGCGGTGAAGCCTCACCGAGGATGTGCCCCGCTCCATCTCCTGGGCTGACCTGCGTCGCAACTGCTTCTTGGAAAACGACGCAGATGTCGCCCTACGACGGGCGCTCTACGCCCAACATCATCTTGCCTCGAGACGTGTCACCTGTGGGTTCAGCGATGGGTCGCTGACCCATAGATACTGGAGTTTCAGAGTCGTGTGCGACTTCTGCTCCGGGAGGTGTTCACCCTTACCAAATCCCCCTTGATCTGCAGGCCTGGCTCTTCAGCGTCGGCCTCCATCCCGAGACAATGAAGCTGAAAAATTTGGCGAAGGCTACCATCTAAAAGTGCCATCTTGGTCTTGAGTTGAGTAACGCCAGCCATCACCTCGACCTTCCCACTCTGTGGGAAAGAACTCTCGCAGTCCATCGGTTTCGGAGTCTTTCCCGCGTTGGGCGCTACCTATAAAGACTTTGTATATATTTTATATAAATGTATATTAAATATATATTTTTATATATTTATATATTTTTTATTCTTTCATATATTCCTATTCAACCTGATTTATTTATATTTATTCGATTTTTATTTAATATCATATAATCTCATATGAACGATATAATAGAAATAGTTTCAATCTTTCTCTCGAGCTCTCTTACCTCACCGTCCTGACGTTTTATTTAACGCTATTTTTTAACTCTAAAAAGAACGGATTAGAATTCTTTTTGATTTAATTAAATATGATGGAGTTGTCCAACCCCTTTGGGGTATTGCCGGAATGCCTGATGAATGAGGTGCATAGCTGTGCGACTTATATACCTGTATATATTCACCAATATTTCTTAATTATTTATAATCATCGAAACTTACACACTGTTCAACATATTTATAATCGCAAGGGAACTTTTCGAGCATTGACCTATACTTTTTAAAGGGAACGTTGCATATACATATGTTCACAAGTTAATTCAATAATAAAATAAATGAATAAAGAAATAAGGATAAAAAATACCATATAATTTCTAACATACATTTAAACAAAGGCAGATGCCTGAAGAGTTTGAATATATATCAAAAACACACATAGATATATAACAAAACAGGCCTAAGAGATCCATAATAGAAAGCCTGTAAATATTGTTTCCCAATAATATAACAAAAGAGAATAAACTACCCATACTGAGTAACCATTCAGAAAGAAAATAGCAAAATAACAAGAAATACGCGATCTGATTTTGAAATAAAAGTTGTTCACCTAGTAATAGAAAGTTGGTATACGGAGAGAAAAAACTGAAATGTTCACTCACCTCTTTATCATAGTTATCCGAAAATTCTAGGTGGTTAGAATCCACGAAAATCTTCAGTCAATGAATAATTTGAATTCTTCTAACTGTTGTTTGAAATTGAAGCTTCCTGCATGAATTTAGCAATTCCGTGGGACTGCTGGGAGTCCATCAGCTCTGTCGTCCTGTGAAGTGTCAGACATGGCAGAGCTTGTAGCAGCATTTCAGATGGACTTGTGGTGAAGCCAGGATTAGCTTCAAACCCAGCGAGTTCCGATAAAATTTATTAAAATGAATTTCTTTCAAACTGTAGTAGGCGCGCTATAGACACGCGACCTCTATGTGCTGAAATGAATTTTCATCTCTTTGGGTTTATATTTAACTCCAAAAGCTGAATATTTTATATATTTAAAAACACCAGAAGTTTTTCATGTATGCATCTTTGTTCCATGCTGGCTTTTAAATGGTGTAACTAATTTTATCGGAATTTAGTATACCAATATAAAAAAGAAGGATATTCACAATTTCAATTTTAGAACATTTAGATAAATAATAAACTAAAATGTACTTTTTTCTCTTTCGAAAGCGCAATAAAAGAAGAAGAACAATTTCTATATCGTAATTGGCAGCATATATTCCCGAATTAATTTCCAGTCTACATTATGTTTTAAAGCTATATAAATACCTATCTTTACCTATTCAAAGGGAATTTTAAGATATCTTTCGAATAAAACATGTAAAATTGTATATATTCAATTTTTAGTATTTTAATTTGTTTGTTGTTTTGCTTGTTTCCTCTGTAATAGGCGCAAAAATTTCAATATCGCGCCTTGTAAATTAATAAAATAAAAATAAAAACTTTGATTAATAGAGAAATATAATCGAAATTCCAAATGGGAGTGTGTGGTTATTTCCATCTATTTTTTTATAACGGTTGATATTTCATAATATATTTAAAGCAGGTTTTATTATCCCGATAATCCTTCCGTGTTTTCATCAAAAGGTTTATTTGCATATTTACAAAGAAAATATATAATACAAATAATTGAATTACTTCACAACTGATATAATCAAATATATATTTGTGGTGGATACAATTAATATATGGGTTGAAATATTCATTATAACGGTTATTATTTTATTTTAAGTAATCAATAATTATTATCAATACACATTGATCATTATTTTGTTTGTTATTATAAGAGGTTTTAGTCTATCAATTTATTTTGTAACATGTTGAGCAGAACGAATGACCAAAGTTTCAGTCGATATATAAAGTATCTGATAAAAAAGGTGAGGAGATTTCTTATATCAACCAGTTTTTTTTTATTTTCAAATAATTAATAATACCACACAAAATTTTAATAATAATATATCGAATTTCGACTTAATATTTTGTCACAATATTAAGTTTTAATCGCAGTATTTTATATGAATTTTATTATCTTGATTATTATCAGATTAATATTTTTTGTTTTCTCACTACTACTATTGCTATACTTTGTGTTGATACTAGTTATACTAATACTGCTGCTAATAATTAAATATATATAATGAAATATTAATTATTGTAAAGAGATAGAGTCTTGCTGGCCGGAATTCATAGCTCTTAAAATTAAAAATACTTCGGCTACTTTCTTTTATTATCTTGAGGTTTCGACAAAAATATTTTGTCCTGGTCAGGAGCGAACAAAAAGTAAAACAATTGGCAAAGCGTTAAAAAATATTCTAAGGCTGCAAGGGCGTTCTCATGGGATATTTAAAACTTTAATTAGAAGGCATATTTTGGATAATAAAAAAATAAAACATTTTATTTATTGCTAAATTCCAATATTTCGCTAAGCTATGCGCTTATCTTCGGCAGGGGTTTTCTGTATTTTGAAATGTTTTGGTTAACCACGCGATGTCTTAACGCGACGATAAATAAAATATTTACAAAATGAACTCTGTGGCTAAAATTACAGATATATATACACAAAAATTTATAGTAGACTATATATGTACACATAATAAAATTTAATCAGTAAAAAAAGGAGTCCTAATAAGTATAACAAGAATGCTAAGTTGACTTGAACTGTAAATACAATGGAGGGAAGTCTAAATTTCTATAATAAAATATATACTCTAAGTAATACAATATTAAATATAGAAGATGTATCAGGGAAATTGGGATTAAATGTGGCGCATTAAATCCAAAATACTATTTTAGATGAAAAATTGCTTTTTTTTTCAATCCCTGATCATATTAATGTAAAATGTAAAAGTACATGTTTGTGCAATGTTGTGATGAACAATAATCGAGAATTCGAAATTCTAGCAGCAATCATCGTTGCTCTGCGCGCCGGAAGGCGCCCAAAAGAGAAAGTGGACTTTTTTAAGTTGACCAGAACCACTGTTTATCTTGTCAAGCAGTCTGATGAGCCTGACAGTAACAAAAAGGAAATGTCTGCAAGGAAAAATCACTCACGTTGAGATCGGACAGAGTAAGAGGTGAATAATTTGTCAAACATGTCAAGGAGAAGATTTATGGAAACCTTGGGGAGAGTATGAGAGCCATAGCCAAGAAAATATAAGTTGGCTTTATGACAATTGTCAAAACTATCCATGAGGACTTTGATCTCAAATTCAATTCCCTTCATAAAAAGGCCAGTTGCTGACTGAGAATATGAAGGATAACAGAAAAGGAAAGGCTGCTGCCCTCCCAAACAACGTGAAACATGAATCTTGTGGACTGCTGAGGTTCTTCTATGATGAAAATAACTTTTACGGTGACTAAATGGAAAACCCCATAAGATTACAGCTGTATTGTAGATTGAACTGGCGAAACAACTGGGAGGGTTCACCCCTGATGAGCCAGAAGCCCTCTCATTATTTTTTATTGCAGTAAGGGCGGTATAAAAAAACATATATTTTTAAAATAAATAAACACGTCGAAAAAAGTTTAAATTTCTTATGACAGCTTACAGTTAGTCCAGGTTCTAATGATGTTCCCATCCGAATACGTACTGCCAAATCAAAAACTAGACCTATACGAACATTTATTCTACAAACCTTCCACGTTTTTTATTGGATATCGTGATTTTCCTTAAACACACAGGACCTCTCATCTTTTGTATATTGTCATATTTAGGTTTAAAATTCGATTTAAACATTCTTAAGTAACCCTCAATGACATTTTCGAATTATTTTTACTGTGAAAGCAATCAACCTTTCTGAAGGAATATTTTTGATTTGGAATATAGAGTGATATATTTAGAAATATTTAACTATGATTTCTTGTAGAAAAATTTCGATAATTAATAGAATTTATATGAAATAATTAAATTAATATAACTGTTTATCATTCATTGTATTTATATTTGATGATGTTAAATTATTAAAATCCACTGATTGGGAGTTCAAAATATTGGGAAAGCTTTACTCAACAGTGGTGAATTCTCACAGCGGTTTGTATACCAGACTGACAGAATTTCTATATGTTAAATATATTTAACATATTTTCAAGATAGGTACACGTGGTACAGGCCATGAAATCATGGTGGGTAGAAGTTGGCGACTGCTTTTACTGTAAGTGCACCACATGTCTATACATATGATTATTATATTTATTAATATTATTATATTTATTAATATAATTATATTTAACACTAGCGGATGTGTACCCGGCTTCGCCCGGGTTTTATCCGAGTGAAAGTTTGCCTAACGAATATTATATATTATGAAGTATAATAAACAATGTTAAAGATTAGTTTTAATTATTAATCAAGATTGTGTGTGAATATGTGAGAAAGATGTAATATCGTTGTTGTTTTCTTGGCCGACTGTTTTACATATGGTGTTATCTTAAAATTGCTTGTTTTGAATATTTTTTTAGATTGAGTTGAATGAATTGCTGATTTTCTTTTGTATTTATATATAAATAAAATTAACTCTGTTGATTTTATTTTGTATTTAATCGATAACAGCGAAGTTACGCATGTTGAAGTTAGGAAAAATATTTTGATGTTAAGCAAAACCTGCTCCATCTCGTTTTACATAAATGTTGAAAATTTGGTCGAAATTGATGCATTGTAACGAAAGTTTTTAGTGAACAACACTTATGAAATTTGCATTTTATTAATATAGATATACTAATATATAACATATAATAAATTAAATAATATATAATTTTTGTATATTATTTATAAAACTCTTATTGAAGATATTCTAGGAATCATGAAAATGAAGTCATAGCGGTAACAGGAATGAGAAGATTCACTCCTTTCTAACCTGAGAGATCAATAATTTTTGGAAGAACTAATAAACTTCCAGACATTTATTCTTTCATCTAATTTTGGAATACTCTAAATTTTTCTCTTCAAATATAACTGTTTTGAAGACACAATTACACGGCTATAATTGCAATAGATATTAGTGGAGCTTTTGACAATACCTGGTGGCCAATGGTGATAAAAAGACTCGATGAGGATAATATACCAGCATCAATAATAAAACTCATGAAATCCTACTTCACTAACCGGAAGATAAGATTTAGGTACTCTACTAATGAATTCACCAAAAAACTAAGTAAAGGATGTCCGCAAGGAGGACCCTTATCTCCGACAATTTGGAACATCATAATGAATGAACTATTAACCAACTTTCAGGAATCTAATAGCAAAATTATTGGATTTGCAGATGATCTAACGGTAATATGTTGGAATACAGATGTAAAAAATCTTAAGATTACAATTGAAAATTCAATAGGGAAAATAAATATGTGGTGTGAAAACAACAAACTTAAAATATCAAGATAGAAAACAAAGATTTTATATTTATTCAACTGCAAAAAGTATGTAATTACCCTGCATGATAGTCTTGTCAAACCAGTTGAAAACCTAGAAATACTAGGATTAACTTTCGAAAATCACCGAAACAAGAACAAATTAGATTTTATGCCTCACACATCGACAGTGTTATTGCAAAAACAACTAGAGCTAGTGGATATCTTCTTGGTTTAACAAAGAAATCGTGGGGATTGGATAGTAGGCGATTATTAACATTATATAAGACCTTATTTAGAAGCACAATAACTTATGGTTCAACAATCTAGTACCCATACATAAACACGAGATCAAAAAACAAAATAGATTCACTACAGTATAAAATTCTTAAACACTGTATACATGCTTATAATACAACATCTTCGAATTGTACACATGTTCTCGCAAGTATACCTAAAATTATGGATTTCATTATGTCAAACATACTTAAAGTTGAAATAGATTATAATAGAAATGATCCAGCCAAAAGAATGATAATATCTAACTTTATAAATGAAAAAATTCAAAAATACTATGAAGACTCAAATGATAATTTCAGATAATTTTTTGAAAACTCAAGATTACCCAAATTTATCCAGCCAAACTTTTATAATATACAATTTTTTACAGGGCATGGAGTCTTTAACACATATTTATATAGAATTGGCAGAATTGATTATTCAATCTGCTTATGTGACCAAGAAGATCACAACCCTGAGCATATTTTAATCCGGTGCCCACTTGTTGCTGATTTGAGAGTACAATGTCAAATGAACAGTTCTAGTTTAAGCCAAATGGTTTCCAGTAAAGAAGAATATAGAAAATTTAACAAGTTTTGTAGACTCTATCTCAAATGCCGTGGACTTGAATTACATTAAGAATTGAAATTTCTAGTTTTAATTAGTATATTTGTGCCACTGGTTTAGTGGTTGTAATTATAAATATATATTGGACTTTTGATGATATGTATGTAAATAATCTTTGTTTATTGTATAATTTATTGTTCTAAAATGTAAATTTGAATAACTTTCACTCTCTCTCTCTCTCTCTAAAACTATAAATAATTTGTATATATATTTAAAAACTATATACATAAAATGGTTTAAACATTTACATGCACATATCCACATAGAATATAGCGTGTGTTTTGTAATAAATAAATAAAATAAAAAATAAAAATAAAGACACAATTACAGATTACAGATCTGTATTTTCACATTACTTGAATATTTGCATGAACACTGAGTGTTAAATCTATTTAGAAACGAAATAAAGTTATTATGAAACTGGTTTTATATAGTCTATTGACAACATTTCTTGATTGAATATTTCCATATTTAAAAAAAAATGGTTCACTGATTATATTCAATATTTTAAAATGCATTGATGAATTTCTCATTGCGTGAGAGATTTGAGAAAATAAAATTAATCAAATAAAGAATATAAATATTAATTACTATTCAGTACAAAGCAAAACAAATTTCCATTTGCCTAATATTTTTCTAGTATGAGATAATAGTAGGACCTTCTTCACTATGCCAAATTTCATTTGTATAAAGTCTCACCTTTCTTTTGAACTTTACAATTTTATCCACACTAAAAGACAGTATTATTCAAAGTTAAATTTTTCCTCTTGGTGTGTTCTTTTTCAAATAGCGAGGCAAACGATTTTAATGGGTAATAAGGAGAAGAATCAAATAACTTCCCATCAACTCTTTCATTCAACATTCAACTCTTCAGGTCTGAAAATTCCGAAGACATTATGAGAAGTAGTTAGATAGGGCTTTTAACTTATTTTCAATGTGTTGTTATATATGTTTTTCAAAGAAAATAATTTTGAAAAACCTTTATTGGGCGCCACCGCGCCGGAATTTTGATTTGATGCCAATGTTTAAAAGAAGCGCAGGGAGGAGGTGGAGAAGGACTGGAAGATGGCGTTCCCCGGGAGCTGGAGCAGGGTTGGGTCCCACGCCGAAGACTCCACGTGGTAGGAGCACGGAGAAGACCCCAGGGACCAGGACATCAGAAGCCTCCATATCCCCCGTGCCCCGGCGAGAAGCCCGGAAGACTCCCGATGTCAGCAGCTCCCCGGAGTCTCGGGGAACTCCTCCACGGGCATCTCCACGGTAGGTCTAGCAGCCAGGGTCTTCTATGGAGGCTGACAACCAAAACCTCAGGTTGATGATAGAAATACCATTTTGGTTCATGTATATTAGAGACAATTACCCTTGAATCAAAGTACCTGGGACATGTCAGTTCTGAGAAGAGAGCAATGCCATGAGAGAATTCTTAAGTAATTACCATATTCAAGACAAACACTGAGTATGTGAAAAATGAATATATGATTCTGATAACAATCAGCAACTATAATTAACAATGCTGATGGATATATTACTGAAATACAGAAGTGAGGTAAAGAGAGTCGCTATCACTGAATCTCTTACCACAGGTGGTGAATTTTCTGTAACAAGGTCAATCTCATGTTGATAAGAAAGAAAAAAAATAATATGATCATTACAACATTTAAAACTAAATTCAAATCATTGTTTATTTTAGGAACACATCAATTCAATACATATTTTTAATATGAGACTGAACTGTATAATTTTAATAGATAATAAAAAAGGCATATATTGGATTAATCATAATATTTATTTGCCTAAATTAGAGAAATCATTCTTAAATCATTAGAAAATATGCTTTTTATTATTTAACAAATTAAATATCGAATTTTGAGGTCTATTTTCAAAACAAATGCATTTTCATATGATAGCCGCTTTAGAATCAGGAAGATGAGAGGAATGTGGTGAATCAATTCACTGGTAGATTAGAGAGAAGACTCACTTAGATAGTTGACACGCTTTTTTTCAAATAGAAAATCTTAGTCTTGAAAAATTAGAGTATTAAAAGCAAGACATCATTCCTAGGAACATATTATTAGGACAAAAGTCCTAAAAATTATTTTATGCCAAGGTTTTAAAAGGTGGCCGTGAAATAAGGAGAAAGTTAGGATTCTGAATTCAAATTTAAAAATAGAAGAATATACAGTAGAAAATATACATTAAATATAAGCATATCCTATTATAATCGAATATATTGAATTACACTTGTGTGAAATATTTAATATATAAAATTACATCCCTCATTATTTCACGCGGACATAAATTATAATACAATATTCCTTTGATGTTCCTAGTAGTTACCTGGTAGTTCTCATATTTTATACAAGGTAGATTATAACTCTATCATATTCTCACACAAAGTAAAATATATATATCAAACCCCAAGAACAAACGAAACTTAAAATAGACTTGTTAAAAAACCCAAAAGAAACAATTTTTATGTTAAACTTATCGTGGTATAGGCCCATATAAAGTATCAGCTGCTAAGTCACATTGGAAAGTTTCTTGATGGAAATTTGCTAGCTAACCTCTGTACCTGATATAGAACTACATGTTGTTACCAAGACACTAAGTTAACATATCAATAAAGATCACAAACCTTTCTTAGTGTTCTAGAAATAATGCTTGATATCCTCATAACGTTTATGATATAATTCCGAAATAATTTGAAGATGGGACATTTTAGAAAGAATCTGAAATATTTCAGGTTGTTCTTTCTAGTCTATACCTAGTCAATAGTGGCGAATCTCATCTTTAGACTTCTCCCAGGATCTCTTTCCAGGCTACTGGCTTCTATTCTCTATTATGAGCTTGTCAAGTCCTTTCTTTCTCTACCTCAACTATAAATTTCAGTCCATCTCTCTCTCTCTACATACTAATTTTCAATTGAAACTAGAAATACAAATATTTTTATTTTTATCTCAGTCACAACAAGCTAATTCCACTCCTCAAAATTATATCTTCAAATATCCATGGAATCTTATAATTCTAGATTATCAATTTAGCCTTAATTGCAGGAATCGATTTGTTATGCGAATGATTTTCGCGCAACTCACCTCAACAGCCTCCCAGGGTTCTTCCTGTCTCCACCTCACTCCCTGGAATACACAAAGTGCATAGATTAAGCACACATATGTAAATTGAACAGTATATGTAATTTTAGTGTGGTTGAGAATATAATATAGGACACTGAAATGTAAAAGAAGCTTCTAAAGGAATATATAAATATAGATTATATATTTTGGTGGAGGTTATCCATTTATAAATGCAAAGGTCTACTCTTTAATATAAATGTTGAATTTACAAGTTGAGAGAGAGAGAGAGAATATGCGTTTATAATTATAAAACATTTTAACTCATTATCTATTCTAAAAAAAAAGTCATAAATATGTTATAACATATAATATACATGAAATCAAATGCTATTCTAAAAGAAGAATTATTTTTCTAGAGAAAATGATTGTAAAATTAAATTGAAAACTTTCAAAGGAAATATAGTTTTAGTTTAATGAGGATAAAATTCAAGGGTGATGAACAAATTGTACCTTGATTTGTGTTAAAAAGGTTTAAATATTCAAATTAATTCTAAGTGATTTTTCTTTTATATTCTCAATTCAATTTTCTACCTTATTTACCTACAAAGCCAGATAATATTCTTTACCGCCTTTATAAATATATCAAACAGCTTATTGAACACATTTAGATCAATGTAAAAGTGTTGGAGATGTTTTATATGAGAGAACTTACCGCGCGGCCCGCAGGCAGCGGGGGACCAGGCGACGCAGCCACCTCCGGACTCGGCCCCGCCTGGATACACCGCGATGTTGTTAATTTAAATATTCTGAATGCTTAGCTCTTTGTACAACTTACCGAGTCGCAGGGGCTGGTGCTCCTCCTGGCGCCCTGTAACATAAGATTTGTCTCAGTATCTACGGGTAATATCTGATGGTGGGATGTAGGAGTCATCATAAGGTGTCTCACTCTGGGCAGAAATGGTCAGTGCGACACAGATATTATCATAGTTACCACAAAGATATCACACAGTTAACATAAGAATGACATACAGCACTCAACAAGATGTCCCAAAGCCACCACTATGGTGTCACACATTGACACAAAATGTCACAGGGTTACGACAATGATGTCCCACAGTTCCCACAATAAGGTTTCACAGTCACCACCAAGAGGTCACACACTCCTCATGTCCCACCATATAACCATAGATATTTCCCACATGACACAAAGGTTTCACAGCCACCAGAATTTCCCAAAGTGATTACAAAAAGTTCTCACAAAGTCACACCAAAGATTCCTCAAAATGCCCTAAGGTGACCACAAAGAGGTCACACAGTCACCATATAAACATCAAACAGAAATAGGTTACTTACTCCTCGGCACCAGGGGGCTCCACTGCAGGCTCAGCTGACCCGAAGGTCAGTGCTGGCGGATGCCACCTATGACAGCACATTGAATTGATTACCAACTCCATCGTACTAACTTCAGTGAAAGTTATATTAACTCGAATTAAACCACTGTACGACATTAAATATAGCACGAACATCTGAAATGTTGATATATGGCCCAGTATAATCTTCAGTTTGTAGAGAAACCGAAGAGCCTCCTATATTTTCAGGAAATAAACCTGGAGTTATCAATGTCGCATACGGTTTATAAGAATCACATTAATTTCTATTTCTTTTATAACTAAAATGGAAGTTGCCCCAACATCATTATTAAGTTAAGAGTTTGAGTTACGATCATTTTTGCCATGAATTAACTAACCAAAGTCTTTCCTTTGAAGTTCATGCTAATTCAAATAGAGAAATTAAAAGCCGTTCAAACCTTATGAATTTTTTTTTTCTTTATTTATTTATCATCATTAATTTAAAAATCACACTAAATATTTATCAATTAGACTAATAAAATTCCAGATACATCCAAAGACGAAGAAACATCGAAAAGAGGAGGGTTTTAGGCGTATAAAGTCAAAATACAGAGTGGATTAAGCTTCTAAGTAACAACTAACTTGAATATCTGGAGAAAGGAAAAGAAACACAAAAATGCATTTTTTTTTGTAATCATAATACTAAACTCATTTAAAAGGTTCAACTTTGATACCAAGCATGTACTTGATTATATGAACTCCTATACACACACACAGTGTTATCATTGAAGTGATATCACGGAATGTGTTCTTAGTCGATGTTGTAAAACGTTTTATGGTAACGGAAATCTAGCACAACCTATATAATGATGAAGCTATGAATCTATAGTAATTTAAGATACCATAGATATAAACAATTCAAATTTATAAAAGTGTGTTGTGTGTGTTAGTTACTCTCTTTAAAAAGGAATATAGATTTTCCAAACCGTTTTAATTTATTTTATTCCAAACGTTTTGGTGATTTACACACCCTCCTCAAGGTAAATATGTTTATGAATTCTACCCTTTAAAAACGGCGGAAGTATTTAAATTATTTTTGAACAAACTCTCAACCAGAGCAAATCGCGTTTACAATAATAGTAACTGTTGACATAAGTACGATTTTGATTCTGGAAGAAATAATATATTTAAATGTATATAGATCAATAAAGATCCTTTAACTGAATAATCGCAAGTTTCTTTCATATGCAGACCATCAGTCGCTTCTACAAACTGTCTAGAAAGAATGCCAGGTCTGATGTGAATCTATATAATGTATAAATATACAAAAGACTGAGTGTCAATGATTCTGGAAGAAAACTTTCAAATAAAAAAATATTAATCAATTTATTCATTATATATATTTCAATTAACTTCAACTATATATTTAATAAATCAAACGGGAGGCAATAAATTAGCTAAGGTTATTTATTAGTTTTCATGATTTCGGAATAAAACTATCTATTTAATTTTATATTTTGAAATATATATATATATTTTAAATTAAATTTTTCATTATAAGAAATGAACCCCACCAGCAAGTGCAAGTGACCAACACTCTGGCTCCAGCACATTTGTAAGTGAAAAGGCGAACTGCTTTTCAAATAGGTAGACATGTGATGTACTTACAGTAAAAGCAGTCGCCAACTTCTTCCCATCATGATTATCATGGTCTGTATCCTGGTGTACTAGGGATAATAAAAAATATAAATGATGTCATTATCTAAGTTAAAATAGTTTCCAAAGGAACACGAATACCACTATCACATTTTACAATAAATATAAAATATATTTGATAGAAATTATTAAAATTGGCAATTGTAGAATATTTCAACGATGTGATACTCTGTTATAGTTTGCATATTGATATAGTGTGATCAATGTTAATTTTAATCTCTGCTTATATATCTCAGCTTTGATGGTTTGTTGTTTGTTAGCTAGCGGTTATAGGATAGGGCAGACCGCTGATAGGCGTGAGCTGCTGATGTACATATAATTTGATCTCTTGTCCTTCCTTATTGTTTATACTATTAAATAATAAAGGATCTTCGTAATTATCATCGTTCTCTTTATATTCTACGAATCTATAATTTTCCCAACAGATATATATGTCGTATCATATTCCGATAATTTTGTGGTTGAGGCAAAATTTATTTTTAAAAATGATTGAATAAACTGTGAAAGTAATTTTATTTTTTGAAACATTTATTGATTCTAAAGATTAGAATTTCTTCTCTTCAAAATGAGCCTTCATATTTAAATGTCTTTTAAGAATTTATTCAGCAATTCCTATCAATTTGAAAGCTATGGGTCGCTAAAATTAGGTCTATATATTTTCTGGTGAGGAATATTGAGAACGATTGAAATATATAATCAGTACAGCATAATGTCAAAAATTACACAAATATATATGAATATTACAGGATAGGATTATGTCCCAAAAAGTATTTTCCTTTCTTCTTTATTATTTTTTATTCATAGCCATTATAGAGAAATTTTCTTTTCAAAAATTGGGAACTAAGCAATTTAGAAAAATAATATTAAAATAAAAATACCCCTAAAACATATCAAATCTTTTCTTTACTTATATGAATCAAAATATTCTCACTTGATTCTATGTGCCAGGATTTACCTGTTATTTGGAAGTGTTTTGTCAATTATTTTTTGTAATACTTCAAAAATGATTTTTTAGAAATAAATTAAAGTGTAAATTTAAGAATCGATGATAATAGAAGAGAAATCAATTTGACATAATGCATGCTTGAATATACAACATTTACTTGAAGTATTTTCCCATGTGAGAACCTAGTCACTGAAACATGGATACTCCTGTTTTCTACTTGCAAGGACCGTTTTCTACAGTTTGGATCAGATCAAACTGAGAATATCAGGAATATTCATATAATGGTCGCTCAAGAGAGTATTGTCATAGCAGTTAGATCTTTAATGACAGACTACATTGGATGGTTACATTAATATATTTGCCCAGCCTGAATTTGTCAATAGATTTTATTATTCAATATATCACCATCATATCGACTTAGGTTCCAAGAAGAATGTTGATGTGAACTCACCCAGGCAAACTTGTGGGCAGAGGTGGGATGAGCCAATATCCGCCTTTCTCAAAGCGATACTCCTCTTTCCTATCTAAGTAGGTGACGATCAGCTTTTCTTTGAAAAGCAACAATTGCCATCCATTAGGGAGCTTTAGGCATAGCCATTGCACTTTGTGGATAATAGACTTTCTGTCTTTAGGTTTTCTTCGGAAGCACATTTCGCTCTTTAATCGTTTAGTTACCTTATTTATTTTGAATAAAATGGCATTGTCCATTGTTGGGTCCCCGGAGGTTTCGGCAGGGCCTGAAGCATACGGAGTGATTTACATATATGGAGTTTTGTATATATACTCAAATTGAACATTACAACATGGAAATACAACCGAGAGAGTATAGAGTAGATTGTCCGTTATTAAAAATTCAAAGATGACGTTATCATTGAAATAAATTAAAGTTTATTTTATTTTAATAGCTCAAAAAGGTAGAATGGTAAAATTCTTAGCGATATAACATATTTCGAAATTTGAAAAGTATAAGACACCTTTATCTCTTCCTACATGGTGAAAACATATGGTAAAATCTTTAGGTTCTCAGATAATTTAGTTTCTCTAAAATATCTCAAAGAAATTATGGCGTTCTACGATAGAAGGGATTTCAGACTCCAAAGTTAGAGAACCGTATTTAATAGTCTAAAAAAATTAGCCTATAAGCCTGATTTTATATAACATTTATTAGTTGTTCCACCTATGCAAACAAATATTTGGGATTAGAAAATTGTCTTGTTTATTTATTCATAGAGTTTATATTTAAATTATGGAATATATTTGCCAAGGGCACCAAAATCTGTATCGCCAACGTTACTTCAAGCTGTTATTTAGGGTGTCTATAACTTCAGGGGAAAATAATTGTCATTATAGTTTAATAGCTATCGACCTCTTTTATCTTAATGGTACAAGTTACTCCTGGAGGGCTGTTATTGATAACTACTTTTATTGCGAATTAAACCACATGTCTGCACATATGGAAGGTATGTTAAGGTAAATGGCAAAATATTTATGAGGAAAATCAATATTAGTTGCAGCCTGTTTATTCATTACTATCCATAAAGTAATCTATCGAGAACGCATTCTTTAATTGCCCTTCTTACTAGTAGGATACCTCCGGGAGAACTGGCAAACTCTTTGTCATTAACACTAAGGAGGTAGACAAGAGAAATATTAATCTGCAGGCATAGATATCAAACTGGGTTTGAAATTTTTATGGTATATCATCAACAGAAGAGAGAGAAAGAGATATTGTATTCATCTCATCAGTTTCAGCATATTGATAGCAATAAACAAAAGTTTCACAACTACTACCAATTCACATTTTAAGCCACAGCCTTTAATTTAATTTTGGCCTTCGACCTGTCGCTGATTGGTCGTGCACGTGCAGCCAACAGCTTGGTCCTGGGATTCATCTTGCACCCCCTCAACGGCTCCCTTCCACCTGAAACCACCATCGGCGTGTTGCAGGCGCGGCTGGCGAGCTTCGTGCGGGGTACGAGCCGAGTCTTGAGGCTTCGCGGGAGCATCTTGGCTTGCCCAGTCTCCTAAAGTGGCGTCGATTTGCTTTTACATCGCGGGCAAGCTTCGGCTTGCCTGTCTGAAGGGAGTCCACACCTCATTGCGCGGCGTTGCCAACGGGTACTCTTGGCTGGTTCGCAGTTGGGCGTGGCTGACACCGTCGGCTCCTGACGTCTGACTATCGCCGAGTTGGAAACTGCTCAGGGAGGCCAGGTCAAGCGTCCTTGAGCTGGACCACCGGGTTCTTTTTCTCTCCACCCTAAGGTGTCTGCGTCTTCGAGGCAACAACAGGTTCCTGAGGCCGCCAGACCTGCTGACTCCCGAGTCTTCGACTTCTCCGATGGCGCCCCTTCTATAGCGCCATTAACGCGGGACGCGCTCCTGGACGCACAGCGCCTGGGGGCCTCCTGCCATAGTCTACTGCAATAAAACGTAACTCCAGATATTATGTGGAGCACGAGGCGGAGACTATCGTCCTGCGGGATCGCCTACACGCATTACCCGCCTCAACAACCAGCGGGCGCGACATACACTTGACTCGGCACGGCTGCAGGCGCATCCTGTTGCCGAGCTGGCTGGTCGGTGGGCCCTCACCGTGGATGTGCCCCGATCCATCTCCTGGGCTGACCTGCGTCGCAACTGCTTCTTTGAGATCTACGCAGATTTCGTCCTACGGCTGGCACTCTACGCTCTACCTGATCTTGCCTCGTGGCGTGCCACCTGTGGGTCCAGCGACGGGTCGCTGACCCAGAGATACTGGAGTTTCAGAGTCGTGCGACCCCTGCTCCGGGCGGTGTTCACCTTCTGCGAAATGGCCCTGAATAGGCAGGCCTGGCTGTTCGGCGTCGGCCTCCATATCGAGGAAATGAAATTAAAAAGAACAGACTACCATCTACAAGTATCATCTTGGTCTTGAGTTGGGTAAATTCAGCCAACACCTTGACCTGCCCACTCTGTGGGAGAGAACTCTCGCAGTCCACCTGTGGTCCAGTCTTTCCCGCGGTGGACGCCACTAATAATAAACTCTGAAATGAAAATATTTTATTTTTCAAAAACGTATTTCATTTTTATCATTGACTATTCTTTTATTTTTGACCATATATTTAGAACATAACATTTTGAATATTGTTGTAAATTTGTATAGTTAACCTGCCTCTTTTTTAATTCGCGAATATAGAATTCATTTTATAAATTCTATATCACTGTGAAAATATTTATTATGCAATTATTCTAAAGTAATTGAAAATAAAACCTACTTGATAAGTAAATAACTATCTTTTCTTTTTCACGACTGCACCACCAATTATTTATCATCCCAACATCAAAACATTAAAATCATTCCATATATATATTCATTCATATATATTCTTATTTAATATTCATTTACTTTTATATATTATATTTTATTCAACCTCATATAATCTTATATAAACGATACAGTAGAAATAGTTTCAATCTCAATCTCTCTTTCGAGCCCGCTTACCCCGGCGGCCTGACGTGTTTTTTAACGTTATTTTTCAACCATAAAAATAACGGATTCAAATTATATTTTTTGAATTAAATACATATGATGGAGTTGTCCAACCCCTTTGGAGTATTAGCGGAATGCCTGATGAATAAGGAGCATAGCTGTGCGACTTATTTCTTAATTATTTATTATTAAGTTTAAATTATAATCATCGAAACTTGCACACTGTTTAATATATTTCCATCGCAAAAAGGAACATTTTAAGCATTGGCGAATACTTTGTAAAAGGAAAGTTGCATATACATTTGTTTACAAATTCATTCAATAATAAAATAAATAAAGATATAAATACCATGTACCCTTTAACATAAATTTAAACAAAGGCAGATGCCTGAAGAGTTTGAGAATATATCAAAAACACACATTCATATATAACTAAACATGTCTAAGATTTCCCTAATAGAACGCCTGTAAATATTGTTTCCTATCTATTTAACAAAAGGGAATAATCTACTCCTACTGAGTAACCATTCAGAAAGAAAATAGATAAATAACAAGAAATACGCGATCTGTTTCTGAAATAAAAGTTGTTCACCTAGTAATAGAAAGTTGGTGTCTACAGAGAGAGAGACAACTGAAATATCTACTCACCTCTTTATCAAAGTTATCCGAAAAATCCAGGTGGTTAGAATCCACGAAAATCTTCCGTCATTGAAAAATTTGAATCATTCTTACTGTTGTTTGAAATTGAAGCTTCCTGCATGAATTTAGATATTCTGTGGGACTGCTGGGAGTCCATCACCTCTGTTATCCTGTGAAGTGTTCCAGCTATGACAGAGCTTGTAGCAGCATATCAGATGGACTTATGGTGATGCCAGGATTAGCTTCTAACCCAGGGAGTTCCAATAAAATTATCAAAATGAGTTTCTTTCAAACTGAAGTAGGCGCGCGATAGCCACGCGACCTGTATGCGCTGAAATGAATTTTCATCTATTTGAGTTTATCTTTTACCACAAAAGCTGAATATTCATATATATAATTAAAAACACCAGAGTTTATTTTTTGTATGTATCTTTGTTCCATGTTGGGTTTTAAATGGTTGAACTAATTTTATCGTAATTTCGCATAACAATATGAACAAGAAGGATATTCATAATTTCAATTTTAGAACATTTAGATAAATAATAGACTAAAATGTACATTTTTCTTCTTTGAAAACGCAAAAAAAAAATCCCAAAAATTTCTTTGGCGTAATTGGCAGCATATATTTCAGAATAAATTTCCAGTCTACAATATTTTGAAGCGATTTAAATATCTATCTTTACCTTTCTAAAAGGAATTTTATGAACTCTGTCAAATAATACATGCAAATATATATTTCTTAGTTTTAATTTGTTTGTTGTTTGTTTGTGTTCTTTGTAATAATCGTAAATATTTCAACATCGGGTCTGGTTGATGAACAAAATAAGAATAAAAAGTTTGATTAAGAGCAAAATATATTCGAATATCCAAATGGGACGCGTTGTTTTTTCTTCTATTTTGATAACGTTGATATTTAATAATATATTTGAAGAAGTTTATTATTCCGAAAATAATTTCCTGTTTTCATCAAAATGTTTATTTGCATATTTACGAAGAGAAGATATAATACAAATAAATGAATTACTTCATAACTGATATAATCAAATATATATTTGTAGTAAATACAATTAATATATGGGCTAAATTATTCATTGTAACCGTTATCATATAATAATTCCTGATTGGGAACCTTTACTTAAAATCATTGTTTCATTGGCTATAGACACAAGCCCGATTACACCAGTAATTAAAGTAATTGGCTCTCTTTAAGTGCAATGTCAAACTAAATTATCCATGTGTAGAACTTGTGGCGTTACTTAGAATTAAAAGCAGTCTTCAACTACGCATTTTAAATATCATAGCCTTTACTAAGTGTAGTTGGGATTATTAAAAATAAATGTTGGTTTCACTAATTGAAAAGTAAATAATAGACAATATATAGTATGATAAAACATTACATCCCTTAGACCAAGATAATTTACCGTTTACATCTCATTTACATACGCCTTTATTTTCTTAACATCTATATATGTAAATAGTATGATTTTTGGTTGGATTGAAGTCATATAATTTTGAGTGATATATTATTTGCAAAATTGAAAACTGTTTATTATAAAGTCGATTTGGGGTTTTGCTCCAAATATCGACTATGTGAATCATAATGACACCATCACCTGAGTGACATCATAACCTATTGTTTTTAATAAAGATTAGAAGTGTTCATTATCATATATTTTGTTGAATAATCTCGAACATCTGTGCAACTAAAATGAAATATTGACATTAATATATTCATCGAATCCCAGAGACACAGCAAAAAAAAAAAAAACAGTTTTGAGTTCAATGGCTAAGTTGTTTTCCATGTAAAATTAAACTCTTTATACTTCATCTGACCGAATAATTTTCCATTAACTGAACAATCGAGGCCGCTGTCATGAATGTTTGAACAACCCTAATCGGATTGTTTGTGGGTAGTGGTATTCCTGCTTCTTTATTTTTAACCACTCTTGAACCAGAGTGGACAGCTCCAATAGTTGTGCTCATAATACCTCCAGGAGATGAGCTTACAGTAATGTGGCTCAAACCACATCAACCACAGTCGATAGCTCCAGGAGATGAGCTTACAGTATGTGGCTCAAACCACACAATAACCTCAATCGACAGCTCCAGGAGATGAGCTTACAATAGTGTGGCTCCGACCACACATCGACCACAGTCGACAGCTCCAGGAGATGAGCTTACAGTATTGTGGCTCCAACCACACATCAACCACAGTCGACAGTTTTAGGAGATGATCTTACAGTAGTGTTGCTTCAACCACACATCGACCACAGTCGACAGTTTCAGGAGATGAGCTTACAGTAATGTGGCTCCAACCACATATCAACCACATTCGACAGCTCCAGGAGATGAGCTTACAGTAAACACGACTTCCACCACACATCAACCACAGTTGACAGTTTCAAGAGATGAGCTTACAGTAATGTGACTCCAAACACATCAACCCCAGTCGACAGCTCCAGGAGATAAAATCACAGTAGTATAACTCCAACCATACATTAACCATCCTCGATTACACCAGGAAATGAGCTTACAGTAGTGTCACTACCACACATCAACCACAGTCGACAACTCAAGGAGATGAACTTACAGTAGCGTGACTCCAACCACACATCAACCACAGTCGACAGCTCCAGAAGATGAGCTTACAGTAGTGTGAATCCAACCACACATCAACCACAGTCGACAGCTCCAGAAGATGAGCTTATAGTAGTGTGACTCCAACAACACATCAACCACAGTCGACAGCTCCAGAAGAAGAGCTTATAGTAGTGTGAATCCAACCACACATCAACCACAGTCGACAGCTCTAGAAGATGAGCTTATAGTAGTGTGACTCCAACCACACATCAACCACAGTCGACAGCTCCAGGAGATGAGCTTACAGTAGGGTGACTCCAACCACACATCAACCACAGTCGACAGCTCCAGAAGATGAGCTTACAGTAGTGTGACTCCAACCACACATCAACCACAGTCGACAGCTCCAGGAGATGAGCTTACAGTAGTGTGACATCAACCACAGTCGACAGCTCCAGAAGATGAGCTTACAGTAGTGTGAATCCAACCACACATCAACCACAGTCGACAGCTCCAGAAGATGAGTTTACAGTAGTGTGAATCCAACACACATCAACCACAGTCGACAGCTCCAGAAGATGAGCTTACAGTAGTGTGAATTCAACCACACATCAACCACAGTCGACAGCTCCAGATGATGAACTTACAGTAGTGTGAATCCAACCATATCAACAACAGTCGAAAGCACCAGAATATGAGCTTACAATAATGTGACTCCAACCACACATAAACAAAATTCGACAGCTCCAGCAAATGTGCTTACAGTAGTCTGACTCCAACCACACATCAGCCACAGTCGACAACTCAAGGAGATGAAATCTCTGTAGTGTGACTGCAATCAGACATCAGCCATATTAGACAGCTCATGGAGATGAAATCTCTGAAGTGTGACTGCAATCACACATCAGCCATATTAGACAGCTCATGGAGATGAAATCTCTGTAGTGTGACTGCAATCACACATCAGCCATATTAGACAGCTCATGGAGATGAAATCTCTGTAGTGTGACTGCAATCATATATCAGCCGCATTAGACAACTCAAGGAGATGAAATCACAGTAATGTGGCTCCAATTACACATCAGCCACAGTCGACAGCTCAAGAAGATGAGCTTACAGTAACGTGACTCCAACCACATCAACCACGTGGACAGCACAAGGAGATGAGCTTGCAGTAATGTGGTTCCAACTACATATACCCACAGTCGACAGCTCCAGGAGATGAGCTTACAGTAGTGTGACTCCAACCACATCAACCACGTCGACAGCACCAGGAGATGAGCTTACAGTAATGTGGTTCCAACTACTTATTAACCGCAGCAGATCTCTCTAGTATATGTGCTGATATTGGTGTGGCTCCAACCACCCGTGAACCACAGTACTCCGCTCGAAGAGTAGTGCTTACATTAGTATGGTAAATTTTAGGAAATACATTTTCCACAGATATATATGAAGATGAAATGTAAAAATAAAATTACCAAAATAGAAAGTATAAAATATATCATAATTTATATTTCAAACACTTAGACTATTTTTTCCAATTCCCTTCATATTTCTAAAATATGTAAATAAAGGAAAATATTTTCTCTACAAGAATGTTTATACAACCTCATATCTGTAATGGATAGAATCACATTTTTAATCAGTAAAAAACAGACCTATAAAATAATTAAAATAATTTTAACCTTTTGGTTTTTCGAGAAGAGAATAGCGTACACATTTATTATTTAGATTTGGTAAAAGATAAATAGTTACCAATCAAAATAAGACAATTTGTAAGAAAATTCCTAAAATATTAATGATTTGTATTAATAATATTGGAGCTTGCTTCTATTTGATTGTGTTTGAATCTTTATTAAAGAAATCTATTTTTTGAAAACCCTTTATTGGGCGCCACCGCGCCGGAATTTTGATTGGAAGCCAATGATTATAAAAGGCGCAGGGAGGAGGTGGAGAGGAGCTGGAAGATGGCGTTCCCCGGGAGCTGGAGCAGGGCTGGGTCCCACGAAGAGGACTCCACGTGGCAGGAGCACGAAGAAGACTCCAGGGACCGGGACATCAGAAGCCTCCAGGCCCCCCGTGCCCCGGCGAGAAGCCCGGAAGACTCCCGATGTCGGCAGCTCCCAGGAGTCTCGGGGCACTCCTCCACGGGCAGCTCCACGGTGGGCCCAGCAGCCAGGATCTTGTGTGGTCGCTGTCGGGAGGACAAACATAATTTTGGATTGAAGATAGGAGTACCACATTCTGGTTCTCAACTTTTAGAGAAAATAACCATTGAATCAAAATATATCTGGGAAATATAATTTCTGAGAAGAAAGCAATACCATATAAGAGTATGCTTAAGCAATTGCCATATTCAAAAACCGAACACTGAGTATATATAAATCCTTTGGCAATGAAAATTATTCTGATTACAACCACTAACTATAATTAACAAGGCTGATGTATATTTTTCTGCAAAACAGAAGTCAGGTTGAGAGAGTCGCTATCACTGAACTTCTTACCGCAGGTGGTGGATTATCTGTAACAAGGTCAATCTCATGTTGATAAGGATTAAATTATATGATCGGGATATATAACATTTACAAAGCTAAATTTAAAAACATTATTTTTATGACGAACAAATAAATTCAATATTCAATTTTACAATATGAGATTGCGAACTTTTTAATTTTATTAGTTAACAAAAAGGCATATATTGGATTGAATAAAAATATTTATTCGACTGCAATTGATACTTAATTAACCTGCTTTTTATTATTTAATAAATTAAAAATGGTAGAGCGTGCTCTATTTTCAAAACGATATAGTTTTATATGATGGCTGCTTCAGAAAGAGAGAGTTAAGAGGAATGTGGTGAGTAAATTCACTGGTTGAATTAAAGAGAAGGTTCATGTAGAAAGCTAATTTGAAAAATAGAAAATTTTAATCTTGAAAAATTATAGTATTGGAAAGTAAAATACATTATTTCTATGCGTTACTTCTGTATTGCTATTCTATGGCACTTCTACTATTTATTATTGATGTACTTTCAGTATGAAAAAAATTGCATTCAGGGGAATTCTCGGGCGAAGCCAGGGTCATTCGTCTAGTATTCAATATATTTTACCAGTAGTGAGATGGGTCTAAACATATTTTAAATAGGTAGATTCAAACTCTAACATTCTCACACAGAGAAAATATCGTATATAAAATCACGATATGAAATGAGACTGAAAATAGATTATATGAATAAAAGCCAAAAGAAACAATTTTTATGTTAAACTTAGTAGTGGCAGAGGCCCATATACAGTATCAGCTGCTAATTAACATTGGGAAATTTTCTTGATGGAAATTTGCTAGCTTACCTCTGTACCTTATATAGAACTACATGTTGACACTAAGATACTAGGGTAAGATAACTTATCAAAAAAGATAACACACTATCTCTCAGCGTTCTAGCAATAATGCTTGATAGCATCGTAACATTTCTCGAAGTATTTCAGAATGAATTGGAAGATGGTACATTTAAGATAGAATCTGAAAATTTTCAGGTTGTTCTCTCTAGTCTATACCTTTAAATAGCGGCAAATCTTATTTTTGAACTTCTTTCAGGGGTTTTCCAGGCTACTGGCTTCTATTCTCTATTATGAGCTTGTCAGGTCCTTTTTTATCTACCTCAATTATATAATTTCAGTCCGTTTATCTCTTCACTTGCTAATTACTAGAGAGGCATAGATTCATTTTTCATCTCAGTCACAACAAGCTAATTCCACTCCCCAAAATTATATCTTCAAATATTCAAGGCATCCTGAGATTCTAGATTATAAAATTAGCCTTAATTACAGAAATCAATTTGTTAGGTAAAGGATTTACGCGCAACTCACCTCAACAGCCTCCCAGGGTTCTTCCTGTCTCCACCTCACTCCCTGGAATACACAAATTGTATAGATTAGGCACAGATATGTAACTTGAACAGTATATGCACTTATGGTGAGGTATGGAGGCAGAATCAATTGACACAGAATGACTGAAGTTAAATCGGAACGCTTTAAATAAAAATATCGTTTGAGTTAAGTCAGTATCCAATTAATTTAAAGATGATAACCAAAGTGTCTTTGGATTTGGGTTTAAAAAGGTTTAAATAATGAAAATAATTTAAAGTATTTTATTCTATTTTCTAAGTTTATGATAAATGACCCTTTGAACCTACAAATCCAGGTAAATAATCTTTATCTCCTTTAAATATATTTATAAATAAATAAATATATACAAATTTTTGAACACATTTGAAGCAAGGTAGAAGTAAAGGAAGGGTTCTATATGAGGGAACTTACCGCGCGTCCCGCAGGCACCGGGGGACCAGGCGACGCAGCCACCTCCGGAATCGGCCCCGCCTGGATACACCGCTATGTCTGAAATATTCTGAGGGTTGAAGTCTGTGAACAACTTACCGGGCCGCAGGGGCTGGTGCTCCTCCTGGCGCCCTGGAACATAAGGTTGTCTCATTATACACGTGTAATATCTGGTGGTGGTAGGTAGGAGGCATCTTATCGTGTCTCACTGTAGTCAGGAGTTTGACAGAGAGATTCACCACAAATACTGTCATGGTCACCACAAAGCTATCCCACCTTCCTAATAAAGATGTCATAAAGCACTCGACAAGATGTCCCAAAGCTACCACTACGTTGTCACACATTGACACAAAATGTCACAGGATCTCGACAATGATGTCCCATAGTTCCTACAATAAGGTTATACGGTGACCACAAATAGGTTCCACAGTCACCACCAAGAGGTCACAACTCCTCATAACAAAGTCCCACCGTAAAATCATAAAGAGGTGAGGCAGGCACCACAAAGAAGTCACGCAGGCACTACAAAGATGTTTCACAACCACCAGAATGTCCCATTGTGACTACAAATAGGTCACACAAAGTCACAACAAAGATGACTTCAGTAGCCTCAAAATGTCCTAAGGTGACAACAAAGAAGTCACACAGTCACCATATAAACATCAAAAACTGAAATATATTACTTACTCCTCAGCGCCAGGGGGCTCCACTGCAGGCTCAGCTGACCCGAAGGTCAGTGCTGGCGGATGCCACCTATAGCAGCACATAGAATTGATTACCAACTCCATCGCATCAGAGAAAGTTATATTTACTGAATTAAACCTCTGTACGAAATTCGATACTGCACGAAAATTTGGCATGTTGATATATTCATTGGCCTAGTATAAAATTCAGTTTGTAGAGAAACCGAGTACTACCCCTCATTCCGTTTTTTCAGGAAATAAACCCGAGGTTATTGATGCCGCATATGGTTTCTAAGAGTTCACATTACACACTTAATTTATATTTAGAACGAAAATGGAAGTTACCAACATCATTATCAGAGTTAAGATGTTGAGTTAGGATCAATTTTGCCATGATTTAACTAACCAAGGTTTGTCGTTTGAAGTTGATGCTAATTCAAAGAGAGAAAATAGAAGCCGTTCAAACATTGCGAAATTGTGTTCTTTCTATTTCTTTTTCATAGTTAATTTAAAAGGCGCAATAATTATGCTTCAATTTGAACTATAAAATTCCAGATTCAAGAACCCCACCAGCAAGTGCAAGTGACCAAACAAGGCTCTGGCACATTTGTAAGTCCAAAAGTCGAACTGATTTTCAAATATGTAGACATGTGGGGAACTTACAGTAAAATCAGTAGCCAATATCTTCACACCATGATTATGATGGCCTGTATCCACGTGTACTACTAATCTTGAAATATTTTAAGAAAAAAAAATCATTACCTAAGTTAAAATGGATTCCAAAAGAACAGGAATATCACTACTATATTTTAAAATAAAGAGAAAATATATTTGATAGAAATTATTAAAATTGGCAATTGTAGAATATTTCAACGATGTGATACTCAGTTATAGTTTGTATATTGTTATAGTGTTGTCAATGTTAATTTTAATCTCTGCTTATATATCTCAGCTTTGATGGTTTGTTGTTTGTTAGCTAGCGGTTATAGGATAGGGCAGACCGCTGATAGGCGTGAGCTGCTGATGTACATATAATTTGATCTCTTGTCCTTCCTTATTGTTTATATCTTTAAATAAAAAGGATTTTCGTAATTATCATCGTTCTTTATCTTCTACGAATCTATAATCTTTCCAACAGATATATATGTCGTATCATATTCCGAGAATTTTGTGGTTGAGGTAAAATTTATTATTTAAAATGATTGAATACTGTGAAAGTAATTTTAATTTAAAAACATGTTTTTTTTATTAATTCTAAAGAGATTGGAAATTCTTCTCTTCAAAAATGTGCTTCAATCTCTTTTTTTTTGTGTAAGAAATTAGTCAGCAATTCTTATTAATTTGGAAACTATGGGTCGCCAAAATTTTTGGTCTATATCTCATTTTTGGTGAGGAATATTGAGAGCGATTGCATTTTATGATCAGTGCAACACAATGTCAAAAATTACAGAAATATATATGAATATTACATGATAAGAATATATCAAAAGTATTTTCTTAATTAATAATTTTTATTCATAGGCATCATAGAAATTTTCTTTTCAAAAAATGGGAACTAAGCAATTTCGAGAAAGGTTTATTAAAATAAAAATATCCTCAATATATATCAAATATTTTCTTATATGAACCAAAATATTCACACTTGATTCTATGTGCCAGAAACTTTCAATATAAAAATTTTGAATGTTTTTTGTCAATTGATTTGTAATACTTCAAAAATGATTTTTTCAGGAATATATTAAAGTGTAAATTTTAAAATCGATATAGGAAATAAATAAATTTTATATATGGAATCATAAATAAACAACATTTACTTGAAGGTATATCCCATGTGAGAAACTAGTTCCAAAAACATGGATACTCCTGCTTTCTCTTTGCAGTGATCGTTCTCTACAGTTTGGATCAGATAAAACTGAGTAAATTAGGAATTTCATATAATTGGTCGCTCAAGAGAGTAAGTTCATAGCAGTAAGGTCTTTAATGACAGACTACACTGGATGGTTACATTAGTATATTTTACCAACATGAAGTTTTCAATAGATTTTATTATTCAATATATCACCATCATATCGACATAGGTTCCAAGATGATGTTGATATGAACTCACCCAGGCAAACTTGTGGGTAGGGGTGGGATCAGCCAGTATCCGCCTTTCTCAAAGCGGTACTCCTCTTTCCTATCTAAGTAGGATACGATCAGCTTTTCCTTGAAAAGCAATAATTGCCATCCATTCGGGAGCTTTAGGCATATCCATTGCACATTATGAATAATAGACTTTCTGTCTTTAGGCTTTTTACGGAAGCACATGTTTGTTTTTTATTAGTTTTGTTAGCTGATTTATTTTGAATAGAATGGCATTGTCCATTGTTGGGTCCCGGGAGGTTCCGGCAGTGCCTGAAACATACGGATTGATTCATATATGCGTTTTTGTATATATTCAAATAGAACATTACAACATAGAAATACAACCTAGAGAGTATATAGTAGATGGTCCTTTATTAAAAATTTAAAGATTACGTTATCATTAAGAAATTGAAGTTAATTTTATTGATAGGTCAAAATAGGTAGAAGGGTAAAATTCTTAGCGACATAACATATTCAGAAATATGAAGAGAATAAGACATCTTTGTCTCTCTCTACATGGTGAAAACATATGGTAAAAACTTTAGGTTCCCAGAGAATTTTCTCTAAAATATTTAAAACAAATTACGGCATTTTACGATAGAAAGGATTTCAGACTACAAAGCTAGAGAGCCGTATATAATAGTCTAAAAAATTAGCCAAGAAGCCTGATTTTATATTACAATTATTAGTTGTTCTACTTATGACAATAAATATTTGAGATTAGCAAATTGCCTAGTTAAGTTATTCATAGCGTCTATTTTCAAATTATGGAAATAGATTTGCCAAGAGTACCAAATTCTGTATCGCCAACGCTACTTTATGCTGTTTTGAGGGTCTCTATGACTTCAGAGTGGGAAATAACTGTCATTAGTTCATTAGTTATCGTTCTCTCTTCTCTTCTTGGTACAAGTTGAGATAATCTTAATGGGAGGTAGTGGGAAACTCTTTTTATTACAAATAAAATCACATGTCTGAACATATGGAAGGGATATTAAAGGTAAAATGGTAAAATATTTATGAAGTAAATCAAAATTAGTTGCAGCATGTATCTTTCATTGCTATCTATAAATCAATATATCGAGAACGCACTCTTCACTTACCTTTCATTCTATAGTAGGATATCTTCGGGAGAGCTGGCAAACTTGCTCATGCATACTATGGAAGCAGAGTCAAGAGAATTATTAATCTACCAGCATATATCTGAAATAGGATTTTAATTTGTGTGAATGCATTGAATAATGGTTGTAAATATTTTAAATTATCAATTGAATCATAATACGTATATATTATAGGTATATAAGAATATGTGCAATAAATGAATTTATGCCAGATCGACGAGAATGTCCCAAAACATCCCACGGATGTAAATAAGTGCGTGTGAGGCGCCCATCCTGTAGCAACTGCATATTAAGTTATTACATTTTGTTTTCTATTCCGCTATTCAACAATATTTCTTGATTAATTACAAGAAAGTTTCAAATATAATCATCGACACTCGCACACAGTTTAATATATTTCCATCGCAAGGAGAACCTCTCAAACATTGGCGAATACTTTGTAAAGGGAACGTTGCACATACATACAAGGGTCACGACAAAGGTTTATGCAATCACTATTAAATAATTTAAAATATATTCAAACATATATTATACCATTAAAATATACATGAATATTTTAGCTATTATACACAATTTTATAAAAATAGAGGGCGCGACTTTGTTTACAGCGGCAGCGGTAATTTCTAAGCATTGCATCAGACACAATGGAGATGACTAGAGAAAGTTTACGCACCATGATATTTTATGAATATATAAGTAATTTAACGTCTAAAAAATCTATGAAAAATTGACGGAGGCTTTAGAAGATAAAGCTCCTTCTATTAGAACAGTTTTTAATTGGTTTGAAAATTTTAAAAATTTGGACAAATCAACTTTAAAGATAAACTTTGTTCAGGTAGACCACCAATAGCAGTGACCCAAGAAAATATTGAGCTGGTAAGATTCTTATTTAGAAAAGATCGAAGAATTACGTATCAGCAGTTAGAGAAAAGTGTGGGCATTGGTTCGGCAGCATTCAAAACCATCATTAATGATCATTTAAAATACAGAAAACTTGCTAGTTGATGGGTACCTCACAGCTTGACTGAAGACCGAAATCTTGGTCGCGTTAAATGGTGTAATTTATTGTTGAAAAAAATTGATGAAGGCAAATAAAAGGCTGTTTTTAATATTTATAGAGGTGACAAAACTTGGATTTACAAATTTTATACAGAAACAAAACTGCAATCTTTTCTTTGGTCCTCTTCAAAATCTCCTCCTCCTAAGAAAGTCTCAGCGCTCGAAGTGTTGGAAAACAAATGGTCGCTTATTTTTTTTAGAAAAAGTGGCTTCATTGATATTGTGAAGTTAGAAGATCAAAATACAGTTAATAGTGACAGGTATACAACAAAATGTCTTCCAGCAGTATTTGAAAAAAATAAAGCAAAGTAGACCTAGAGCTCAACTTAGAGGAGTCCTTCTTCACCATGACAATGCAAGACCGCACACCTCAGCCCAAACATCAGGCTTTTCAGCCAACTCTGGTGTCCAATGAGTCACTCATGAACCATATTCAACACATCTAGAACCTTTTGACTTTTATTCATTTCCAGAAGTTAAGTTATTGTCGAAAGGGATAGAATTTGACACTGATGATGAAAAAGCACTGCAAGCCTTTATAAATGCCGTAAATTCCATTCCTGAAGATGACTGGTTTAAGTGCTTCGATGATTGGTTTTCAAAGATGAAAAAAAATGTATAAGTCCTGAGGGTGAATACTTTGAGAAATTCTGAAAGTTGCAGCTTTAATAAAAAAAAAAGTGATTGCAAAAACTTTGGGGTGACCTTTGTATGTATTTATAAGTTTATTTAATAATAACAATAATAAATAATTAAATATAAATAAATGTCAAAATAAATATAATATATGTGATAATCTGTATATAGAATTATGTACCCCCACCACAATCTATATACCATGTATCATCTAAAGGTTTAATAAACTTCAGGTTTTGCGAGATGGAAAGAAACAAAGTATCAGGATTGCATCATCCAGGAAGTAAGGGTCACTGCCTTGGACCCATAAAACTTAAGTTCAAAGGCCTTCTTTTTCCTGGAGGATTGCAATCATGGCTGCAATGGAGGTTAAGAGCCAATCACTTTTAAGGAGGACAAACTAGTAACGAATCACCAGAGCGCACGTTTGAGGATCTCAGCCAATGAGATGACGATTATCTCGGACAAGAAAAAGGCAGAAGGTAGGTAACCGTGCTACGAGCTAGGTGTGTTCAACATAGGCTCCAAACAAGGCAGTGTACGCTCCATATATGTGAAAGGCCAGCCGCCTCCGCCGAACTATCTTCCCTCCCTCGCAGGTCCTGCTCAAATCCATCCAAAAGAGTTGTGTTGTTCTTCCCCTGTGGAACCCTTGTCACCCGACCACGCCCACCACCTTCATCCATCCCCACATATACATTCTAACATATATTTAAACAAATTCATATGCCTGAGGAGTCTGAATATATTTATATTAAACACATTTATAACTGGCGAAACCGCTGGGAGGGTTCACCACTGATGAGCCAGGCCTTCCCATTAATTTTTCCATTGCAGTAAGGGCAGTAGAAATTGTTTTATTTATAAAAGAATCATACGCGTCTAAAATAGTTTTGTATTTTGATAACAGATGGCGCGCTAATGCAACATAACACATTTATATAAAAATAAACATTTCTAAGATATAAATAAGAAAGCCTATAAATATGGTTTTCCATAAATATGAAATAATAGAATAATTTACCCCTACTGACTAACCATTCAGAAATAAAATAGCTAAATAACAAGAAATATGCGATCTGTTTTCAAAATAAAAGTTGTTCACCTAGTTATAGAAAGTTGGTGTCTACGGAGAGAGATAACTGAAATGTTCACTCACCTCTTTATCAAAATTATCTGAAAATTCCAGGTGGTTAGAATCCACGAAAATCTTCCGTCATAGAAAATTTTGAATCATTCTAACTGTTGTTTGAAATTGAAACTTTCTGCGTGAATTTAGGGATTCTGTGGGACTGCTGGGAGTCATCACCTCTGTCGTCCTGTGAGGTGTCCCAGCTATGACAGAGCTTGTAGCAGCATATCAGATGGACTTATGGTGAAGCCAGGATTAGCCTCAAACCCAGCGAGTTCCAATAATAATTATTAACATGACTCTCTTTCAAACTGAAGCAGGCGCACGATAGCCACGCGATCTCTATGCGCTGAAATGAATTTTCATCTCTTTGGGTGATTTATTTTACCATCTTATACCACAAAAGCTGAATATTTATTTATATAATTAAAAACCCAGAGTTTTTTATGTATGTATCTTTGTACCACGTTAACCTTCAAATGGCGGAACTAATTTTATCGGGATTTCGCATAACAATATAGAAAATTAAGATATTCTTAATTTCAATTTTAGAAATTTTTGATAAATAATTAAAATAAACAAATTTCTCCTTTGAAAACGCAATTAAAAAAATCCCAACAATATTTGTGGCGTAATTTAAAGCGATTTAAATATCTATCTTTTTTATCTAAAAGACATTTTATGAACTCTGCCGAATATTACATGAGTTAGGTTTTTTTTCGATTCAATTCGATTTATTTCAAACAACAAAAAATAAATACAACTAAATCACATTAAATCTAATGTGTAATTCTTTTTTGTTGTTTGAAATAAATCGAATTGAATCGAAAAAAAATATTTAACATGTAAATACATAATTCTTAGTTTTGATTTGTTTGTTGTTTTGTTTGTTTACTCTGTATTACTCTCAAATATTTCAATATCGTGCATGGTTGATTAACAAAATAAAAAGTTTGATTAATAGCAAAATATATTCGAATATATAAATGGGACGTGTTGTTATTTTCATCTATTTTTTTTATAGCGGTTGATATTGAATAATATATTTAAAGCAGGTTTTATTATCTCGATAATCCTTTCCTGTTTTCATCAGAATGTTTATATATATATTTGCATATTTACGATGAAAGGATTCAATTATAAATAATTGAATTACTTCACAACTGATATAATAAAATATATATTTGTGGTGAATACAATTAATGTATGGGTTAAATTATTCATTGTAACGGTTATTATTTTATTTTAAGTAATAATTAATTATTATCAGAACAAATTAATTAATTACATTTGTTATTATATTAGGTGTTTTAGTATCAATATATTTTGTAACATGATAAGCAGATCAAATGACCAAAGTTTCAGTCGATATATTGTTGCGGATGTATGTAGTTTTTCTTTTGTCGCTGTTGTTTAATGTAAAAGAAAGAAATAATCAAAAATGTATGTCTTGTTAGCTTTTTATTTTTAACTCACTTCAGCCATTTTACAAAAAAAACTTATGTAAACAATGCCAAGTGATGATGATTATTGAAATAATATTCTATGAAAAGTTAAAGATGAAAATAATAATTATGAAATATTTACAGCACGTATCATTTATCCCCGCTTTGATGCATTTATTCACGGAGAATAAATGACTAATTGAGAGATGTGAGCCTTTATAGGATCTCCTGTGGGATTTCTTGGTGGGTTGTCTTGATCCGTTGTAGAGAGTTCGTAAATCACTTTAGACAATCTTCTCAAAACTTGGAATGGTCCTTCGTATTTGGCAGCTGTTTTAATTAACTTCGGATCATTGTAGGGAATTCTTTTAAGAACGAGATCTCCAACTTTAAATTCAATGTCGGGATGTCTTGAATCATGTCTCCTTTTGGAAATCTCACGATGATGTTGAGTTCTTTTTATAGCCAGTTTTCTAGCATCTTCTACCGAGGTTGAGGGGTTATCAGCAAATTGTGGCTGCACATTGTAACCAAAAAGTAGAAAAGATGGCGGAAAACCTGTTACGTCATGAGGGGTATTGTTGTAGTAAGTAATGACCTTGGGCAAAATTGTGCTCCATTTCACCTTCGGTTTATCAAGCAAGGCCGCTCTTAACTTAGTCATGATTGTTCCGTTAACCTTTTCGCACATTCCATTACTCTGGGGGTGGTATGGTGTGGTGAAGGTTTGTTTGATGTTATGAACTTTCAAACACCTTTTGAATTCCTTGGAATTAAAGTTCTTTCCATTGTCAGTGATAATATGTTCTATGGGTAGCGAGACTTGAAGGATTCTGTTGAAACATTGTAGCGTTGCTTGAGCTGTGTTTTTGATAGTGGGAAATGCCCAAACATATCTTGTAAGATGATCAATGAACACTTGGATGTACTTGTGCTTTGTCTTTTCAGCTGCTGTTCCCATAACTATTGTATCTGCACTTATTACTTGAGCTGGTTGTAGTTCTGTGTCTGGAATTATTAGTTGTCCTAGAGTTGGTTGGTTAGATGATTTAGTCAGTTGACATGTCTTGCATGATCTCACATAAGATTTAATTTCCTGTACCATGTCTGACCACCAAAATAAAGGAACTATTAATTTGACTGTTTTGTTCATGGATGGGTGACTCATGTTATCATGATATTCCTTCAGAACATGTTCTTTAAAAGAAGCAGGCACCACAGCCCTGAGTAGTCCTCTCTTCTTGACCATCACTGTGTTTTGATGATCTTGAGGGTCTTCAATGAAGCTGAGATCTGCCTGTCTTTGATGTTGTTGTCTCTGCTGCTGTTGCATCTGGTGTTGTTGCTGGAGCTGATGCTGCTGTTGTTGCTGGTTCTGGTTTTGTTGCTGTTGTTGGAGCTGGTTCTGTTGTTGCTGCTGTTGTTGTTGTTGTTGTTGAATCTGGTTCTGTTGTTGTTGCTGTTGTTGTTGTTGTTGAATCTGGTTCTGTTGTTGTTGCTGTTGTTGTTGTTGTTGTATCTGGTTCTGTTGTTGTTGCTGAATGGAGATTCTTCCTATATCTGTTTGATGTTGACTGAAGATTTGCTCATTTTGCTGTAATAATTTATTCAATTCATCCTGGTTAGGTTTTTGCAAATGATTAAAGGTTGTGCAAACAAGTGCCATTTCTGCTGATTGCTTAGTGTAGACTGTTTTATCTTTAGTGTCAACAATAAGTTCAAAGTCTTCTGCAATATCCAAGCCAATGAGTAGCTGGAATTTTAAATTAGGTATTACATGGAGTTTGACCTTTCTAGTTTTATTATGAATTTGCAAGTCTACATGAACATATCCCAAAGTGTTGGTTAATGAGTTAGCTTGTTGAATTTGCATGGGGGAATCTATTAAAGGATGTAAATTCAAACATTTCCTTAAATTTTGATTTATTAAAGATATGGTAGCACCTGTGTCCATGAAGGCTTGTAAAGGATGTTTGTTGACACAAATTTTAAAGTCTATCAATTTATTAGGAGGATTATGAGTTGATAAGCAAGTTACTTTGTTTGTTTCATTACTTGTGGTTGATTCTGTGACTGTTGTAATGAATTGCTTTGGTTGTGTATTTTTAGATGATCTCTCTGTTTTATAATTTGGGTCATAATCAGGACATTCATTCAACCAATGTTTCACTTTAATTCTTTTCTTTATGCAAATTGGGCAAAAAAATGGGCAATTTGAAGCTGATCTTTCCTGTTGAGATAGAGTGCATACTTTGGGTTTAAACAAATTTCTTAGTTTACTCTGTTGCCTGTTATGCTCAACAGAAAGTGCAACTTGTATCCATTTGGTTGGATCTGCAGGTTGTGCTGTTGCAAACATATCCCTCCAATTCAAAGGTAGCCCATCTGTAAGTAGTTGTATTTTCTCTTCCTTTTTCAAGGATGTTTGATTCAGTAAGTCCATTTTTTCTTTAAAATAAGTCTCCACTGTTTCACTTGCAAGGAGCTTTCTGCTAGATGCTAATACAATGGGACTATATATGCAAGGCTTAAATCTGGCAATGGGTTTATCTTTTACAGTTTCCCATTTCTTTATATGTGCATTTGTAAGAATTTCATCAGCAAAAAATTCTAAGGCTTCATCTGCTAAATAGTAGATAAGATTGTGTATTTTTTCTTCATCATTTGCCTTTAAATTTTCTACTTCATACAACTTAATCCAACTTTCAATCTTTATGTTATTCTTACTGCCAGAATATTTTTCAAATCTATGTAAATTTGCCATTATAACAATAAAGATGTATCTAAATGAGTTATTTAAATTTGAAATATATGATCTTTTGATTAAAAATTTACCTTTTTAATTTTCTTTCGTATCCTTGTCGAGCTGCGCCAAATATGTTGCGGATGTATGTAGTTTTTCTTTTGTCGCTGTTGTTTAATATAAAAGAAAGAAATAATCAAAAATGTATGTCTTGTTAGCTTTTTATTTTTAACTCACTTCAGCCATTTTACAAAAAAAAACTTATGTAAACAATGCCAAGTGATGATGATTATTGAAATAATATTCTATGAAAAGTTAAAGATGAAAATAATAATTATGAAATATTTACAGCACGTATCAATATAAAGTATCTGAAAATGAAGTTGAGAGATTTCTTAGATCAACTAGGTTCATTTTGATAAAAAATACCATATATATATATATATTGGGTTGGCCAAATATCAGGAAACAGGTTAAATCAATGAATAGTTGATTTCTGTTCCACCAGATGGTGCTCTGCCTTCTGAAAAGCACATGTGCTCCTGGTCAGGATATGCCTTTTTATTTTTAATATCAACACCTGACCTTTTTATTATTAATTTATTTTCTATTGTTTTTTCACGTGTTAAGCGTATTTACGCAAGTTTGGCCTTATATACCCAATTCTTGATTTTTGAGGAAGCCACTGGGACCAAAATTATTTTTGGTCGCAGTGGTAGAGCCTACTCCACGCAAACGAGCGCCAACAGCGCGAAACGTGTTCGTGGATGGCTTTTCTTGATTTATCAAGAACAGGTTGATTCAATGGATATTTGATTTCTGTTCCACCAGATGGCGCTCTACCTTCTGAAAAGCACATGTGCTCCTTGTCAGGATATGCCTTTTTTATTTTTAATATATATATATATTTATTAAAAAATTCCCCCAAAAAATTGTAATAATAATATAGGAGCTTGCTTTTATTTGATTGTGTTTGAATCTTTATTAAAGAAATACATTTTTTTGAAACCCTTTATTGGGCGCCACCGCGCCGAAATTTTGATGAAAAGCCAATGATAAAAGAAGTGCGGGGAGGATGTGGAGAAGTACTGGAAGATGGCGTTTCCCGGAAGCTGGAGCAGGGCTGGGTCCCACGACGAGGACTCCACGTGGCAGGAGCACGAAGAAGACCCCAGGGGCCGGGACATCAGAAGCCTCCAGGTCCCCCGTGCCCCGGCGAGAAGCCCGGAAGACTTCCGATGTCGGCAGCTCCCCGGAGTCTCGGGGCACTCCTCCACGGGCAGCTCCACGGTGGGCCCAGCAACCATGGTCTTCTGTGGCGGCTGACAACCAACACCTTAGATTGATGATAGGAATACCATTTTGGTTATTGTATATTAGAGATAATTACTCTTGAATCAAAGTATCTGGGACATGTCAGTTCTGAGAAGAGAGTTATGCTATGAGAGAATTCTTACGTAATTACCATATTCAAGACAAACACTAAGTATGCGAGAAATGAATACAAGATTCTGATAACAACCACCAACAATAATTAACAAAGCTGATGGATATATTACTGTAATACAGAGGACAGGTCGAGAAAGTCGCTATGACTAAACTTCTTATTACAGTTGGTGAGTTTTCTGGAACAAGGTCAATTTCATGTTGATAATAAATCAAAAATATATATTATAGTTATAATAATTAAAACTAAATTAAAATCATTGTTTATCAGATGAACACATAAATTCAATACATATTTTTAATATGACACTGAACTGTATAATTTTATCCTATAATAAAAAGGCATATATTGGATTAAATAAAAATATTTGCCTTAAATAGAGAATATATACTTTATTCAATATATAATAATATGAAATTTAATTATTCATATATGAAGGTATTATGAATGCATTGTTTGTGTCTGATCTATTTTTAAAACAATATAGTTTTATATGATGGCCGCTTGTTCGCTGGTTGAAATAAAGAGTAGGTTCCCACATAGGTAGAAGCTCACATGATTTCTTTTTTTAAAATAGACACTCTTAATCTTGAAAAATTAGAGTATTAAAAAGAAAGACATCATTCTTAGGAACCTTTTTGTCCTAAGATATAATAGTATGCCAGATTTACAAAGATGCCTGTCGAATGAGGATAAAAAATCTTACAAGTTAGGATTCTAAAATTGAATTTATAAATAGAAATATTAAGTAGAAGATATACAGTAAATATAAGCGTATTCTATTGATATCGCATATGAAATTAATCTTAAGTAAAACCACTTAATATATAAAATTAACCTCATTATTTCGCGCGGACATAAATTATAATACAATATGTCTTTGATGTTTACAGTAGTAACCTGGAAGTCTTCAATATTTTAGACAAGGTAGACTATAACTAACATACTGTCTTATTGAAAAAAAGTCAAACACCAAAAGTATATGAGACTCAAAATAGACTTATTTTGAAAAATCCAAAAGAAACAATTTCTATGTTAAACCTAGTAGTGGAAGAGGCCTATATAAAGTATCAGCTGCTAAGTCATAATGGAAAGTTTTTTATGGAAATTTGCTAGCTAACCTCTGTACCTGATATAGAACTACATGTTTATAGACTGACTAGGATAAGCTAACTTATCAATAAAGATAACACACAATCGCTCAGTGTTTAGCAATAATGTTCGATAGCATCGTAACGTTTCTCGAAGTATTTCAGAATGAATTTGAAGATGAGACATTTTAAATAGAATCTGAAAAGTTTAAGGCTGTTCTCTCTAGTCTATATTTAGTCAATAGTGACAAATCTAATCTTTAGACTATTCTATATTATGAGCTTGTAAGTCCATCTCTCTCTACTTACTAATTTCCAATTGACACTAGAAAGGCATAGATATTTATTTTATCTCAGGCACAACAAACTAATTCCACTCCCCAAAATTATATCTTCAAATATCCATTGAATCTTATGATTCTAGAGTATCAAATTGCCTCAATTGCAGGATTCGATTTGTTATGCGAAGGATTTTCGCGCGTCTCACCTCAACAGCCTCCCAGGGTTCTTCCTGTCTCCACCTCACTCCCTGGAATACACAAGTACATAGATTAAGCACACATATGTAACTTGAGCAGTATATGTAATTTTAGTGTGGTTGAGAATATAATATAGAACACTGAAAAGTAAAAAACTTTCTCAAGGAATATATATATATATATATATATATATATATATATATGATAATTTTTCCTGGGGATATCTTTATAAATATAAAACATTTTAGCTCATTTTATATTCTTAATAAAAAGAAAAACTAGTCATAAATATGTAAAAACATTATTAATGAAATCAAATGCTATTCTGAAAGAAGAATTATTTTACCCTGAGAAAATGATTGAAAATTGAATTGAAGAGCTTTCGAAAGAAATTTATGTTTAGGTTAATGAGGATAAAATTCAAGGATGATAAACAAATTCTACCTTTATTTGTGTTAAAAAAGTATAAATAATCAAAATATTCATCAGTGTTTTTTATTATATCTTTTCAATATAATTTTCGCCTTTTTTTAGCCTACAACGTTAGATAATATTCTTTACACTCTTTATAAATATATCAAACAACTTATTGAACACATTTAGATCAATGTGAAAGTGTTGGAGATGTTCTATATGAGGGAACTTACCGCGCGGCCCGCAGGCAGCGGGGGACCAGGCGACGCAGCCACCTCCGGACTCGGCCCCGCCTGGATACACCGCGATGTTGTTAATTTAAATATTCTGAATGTTTAAGTCTTCGAACAACTTACCGAGTCGCAGGGGCTGGTGCTCCTCCTGGCGCCCTGGAACATAAGTTTGTCTCAATATCCACGGGTAATATCTGATGGTGGGATGTAGGAGTCATCATAAGGTGTCTCACTCTGGTCAGAAGTGGTCAGTGTGGCACAGATATTGTCATAGTTACCACAAAGATATCACACAGTCTTCATAAAGATGTCATACAGCACTCGACAAGATGTCACAAAGCCACCACTATGTTGTCTCACATTTACACAAAATGTCACAACGTCACAACAATGATGTCCCACAGTCCCCACAATGTTTCACAGCCACCAGAATTTCCCACAGTGACTACAAAGAGGTTTCACAAAGTCACAACAAAGATTCCTTCAGTAGCCTCAAACTGTTCTCAGGTGACCATAAAGAGGTCACACATTCACCATATAAAAATCAAACAGAAATAGATTACTTACTCCTCAGCGCCAGGGGGCTCCACTGCAGGCTCCTCTGACCCGAAGGTCAGTGCTGGCGGATGCCACCTATAGCAGCACATTGAATTGTTTACCAACTCCATCGCATCATAGAATGTTATATTTATTGAATTAATCCTCTGTACGACATTCAATATTGCATGAACATCTGACATGTTGATATGGCATAGTATAATCTACTGTTTGTATAGGAACCGAGTATCCTCCCATTTTCACAGGAAATAACCCCGAAGTTATTGATGTCGCAAACGATTTTTAAGAGTTCCCATTGCACACTTAATATCTATTTATTCAGAACGAAATGGAAGTTATCAACATCATTATTAGAGTTAAGAATTTGAGTTTTACGATCATTTTCGCCATGATTTAACTAAGCAAGGTCTGTCGTTTGAAGTTGATATAATTCAAATAGAAAATAATAAAAGCCGTTTAAACATTATGAAATTATTTTCTCCTTATTTATTTATTAACATTATTTTGAAAAGAGTAATAATCATTCACCCATTGGAACTATAAAATTCCATATATATCCAAAGAAGAAGAAAAATCGAAAAGGAGAGGGTGTCAGGTGTATAAAGTCAAAAGACAGAGTGTATTGCGCTTCTAAGTCACAACTAACATGAACATCTGGAGAGAGGAAGACTCTGATTTCAAACAAAAATGTATCTTTTGTTAATCTTAACATTAAACACGTTCAAAAGATTTAACTTTGAAAACAAGCATGTACTTGATTATATGAAATCCCATACACATTGTTATCATTAAAGTGATATCACAGAATGTGTTCTTAATCGATGTTGAAAAACGTTAAATGATAGTGGAATTCTAACACAAACTATATAATGATGATGGTCTTATTCCATAGTAAGCTAAGATATCATAGACATAGATAATTGATATTCTTATAAAAGTGTATTCTGTGCGGTTGTCACTTTCTCTCTGGAAAAGAATATAGAAACTTGAAAACCATTTTAAAATTACTATATTAATGACATTTTGGTGATTCACTCCCACCCTCCTCAAGGTAAATGTGTTACTGAATTCTAGCCTCTGAAAACGGCGGACATATTTCTATTCCTTTAAACAATCTCTCAACCAGAGCAAATCTAGCGTTTACAATGAGAGTAACTGATGCTATCAGGCAGATTTCGATTCTGGAAGCAATTTATAAATTTGAAAATAAATCACAATATAGACCCCAACTGAATTATCCCACACACACAACTATATTTGATATACCAGACCATTAGTCACTTCTACGAACTGTTCAGAATGAATTCCAGGTATGATGTGAATTCATATAATGCAAGAATATTCAAAAGACTGAGTTTAAATGATTCTGGAAGGACACTTTCAAATAGTAATATATCAATTTATTCATTATATATTCCAATTAACTTCACCAATATATTCAATCAATCAAACGGAAAGCGATGAATTAGCTAAATTCGAAAATTACCATTTGCGGATCTATAAAAATATGAAATTTCAATATGTATTGGCGCAGTATTTTGTTTTGTTTTAAAATATAAATTATCATAACGACTAAAATGATGGATGAATATCTCTCACCCAAATATATATATTTATCGAATAGTAGTGGTTGTAGAATTTTGTCAATTGTGAAAATTAAAAAAGGACAATAATGATTTGAAATATATTTTCACAAATAAGTTGGGTATTCTATTTACATGAATTGAGTGGGAATTCTGTAAATATTTATTTGAATTCTTTCGCCAAAAAGGCTGTTACTACTTTAAAACGGCACCTGGTTCTACCTAGATGTGTACATTTGAGGTTTATATGATATAAACATCTCAACCTTTTAAACACCATGATTATAAGACATAGTTTCTTCACCGCCTTATTTTTTTTATAGTACTTCCTGGTACTAGATATTGTTACACCAGGTTGCGGTTTTGCAGACTCCTCAACCTTGATTCTCTTCTCAGATGTGTCTCGCATCTTTCCAGAGCGTGTTTCAATCATACTAAAAGTTAAAATAAGTGAATAATGAAATAACCCAATTTAAGTAGCCTCAAGAATTGTTTATTTCTCACATAAAGAGATGTGTAGTCATACAGTGTGACTGTAGCATCATACTTAAGTAATAAAGGATCTTCGTAGTTATCAGCGTTCTTTCTTTTCTACGGATCTATCATTTTCCCTCAGATATAGGCCGCATCATATTCCGATAAATTTGTGGTTGAGGTAAAATTTATTTTTAAAATGATTAAATACTGCGAAGGTAATTTTACTTTTGAAAACATTCATTAATTTTAAAGAGATTGGCAATTTTTTTCTCCTTAAAATGAGCTTTAAACGCTAAATGTCTTGTAAGAAATTATTCAGCAATATATTCTTATCAATTTGAAAACTATGGGTCGTCAAAAATTTGGTCTATATCTCTTTTCTGGTGAGGCCTATTGAGAACGATTGCATTATATGATCGGTACAACATAATGTAAAAAATTACAAAAATATATATTTCAAGATAAAATTATATAAAAATGATTTTTTTATTTTCTTAAATATAATTTTCATTTATAGAATTTATAGATATAATCTTTTCAAAAATTGGGAACTAAGCAATTTGGAAAAAAAATATTAAAATAAAAATATCCTAATATATATCAATTTTTTCTTTACTTATATGAGCCAAAATATTCACACTTGATTCTATGTGCCAGGATTTAACTGTTATTGCAAATATTTGAAAGTGTTTATCAAATTTCTTTTTTCAAAATACTTCAAAAAAATTTTTTTTTTAAAGGAATATATCAAAGTGTAAATTTTAGAATCAATAATTAAAGGAAAGATATCAATTTGATATAAGGAATGTATAAATCAACAGCATTTCTTGAAGTAAACATCTCATGTGAGATACTAGTCACAAAAACATGGATACTCCTGTTTTCTCCTTGCAGTGACTGTATAGTTTAGATCAGATAAAACTGAGTAAATTAAGATTTTCATATAATTTTGGTCGCTCAAGTGAGTAATTTGAGAGCAGTTAGAACTTTAATGACAGACTACACTGGATGGTTGCATTAATATATTTGCCCAGCCTGAAGTTGTCAATAGATTTTATTATTGAATATATCACCCTCATATCGAAATAGGTTCCAAGAAGAATGTTGATGATAACTCACCCAGGCAAACTTGTGGGCAGAGGTGGGATCAGCCAATATCCGCCTTTTTCAAAGCGATACTCCTCTTTCCTATCTAAGTAGGTGACGATCAGCTTTTCCTTGAAAAGCAAAAGTTGCCATCCATTAGGGAGTTTAAGGCACAGCCATTGTACTTTGTGAATAATAGACTTTCTGTCTTTAGGTTTTCTTTGGAAGCACATGTTTGCTTTTTATTCTTTTTGTTAGCTGATTTATTTTGAATAAAATGGCATTGTCCATTGTTGGGTACCAGGAGGTTTCGGCAGAGTCTGAAACATACGGATTAATTCATATTTGCATAAATTTTCATATATTCAAATTGAACATTACAGCATTGAAATCCAAACTAGAGATTATATAGTAGATGGTCCTTTATTAAAAATATAAAGATTACGTTATCATTAAAGAAATTAAGATAAATTTTATTGATAGCTCAAAATAGGTAGAATGGTAAAATTCAATAAAATATTAAGAAATTTGAATGTATAAGGCATCTTTCTCTATCTTCTACATGGTGAAAACATGTTAAAACTTTAGGTTCCCAGAGGGAATTTAGTTTCTCTAAAATATCTGAAAAGAATTTTGGCATTCTACGGTTAGCACAGAATGATGATTTCATATTACATTTATTAGTTGCTCTACTTATGAAAACAAATATTTGAGATTAGCAAATTGCCCAGTTCAGTTATTCCTAGTGCCTATTTTTAAATTATGGAATAGATTTGCCAAGAGTACCAAAATCTGTATCTCTTCGACAACCTTATTTAAAGTTGTTATTTAGGGTATCTATAACTTCAGGGGAAAATAATTGTCAATATAGTTTAATAGCTATCGTGCTTTATTCTCTCAGTGGTTCAAGTTAAAATACTCCTGAAGGGTGGTTACTGATTACTTCTTTTATTGCAAGTTAAACCACATTTCTGCACATATGGAAGGTATGTTAAGGTGAATGACAAAATAGTTATGAAGAAAATAAATATTAATTGCAGCCTGTTCATTTATTACTATCTATAAAGTAACCTATCGAGAGCACGCACTCTTTAATTGCCCTTCTTACTAGTAGGATACCCCCGGGGGAACTGGAAAACTCTTTGTCATCAACCCTAAGGAGGTAATCAAGAGAATCATTAATCTATATACAGGCATATACAAGTTGTGTCCAATAAATAATGAGACTGGTCAAAAATAAAGAAAAAATAGAATGATTATAAAAAAAATTATTAGTATTTTAAAATAGTCCCCTCCCGCATCTATACATAGTTTCCATTTATAAAAGGCATCTATCGGATGTTCTTCAAGACATTTTTCGAATCCGCTATGAAGGACTCTCTAGTGTCAAATCTCCTTCCTTTAGAGCCATTTTGAGTTTTGGAAAGAAAAAAAATCATTTGGAGCTAGGTCTGGGGTATAGGGAGGTTGTTGAAGTATTTGGATGCCGTGTTTAGCCAAATAAGTCAGTACAGATTTAGTGGTGTGTGGTGGTGCATTATCATGATGGATAATCCGATTTTTGGAACTCCACATTTCACTTCTTCTCAGACGAATTGATTCACGTACACGTCTCATAATGTTTAAAAAAAGACTCCTTATTGATTGTTTGACCTTCCTCTAGATATTCATAATGCAATATTCCCTTTATGACAAAGAACTTGACCAATAAGACTTTGTTTTTTGACTTGGAAAGTCGGGATTTCTTCGTTCTTGGTTCATCTTTTCCTTTCTACTCCATGGATTGGCGTTTTGTTTCCGGGTCATACCCGTAAACCCATTTCTCTTCTCCAGTTATTACTTTTCCCTTCCAATTAGGGTTTTCTTCCACCATTTCAAGCATTTTTTTGGCAACCTTAACGTGATTCTCCTTTTGTTGGATTGTGAGCATTTTAGGGACAAATTTTAAAGGTGTCTTCTTTAACTGCAAGTCTTCTTTAATTATCGATCCAACTAATGATTTTTATATCCCTGTTTCTTCCTCAATGTCCCGTAACCATATTCGTGGATTTTCTTTTATCAAATTTGAAATTTGGCTCACCTTTTCAGGGTTCCTGTGCAGAATTGGACGTTCAACACGCTTCTCATCTTTCACCGATACCATTCCATTTTTAAATCGTGAAAACCATTTAAATGTGGTGGGTTTATTTACATTTTCATTTCCAAATGTCAATTTCAACAAATCTAAAGTTTCTGAAAACGATTTCCCAATTTCGTAGCAAAATTTAATTCAAATTTCATATACTTTTTAACATAAAATCAAACAAAGGCAGATGCCTGAAGAGCTTGAATATATATCAAAAACACACATCCATCTATAACAAAAAAAGCCTAAAATATCCATAATAGAAAACCTGTAAATATTGTTTCCTATCAATATAACTTAAATAATAATCTACCCATACTGAGTAACCATTCAGAAAGAAAATAACTAAATAACAAGAAATATGCGATCTGTTTTTGAAATAAGAGTTGTTCACCTAGTTATAGAAAGTTGGTATACAGAGAGAGATAACTGAAATGTTCACTCACCTTTTTATCATTGTTATCCGAAATTTCTAGGTGGTTAGAATCCACGAAAATCTTCCGTCATTGAATAATTAGAATTCTTCTGAATGAATGAATTTCTTTCAAACTGAAGTAAGCTCGCGATAGCCACGCTACCTGTATGCGCTGAAATGATTTCTCACCTCTCTTTGTGTTTATCTTTTACCACAAAAACTGAATATTTATATATATAATTAAATACACTGGAATTTTTTATGTTTGTATCTTTGTTCCATGTTAACCTTTAAATGGCGGAACTAATATTATCGAAATTTCGCATATGATTTTATAAAAAAAGAAGGATATTCATAATTTAAATTTTAGAACATTTAGATAAATAACTAAAATGTACATTTTTCTCCTTTGAAAACGCAATAAAAAGACCCAACAATTTTTGTGTAGTAATTGGCAGCAGTAATTCCCGGATGAATTCCCAGTCTATTATTTATTTAAGTAACCCAGGTTCCTGGAGCGTACAGAAGTCGCCAACTACCCGGGATGTCCTTCTGACCTAAGTCTTCTTGGATTTATGTACAATGCCAGTGGAAGTCCAATTAATGAGGTGTTGCCAGGCAGATTTCTTTCTTGGTAGATTTTCTAGGGATGCTGGACATATGTTGGTGATACCTAGGAGAGTGGCTGTCTGGAATCTTTGGTATTGGAAGGTTGGGCAAGTGAAGAGGAGGTGGTCTACGGTTTGGTCTTCATCTTGGCAGTGGGGGCAAGTTGGGTCTTCTTTTGATACCGTTGCAAGGTCTGCCTGAATGTAGCCATGTCCGGTCAGGATTGTTGTGGAGGTGGATCCATGCTTGATGTTTCGAAGCATTTGGAGGAGTAGTTTTGGGGTAGCAGCAAATCTTCGTAGATTTCTGGTGGAGTAATCTTGGATGTAGAGGTCTGTCCACATTTTGAGGGCTATCTGTTCTTTTTTACCTCGCGCGACGCTCTTTGGGAGGGTGGTAAAGGATAGTGGCAGATTAGAATGTGCTGCAGCCTTTGCCGCCTGATCCGCGAGTTCATTTCCTGGAATACCGCTGTGGCCTTTGATCCAGCAGAGTTGCACATTTGGTGAAAAATGCAGGTTGTAGATTATTTCCGCAATTAGTTGTGTTCTTGGGGGCCAAGACCTACATATGGCTGATAGAGCTGATTGGCAGTCTGAGGCAATGATGAAGTGTTCTTTCGGGAAATTCATGGTTATTTTTGTTGCGTAGAGAATGGCAAGCAGTTCAGCTTGGAACGCTGAGCGCTCCTGGTGGAGTTTAAGTTGTATGGTTTGTAGAGGAGGTGGTAGGATGACTCCAGCCCCAACTCCTTCTGATGATTGGGATCCGTCTGTGTAAATGGTGGTGACATTTAGTTGTAGTGATTTGGTAAAATAGATCATCTTCCGTAATGGGGGATAGGGTAAAAAGGAAGGACTTGGGCGTGATTCGTAGTGGCCCGTTTTCAAAGTTTTTAAATATTCTATGTGAGCCTTTATAGAGATATCGAGTGGGGGACAACCCGTTAATGAGATAGCTGGTATTGTCGGTGTGCATGGACCACCTCTTATTATTGCTTTCGCAAATTTGTAGTGGAGACTACGTAGCTTGCGAGCCCCATTTGTGTCATATGCACGTTTTCCCCAGACACCAGAGCCATATAGTAGCGCTGGAAGAACGACTCTCTTGTAAATTTTGTGTCCGGAACTGAAGGTTGAACCAAATTGTCCTTTTATGGTGCTAGTGAGCCTTGGGAGTATCCATCGGTATTTGAGTAAACTGTTGTTGATATGTTTAATAAATTGTCTCTTTGAATCAAAGGTAATACCAAGGATTTTAATTGTTTTGTTGATTGCAATGGGCTGGTCAAGAAGTCGGATGCTGTCCTTGTTTGGCCATCTTGGTTTGTTTCTGTAAAACATGCATGCTTGAGTCTTGTGGGGATTTACCAACATTCCATGCCTTCTGCACCATTGTGAGAAATTTTCAAGAAAATTGTTTATTTGACATCTAGGAAGCTTTGGGGCCACCTGCACCATTAGTGTGAAATCATCTGCGAAGCCCACTAATTCGCTCTTTCTAGGTTTTTGCAAAGTAAATGCTTTTCTTGCAATCATATTGAAGAGAAAGGGACTTAAAGCCGCTTCTTGTGGGACTCCACGGGGTGACAGAATGTGAGCAGTGTGTCCCCATACGCTATAGGCCATTTTTCTATTCATTAAATAGCTGGTAATTAGTTGTAGTAATTCCTCAGGGCAGCTAACCTCTCGTAGGGCTTCAATGATAGAATACCTATGTACGGTGTCGAAGGCTCTTCTAATGTCTAGGCTGATAACTAGTGTTTTCTCCCCCTCTTCCATGTCCCTGTCTATGAATTGGTTTATTGCAGCTAGGGCGTTTTCGGCCGAACGGCAAGGAACAAATCCAAATTGGAGGGGTGAAAACCAATTGTGCCGGTCTGCTAGCCATTGTAGTCGAGCCAAAATGCAACGCTCAAATACCTTGGCTAGGGTGTTGAGAAGAGCAATTGGGCGGAATCTTTCCAGTGGGTTTTCTGCTGTGCTGTCCGGTTTGGGTATGAGGACTAAAAGGCCGATTTTCCAGGGTGATGGAAAATGGCCGAATCTTAAACACTTGGTAAAAAGTCCTGCAAGTAGTTTATCTAGGGGAGGACCTCCTAATTGAAGGCACTTTGCTCCAAGTCGATCAGGGCCTGGAGATTTCTTGAGTCCACAGCATTTGATGGCCCGAAGTACTTCAGCGTCGGTGAAGTCTGGCTCAATGAGGCCAGAAAACTGTATTAAGGGCCGAGGCTAAGATATTGGTGTGTCAGGCAGGCAAAAGTGCTGCAAGATTTTTTCACAGGTTTCCTCTGGTGTATAGGGGGTTCCGTCAGATTTTTTGAGCAGTGGAGGTCCTCTTTGGGTGCTTCGTCCTTTGGAAATATATTTGTGGACAGAGCTCCAAGCGGCTGAGGATACTTCTTGACAGAGGTTTATCCATGATAGGTGTTTGGCTCGTCTTATCTCGGCTCTCAGCCTGTTGTGACATGCTCTGTAGAGCCCTTTGAAGAAGTTTCTAATGGGCGTGGATGTGCACTGCGAAAGGCGCCTTAGAGAAACTACTACATTGCGGAGTTTTGCTAAGTCTTTATTCCACCAGGGTTTTGATGGTCTGTTGTCTTTCTTTTTTCTTTTCATGGATATGTCGCAGGTCTCTTGAAGGATTTGGTAAGAATATGCACCACATCATCTATGTCCTGGTGTGTTGATGCGGCATGGAGACGTGAGACTGCATGTTGCAGAGAGGAGCCAAGGAATGCAGTGAAGGCGCTTTCCACACACGTCGATTCATCCCAGGAAGTATTTTGCGCTGGGGATATTGTATCTTGGATTGTAGTGAGGATCGGTAGATGGTCTGTGAATGCCATTTCAGGGAGGCATGTTCTAGTTGCTCGGGCGGCTAGGGAACTGGAAGCCAAGGTCACATCGATGGAGGAAGACTGGTGTCCGTTGCTCCAAGTGTATTGCACAGGAGCTCCCAGAAAGTGTAAGTTTGTGAGCATAGAAAATGCTTCCAGACTAGCGCCTCGAGCATCACGGACTGCACCGAGACCCCAGGTAGGGGAGTGGGCGTTGGCGTCCATGCCTAAAACACTTGGTATGGCACATGTGGTAATGATGGATTCGAGGGTCGGAAGAAAGTCATATTCTGTTGTATCATGGTGCCAGTAGGCTGAACAAACTAAGAGGGCTTGTTTGCCTAGCCAGATCATTGCAGCAGTGATGTTTGGGTCGGAGGAATCAACCTGTACAGGATGAAGGCTGGCGCGAATAACTAATCCCGAGGGGATGTAGTTACCAGGTGGAGCAAACGTTAAAAATGTGCTATTGGGCCATCTGAAGTTTCGGGGGAGTTCCTGGAGCAGGATTACGTCTGCTTGTGTTTTGATTGCCATTTGGGAAAGTTCCAGAACAGCATCTGGTGACTTTCTGAGGTTGGCCTGTAGAACTTTGAGGGGTTTAATCATATTTTCTAATCTTGGATATTTGTGCCTTAACCAAGGGACATGCGCGGGATGTGGCTTGGTGGGTTAGTGCTTCAGATGAGATTCCTGCCTTTTTGGAGCAGTTATGACATTTCAGTGTGTTGCTTGGGCATTCATGTCCCTCGTGTCCTGTTGTACCACATTTGTAGCATATGGGGTTGGCGGCTTGGCAGGTCGATGCGCGGTGGTTGAAACCGCAGCATCTGTAACACTGCTTCAGAGAATAGCTTTTCTCATAACGGTATATTAAGCTTGCGATGGGGATCTTACCACGTTGTTGCAGAGTCTTGGCGGCGTCATCGTCCACTTCGACGAATACTGTGGTGTAACCTTTTGGATTGGGTTTGGGTCGGTGTGCAATTTTGAAGTGTCTTTTCCCTGGTAGATTCTTGAATGATGGGTTGTTTTCCAGACTTTTAAGGATTTCTTCATTTTTGGTGCTGTCTTCTACCCCAAAGATACAGTATCTGGGGTGGATCGTTGGACGTTCCTGACAAGACAGTTCAGATGGCATTGCATTTTTTAGCTTGGATACTAGCTCAGCGGCGACATGTTGGTTTTAGTGTGGATGACCAGCTTCCCTTTACCTTTCACTGAAGCAGCTACCTCGTTTGAGGCAAAGAGAGAAGGGTTTTTTTACTTTACTTCGCGGAGGATTTCTCGAGATTCCTTAGTAGGGTTTATGGATTTAATTACGACATGGGATTCAAAGTCTCTTGCCAGGTTGTTATAGGTTGGTTTAACCTTCGAGGAGACAGGCGCTGGGGGTTTGGTCATGTCTGCTGTTTCAGCATATGAGGGTCTGGATGGTGTCTCTGCCATTGGCTTGGGGCGAGACTGTGCGAGGTTGATACCAGTGTAGGCATCCTGGAGAGCCAGCTCAGCGCAGGTCAGAGCGGAGTGAAGAGTTTTTATGAGGCTTCTGCGTAGATCTTCATTTAATTTAGCCTTGGTAGCGAGCGTATTTATTTGATTCACGCCGGTGTTGAAGGCGCAAGAGATTTGACCGAACTTGAAATCGAGATGTTTAGGGTCAGAGTCCATCTCGGAGCGATAGCGTTTCACGCCTGATGGCTTGTTAATTGACATCATATCTTCTTTTTTATTTATTTATTTTTTTATATATGGGATATTCACTTTGAGATCCTGGAGCGTGTAGATTTCCCAGTCTACATCATGTTTAAAGCGATATAAATATCTATTTTTACCTATCTAAAAGGAATTTTATGAACTCTCTCGAATAATATAAGTAAATATGTAATTATTAGTTTTATTTTATTTGTTTTGTTTGTTTTATCTGTAAATGGCGCAAATATTTCAATATCGTATTTGGTTGATTAACAAGATGAAAATAAAAATTTGATTAAGAGCAAAATATTTCGAATATCCAAATGGGACGAATTGTTATTTTCTTCTATTTTTTGATAACCGCGGTTAATATTTAATAATATATTCAAAGAAGGTTTTTATCCCGATAATCCTTTCCTGTTTTCATCAAAAGGTTTATTTGCATATTTACGAAGAGAAGATATAATATAAATAATTGAATTACTTCACAACTGATATAATCAAATGTATATTTGTGTTGGATAAATTAATATTTTGTTTGAAATATTCATTGTAACGGTTATCATTTTTATATTAAGAGAGTAATCAATAACTATTATCAATACACATTGATCATTATTTTGTTTGTTATTATTAGAGGTTTTAGTGTCTCAATATATTTTGTAAGATGTTGAGCAGAACAAATGTCCAAAGTTTCAGTCGATAAGGTGAGATTTCTTATATTAACCAGTTTTTTTATTTTCAAATAATTAATAATACCACACAAAATTTAAAAAATAATATATCGAATTTCGACTTAATATTTTGTCACAATATTAAGTTTTTTAATCGCTGTATTTTATATGAATTTTATAATCTTGATCATATTATCAGATTAATATGTTATTTTCCCACTACTACTATTGCTATACTTTGTGTTGATACTACTACTACTAATATTACTAATAATTAAATATATATAATAAAATATTAATTATTGTAAAGAGATAGAGGCATTGAAGGTCTTAAAATTAAAGATACTTCGGCCAGTAAAACCTTTCATTATCTCGACGTTTCGACAAAATTATTTTGTCCTCGCCAGGAGCAAACTGAAATTAAAACATTTGGCAAAGCGTTAAAAAATATTCTAAGGCTGCACGGGCATTAAAAGGCATAATTCAGATCAAAAATAAAATGAAACATTTTATGTATTTCAAAATTCCGATATTTCGCTAGGCTGTACGTCTATCTTCTATAGGGGTTTTATATATTTTGAAATGTTTTGGTTAAAAACGCGATGCCTTCACCCGACATTATATATTAAATATTTACAAAATGAACTCTGTAACTTATATTTAAAATATATGCACACAAATTTATATTAGACTATATACGCATGTACACATTTTTAAAATTTAAATAGTAATAAATGAGTCCTAATAAGTATAATAAAAATATTTGGTTGATTTGAATTATAAATACAAAGATGGATGTCAAATTTTCTATAATAACGTATATACTCTAAGTGTAACACAATATTAAATATAGAGGGAGTATCAGGTAAATTGAGAGTAAACGTGGCGCACTAAAACAAATACTATTTTGAATGAAAAATTGCTCTTTTTCAAATCCGTAACCATATTCATGTGAAATGTAACATTACATATGTATGCAATGTTGTGGTGAACAATAATCGAGAATTCGAAATTCGAGCAGCAATGATCGTTGCCCGAAGGAGCCCTAAAGAGAAAGTGGACTTTCTTAAGTTGCCCAAGGGCACTGTTTATCTTGTCAAGAAGCAGTTTGATAAGGCCGACAGTAACAAAGAGGGAATGGCTGCAAGGAAAAATTACTCGCATTGAGATCGGACAGAGTAAGAGGTGAAGAATTTGTCAAACATGTCGAGGAGAAGATTTATAGAAACCTTGGGAAGGGTATGAGGACCTTAGTCATGTATATGCAAGTTGGCTATATGAAAATTGTCAGTACTACCCATAAGAACCTTGATCTCAAATTCAATTCCCTTCATAAAAAGACCAGTTGCTGACTGTGAAATATGAAGGATAACAGAAAAGGAAAGGCTGCTGCCCTCCTAAACAACGTGAAACATGAACTTGTGGCATGCTAAGGTTCTTCTATGATGAAAATAACTTTTACGCGGACCAAAAGGAAAATCACATAATATTACAGCTGTATTGTAGATTAAACTGGCGAAACCGCTGGGAGGGTTTACTACTGATGAGCCAGAAGCCCTCTCATTATTTTTTATTGCAGTAAGGGCGGTATAAAAACACTGTTTTATTTTAAAAATAAATATACACGTCAAAATAGGTTAAATATCTTATAACAGCTTACAGTTAGACCAGGTTCTAATGATGTTCCTATCCTATTCCGTACTGTCAAATCAAAAGCTACACCTATACAAACATTTATTCTACAAACCTACCACGTTCTTTATTGGACATCATTATTTTCCTTCAACACATAGGATCTCTTATTTTCGCATCTTGTTATATTTAGGTTCAAAATTCGATTAAAACATTCTTAAGTTAAACTCTATCGAACTATTTTTACTGTGAAGGTAATCAACCTTTCTAAAGGAATTTGATTTGGAATATAAAGTGATATATTTAGAGATATTTATAGAATTTATATGAAATAATATTTTATTTTTAATTTGAACACACAAAACGCGATATCCCGGCTAGGGATAATTGCGTCGATTTACATTTTTAAACAGAAACAATTATAAGCATATTATACAAGAAAAAATATTTTAAAATAAAAAAGAGAAAAAATAATATATATTAGGAACCTGAACCTTTCAGGTTAGAAAGATAATCATTAAAAAAATTTCAAAAAAGTTAAGTCTGTGATAATTATCTGTAGTATTTACAAATTGATATAGATCTACAACATTATTTACTCTCTGTTGTCTAGCGATAAAGAAGAGTTGGCATTCCAGCAGTAGGTGTCTCGAGTCCTGGAATTCGTTGCACAATGGCAGCTACAGTCCTTAACCGCTCCAACCTTTAATAAAAATCCCTTATATTTTCCATGGTTCGTTGTAAACTGGGTATTATAAAAATTGGAACAGAAAATTGTTGGAATTCCAAACGGGAAAAAGCTTTGGCATGTTTCATTTGTTTTTAAAAATAATTCATCCATTTTTACACTTAAAAATGATCTAATTATATTTGGAACATGTGGTCTGAAATAATTTTGATCCTCTAACGGAAGATAAACCAAATCATATTTAATTATTTTAGATTCAATATAATCTGTGAGAAGGGGGATTTTCGCGAGATTATGGACATAAGTTTATTTTATTCTTAAATTTGGCGAGCTTTCAGGCGTTAGCCTATCATCAGGCCGACATCGCAAATATATTATATATTTATTATTTGCGATGTCGGCCTGATGATAGGCTAACGCCTGAAAGCTCGCCAAATTTAAGAATAAAAGAAACTTATTGCAAACAATTTTTTCTTCCTTTCATTCATTAAATTACTGATTGCAATTATTTAGGTTTTTATAGTGATTATGGACATAGTTGGAGGATGAAGTTTTGTAGGCTATAATCGCCCAAAGAAGAATTAATATTTAATAACTGTTTATAATTTATTGTAATTATATTTTATGATGTCAAATTATTAAAATCCACTGAATGGGAATTAAAATTATTGGGAAAGATTTACTCAACAGTGGTGAATTCTCACAGCGGTTTGTATACCAGACTGACAAAATTATTATATGTTAAATATATTTAACATATAATGATATAAATATTATATATATATATTATTTATAAAAATTGATTGAAGATATTCAAAGAATCATTATAATGGAGTCATGGCCTTAACAGGAATGAGAAGATCAACTTATTTCTAACTTGAGAGATCAATACCTTTTTGGAAGAACTAATATACCTCCAGACATCAATTCATTACATCGAAGTTTGGAATATTCTAACTATCATCTTCAAATATAACTGCTTTAAAGACACAATTACAGATTACAAGACAGAATAACAGATTACAGATCTGTATGTTCACAATCCTTGAATATTTGTATGAACACTAAGTGATATATCTATTTATCAACGAAAATAAAGTTATTATGAAAGTGGTTTTATATAGTGTATTAACAACATTTCTTGAGTGAATATTTCCATTTTTTTAAATCTATTGTTTGCTGATTATATTCAAAAATTCAAAAATGCAATGATTATTTCCTCATTGCGTAAAAGAGATTTGAGGAAATAAAAATATATAAAAAAAAGAATATAAATATTAATCACTATTCAGTACAAAGAAAAATCAAATTTCTATTTGCCTAATATTTCAGAGCATGCAATAAAATTAGGACCTTTTTCACTATGCCAAATTTTATTTTTATAGAGTCTAAACTTTCTTTTGAACCTTCCAATTTTGTCCACACTAAAAGACAGTTTTATTCAAGTTAAATTTATCCTCTTGGTGTTTTATATTTCAAATAGCGAGGTAGACTATTTTAAAGGGTGATAAGGAGCAGAATCAAATACCTTTCCATCAACTCTTCCATTCAACATTCGACCCTTCAGGTCTGAAAATTCCGAAGACATTGTGAGAAGTATATATAGTTAGATAGGCTTTTAACTTTAGATGTAAGTGTTGTTATATCTGTTTTTTAAGGAAATTAATTCTGAAAAAACCTTTAATAGGCGCCACTGCGTCGAAATTTTGATTTGTTGCCAATGGTTAAAAGAGACGCAGGGAGGAGGAGGAGAGGAGCTGGAAGATGGCGTTCCCCGGGAGATGGAGCAAGGCTGGGTCCCACGATGAGGACTCCACGTGGCAGGAGCACGAGAGAAGACCCCAGGGACCGGGACATCAGAAGTCTCCACGTCCCCCCTGCCCCGGCGAGAAGCTCGGAAGACTCCCGATGTCAGCAGCTCCCCGGAGTCTCGGGGCACTCCTCCACGGGCACTCCACGGTGGGCCCAGCAGCCAGGGTCTTCTATGGAGGCTGACAACCAACACCTCAGGTTGATGATAGGAATACCATTTTGGTTCTTGTATATTAGAGACAATTACCCTTGAATCAGAGTACCTGGGACATGTCAGTTCTGTGAAGAGAGCAATGTCATGAGACAATTCTTACGCAATTTCCATATCCAAAACAAACACTGAGTATGCGAAAAATGAATATATGATTATGATAACAATCACCAACTCTAATAAACAAGGCTGATAGATGTATTACTGAAATACAGAAGGGAGGACAAGAGAGTCGCTATCACTGAACCTCTTACCACAAGTGTTGAATTTCTGTAATAAGGTCAATCTCATGTTGATAAGAAATAAAAAAATACATAATAGTTATAATAATTGAAACTAAATTCAAATCATTGTTTATCAGATGAACACATAAATTCAATACATATTTTTAATAAGACACTGAACTGTATAATTTTATCAGATAATAAAAAGGCATATATTGGATTGAATAAAAATATTTACCTAAAATAAAGAAGTTCTACTTAATTCATTATATAATTAAATGAAATTTTATTATTAATGTATTAAGTATTATGAATGCATGGATTGAGTCTGATCTATTTTTAAAACAATATAGTTTTATATGATGGCCTCTTGTTCGCTGGTTGAAATGAATAGTACGTTCCCACATAGGTAGAAGCTCACATTATTTCTTTTTTTGAAATATAAACTTTTAATCTTGAAAATTTGGGTATTAAAAAGAAGGACATCATTCTTAGGAACCTTTTTGTCCTAAGACATAATATTATGCCAGATTTACAAAGATGCCTGTCAAATGAGGATAAAAAAATATTACAAGTTAATATTCTGAAAATCAAATTCAGAAATAGAAATATTAAGTAGAAAATATAAATTAAATATATGGGTATTCTATTGAAATCGCATATGGAATTAATCTTGAGTAAACCACTTAATATATAAAATTAACCTCAATTTTTCACTCGGACATAAATTTTAATACAATATGTCTTAGATGTTAACAGTAGTGACCTGTAAGTCTTTGTATTTTAGACAAGGTAGAATATACCTCTAACATACTTTCACACAGAAAAAAAAAGTCAAACCCCAAGAGTACATGAGGCTTAAAATAGACTTGTTTTGAAAAAGCCAAAAGATACAATTTTTTGTTAAAATTAGTAGTATAAGAGGCCCATTAAAGTATCAGCTGCTAAGTCATATTGGAAGGTTTCTTGATGGAAATTTGCTAGCTAACCTCTGTACCTGATAAAGAACTACATGTTGACACTAAGATACTAGGGTAAGATAACTTATCAACAAAGATAACACACTATCGCTAAGTGTTCTGGCAATAATGTTTGATAGATTCGTAACGTTTCTCGATATAATTCTAAATTAATTTGAAGATGGGACATTTAAGATAGAATCTGAAAAGTTTAAGGTTGTTCTCTCTAGTCTATACTTAGTCAATAGTGGCAAATCTCATCTTTAGACTTCTCCCAGGGGTTTCCAGGCTATTGGCTTCTAATCTCTATTATGAGGTTGTCAGGTTCTTTTTTCTCTACCTCAACTATATAATTCCAGTCTGTCTCTCTCTCTACTTACTAATTTTCAATTGCAACTAGAAAGGCATAGATTCTTATATTTATCTCAGTCACAGCAAACTAATTCCAATTCCAAAATTATGTCTTCAATTATCCATGAAATCTTATGATTCTAGGTTATCAAATTAGCCTTCTTTGCAGGAATCGATTTGTTATGTGAAGGATTTTCGCTCGACTCACCTCAACAGCCTCCCAGGGTTCTTCCTATCTCCACCTCACTCCCTGGAATACACAAATTACATAGATTAAGCACACATATGTAACTTGAGCAGTGTATTTAATTTTAGTGTGGTTGAGAATATATTATGGAACACTGAAATGTAAAAAAAACCTTCTCAAGGAATATTTATATATATATATATAGATGATAATATTTTTGGGGAGGTTATTCATTTAAAAAAGCAAAGGTTGCCTCTTCCTTCAATATTGATGTTGAACATACAAGTTAAAATTGCGTTTATAAATATAAAACATTTTAACTCATTATCTATTCTTGATAAAAAGAAAAATATATAATCATAAATATGTCATAACATATAATACACATGATATCAAATGCTATTCTGAAAGAAGAATTATTTACCCAGAGAAGATGATTGAAAATTAAATTGAAAATTTTCAAGAAAAATATAGGTTTATTTAAATGAGGGTAAAATTCAAGGATGATAAATAAATTGTACCTTGATTTGTTTTTAAAAGGGTTTAGATAATCAAAATAATTCAAAGTGTTTTTTATTCTATCTTCTCAATTTAATTTTCGACTTTTTTCAACCTACAAAGCCAGATAATATTCTTTACACTCGTTATAAATATATCAAACAACTTATTGAACACATTTAGATCAATGTAAAAGTGTTGGAGATGTTCTATATGAGGGAACTTACCGCGCGGCCCGCAGGCAGCGGGGGACCAGGCGACGCAGCCACCTCCGGACTCGGCCCCGCCTGGATACACCGTGATGTTGTTAATTTAAATATTCTAAATGTTTAAGTCTTTGAACAACTTACCGAGGCGCAGGGGCTGGGTTTCCTCCTGGCGCCCTGTAACATAAGATTCGTCTCAATATCTACGGGTAATATCTAGTGGTGGGATCTAGGAGTCATCATAAGGTGTCTCACTATTGTCAGAAGTGGTCAGTGTGACACAGAGATTGTCATAGTCACCACAAATATATCACACAGTCCCCACAAAGATGTCATACAGCACTCGACAAGATGTCCCAAAGCCACCACTATGTTATTACTCATTGACAATAAATGTCACAGGGTTACGAAAATGATGTCCAATAGTCCCCACAATAAGTTTACACGACGACCACAAATAGGTTCCACAGTCACCACCAAGAGGGCACACACCCCTCAAGATGTCCCACCATATAACCACAGATATTTCCCACAGTGACCACAGAAGTTTTACACCCACACCAAAAAGATGTTTAACAGCTACCAGAATATCCCACAATGACTACAAAGTGATCACACAAAGTCACAACAAAGATTATTTCAGTAGCCTCAAAATGACCTAAGGTGACCATAAAGAGGTCACACAGTCACTATAAAAACATCAAATAGAAATAGAATACTTACTCCTCAGCGCCAGGGGGCTTTACTGCAGGCTCCTCTGACCCGAAGGTCAGTGCTGGCGGATGCCACCTATAGCAGCACGTTGAATTGATTACCAACTCCATCGCATCAGCGAAATTTGTATTTACTGAATTAAACCTCTGTACGACATTCGATATAACACGAATATCTGACATGTTAATATGGCCCAGTATAATCTTTTGTTTATAAAGGATCGAGGACCCTCCCGTTTTTACAGGAAATAAACCTGAAGTTATTGATGTCGCAAACGATTTCTAAGAGTTCACATTACACACTCAATTTCTATTTATTTAGAACGAAAATGGAAGTTACCAACATCATTGTTAGAATAAATAATACCGCAAACGATTTTTAAAAGTTTACATTACACACTTATTTTCTATTTATTTAGAATTAAAATGGAAGTTACCAGCATCATTGTTAGAATAATTTTTAACGCCTTGCCAAATGTTTTAATTTTTGTTTGCTCCTGACGAGGAGAAAGGATTTTTGTTGAAAAGTCTAGGTAATAAAAAGATTTCCTGGCCGAAGTATCTTTAATTTTAAGAATCATCATTAGAGTTAAGAGTTTAAGTTACGATCATTTTTGCTATGATTTGATTAACCAAGGTCTGTCGTTTGAAGTTGATATAATTCGAATAAATAAAATCAAAGCCGCTAAAACATTATAAAATTGTTCTCTCCTTATTTATTTATAATCATTAATTTAAAAATGCCATAATTATGAGTCAATTGGAACTATACATTTCAGATATATCCAAAGAAATCATCGAAAAAGGAAGGGTTTTAGGCGTATTAAGTCAAAAGACAGAGTGGATTGAGCTTCTAAGTCACAACCAACTTGAACATCTGGAGAAAGGAAGACTCTAATTTCAAACAAAAATGCATCTTTTGTAATCTTAATATTAAAATCATTAAAAAGATTTAACTTTAAAAACAAGCATGTACTTGGATATATGAACTCCTATACAGTGTTATTATTAAAGTCATATCACGGAATGTGTTCTTACTCAATGTAGAAAACATTATAGGGTAACGGAACTCCAGCACAAACTATATAATGATTATGGCCTTAATCCATAGCAAGATACCATTGACATGAATAATTCAAGTTGTAAATGAGGTGTATTGTGTGCGGTTGTCACTTTCTCTCTCTTAAAAACCGTTTCGGAATTACTTTATTCCCGACATTTCGGTCATTCACTCCCTCCCTCCTTAAGGTAAATGTGTTACTGAATTCTACCCTCTAAAAACGGCGGACGTATTTATATTATTTTTCAAAAATCTCTCAACCAGAGCAAATCTTGCGTTTACAATGATTGCAACTGCTGCTATCAGCACGATATTGAATTTGTGGGCAATTTTTATCATCGAAAATGAATCACAATATAGATCCCAACTGAATTACCCCCAACACACATAACTATATTTGATATACTAGACCATTTGTCACTTTTACGAACTTTTCAGAATGAATTCCAGGTATGATGTGAATTCATATAATGCAAGAATATTCAAAAGACTGAGCTTCAATGATTCTGGAAAAATAGTGAAATATTAATCAATTTATTCATTATATATTCCAATTAACTTCACCTATATATTCCATCAATTAAATGGAAAGCGATAAATTAGCTAAATTTGAAAATTACAATTTTCACCATCTCTAACATATGATATTTCAATGAGTATTAGCGCAGTATTTTGTTGTATTTTAAAATACAAATGATCATAACGGCTAAACTGATGGATGAATATCTCTCAAACACCCAAATATATATATTTATTCAATAGTAGCGGTTACTACCACCACCAGTAGTGGTTGTAGAATTTTGTCATTTGAACAAAAAAGTATGATAATAATTAAAATTATATTTTCACGAATAAGCTGGTTATATTATTCACATAAATTGAATGGAAGTTCTGTAAATATTTGAATTACCTCGCCAAAATGGTTTTTCTCACTTCATAATGGCACTAGGTTCTACCTAGATATGTACATTTGAGTTTTATATGATATAAATACCTCAACCTTTTAAAAAACATGATTTGAGGACATAGTTTCTTCTTATATTCCTTTTTTATAACAATTCCAGGTACTAGATATTGTTACACCAGGTTGCGGTTTGGCACTCTTTAACCTTGATTCTCTCCTCAGAGCTGTCTTGGATCTTTCCAGAGCGTGTTTCATCATACTAAGAGTTCATATAAAGGAATAATAAGATAACTCTATTTCAAGTAGCCTCCAGAATCATTTAATTTTTCTCACATAAAGTGATCTGTAGTAACAGTGTGCCAAAAATACAAATGGTGAGTCAATGATACATAATCTATTTATAATACATATTATGTTTATTAATATAAATACATATTGAATTTAAAATATATGGAAAATAATATTACGAATTAAAATAAAATAGGTGCATTAGCCATGATGCAACAATATACAGGCATTGGAATGACATTTATTTGCCATGACATTTGGTTTCTAAAAATTATTTCGCAAAATATATAAACGTATATAATGAAATTATAACACTCTTTTGAATTTTAGATTAAAATGGCATATATATTGGATCAAAATATAACTTTCAAATATTTATTTAATAATGCGGGTGTTGTGTGTGTGGCTATTTATAAAACATTTATCTAACGTTTTATTTTGTTATTTATTTTTCATGACTAATATGAAAATAAGTTTTATTATCAAATTTTAAAATTTATTTTGAGAAATAGACTAGAATGCATGCTTTTTTTATAAAATGAATTTATTTTTGAAGTTATATATATATATATATGTTCTATAATTATGTAAATCCAAAAAATGATTTGTTAAAATTGAAGGTGCAGTCGTCTTGAATTTAATTAAAAAAGAGAAAATCAGTCTCAAGTAGTTTATTTTGAACTCTTTGAGCAAAAGTATATATTTTAAATTAAGTAAATATAGAATTTTAACAATTAATTCTATATCACCATTTACATACCTATATAAAATAAAATCTAACTTACCTAACCAACACTAAAAAAAACAAAACAATCTATTTATATTTAAGGTGGCGCCATCTAGTGGCCAAGAACAACAGAGTTATTTTAAACAGATTAATAAAATAAAATAATATTTACATGCATTTATCTCTATTATATTTCTATTAATTTTTTAAAAATTATATAACATATATATATATAAATGACTATATATTTTATATAAACGATTGAGTAAAAAAATCAATAGATATTTATTATATAGTTTTAATAATTTCGAAATAAAACTATACATTTATTTATATATATATTTTAAATATATATATATATTACAAAATTATATTTTTCATTATAAGAAATGAGAATCAAAAGTCCAACATCACCAGCAAGTGCAAGTGACCAAACGGGGCTCAGGCATATTTGTAGGCGCAAAAGTCGAACTGCTTTTCACATATGTAGACATTTGGTGCACTTACAGTAAAAGCAGTCGTCAACTTATTCCCACCATGATTATCATGGCCTGTACCCACGTGTACTAGGGATAATAAAATATTCTAAGAAATGAAATCATTATCTAAGTTAAAATAGTTTCCAAAGGAACACAAATACCACTACCACATTTTGTAATAAAAATAAAATATATTTGTTAGAGATTGTTGAAATTGCCAATTTTAGAATATTTCAACTATGTGAAACTCTGTAATAGTTTGCATATTGTTATAGTATTGTCTATGCTAATATTCTGCTTATATGTATCAGCTTTGTTGGTTTGTTGAGATTGGCTAGCGGTTATTGGATAGGGCAGGCCGCTGATAGGCTGCTGATGTACATATAATTTGATCTCTTGTACTTATTTTATTGTTTTATACCTTCAAGTAATAAAGGATCTTCGTAATTATCACAGCGTTCTTTCTCATCTACGAATCTATAATTTTTCCCAACAGATACATATGCCTATCAAAATTTGGAGAATTTCGTGGTTGAGGTAATATTTATTTTCAAAATGATTGAATGAACTTTGAAAGTGATTTTATTTTTGAAAACATTTATTAATTCTAACGAGAGTTGAAATTCTTCTCCTTAAAATGAGCCTTCATTTTTAAATGTCATGTAAGAAATTATTCAGCAATATATATTCTTATCAATTTGAAAATTATGGGTCGTCAAATTTGGTATATATCTTTTTCTGTTGAGGAATATTAATAACGATTGCATTATATTATCAGTACAACATGATACCACAAATTTACAGAAATATATATTTCAAGATAAAATTATATCAAAAAGTATTTCCTTTTCTTAAATATTATTTTTTTTATTTATATAATTTATAGACTTTTTTTTTCAAAAATTGGGAACTAAGCAATTTCGAGGGAAGATTATTAAAATAAAAATATTTTAATATATAATATTTTCTTCACTTATATGAACCAAAATATCCACACTTGATTCTATGTGCTCGGATATGACTGTTATTGCAAAGAATTTGAAAGTCTTTTGTCAATCATTTTGTAGGACTTCATAAATGATTTTTAGGAATATATTAAAGTGTAAAAAATTGTAGAATCGATGAGAATAGGAGAGAAATCAATTCGATATATAATTAATGTATAAATCAACAACATTTACTTGAAGTATACCTTCCATTTAAGAAACTTGTCACAAAAACATGGATATTCCTGGTTTCTCCTTGCAGTTACCGTTTTCAACAGTTTAGGTCAGCTCAAACTGAGAAAATCAGGATATTCATATAATTGTCGCTCAAGAGATTAGCTTCAAGAAGTTTCAGGTCTTTAATGACAGACTACACTGGATGGTTACATTAATTTATTTGCTCAGCATGAAGTTGTCAATAGATTTTATTATTCAATATATCACCATCATATCGACATAGGTTCCAAGAAGAATGTTGAGGTGAACTCACCCAGGCAAACTTGTGGGCAGAGGAGGGATCAGCCAGTATCCGCCTTTTTCAAAGCGGTACTCCTCTTTCCTATCTAAGTAGGTGACGATCAGCTTTTCTTTGAAAAGCAATAGTTGCCATCCATTAGGGAGCTTTAGGCATAGCCATTGCACTTTGTGGATAATAGACTTTCTGTCTTTAGGTTTTCTTTGGAAGCACATGTTTGCTTTTTAATCTCTCAGTTAGCTTATTTATTTTGAATGAAATGGCTTTGTTCATTGTTGGGTCCCAGGAGGTTTCGGCAGGGTCTGAAACATACGGATTGATTCATATATGTGTTTTTGTATATATTCTCAAATTGAACATTACAACATGGAAATACAACCTAGAGAGTTTAGAGTAGATGGTCCGTTATTAAAAATTCAAAGATGACGTTATCATTGGATAAATTAAAGTTAATTTTATTGATAGCTCAAAAAAAGTAGAATGGTAAAATTCTCATCGATATAAAATATTCAGAAATATGAAAAGTATAAGAAACCTTTCTTTCTCTCTCTTCTACATGGTGAAAACATGTTAAAACTTTAGGTTCCCAGAGAGAGAGAGAGAATTTAGTTTCTCTGAAATATCTGAAACGAATTTTGGCATTCTACGGTTAGCACAGAAGCCTGATTTCATATTACATTTATTAGTTGCTATACTTATGACAACAAATATTTGAAATTAGCAAATTGCCTAGTTCAGTTATTTATAGCGTTTATTTTTAAATTATGGAATAGAATTTCCAAGAGTACCAAAATCTGTATCTCCTCGATACTTCAAGCTGGTATTGAGGGTGTCTATAACTTCTGGGGAAAATAATTGTCATTATAGTTTAATAGCTACCGTGCCTAATTCTCTTAGTGGTTCAAGTTAAATACTCCTGAAGGGTGGTTACTGATTACTTATTTTTTTTCAAATTAAACCACATGTCTGCACATATGGAAGGTATGTTAAGGTAAATGACAAAATACTTATGAAGAAAATCAATATTAGTTGCAGCCTGTTCATTTATTACTATCTATAAAGTAATCTATCGAGAGCACGCACTCTTCAATTGTCCTTCTTACTAGTAGGATACCACCGGGAGAACTGGCAAACTCTTTGACATTAAAACTACGGAGGTAATCAAGAGAATCATTAATCTATATACGAGGTGTGTTCAGAAAGTATCGCGACTTTTGAATTTTCGCGGGTTACGTATATTCGAATTTCGATCTTTTTGTGGCTTTATGTTGGTACTCATGTCTCTCACTTATGCCGACAAGCTCGGCCATTTTGAATGTTCACTTAATTGTTGACAGCTGCTTTGCTTGCAGGTGTTTTGAATCGTCTTCGATTTTTACCTATTAAAAAAATGGATCAAAGAACCTGTATAAAATTTTGTGTAAAAAACTAAATTAAGTGCGCGGATGCATTCCGAATGTTGACTGTGGAATACGGAGAAGCTACCTTGGACCGAAGCAATGTTTATCGGTGGTAAAAAATGTTCTCAGAAGGCCGAGAAGATGTGAACGACGAAGAGCGTGCCGGACGCCCGAGCACTTCAACAACAGACGAAAAAAATAATGAAGTGGAGAAAATGATATTGGCCAATCGTCGAATCACCGTTATAGAAGTTGCTGAGGACCTAAACATATCGATTGGCTCATGTCATTCGAATTTTATCAATGATTTGGGCATGAGACGGGTCGCCGCGAAATTCGTACCAAAATTGCTCAATTGCGACCAAAAACAGCATCGCATGAACATTGCTAATGAGATGTTGGACTCTGTCCGCGACGACCCAAATTTGCTCCAGAGGGTCATAACTGGTGACGAAGCGTGGGTTTATGGTTATGACGTGGAAACCAAAGCTCAATCATCTCAATGGAAGCTGCCGCACGAACCAAGACCGAAAAAAGCGCGCCAAGTTCGGTCGAATGTGAAAGTTTTGCTGACAGTTTTCTTCGATTGCAGGGGCGTGGTGCATCATGAGTTCTTGCCACAGGGTAGAACGGTCAATAAGGAATATTACCTGCAAGTTATGAGCAATTTGCGCGAAGCAATCCGCCAGAAACGCCCGGATTTGTGGAAGAACAAAAATTGGCTTTTGCACCACGATAACGCCCCTGCTCACACATCGTTGCTTGTGCGCGCCTTTTTGGCCAAAAACAACACACTAATGATGCCGCAGACACCGTATTCCCCATATCTGGCCCTGGAGAGGCTAGATTAACCAAATCTAGCTAAGCTCCCCTGCGGCGCCACCGCCGGTGAGAAGCGGTACGCCTCCGGAGTTGGTGACGCAGAATCAGAGGTGGTGCGCATGCGCGGCGGAAAAAAGAAGCAGTAGAAAGAACTTTTACCAAGAAGAAAAAGCGACGCCATTTTAACGCGCGTCATATTTAATCCTTATGTTTTAATTAAAGTACCTAAATTTAATCCAATGTTAATCTTAAATTATCCAAGTTAAGTTACACTATTTTGAACATATATTTAAGCAAGTTTTTCTACCAAAATGTTTATAAATAGTGTTTTTATTTACCGATAAGTTTTATTACATCTAAGTTTTTTATCTAAAAGTTTGAATACCAACAAGTTTTTTATCTATAAGTTTTATTATCACTAAGTTTATTATCTTAAAGATTATTTATCAAAAGAAAGATTTTCTACCTATTAATTAAGCACAAGTCAAAGTTATTTTTATCATTTATCTACATCATAATTTTGGTCCCTCGAGCCGGATAATTATTGACGACCTATTGGATTAAAGAAATAAATAAAGATGCCTAAACAAACAAGTAAAGTTACATCTAAAAAATTATATTTCGAAATATCGAAGCTTGATGACCTAAAGATCGAATTAGAAAATGTAGAACCTCAAAGTAAAGGTTATTTAAAGGTACAACTGGATAATATACACAAAATTAAAGAAAATATTGAAAATTATATGATTGCATTAGTTGATTCTGATGAACATGAATCACATATACCTATGTATAAAGAAGCTAATAAAGATATAACTGAATTACAATCTACTTTATTAAATTATTTAGAATTAAAAGAAAATATAAATACTAAGATAGAAGAAACTAAAATTAATCTCTCTAAGTTTTCTCTACCCTCTTTTAAAGGTGATCTTGATCAATGGTTGGATTTTAAGACCACATTTGAAGATACCATTATAAACAATTCATCATTAAATAATATTCAAAAGTTTAAATATCTACAAAGTTCTCTTTCTGGAGATGCAGCTAGCATAATTAAGGGTTTTACTTTAACTCCTGACACTTTTGATAAAGCTTGGCTTGCTCTCAATGAAAGATATCACTGTACAAGAGACCTAGCCTATAAATACTGTAACAATATACTGAATATCAAGTATATAAAAGTAACCAACTCAAGGAATATTATTGAACTAATTGATACTGTTAAGTTGAATTCAAGAAATTTAGAATTGTTAGGAATTAATGAAGAACAATTAGGAAACATGCTTCTCACTACTTTTATTTTAAAGAAAATTGATAGCAACATGAACAAGGACTTTGAACTTTCATTAAAGGAAAATACATTTCCTATTCTTCAAGACTTATTAACATTTTTAGAAAAGCATAGAAAGGAATTGGATCACATTAATGGAAAAAATATATCAAAAAGAAGATAATGTTAGGAAGACCTTTAAAACTTATCAAGTAAATACTAACATAATCAAATGCACCTATTGTAATTCATCTCATAAGTTAGGTACCTGCCAAGAATTTGCTATGTTATCTTTAGATGATAGAATCAAATTTGTAAGAAGCAAAAACCTTTGATTAAACTGCTTAGGTGTAAATCATTATGCCAATAATTGTAAAATAAGTGCCACTTGTAAAGTCTGCAACAGAAAACACCATACTACCCTTCATCATTATAATTTTCAAAGACGGCAAGGTCCTATTTCAACTACCAAACATCAAGCTAATACAAGTGAAGAACAAAACCGGCATCAGACAGTGAACCACACAGTTCTATTTAACAATACTTCAATCTTAGAAACAAATATTTTTTTCTCCACAGCCTTAATAAAAGTTTTTAACTCAAATAATGATGAGCTAATGTGCCGAGCCCTGATTGATTCGGGTGCTCAAAAATCATTAATAACTAAGACACTTGCAGACAAATTAAATATAACTCAAGAACATACAAAAGTAAAAATTGCAGGATTTAATTCAACCATGCAATCACAAGTTAATAAGATAATAAAAATAAAACTTTCTTCCATTTATGATCATTTCAAGTTTGAAACTAAAGCTCTAATTGTTAAAGACTTATCGAACAAAATACCTAATTTTTATACGCATAACCCAGTTTGGCCTCATTTTAATAATTTGAAACTTGCTGATCCTGAATTTTATATTCCTAGGCCTATAGATATAATTATAGGAGCTGATTTATATTTAGATCTTGTTGAACCAGGTTTGATTAAGGGTCCAAGAGATGCACCCTCAGCTATGAATTCAAAGTTAGGTTGGATCATTTCAGGTAGATCAAATATGCCCAATAACACTACTAGCACATCCATTCAACAAATACATGTTAATCATTCTTCAGCTGAACTAGATGATATTGTTAAAAAATTTTGGGATGCGGAAAGCATTACTACGCACAAGGAAGAGTTGAGCACAGAAGAATTAGAATGTGAGAATATATTTAGAACTACAACATTCAAAGATGAAAATGGGAGATATGTAGTTTCATTGCCATTTAAGCTTAACTATAATAAAATTAATTATCAATTAGGAGATTCAAAATCTCAAGCCTTAAGAAGATTCCTTTCTTTGGAAAGACGCTTCCATCAAAACCCTGTTTATTCACATCATGTGAGAGAATTTATGCAGGAATATCTTAATCTTGGCCATATGGAAGTTATCAATGAAATTGAACCAGAGCAACCATCTCATCAAGTATATTATATGCCCTATCATGCAGTATTAAGAGATCAAAGTACAACAACAAAACTCAGGGTGGTGTTCGATGCATCGGCAAGGACTAGCACTGGCTTATTATTAAATGACTTACTTTATTGTGGTCCTAAACTACAAGAAGATATCTTTAACATATTAATAAAGTTTAGAACCTATTCAATAACACTTACTGCTGACATTGAAAAAATGTACCGGCAAATAAGGTTAAACCCTGCTGATTGTTGTTTTCAAAGAATTTTATGGCGAGCATCTCCTAACGAACCAATCAAAGAATACCAATTAGCAACAGTGACTTACGGCACAACCAGTGCACCATACCTAGCTATAAAGACCTTGAAAACATTAGCTCATGATGAACAAGAACAATTTCCTCAAGCATCTAAAGCAATTTTAACCAATTTTTATGTAGATGATATGCTCTCAGGAGCAAATTCTGTAGAAGAAGCTAAAGATCTTATTATCCAGTTGAATCAAATAATGAGGAGAGGAGGTTTTCATTTAAGAAAATGGGCCTCAAATGTTCCAAAAGTCCTCTAAGCACTTCCAAATGAAGATAAATATGATATCAGTATGGTTCCAATTGAAAAAGACTTAACTATAAACCTACTAGGACTTATCTGGAATATAACTAAATATGTTTTTCAAGTTAAGGTACAAGATACCATGGATGTAAAAACAAAAAGGCAGTTGTTATCAGTAATAGCTCAATTTTTTGATCCCTTAGGAATTATATCTCCTTCCATAATTTTACTCAAAATATTAATGCAAGATGCTTTGAAGCTCCAAATGGATTGGGATGATTATCTACCTGATGATATAGTAAACCTATGGGATCAGTTTAAAAAAGAAATTGGATATTTATCTCAAGTTATGATCCCCAGTTATTTAGCTATTATTCCTAAAGAGAATGAAGTCCGGATGCAACTTCATGGGTTCGCTGATGCTTCAGCTAAGGCTTATGCTGCAGTATGCTATCTGAGATGTGAAACACAGAATGATGTGAAGATCCAGCTTCTAGCAGCCAAAACAAGAGTTGCATCACTCAAGGCTCCTACTCTTCCATGCTTAGAACTCTGTGCAGCTCATCTGTTGAGTCAACTAGTTGATTCAATTAAGTTAACACTTCCATTCCAGATAAAATAGACTTTTCTTTGGACAGATTCTAAAATCACTTTGTGTTGGATACAATCCAATCCTTCAAAATGGAAGGTTTACATATCAAACAGAGTTGAGAAAATTCAAAAAACTTCAAGAGTTGATCAATGGCATCATGTTCCAGGAGTTGAAAATCCAGCAGATTGTGCAAGCAGGGGAATACTGCCAAGTAAGCTTGTTGATCACCATTTATGGTGGAATGGACCTTCCTGGTTGACTACATTTGATTCAAAAATATTAAGCAATAAGGCATCAGTGGTTGAAGAAAGTGAAATTGTGCAATCATACGGAGAACTAATTCAAACACTATTCAAGTGCGGAAGATGTCAAATCACATAGTTTACCCAATTCTATTACAAGATTTTCTTCTTATAGCAGAATGAAAAGAACTCTAGCATGGTGCTTAAGATTTATTAATAATTCTAGGTATCCATCCAATAAGTTTAGTGGAACTTTGACAACCAAAGAAATTAGATCATCAGAGTTAAAAATAACCAAAGTTGTCCAAGAATGTTATTTCTCAGTTGAAATTAATGCCCTTTTAAGTTCCAAAAGCACTACCAAAGACCAACAAACTTTTATGTTTGAATCCATTTATTGATCAAAATGGCATTCTAAGAGTTGGAGGACGGCTTAAATTGTCTTCTCTGTCTGAATTCCAAAAACATCCGATAATTCTTCCGCCCAAGTCACATGTAACTGAACTCATCATAAGACAATGTCACCAGGAGCATTTTAATTCAAGTTTCAACTTAACCTGCTCAATTTTAAGGAGAACATATTGGATAATTAATGGAAGATCTTTTGTTAAACAAATTTTGAAAAATTGTGTTCAGTGTTTCAAAGTCATTGCCCGGCCTAATACACAACTAATGGGTGAATTGCCATCTTCAAGAACAACCTATATTAGGTCCTTTGCAAGAACAGGTGTTGACCTAGCAGGTCCAATACTGACAAAACCCAGATTACCAAGATCCCGAGTTAAACTAAAATCTTATATTGCCCTTTTCGTATGTTTTGCAACAAAAGCGATTCATCTTGAATTAGTGCCAGATCTTTCAACTGGTTCATTTATCTCAGCATTAAGAAGATTCACATCAAGACGAGGTACTCCCTCAGATATATATTCTGACAATGGAACCAATTTTAAAGGATCAGCTAAATTTCTCAATGAACAATATGCATTTCTACATGCTTCTGAAATACAAGATTACATAACATATTCAGAGATTAATTGGCATTTTATGCCTCCCCATGCACCCCATTTTGGGGGAATCTGGGAATCAAACAAAATCTGTAAAAATGATACTCAAGAAAGTTATTGGATCATCACTGTTAACCTTTGAAGAACTCACAACCTTTCTCACCCAGATTGAAGCAACACTAAATCAAAGACCATTAATCCCCTTAAGTGAAGATCCTAATGATCTTGAAGCTCTAACTCCAGCACATTTCCTTTCAGGCCCAAGCACATTTAACTTACCAGAAACAGACAACCAGCAAGAAAATTTAAGTATTAACCTATCTTCAAGATGGAAACATATCCAAGAATTAAAAAAAATATTCATTTTGCGTTGGAAAAGAGAATATGTCATGAATATCCAGAAAATAGGAAAGTGGAAATCAGCCAAACCAAATGTAAAAATTGGATATTTAGTCTTGATCATGGAACAAAGCATCAGTTCTCCTTCATGGATTCTTGGTAGAGTATCAAAAACCTTCCACGGTCCAGATATGCTGGTCAGAACTGTAGAATTGCGTACAGGTAAAGGACTACTTCGTCGTCCAGTGAACAAGGTAGCTGTTTTGCCTGTGCAGAGTGATTTGACCCTAACCACAGGCCCGGCCGGGAGTATGGAGAGGCTAGATTAACCAAATCTAGCTAAGCTCCCCTGCGGCGCCACCGCCGGTGAGAAGCGGTACGCCTCCGGAGTTGGTGACGCAGAATCAGAGTCAGAGGTGGTGCGCATGCGCGGCGGAAAAAAGAAGCAGTAGAAAGAACTTTTACCAAGAAGAAAAAGCGACGCCATTTTAACGAGCGTCATATTTAATCCTTATGTTTTAATTAAAGTACCTAAATTTAATCCAATGTTAAACTTAAATTATCCAAGTTACACTATTTTGAACATATATTTAAGCAAGTTTTCTACCAAAATGTTTATAAATAGTGTTTTTATTTACCGATAAGTTTTATTACATCTAAGTTTTTTATCTAAAGGTTTGAATACCAACAAGTTTTTTTATCTATAAGTTTTATTATCACTAAGTTTATTATCTTAAAGATTATTTATCAAAAGAAAGATTTTCTACCTATTAATTAAGCACAAGTCAAAGTTATTTTTATCATTTATCTACATCAGGCCCCCTGCGACTTTTTCTTGTTCCCTAAACTGAAGAGGCCCATGAAAGGACGACGTTACGCTAAGCTTGACGAGATAGAGACGGCATCAAAGGAGGAGCTGAAGTGCTTCGAAGATTGGAAAAACCGTTGGCACAAGTGTATAATATCTCATGGGGATTACTTTGAGGGGACAAAATAGGTATTCATGAATAAATAAATAATTTTTGAAAAAACACAAAAGTCGCGATACTTTTTGAACACACCTCGTATAGGCATATACACTGCGTGACATTGAAAATGGAACACCAAGAAATAGTGGCCAGAAAATTATGCAAATTTCAGGGTAGACGCGCCTAACCGAGTTATGCAAATGATGTAAAATGCGCAGCTCTCGTGCGCACATGGAGTAAGATATAAGGGAAAGAACTTGCAGAAAGGACAGTATTCGTGTCGTTATTTCTTCAAGGAAAATCATTGTAGAAATTTTTTTCTTGTGTCAAAAGACACGTGTAATAACAGATAATGCCAGGTATTCGTAAACGGAGGCAGTTCAAGCAGACAGACGCTTTTACGAGGGGCATGGTGATCGGACTGAAAAGGGCAGGTTGGTCCATACATCAAATCGCAGCTGATACACACCTTGGTGCGTCCACGGTGCACCGACTGTGGAGAAGATGGTTGGAACAAGGAAATGTGGCAATTTATAGGAATGCCGGTGCAACCAGAGTGACGTCAGCACGTGTGGATCGGCGTATCCTTCGACAAGCAGTGGCGGCCCCACAAGCCACTTGTACCGGCATCCTGCAACATGTGCAAGACACCCTAGATCATTCCATCTCGACCAGAACCATTTCCCGTCGATTGGTTGCTAATAACTTGCACTCATGCCGTCCGCTAAGAAGACTGCCATTGACCCCACCGAATAGGCGCCAACGTTTGGAATGGTGCCGGGCTAGATTGTCCAGTGATAGTCGCCGTGTATGCGTGTGGCGTCGACGTGGAGAAAGGTCCAATCCGGCAGCAATTGTGGAACGCCCCACCGTGCGACAACGTGGAATCATGGTTTGGGGCGCAATCGCGTATGATTCCAGGTCACCCTTACTTCGTATTCAGGGCACTATGACGGCCTAACGATACGTTGATGATGTGCTGCGACCGGTGACACTCCCCTACCTTCAGGGGGTACCCAATGCCCTTTATCAGCAGGATAACGCCCGACAGCACACTGCTCGCATTAGCCAACAAGCTCTGCAAGATGTACAGATGCTTCCCTGGCCACCGTACTCTCCTGATCTCTCACCAATCGAGCACGTCTGGGACATCTTTGGACGCCGTTTGCATGCCTTGCCACAGCCGCGTTCAGAAGACGAACTGTGGCAAATGGTTGAGAGGGAATGGAGAGCCATCCCTCAGGACGCCATGCGTACTCTGATTGACTCTCTACCTAGACGTGTTGCTGCGTGCATCGCCGTCCGCGGTGGTCCTACTTGCTACTAAGCCGACGCCGTTCTCGCTCTGTATTATGACTATCATTTTGAAATAAAGATCACTTATTGTTCGTCCCTGTCTCTCTCTGTCTGCCGAGTTTCATCACTTTCTGGCCACTATTTCTTGGTGTTCCATTTTCAATGTCACGCAGTGTATATCAAACAGGGTTTTAAACCTTTATGGAAATATCCTTAACAGAAGAGAGAGATAGAGGCATTGTATTCATCTCATCAGTTTCAGCATATTGATCGCAATAACCAAAGTTTCACAACTATTACCAAATAAAATTTTAAGCCAAAGCCAAACAATCCTTTAATTTAATTTTTAGATTCGACCTGTCGCTGGTGGGTCGTTCCCGCACGGCTAACAGCTTTGTCCTGGGATTCATCTTGCACCGCCTCCAGGGCTACCTTCCACCTGACACCACCATCGGCGGCTGGCGCGCTCCATATGGAGTACGAGCCGAGTCTCGTGGCTCGCCTGGAGTATCCTGGCTTGCCCAGTCTATTAAGGTGGCGTCAGCTTGCTTGACACTGCGGGCCAGTTTCGGCTTGCCTGTCTGAAGGGAGTCCAGACCTTATTGCGTGGGGCCGCCAAGGACTACTTTTGGCAGGTCCGCAGTTGGGCGTGGCTGACACCTCCGGCTCTTGACGTCTGGCTATTGCCGAGAAGTAGGAGACTACTGAGACTCTGGGAGGCCGCCTCAAGCGTCATTGAGCTGGACCACCGGGTTTTTCATCTCGCCAGCCTGAGGTCCCTGCGTCTTCGAGGCGACAACAGGGACCTGATGGCTCCCGGGCGCTGGCTACGGGCGAATGTCTTTGACTTCTTCGATGGCGCCCCTGCCGTAGCGGACTCAAAGTGGACCGCGCTCCTGGACGCACAGCGCCTGGTGCCTTCTGCAAGCGTCTCCTGCAATAAAACGCTAACTCTAGCTATAATGTGGAGCACGATGCGGAGACTATCGTCTTGCGGGGATCGACTACTCGAATTACCCGCCTCAACAACCAGCAGGCGCGACATTCACTTGACTCGGCACGGCTGCAGGCGCATCCTGTTGCCGAGCTGGCTGTGCGGTGGAGCCTCACCGAGGATGTGCCCCGCTCCATCTCCTGGGCTGACCTGCGTCGCAACTGCTTCTTGAAAAACGACGCAGATGTCGCCCTACGACTGGCGCTCTACGCCCAACATCATATTGCCTCGAGACGTGTCACCTGTGGGTTCAGCGATGGGTCGCTGACCCATAGATACTGGAGTTTCAGAGTCGTGCGACTCCTGCTCCGGGAGGTGTTCACCCTTACAAAATGCCCCTGGATCTGCAGGCCTGGCTCTTCAGCGTCGGCCTCCATCCCGAGACAATGAAGCTGAAAAGTTTGGCGAAGGCTACCATCTAAAAGTTCCATCTTGGTCTTGAGTTGGGTAACGCCAGCCATCACCTCGACCTTCCCACTCTGTGGGAAAGAACTCTCGCAGTCCATTGGTGTCGGAGTCTTTCCCGCGTTGGGCGCTACCAATGAAGACTTTGTATATATTTTATATAAATGTATATTAAATATTTTAAAAATATATTTATATATTTTTTATTCATTCATATATTATTATTCAACCAGATTTATTTATATTTATTCGATTTTTATTTAATCTCATATAATCTCATATGAACGATATAATAGAAATAGTTTCAATCTCAATCTTTCTCTCGAGCTCTCTTACCCCACCGTCCTGACGTTTTCTTTAACGCTATTTTTTAACTCTAAAAAGAACGGATTCGAATTATTTTTGATTTAATTAAATATGATGGAGTTGTCCAACTTCTTTGGAGTATTGGCGGAATGCCTGATGAATGAGATGCATAGCTGTGCGACCTATTTACCTGTATTTATCAATATTTCTTAATTATTTATATTCAAGTTTGAATTATAATCATCGAAACTTACACACTGTTCAACATATTTATAATCGCAAGGGAACTTTTAAAACATTGACGTATACTTTTTAAAGAGAACGTTGCATATACATATGTTCTCAAGTTGATTCAATAATAAAATAAATGAATAAAGAAATAAAGATAAAATACCATATACTTTCTAACATACATTTAAACAAAGGCAGATGCCTGAAGAGTTTGAATATATATCAAAAACACACATACATATATAACAAAACAGGCCTAAGAGATCCATAATAGAAAGCCTGTAAATATTGTTTCCCATCAATATAACAAAAGAGAATAATCTACCCCTACTGAGTAACCATTCAGAAAGAAAATAGCTAAATAACAAGAAATACGCGATCTGATTTTGAAATAAAAGTTGTTCACCTAGTAATAGAAAGTTGGTATACGGAGAGAAATAACTGAAATGTTTACTCACCTTTTTATCATAGTTATCCCAAATTTCGAGGTGGTTAGAATCCACGGAAATCTTCAGTCAATGAATAATTTGAATTCTTCTAACTGTTGTTTGAAATTTAAGCTTCCTGCATGAATTTAGCGATTCCGTGGGACTGCTGGGATTCCATCAGCTCTGTCGTCCTGGGAAGTGTCAGACATGGCAGAGCTTGTCGCAGCATTTCAGATGGACTTGTGGTGTAGCCAGGATTAGCTTCAAACCCAGCGAGTTCCAATAAAAGTTATTAAAATGAATTTCTTTCAAACTTTAGTAGGCGCGCTATAGACACGCGACCTCTATGTGCTGAAATGAATTTTCATCTCTTTGGGTTTATCTTTAACTCCAAAAGCTGAATATTTTTATATATTTAAAAACACCAGAAGTTTTTCATGTATGCATCTTTGTTCCATGTTGGCTTTCAAATGGTGTAACTAATTTTATGGCGGAATTTAGTATACCAATATAAAAAAGAAGGGTATCCACAATTTCAATTTTAGAACATTTAGATAAATAATAAACTAAAATGTACATTTTTCTCTTTCGAAAGCGCAATAAAAGAAGAAGAACAATTTCTACATCGTAATTGGCAGCATATATTCCCGAATGAATTACCAGTCTACATTATGTTTTAAAGCTATATAAATACCTATCTTTACCTATTCAAAGGGAATTTTAAGATATCTTTCGAATAAAACATGTAAAATTGTATATATTCAATTCTTAGTATTTTAATTTGTTTGTTGTTTTGTTTATTTCCTCTGTAATAGGCCCAAATATTTCGATTTCGCGCCTTGTAAATTAATAAAATTAAAAAATAAAAACTTTGATTAATAGAGAAATATATTCGAAATTTCAAATGGGAGTGTGTGGTTATTTTCATCTATTTTTTGATAACAGTTGATATTTTATAATTTATTTAAAGCAGGTTTTATTATCCCGATAATCCTTCCGTGATTTCATCATAAGGTTTATTTGCATATTTACGAAGAGAAGATATAATACAAATAATTGAATTTCTTCACAACTGATATAATCAAATATATATTTGTATTGGATAAATTAATATTTTGTTTGAAATATTCATTGTAACGGTTATCATTTTTATATTAAGAGTAATCAATAATTATTATCAACACACATTAATCATTATTTTGTTTGTTATTATAAGAGGTTTTAGTGTCTCAATATATTTTGTAAGATGTTGAGCAGAACAAATGTCCAAAGTTTCAGTCGATATATAAAGTATCTGATAAAAAAGGTGAGGAAATTTCTTATATCAACCAGTTTTTTTTCCAAATAATTAATAATACCACACAAAATTTTAAAAATAATATATCGAATTTCGACTTAATATTTCGTCACAATATTTAGTTTTAATCGCAGTATTTTATATGAATGTTATAATCTTGATCATATTATCAGATTAATATGTTATTTTCTCACTACTACTATTGCAATACTTTGTGTTGATACTACTACTACTAATATTACTAATAATTAAATATATATAATAAAATATTAATTTTTGTAAAGAGATAGAGGCATTGAAGGTCTTAAAATTAAAGATACCTCGGCCAGTAAAACCTTTTATTATTTCGACGTTTCGACAAAATTCTTTTGTCCTCGTCGGGAGCAAACAGAAATTTAAACATTTGGCAAAGCGTTAAAAAATATTCTAAGGCTGCACGGGCATTAAAAGGCATAATTCAGATCAAAAATAAAATGAAACATTTTATGTATTTCAAAATTCCGATATTTCGCTAGGCTGTACGTCTATCTTCTTTTGGGGTTTTATATATTTTGAAATGTTTTGGTTAAAAACGCGATGCCTTCACCCGACATTATATATAAAATATTTACAAAATGAACTCTGTGACTTTTATTTAAAATATATGCACACATTTATATTAGACTATATATGTACACATTTTTAAAATTTAAATAGTAATAAATGAGTCCTAATAAGTATAATAAAAATATTAGGTTGATTTGAATTATAAATACAAAGATGGATGTCAAATTTTCTATAATTACGTATATACTCTAAGTGTAACACAATATCAAATATAGAGGGAGTATCAGGTAAATTGAGAGTAAACGTGGCGCACCAAAACAAATACTATTTTGAACGAAAAATTGCTTTTTTTCAAATCCGTAACCATATTCATGTGAAATGTAACATTACATATGTATGCAATGTTGTGATGAACAATAATCGAGAATTCGAAATTCGAGCAGCAATGATCGTTGCCCGAAGGAGCCCTAAAGTGGACTTTCTTAAGTTGCCCAAAGGCACTGTTTATCTTGTCAAGAAGCAGTTTGATAAGGCCGACAGTAACAAAGAGGGAATGACTGCAAGGAAAAATTACTCGCGTTGAGATCGGACAGAGTAAGAGGTGAAGAATTTGTCAAGCATGTCGAGGAGAAGATTTATAGAAACCTTGGGAAGGGTATGAGGGCCTTAGCCATGAAAATGCAAGTTGGCTATATGAAAATTGTCAGTACTACCCATAAGAACCTTGATCTCAAATTCAATTCCCTCCATAAAAAGACCAGTTGCTGACTGTGAAATATGAAGGATAACAGAAAAGGAAAAGTAAAGTATAAAATAATAATAAAACCTTTTCATTATGCCAAATTCTATTTGTATATAGTCTGACCTTTCTTTTGAACTTTACAATTTCATCCACGCTAAAAGACAGTATTATTCGAAGTTAAATTTATCCTCTTGGTGTGTTCTTTTTCAAATAGCGAGGTAAACAATTTTAATGGGTAATAAGGAGAAGAATCAAATAACTTCCCATCAAATCTTTCATTCAACATTCAACTCTTCAGGTCTGAAAATACCGAAGACATTATGAGAAGTAGTTAGATCGGGCTTTTATCTTAATTTCAAACTGTTGTTATATATGTTTTTTAAAGAAAATAATTTTGAAAATCCCTTTAATGGGCGCCACCGCGCCGGAATTTTGATTTGATGCCAATAATTATAAGAGGCGCAGGGAGGAGGTGGAGAAGGACTGGAAGATGGCGTTCCCCGGGAGCTGGAGCAGGGCTGGATCCCACGACGAGAACTCCACGTGGCAGGAGCACGAAGAAGTCCCCAGGGCCCAGGACATCAGAAGCCTCCAGGTCCCCCGTGCCCCAGCGAGAAGCCCGGAAGACTCCCGATGTCAGCAGCACCCCAGAGTCTCGGGGCACTCCTCCACGGGCAGCTCCACGGTAGGTCTAGCAGCCAGGGTCTTCTATGGAGGCTGACAACCAACACCTCAGGTTGATAATAGGAATACCATTTTGGTTCTTGTATATTAGAGACAATTACCCTTGAATCAAAGTACCTGGGACATGTCAGTTCTGAGAAGAGAGCAATGACATGAGAGAATTCTTACGTAATTACCATATTCAAGACAAACACTAAGTATGCGAAAAATGAATATATGATTATGATAACAACCCCCAACTATAATTAACAAAGCTAATGGATATATTACTGAAATACAGAAGTGAGGTCAAGAAAGTCGCTATTACTGAACTTCTTAACAAAAGTGTTGAATTTTCAGTAACAACCTCAATCTCATGTTGATAAGAAATAAAAAAAATAATATGATCATTTTAACACTTAGTCAATAGTGGCAAATATCATCTTTAGACTACTTCCAGGGTTTTTCCAGGCTACTGGCTTCTATTCTCTATTATGAGGTTGCCAGGTACTTTCTTTCCCTACCTCAACTATATAATTTCTGTCCATCTCTCTCTCTACTTACTAATTTTCAATTGAAACTAGAAAGGTATATAATTTTATTTTTATCTCAGTCACAACAAGCTAATTCTAATTCCAAAATTATGTCTTCAAATATCCATGGAATCTTATGATTCTAGATTATCAAATTGCCTTAATTGCAGGAATCGATTTGTTATGCGAATAATATTTGCACAACTCACCTCAACAGCCTCCCAGGGTTCTTTCTGTCTCCACCTCACTCCCTGGAATACACAAAGTGCATAGATTAAGCACACAAATGTAACTTGAGCAGTTTATTTAATTTTAATTTGTTTGAGAATATAATAAAGAACACTGAAATGTAAAAAGACTTCCTCAAGGAAAAAAATATATTTTTATATATATAGAGGGTAACTTATATCCTGAGTAGGATATTCATTTATAAAAGCAAAGGTAGCTTCTCCCTTCAATATTAAAGTTGAACATACAAGTAAAATATGCGTTTATGAATATAAAACATTTTAGCTCATTTTATATTCTAAATAAAAAGAAAAACTAGTCATAAATATGTAATAACATATAAATGAAATCAAATGCTATTCTGGAAGAGAAGAATTATTTTACCCTGAAAAAATGATTGAAAATTAAATTGAAAATCTTTCAAAAGGAATATAGTTTTATTTAAATGAGGAAAAAATTCAAGGATTATAAACAGATTCTACCTTTATTTGTGTTGAAAAAGGTGTAAATGATCAAGATAATTAATAGGGATTTTTATTCTATCTTTTCAATTTGATTTTCGACCTTTTTCAACCTACAAAGTCAGATAATATCTTTACACTCTTTATAAATATATCAAACAACTTATTCAACACATTTAGATCAATGTAAAAGTGTTGGAGATGTTCTATATGAGAGAACTTACCGCGCGGCCCGCAGGCAGCGGGGGACCAGGCGACGCAGCCACCTCCGGACTCGGCCCCGCCTGGATACACCGCGATGTTGTTAATTTAAATATTCTGAATGTTTAAGTCTTTGAACAACTTACCGAGCCGCAGGGGCTGGTGCTCCTCCTGGCGCCCTGTAACATAAGATTTGTCTCAATATCTATGGGTGATATCTGATGGTGGGATGTAGGAGTCATCATAAGGTGTCTCAATCTAGTCAGAAGTGGTCAGTGTGTAACAGAGATTGACATAGTTACCACAAAAAAATCACACAGACTTTATAAAGATGTCAAACAGCACTCGACAAGATGATCCAAAGCCACTACTATGTTGTCACACATTGACACAAAATGTCACAGCGTCACAACAATGAGGTCCCACAGTCCCCACAATAAGGTTACACAGTAACCGAAAATAGCTTTCACACTCACACACCTGATGTCCCACCATATAACCACAGATATTTCCCACAGTGACCACAAAGGTTTCACACTGGCACCAAAAAGATGTTTCACAGCCACCAGAATGTCCCACAGTGACTAAAAAGATGTCTCACAAAGTCACAACAAAGATTCCTTTAGTAGCCTCAAAATTTCCTAAGGTGAACACAAAGAGGTCACACAGTCACCCCATATAAACATCATACAAAAATAGATTACTTACTCCTCAGCGCCAGGGGGCTCCACTGCAGGCTCCTCTGACCCGAAGGTCAGTGCTGGCGGATGCCACCTATAGCAGCACATTGAATTGATTACCAACTCCATCGCATTAGAGAAAGTTGTATTTACTGAATTAATCCTCTTTCTATTCCTCCTTCTATTCGATATAGTATGAATATATGTCATGTTGATATGGCCCAGTATAATATGTGTGTATAGGAACCGAGGAGCCTCCCATTTTTACAGGAAATAAACATGCAAGTATTGATGTCGCAAACGATTTTTAAGAGTTCACATTAAACACTTAATATCTATTTATTCAGATCGAGAAAGGGAAGTTACCAACGTCATTATTAGAGTTAAGAGTTTGAATTACGATCATTTTTGCCATAATTTAACTAAACAAGGTCTGTCGTTTGAAGTTGATATAATTCAAATAGAAAAAATAAAAGCCGTTTAAACATTATGAAAATATTTTCTCCTTATATATTTATCATCATTAATTTGAAAAGCGCCATAATAATTCACCCATTGGAACTTTAAAATTCCATATATATCCAAAGAAGAAGAAAAATCGAAAAGGGGAGGGTTTTAGGTGCATAAATTAAGTCACAACTAACTTGAACATCTGGAGAAAGAAAGACTCTGATTTCAAACAAAAATGCATCTTTTTGTTATCTTAACATCAAACACATTCAAAAGATTCAACTTTGAAAACAAGCATGTACTTGATTATATGAACTCCTATACATAGTTATCATTAAAGAGATATCACGGAATGTGTTCTTAATCGATGTTGAAACACGTTTTATGATAGTAGAATTCTAACACAAACTATATAATGATTATGGTCTTATTCCATAGCAAGCTAAGACGTAGATAATTCAAATTCTTATAAAAGTGTGTTCTGTGCGGTTGTCACTTTCTCTCTGGAAAGGAATATAGAAACTCCATAAGCGTTTTGAAATTACTATATTCATGACATTTCGGTGATTCACTCCCACCCTCCTCAAGTTAAATGTGTTACTGAATTCTACCCTCTGAAAACTGCGGACGTATTTCTATTCTTTTAAACAATCTCTCAACCAGAGCAAATATTGCCCTTACAATGAGAGTAACTGCTGCTATCAGCACGAATTTGATTCTGGAAGCAATTTATATTTTTGAAAATAAATCACAATATAGATCCCAACTGAATTGTCCCCAACCCACAACTATATTTGATATACCAGACCATTAGTCACTTCTACGAACTGTTCAGAATGTATTCCAGGTATGATGTGAATTCATATAATGCAAGAATATTCAAAGGACTGAGTTTCAATGATTCTGGAAGGATACTTTAAAATAGTAATATATCAATTTATTCATTATATATTCCAATTAAGTTCACCTATATATTCAATCAATCAAACGGAAAGCGATAAATTAGCTAAATTCGAAAATTACCATTTGCACCATCTATAAAAATATCAAATTTCAATCAGTATTGGCGCATTATTTTGTTGTATTTTAAAATACAAATTATCATAACGACTAAAATGATGGATGAATATCTCTCACACTCAAATATTTATATATTTATCTAATAGTAGTTGTTGAGTTTTCTAGGATATTTTTTTATTTATTAATTCAATTATTCTGTGATCATGTGAATATTGACCACTGATTATCTTTGTATATAATTGATTTTTTTTAAATAAAGAGAGAGTTTGAATAGTTTTTGGTCGTGCTTTATTCTCTCTTTGGCTGAGGCATTGGAATCACCATTGGGGTGTCGTCCGGGCATTGGAATCACCATTGGGGTGTCGTCCGGGCATTGGAATCACCGCCTGGGTAGTTAAAAACCTATACAGTCCTCTGAAGTACGGCCTTTTTTCGTTAAGGACAAAGGAACCTTAACAGTAGTGATTGTATAATTTTGTCATTTGAAAATTAAAAAAGGATAATAATGAAACAAATTATATTTTCACAAATCAGTTGGGTATTCTATTTATATAAATTGAGTGGGAATTCTGTAAATATTTATTTGAATTCCTTCGCCAAAATATTTTTCCCTACTTTAAAACGGCACCTGGTTTTACTCTATGTATACATTTTCTTTTACTCTATTTAAACACCTCAACATTTTGAAAACCACATGATTAGAATACATAGTTACTTCACGGTTTTATATTGCATTTTAAAACACTTCCTGACACTATAAATTGTTACACCAGGTTGAGGGTTTGCAAACTATTTAACCTTTATTCTCTTCTCAGATGTGTCTCTCATCTTTCCAGAGCGTGTTTCAATCATACTAAAAGTTAATATAAGTGAATAATGAGATAACCCAATTTTAAATAGCCTCAAGAATTGTTTATTTCCCACATAAAGAGATGTGTAGTCATACAGTGTGACTGTAGCATCATACTTAAGTAATAAAGGATCTTCGTAGTTATCAGCGTTCTTTCTTTTCTACGAATCTATAATTTTACCAACAGATATATATGTCGTATCATATGCCGAGAATTTTGTGGTTGAGGTAAAATTTATTTTTAAAATGATTAAATACTGCGAAGGTAATTTTATTTTTGAAAACATTAATTAATTCTAAAGAGATTGGCAATTTTTATCCTTAAAATGAGCCTTCAATGCTAAATGTCTTGTAAGAAATTATTCAGCAATTCTTATCAATTTGAAAACTATGGGTCGCCAAAAATTTGTTCTATATCTTTTTTGGTGAGGAATTTTGAGAACAATTGCATTATATAATCGAAACAACATAATGTAAAAAATTACAAAAATATATATTTCAAGATAAAATTATATAAAAATGATTTTTTTTATTTTCCTAAATATAATTTTTATTCATAGAATTTATAGAGAGACATTTTCTTTTCAAAAATTGGGAACTAAGCAATTTCGAAAAAAATTATTAAAATAAAAAATATCCTAATATATATCAATTTTTTCTTTTACTTATATGAAACAAAAAAATTCACACTTGATTCTATGTGCCAGGGTTTAACTGTTATTGCAAAAATTTGAAAGTGTTTACAAAATTTTTTTCAAAATACTTCAAAAATTATTTCTTTTCAAAGGAATATATCAAAGTGTAAATTTTAGAATCAACGAATAAAGGAAATATATCAATTTGATATAAGGAATGTATGAATCAACAACATTTCTTGAAGTAAACATCTCATATGAGATACTAGTCACAAAAACATGGATCCTCCTGGTTTCTCCTTGCAGGGATCGTTCTATACAGTTTGAATCTGATCAAACTGAGTAAATTAAGATTTTCATATAATTGGTCGCTTAAGAGAGTAATTTGATAGCAGTTAAGTATTTAATGACAGACTCCACTGGATGGTTACATTTATATATTTTCTCAGCATGAAGTTGTCAATAGATTTTATTATTCAATATATCACTATCATATCGAAATAGGTTCCAAAAAGAATGTTGATGTGAACTCACCCAGGCAAACTTGTGGGCAGAGGTGGGATCAGCCAATATCCGCCTTTTTCAAAACGGTACTCCTCTTTCCTATCTAAGTAGGTCACGATCAGCTTTTCTTTGAAAAGCAATAATTGCCATCCATTCGGGAGCTTTAGGCATATCCATTGCACATTATGAATAATAGACTTTCTGTCTTTAGGCATTTTACGGAAGCACATGTTTGCTTTTTATTCTTTTTGTTAGCTGATATTTTTCAAATAAAATGGCATTGTCCATTGTTGGGTCCCAGGAGGTTTCGGCAGGGTCTGAAACATACGGATTGATTCATATATGCATTATTGTATATATATTAAAATTAACTTTTGCAACATGGAAATACAACCCAGAGAGTATATAGTAGATGGTCCTTTATTAAAAATTCAAAGATGACGTTATCTTCGAAGAAACTGTCCTATAAGCTTATGTCCATAGTTTACTTGAAAACCATTTCTAAGATTCCATCCTTCAGGGTAGCATATAAAAGCAGAATGATCCAATACAATATTAGAGCTCTGAGAAGCGGTCTGGTGGATTAAATTGGAGAAACCGCTGGGAGGGTTCACCACTGATGAGCCAAGCCCTCCCAATATATTTTTTCATCGCAGTAAGGACAGTAGAAGTTAGTTTTATGTATATAAGAAACATTCGCGCTTTTAAATTCTTTTATTTTATATGTATAGATGGCGCGTTATTGCTATGTGTTAATTTATTCCTAATGACCTTGTCTTTATAGTTTGCTGAAGAGCATTGCTCGAAGCAAATATTTGAATATAATTCTACTGTCCTATAAGCTTATGTCCATAGTTTACTTGAAAACCATTTCTAAGATTCCATCCTTCAGTGTAGCATATAAAAGCAGAATGATCCAATACAATATTAGAGCTCTGAGAAGCGGTCTGGTGGATTAAATTGGCGAAACCGCTGGGAGGGTTCACCACTGATGAGCCAAGCCCTCCCAATATATTTTTTCATCGCAGTAAGGACAGTAGAAGTTAGTTTTATGTATAAAAGAAACATTCGCGCTTTTAAATCCTTTTATTTATATTGTTAACTTTATTGATGCTTCGTGAATCGACTACGCCCATTATCCGCCTCAAAAACCAGCTTAGGCGACGGGCACTGGACTCCGCACGGCTGCAGGCGCATCCTGTTGCCGAGTTGGCTGGACGGTGGACCCTCACCGTGGATGTCCCCCACCCCATCTCCTGGGCTGGCCTGCGTTGCAACTGCTTCTTGAAGAACGACGCAGATGTCGCCCTTCGACTGTCACTTTACGTTCTACTTCATCTTGCCTCGAGGAGTGCCACCTGTGTGTCGCTGACCCACAGATATTGGAGTTGCCGAGCCTCGCGAACCCTGCTACGGGCGGTGTTTGCCTTCTGCGAAATGTCCCTGGATTTGCAGGCCTGGCTCTTCAGCGTCGGTCTCCATCCCGAGGCAATGAAACTGACAAATGTGTCGAAGGCTATCATCTACAAGTTCTATCTTGGTCTTGAGTTGGGTAACGTCAGCCCACACCTTGACCTGCCCACTCTGTGGCAAAGAATTCTCGCAATCCATCGGTGGCGAAGACTTTCCCGCGTTGGGTGCTACCAATAAAGACTATATATAAATTATATATTTCAAAATATTTTATTAATTTATAATTAATATGTATATAAACAATTATTTACAATTACACTGTTGTATATAAATCTCTCTATCTTTCATAGATAAAATAATAATCTATAATATTAAATATAATTATTAGCTGTATATAAACTGAATACAATAGTTAAATCAAAGATACAATTCTTTCATTGGCCTTGTAGAACGAGAGTGGTGTACGCGCGCGCGCATGTTCTAGTGAAAAACACAAACATCCTCGATAAAGAGAGGCGAGTTGCCCCTCGAAATATTGGAACAATAAAATAATTTGAAATCCAATATATGCATCTTTTTTAAATATATATATATATTTTTTTAAATTAATTATATATATATATATTATTCATTTATATATATTCTTATTTAATCTTATATACTTATATTTATTATATTTTATTTAACCTCATATAATCTTATATGAACGATATAATAGAAATAGTTTCAATCTCAATCTCTCTCTCGAGCCCGTTTACCCCACCGGCCTGGCGTGTTATTCAAAGCTATTTTTAACCCCTAAAAGAACGGAATCGAATTCTTTTTAAATTAAATAAATATGATGGAGTTTTCCAACCCCTTTGGGGTATTGGCGAAATGCCTGATGAATGAGGAGCATAGCTGTGCGACCTATTTACCTGTATATTTACCAATATTTATAATTTTTTATAATCAAGTTTTAATTATTATAATCGAAACTTGCGTAATGTCTGAAATATTTTTATCGCAAAAGGGGAATTTTCAAGCATTATCGAATATTTTATAAAGGGAACGTTGCATATACATATGTTTATATAAGTTCATTCAATAATAAGAGGAATAAAGATAGAAATACCATATATTTTTGAAACCTAAATTTAAACAAAGGCAGATGCCTGAAGAGTTTGAATATATATCAAAAACACACATTCATATATACCAAAACAGGCCAAGATATCCATACTAGAACGCCTGTAAATATTGTTTCCTATCTATATAATAAAGAGAATAATCTACCCATAATGACTAACGATTCAGAAAGAAAATATCTAAATAACAAGAAATATGTGATCTGTTTTTGAAAAAGGGGTTGTTTACCTAGTTATATAAAGTTGATTTATACAGAGGGAAATAACTGAAATGCTCACTCACCTCTTTATCATAGTTATCCGAAATTTCTAGGAGGTTAGAATCCACACATATATTTCGTCAATGAAAAATTTGAATTCTTCTAACTGTTGTTTTAAATTGAAGCTTTCCGCGTGAATTTAGGGATTATGTGGGACTGCTGGGAGTCCATCACCTGTGTTGTCCTGTGAGTGTCAGCCATTGCAGAGCTTGTAACAGCATATAAGATGGACTTATGGTGAAGCCAGTATTAGCCTCAAACCCAGCAAGTTCCAATAAAAATTATCAAAATGAGTTTCTTTTAAACTGAAGTAGGCGTGCGATAGCCACGCGACCTGTATACGCTGAAATGAATTTTCATTTCTTTGCATTTATCTATTACCACAAAAAAACTGATTATTTATATATATAGTTAAAAGCCCCAGAGTTTTATTTTTATTTATGCATATTTGTTCCATGTTAACTCTTAAATGGTTGAACTATTTTATCGGGATTTCGCATACCAATATAGAATGGAAAGATATTCATAATAGCAATTTTAGAACATTTAGATAAATAAATAAAATATACATTATTTTCCTTCGAAAACGCAATAAAAAAATCCCAACGATTTTTTGTCGCGTAATTGGCAGCATATCTTACCAAATGAATTCCCAGTCTACATTATGTTCAGAGCGATTTGAATATTTATCTTTATCTATCTAAAAGGCATTTTATGAACTCTGTCGAATATTATATGTAAATATGTAATTCTTAGTTTTAAATTGTTTGTTGTTTGTTTGTTTTCACTGTAATAATCACAAATATTTCAATATCGTGCCTGGTTAATTAATAAAATATAAAAATAAAAAGTTTTTGATTAATTAAAAAATATATTCTAATATCCAAATGGGGCGCATTGTTATTTTCTTCTATTTTCTATAACAGTTTTGATATTCATAATATATTTAAATCAGTTTTATTATCCCGATAATCCTTTACTGTTTTCATCAAAAAGTAGTTTTGCATATTTACGAAGAGAAGATATAATACAAATAATTGAATTACTTCACAACTGATATGATCAAATATATATTTGTGGTGGATACAATTAAGGTATGGGTTCAAATATTCATTATAACGGTTATTATTTTATATTAAGTAATACATACATATTATAACCACACATTAATAAATTATTTTCGCTATTATAAGAGGTTTTAGAGTATCAATATCTTTTGTAATATGTTAAGCAGCGATTAAAATTTCAGTCGTTATATAAAGTATCTAAATAAAGAGTGTAGAGTTTTCTCAGATCAACTAATTTTATCTAAAAAAATAATAATACCAAAATACAAAAAGATATACACTTAATATTTCGTCACAATATTAATTTTTAATAGCTGTATTATGTATAATATTTTGATAATCTTGACGTTACTAGATTAATATGTTGTTTTTCACTATTATTATTGCTATACTTTGTGATACTACTACTCACTCTCTCTATATTAATAATCTCTACTGCTACTAATAAAATATTTACTCTAAATAATACAATATTTAATATACAGGGTGTATCAGGTAAATTGGGATAAATGTGGCGTAGTCAATAAAACAAATAGTATTTTAGATAAAATAATTGTTTTTTCAATCCGTATCCATATTCATTTAAAATGTAACAGTACATGTATGTACAGTGTAGTGTTGGACAATAATCAAGAATTCGAAATTCGAGCAGCAATCATCGTTGCTCTGCGAGCAGGAAGGAGCCCTAAAGAGAAAGTAGACTTTCTTAAGTTGCCCAAAACCACCGTATTACGTGTCAAGCAATTTGATGAGGCCGACGGTAACAAAAAGGGAATGGCTGCGAGGAAAATGCACTCGCGTTGAGATCGGACAGAGTAAGAGATGAATAATATTTCAAACATGTCAAGAAGATTTATAGAAACCTTGGGAAGAGTATGAGGCCATAGCCATGAAAATACAAGTTGGCTCTATGACAATTGTCAGAACTACCCATGAGGACCTTGATCTCAAAATCAATTCCCTTCATAAAAATGCCAGTTGCTGACTGAGAATATGAAGGATAACAGAAAGGGAAATGCTACTGCCCCCTAAACAACGTGAAACATGAATCTTGTGGCATGCTGAGGTTCTTCTATGATGAAAATAACTTTTACGCGGACCAAAAAAGAAAATCCCATAAGATTACAGCTGTATTGTAGATTAAACTGGAGAAACCGCTGGGAGGGGTCACCACTGATGAGCTAGAGGCCTTATCATTAGTTTTTATTGCAGTAAGGGCGGTAGAAAAAACTGTTTTATTTAAAAATAAATATAAGCATCAAATTAGTTTAAATTTCTTATAACAGCTTACAGTTAGTCCAGGTTCTAATGATATTCCTATTCGATTACGTACTGTCAAATCAAAAGCTACACCTATACAAACATTTATTCTACAAAATTTCCACGTTCTTTATTGGACATCGTGATTTTCCTTGAACACATAGGATCCCTCATATTTTTGTATCTTGTCATATTTAGGTTTAAAATTGATTAAACATTCTTAAGCAACCCTCAATAACTCTATCGCTCAATATTTATTGTGAAAGTAATCAACCTTTCTAAAGGGATATTTTTTTATTTGCGGAATATAGAGTGATATATTTAGGGATATTTAAATATGATATTTTGTCAAATTTTGATGATTAATATAATTTATATGAAATAATTAAAATATTATAACTATTCATCATTCATTGTAATTATATTTGATGATGCTAAATCATTAAAATACACTGAATGGGATATCAAATTATTGGGAAAGATTCAGTCAACAGTGATGAATTCTCACAGCGGTTTGTATACCAGACTGAGAAAATTTCTATATGTTAAATATATTTAACATATTTTCTTTTTTGCTCATCCCAACTACACGTGGTTCAGACCATGAAAGTCATGGTCGGTAGAAGTTGGCGACTGCTTTTACTATAATTTGTACACATATTATTATTATTAAGCTATAAGGAATCCAGAAACAATTCCAGACTGGATGTTTACTGCCTAAACCTTCTTGTTTGCTAAAGGAGGAGAGAACACCCCCAGCAACTACCGCCCCATAAGTTGCATGAGGAACCTGTACAAATTAATCACGCGGATATTATCTAGAAAGCTGAACAAATACATAGATAAGGAACGATATCTGTCTATCAATCAGATAGGAACGACGCAGCGAACTCAAGGCGCCAAGGAAAAGGTCTCATTAAACAAAGCTATATGCAAAGAACACGCAAATAAACTGAAAACCATGTGGATCGACATAGCGAAAGCTTTTGACAGCATCGACCACAAATACTTGCTTAAGATATTGGAAACATCAAGAGTTCCAAAAGAAATTCAACAATTCGCAAAAATTGTCCTAGACAAATGGCAAGCACAGTTGTACTATGGCAAGCAGTGCCTCAAAACAGTTAAAATAGAAAGAGGAATATTGCAGGGAGATGGGCTATCACCACTATTCTTCGTCATGTGCCTCGAGCCGATAACAAGGGAGCTCAACAAAGAAGACAGTCCCCAAGTGGAGATGAGAGTGGGAGAGGAAAAAATTAAAATAAATCACCTATTGTTTATAGATGACATAAAAATATTTTCCTATAGCGACAAGGATCTTGAGCTCTTAGCGAACAAGACAACTCAGCTTTTAAATAATATAGGCTTCAAAATTAACCCGACAAAAACAGTGACAAACTCCACAGAAATTCAGGAATTTGGGACACTAACAGAAAAAAAATATATTTAGGTGTTCTAGAGGATAACACCAGCGCAGTCATTCCAGAAAAAAAAGAGAGAATAAAAAGAGAAATAGTATCCAGAATGGAATCTTTAGCGGAAACCAAGCTGAACGCTAAAAACCTCTTCGCTGCTTTCAACGAATTTTCGCTCTCGCTCATAAACTACTACGTTGGAGTCGTGGAGTTTAGTGAGCGAGAACTAGAAATGTTGAACCAAAAAGTGAGAACAACGCTGAGCAAATACAAAATCCATCTTAAGCCAGCAAATAAAGAAATATTATATCTTCAACGCGAAGAAATGGGAAGAGGATTAGTAAATTTGGTCCAAAAAAACGAAATAATTCTGCTAAGCCTCTACAAGTATATATTTGGGGGGGGAGACAACATAGAGAAAGGAAGCCATTAAAGCGTGTGAACAGGGCGAAAACACAATGCTCACACACATCCAACTAATTATAGAAAATAAGTACAAAATAGAAGCCCAAAACATCACAATGAAAACTCTGAAAGAAAAACAGATTGAAAATCTGTGAGGAATTATTGGCCAGAAAATAATCCACAGAACATTCTTTAAAAATGAAGACCAACCGATATTGGACATGATAGAATCCTCACAGTGGCTTAAAACGGGAAACAACACACCACAAAACGAAGGTTTCTACATGTTTATACAAGATAGAAACGTGTCCCCGAAGGATAAAAACCTGAAATGCCCTCACTGTGAAAAGGTACAGAGGACGGTGGACCACCTTGCTACAAACTGTGGAAGATTGCTTCCTTACGACTACACTGAAAGACATAATGAAGTGGTGAGATGCGTCCACTTCAACTTGGCTAGAAAATATAATTTCATAGAGAACAAGAAGATAAAGCTCCACAAAATAACGACAAGATAATAACGGACCTGCCAATGATAAGCGATATCAATATCAGAGCAAACAAACCTGATATAATAGTATATGACAAAATAAAAAAAGACATAACAATCATAGAGATAGGTGTTACCTCCCAAGACAATATCCAAACTACGGAGCTGAAAAAGAAAAGAAAATGCCAGCTACTGGCGAGGGAAATGGTCCAAACTGAAAAAATGCCCGTAAAAGTAGTGCCGATAGTCTTAACATGGGATGGAATAGTAACCAAATATAACAAACAATACAGGAAGGAAATAAACATAAGAAAAAGGGACTTTGCATATATTCAATCCCTGGTGCTAAAAAAGACGATGGAAATTATCTCAACAGAAAAGAAGAATGAACCTCACGATAAGTTACAGAGAAATAAAGAAATGGAAGCCATGGATAGATTGTTGGAACGATGTAGGGAGCTGGCATGTGATGACGAGGAAGGTGGAACACCGGACATGGAGCACAGGGATACCAGACCATAGAAGAGATCCAGGAGAACGACCTAGAGCAGATGACAGGAGACCTGACAGACAAGAATGGATCAAGGCCAGGGGACCATCTTATCGAGGAGCCACTAGGAGAGGCCATAGAAAGACTGCTGGAGAGCTGCAGGACATCAGGGGACCATAACGGCAAGGGCCACAAACTGAGCAGGATTCAAGATAACAAATATAAATATCTTTGTTTACTTTTACTGTTGTTACTTATTGAAGTTGTAAATAAAATATGTAAATAGACTGGCCATTCGCTACACTTTTTAGAGTAAAACTTGTAACCTTTTGTGAAAAATAAATTTATTATTATTATATTTAACATATACTAATATATAACATATAATATAAATAATATAATTATTTTGTATATCATTTATATTCTAGGAATCATAATATGAAGACATGGCCTCAACAGGAATGAGAGAAGATCAACTTATTTACAACTTGAGAAATTAATAATTATCTGGAAGAAGTAATAAATTTTCAGACACTTATTCTTTACATCAAAGTTTGGAATATTCTAACCAATCCTCTCCAAATATAACTATTTTATAGATACAATTACAGATTACAGATCTGTATGTTCACAATCTTTGAAAATTCTTATGAACACTAAGTATTAAATCTATTTAGAAACGAAATAAAGATATTATAAAAGTGGTTTTATATAGTCTATTGACAACATTTCTGGATTGAATATTTCCATTTTTTTTTTAAATTATAGTTCACTGATTATATTCAATATTTTAAATTGCATTGATGAATTTCTCATTTCGTGAGAGATTTGAGAAAATAAAATTATTCAAATAAAAAATATAAATATTAATTACTATTTAGTACAAAGCAAAACAAATTTCTATTTGCCTAAAATTTTCTAGTATGAGATAATAGTAGGACCTTCTTCACTATGCCAAATTTCATTTGTATAAAGTCTAACCTTTCTTTTGAACTTTACAATTTTATCCACACTAAAAGACAGTATTATTCAAAGTTAAATTCATCCTCTTGGTGTGTTCTTTTTCAAATAGCGAGGTAAACAATTTTAATGGGTAATAAGGAGAAGAATCAAATAACTTCCCATCAACTCTTTCATTCAACATTCAACTCTTCAGGTCTGAAAATTCCGAAGACATTATGAGAAGTAGTTAGATTGGGCTTTTATCTTATTTTCAAAGTGTTGTTATATATGTTTTTTAAAGAAAATAATTTTGAAAAACCCTTTAATGGGCGCCACCGCGCCGGAATTTTGATTTGATGCCAATAATTATAAGAAGCGCAGGGAGGAGGTGGAGAAGGACTGGAAGATGGCGTTCCCCGGGAGCTGGAGCAGGGTTGGATCCCACGACGAGGACTCCACATGGCAAGAGCACGAGAGAAGACCCCAGGAACCAGGACATCAGAAGCCTCCGGGTCCCCCGTGCCCCGGCGAGAAGCCCGGAAGACTCCCGATGTCAGCAGCTCCCCGGAGTCTCGGGGCACTCCTCCACGGGCAGCTCCACGGTAGGTCTAGCAGCCAGGGTCTTCTATGGAGGCTGACAACCAACACCTCAGATTGATGATAGGAATACCATTTTGGTTCTTGTATATTAGAGACAATTACCCTTGAATCAAAGTACCTGGGACATGTCAGTTCTGAGAAGAGAGCAATGCCATGAGAGAATTCTTACGTAATTACCATATTCAAGACAAACCCTGAGTATGCGAAAAATGAATATATGATTATGATAACAACCCCCAACTATAATTAACAAAGCTGATGGATATATTACTGAAATACAGAAGTGATGTCAAGAAAGTCGCTATTACTGAACTTCTTAACAAAATTGTTGAATTTTCAGTAACAACCTCAATCTCATGTTGATAAGAAATAAAAAAATAATATGATCATTTTAACACTTAGTCAATAGTGGCAAATATCATCTTCAGACTTCTTCCAGGGGTTTTCCAGGCTACTGGCTTCTATTCTATATTATGAGGTTGCCAGGTTTTTTTCTTTCTCTACCTCAACTATATAATTTCTGTCCATCTCTCTCTCTACTTACTAATTTTCAATTGAAACTAGAAATACAAATATTTTTATTTTTATCTCAGTCACAACAAACTAATTCCAATCCCAAAATTATGTTTCCAATTATCCATGGAATCTTTTGATTCTAGATTAACAAATTAGCTTTAAATGCAGGAATCAATTTTTTAATGTAAATGAATATCGCTCGACTCACCTCAACAGCCTCTCAGGGTTCTTCCTGTCTCCACCTCACTCCCTGGAATACACAAAGTGCATAGATTAAACACACATATGTAACTTGAGCAGTATATGTAATTTTAGTGTGGTTGAGAATATAATATAGAACACTGAAATGTAAAAAAAAAAACCTTCTCAAGGAATATACAAGTTGAGAATATGCGTTTATAATTATAAAACATTTTAACTCATTATCTATTCAAAATAAAAAGAAAAATTAAGTGATAAATATGTTATAACATATAATATGAATGAATTCATTGAGAAGCTTTTAAAAGAAATATAGGTTTATTTAAATGAGGGTAAAATTCAAGGATGATAAATAAATTGTACCTTGATTTGTGTTAAAAAAAGGTTTTAAATAATAAAATAATTCTAAGTGTTTTTATTCTATCTTCTCAATTCAATTTTCGACTTTTTAAACCTACAAAGTCAGATAATATCATTTACAATCTTTATAAATATCTCATACAACTTATTGAACACATTTAGATCAATGTAAAAGTGTTGGAGATGTTCTATATGAGGGAACTTACCGCGCGGCCCGCAGGCAGCGGGGGACCAGGCGACGCAGCCACCTCCGGACTCGGCCCCGCCTGGATACACCGCGATGTTGTTAATTTAAATATTCTGAATGTTTAAGTCTTTGAATAACTTACCGAGTCGCAGGGGCTGGTGCTCCTCCTGGCGCTCTGTAACATAAGATTTGTCTCAATATCTACGGGTGATATCTGATGGTGGGATGTAGGAGTCATCATAAGGTGTCTCACTCTGGTCAGAAGTGGTCAGTGTGCAACAAAGATTCTCATAGTTACCACAAGATATCACACACAGTCTTCATAAAGATGTCATACAGCACTCGACAATATGTCCTAAAGCCACCACTATGTTGTCACATATTGACACAAAATGTCACAGCGTCACAACAATGATGTTCTATAGTCCTCACAATAAGGGTACACAATAACTGTAACCTTGACCACAAAGGTTTCACACTGGCACCAAAAAGTTGTTTCACAGCCACCAGAATGTCCCAGTCACTAAAAATAGGCGCACAAAGGCAAAACAAATATTCCTTCAGTAGCCTCAGAATGTCCTAAGGTGACCATGAATTAGCACACAGTCACCATATAAATATAATACAGAAATAGGTTACTTACTCCTCAGGGCCAGGGGGCTCCACTGCAGGCTCCTCTGACCCGAAGGTCAGTGCTGGCGGATTCCACCTATAGCAGCACATTGAATTTATTACCAACTCCATCGCATCAGAGAAAGTTGTATTTACTGAATTAAACCTCTGTACGACATTCGATATACCATGAACATCTGGCATGTTGATATCGCCCAGTATAATCTGTGTATATAGGAACCGAGGAGCCTCCCATTTTTACAGGAAATAAACATGAAGGTATTGATGTCGCAAACGATTTTTAAGAGTTCACATTACACACTTCATTTCTATTTATTCAGAACGAAATGGAAGTTATCAACATCATTATGAGAGTTAAGAGTTTGAGTTACGGGGTCACCACTGATGAGCTAGAGGCCTTATCATTAGTTTTTATTGCAGTAAGGGCGGTAGAAAAAACTGTTTTATTTAAAAATAAATATAAGCATCAAATTAGTTTAAATTTCTTATAACAGCTTACAGTTAGTCCAGGTTCTAATGATATTCCTATTCGATTACGTACTGTCAAATCAAAAGCTACACCTATACAAACATTTATTCTACAAAATTTCCACGTTCTTTATTGGACATCGTGATTTTCCTTGAACACATAGGATCCCTCATATTTTTGTATCTTGTCATATATAGGTTTAAAATTGATTAAACATTCTTAAGCAACCCTCAATAACTCTATCGCTCAATATTTATTGTGAAAGTAATCAACCTTTCTAAAGGGATATTTTTTTATTTGCGGAATATAGAGTGATATATTTAGGGATATTTAAATATGATATTTTGTCAAATTTTGATGATTAATATAATTTATATGAAATAATTAAAATATTATAACTATTCATCATTCATTGTAATTATATTTGATGATGCTAAATCATTAAAATACACTGAATGGGATATCAAATTATTGGGAAAGATTCAGTCAACAGTGATGAATTCTCACAGCGGTTTGTATACCAGACTGAGAAAATTTCTATATGTTAAATATATTTAACATATTTTCTTTTTTGCTCATCCCAACTACACGTGGTTCAGACCATGAAAGTCATGGTCGGTAGAAGTTGGCGACTGCTTTTACTATAATTTGTACACATATTATTATTATTAAGCTATAAGGAATCCAGAAACAATTCCAGACTGGATGTTTACTGCCTAAACCTTCTTGTTTGCTAAAGGAGGAGAGAACACCCCCAGCAACTACCGCCCCATAAGTTGCATGAGGAACCTGTACAAATTAATCACGCGGATATTATCTAGAAAGCTGAACAAATACATAGATAAGGAACGATATCTGTCTATCAATCAGATAGGAACGACGCAGCGAACTCAAGGCGCCAAGGAAAAGGTCTCATTAAACAAAGCTATATGCAAAGAACACGCAAATAAACTGAAAACCATGTGGATCGACATAGCGAAAGCTTTTGACAGCATCGACCACAAATACTTGCTTAAGATATTGGAAACATCAAGAGTTCCAAAAGAAATTCAACAATTCGCAAAAATTGTCCTAGACAAATGGCAAGCACAGTTGTACTATGGCAAGCAGTGCCTCAAAACAGTTAAAATAGAAAGAGGAATATTGCAGGGAGATGGGCTATCACCACTATTCTTCGTCATGTGCCTCGAGCCGATAACAAGGGAGCTCAACAAAGAAGACAGTCCCCAAGTGGAGATGAGAGTGGGAGAGGAAAAAATTAAAATAAATCACCTATTGTTTATAGATGACATAAAAATATTTTCCTATAGCGACAAGGATCTTGAGCTCTTAGCGAACAAGACAACTCAGCTTTTAAATAATATAGGCTTCAAAATTAACCCGACAAAAACAGTGACAAACTCCACAGAAATTCAGGAATTTGGGACACTAACAGAAAAAAAAAATATTTAGGTGTTCTAGAGGATAACACCAGCGCAGTCATTCCAGAAAAAAAAGAGAGAATAAAAAGAGAAATAGTATCCAGAATGGAATCTTTAGCGGAAACCAAGCTGAACGCTAAAAACCTCTTCGCTGCTTTCAACGAATTTTCGCTCTCGCTCATAAACTACTACGTTGGAGTCGTGGAGTTTAGTGAGCGAGAACTAGAAATGTTGAACCAAAAAGTGAGAACAACGCTGAGCAAATACAAAATCCATCTTAAGCCAGCAAATAAAGAAATATTATATCTTCAACGCGAAGAAATGGGAAGAGGATTAGTAAATTTGGTCCAAAAAAACGAAATAATTCTGCTAAGCCTCTACAAGTATATATTTGGGGGGGGAGACAACATAGAGAAAGGAAGCCATTAAAGCGTGTGAACAGGGCGAAAACACAATGCTCACACACATCCAACTAATTATAGAAAATAAGTACAAAATAGAAGCCCAAAACATCACAATGAAAACTCTGAAAGAAAAACAGATTGAAAATCTGTGAGGAATTATTGGCCAGAAAATAATCCACAGAACATTCTTTAAAAATGAAGACCAACCGATATTGGACATGATAGAATCCTCACAGTGGCTTAAAACGGGAAACAACACACCACAAAACGAAGGTTTCTACATGTTTATACAAGATAGAAACGTGTCCCCGAAGGATAAAAACCTGAAATGCCCTCACTGTGAAAAGGTACAGAGGACGGTGGACCACCTTGCTACAAACTGTGGAAGATTGCTTCCTTACGACTACACTGAAAGACATAATGAAGTGGTGAGATGCGTCCACTTCAACTTGGCTAGAAAATATAATTTCATAGAGAACAAGAAGATAAAGCTCCACAAAATAACGACAAGATAATAACGGACCTGCCAATGATAAGCGATATCAATATCAGAGCAAACAAACCTGATATAATAGTATATGACAAAATAAAAAAAGACATAACAATCATAGAGATAGGTGTTACCTCCCAAGACAATATCCAAACTACGGAGCTGAAAAAGAAAAGAAAATGCCAGCTACTGGCGAGGGAAATGGTCCAAACTGAAAAAATGCCCGTAAAAGTAGTGCCGATAGTCTTAACATGGGATGGAATAGTAACCAAATATAACAAACAATACAGGAAGGAAATAAACATAAGAAAAAGGGACTTTGCATATATTCAATCCCTGGTGCTAAAAAAGACGATGGAAATTATCTCAACAGAAAAGAAGAATGAACCTCACGATAAGTTACAGAGAAATAAAGAAATGGAAGCCATGGATAGATTGTTGGAACGATGTAGGGAGCTGGCATGTGATGACGAGGAAGGTGGAACACCGGACATGGAGCACAGGGATACCAGACCATAGAAGAGATCCAGGAGAACGACCTAGAGCAGATGACAGGAGACCTGACAGACAAGAATGGATCAAGGCCAGGGGACCATCTTATCGAGGAGCCACTAGGAGAGGCCATAGAAAGACTGCTGGAGAGCTGCAGGACATCAGGGGACCATAACGGCAAGGGCCACAAACTGAGCAGGATTCAAGATAACAAATATAAATATCTTTGTTTACTTTTACTGTTGTTACTTATTGAAGTTGTAAATAAAATATGTAAATAGACTGGCCATTCGCTACACTTTTTAGAGTAAAACTTGTAACCTTTTGTGAAAAATAAATTTATTATTATTATATTTAACATATACTAATATATAACATATAATATAAATAATATAATTATTTTGTATATCATTTATATTCTAGGAATCATAATATGAAGACATGGCCTCAACAGGAATGAGAGAAGATCAACTTATTTACAACTTGAGAAATTAATAATTATCTGGAAGAAGTAATAAATTTTCAGACACTTATTCTTTACATCAAAGTTTGGAATATTCTAACCAATCCTCTCCAAATATAACTATTTTATAGATACAATTACAGATTACAGATCTGTATGTTCACAATCTTTGAAAATTCTTATGAACACTAAGTATTAAATCTATTTAGAAACGAAATAAAGATATTATAAAAGTGGTTTTATATAGTCTATTGACAACATTTCTGGATTGAATATTTCCATTTTTTTTTTAAATTATAGTTCACTGATTATATTCAATATTTTAAATTGCATTGATGAATTTCTCATTTCGTGAGAGATTTGAGAAAATAAAATTATTCAAATAAAAAATATAAATATTAATTACTATTTAGTACAAAGCAAAACAAATTTCTATTTGCCTAAAATTTTCTAGTATGAGATAATAGTAGGACCTTCTTCACTATGCCAAATTTCATTTGTATAAAGTCTAACCTTTCTTTTGAACTTTACAATTTTATCCACACTAAAAGACAGTATTATTCAAAGTTAAATTCATCCTCTTGGTGTGTTCTTTTTCAAATAGCGAGGTAAACAATTTTAATGGGTAATAAGGAGAAGAATCAAATAACTTCCCATCAACTCTTTCATTCAACATTCAACTCTTCAGGTCTGAAAATTCCGAAGACATTATGAGAAGTAGTTAGATTGGGCTTTTATCTTATTTTCAAAGTGTTGTTATATATGTTTTTTAAAGAAAATAATTTTGAAAAACCCTTTAATGGGCGCCACCGCGCCGGAATTTTGATTTGATGCCAATAATTATAAGAAGCGCAGGGAGGAGGTGGAGAAGGACTGGAAGATGGCGTTCCCCGGGAGCTGGAGCAGGGTTGGATCCCACGACGAGGACTCCACATGGCAAGAGCACGAGAGAAGACCCCAGGAACCAGGACATCAGAAGCCTCCGGGTCCCCCGTGCCCCGGCGAGAAGCCCGGAAGACTCCCGATGTCAGCAGCTCCCCGGAGTCTCGGGGCACTCCTCCACGGGCAGCTCCACGGTAGGTCTAGCAGCCAGGGTCTTCTATGGAGGCTGACAACCAACACCTCAGATTGATGATAGGAATACCATTTTGGTTCTTGTATATTAGAGACAATTACCCTTGAATCAAAGTACCTGGGACATGTCAGTTCTGAGAAGAGAGCAATGCCATGAGAGAATTCTTACGTAATTACCATATTCAAGACAAACCCTGAGTATGCGAAAAATGAATATATGATTATGATAACAACCCCCAACTATAATTAACAAAGCTGATGGATATATTACTGAAATACAGAAGTGATGTCAAGAAAGTCGCTATTACTGAACTTCTTAACAAAATTGTTGAATTTTCAGTAACAACCTCAATCTCATGTTGATAAGAAATAAAAAAATAATATGATCATTTTAACACTTAGTCAATAGTGGCAAATATCATCTTCAGACTTCTTCCAGGGGTTTTCCAGGCTACTGGCTTCTATTCTATATTATGAGGTTGCCAGGTTTTTTTCTTTCTCTACCTCAACTATATAATTTCTGTCCATCTCTCTCTCTACTTACTAATTTTCAATTGAAACTAGAAATACAAATATTTTTATTTTTATCTCAGTCACAACAAACTAATTCCAATCCCAAAATTATGTTTCCAATTATCCATGGAATCTTTTGATTCTAGATTAACAAATTAGCTTTAAATGCAGGAATCAATTTTTTAATGTAAATGAATATCGCTCGACTCACCTCAACAGCCTCTCAGGGTTCTTCCTGTCTCCACCTCACTCCCTGGAATACACAAAGTGCATAGATTAAACACACATATGTAACTTGAGCAGTATATGTAATTTTAGTGTGGTTGAGAATATAATATAGAACACTGAAATGTAAAAAAAAAAACCTTCTCAAGGAATATATAAATATAGATGATATTTTTTCCTGGGGGGAGGTTATTCATTTATAAATGCCAAGGTATCCTCTTTAATAGTAATGTTGAATATACAAGTTGAAAATATGCGTTTATAATTATAAAACATTTTAACTCATTATCTATTCAAAATAAAAAGAAAAATTAAGTGATAAATATGTTATAACATATAATATGAATGAATTCATTGAGAAGCTTTTAAAAGAAATATAGGTTTATTTAAATGAGGGTAAAATTCAAGGATGATAAATAAATTGTACCTTGATTTGTGTTAAAAAAAGGTTTTAAATAATAAAATAATTCTAAGTGTTTTTATTCTATCTTCCCAATTCAATTTTCGACTTTTTAAACCTACAAAGTCAGATAATATCATTTACAATCTTTATAAATATCTCATACAACTTATTGAACACATTTAGATCAATGTAAAAGTGTTGGAGATGTTCTATATGAGGGAACTTACCGCGCGGCCCGCAGGCAGCGGGGGACCAGGCGACGCAGCCACCTCCGGACTCGGCCCCGCCTGGATACACCGCGATGTTGTTAATTTAAATATTCTGAATGTTTAAGTCTTTGAATAACTTACCGAGTCGCAGGGGCTGGTGCTCCTCCTGGCGCTCTGTAACATAAGATTTGTCTCAATATCTACGGGTGATATCTGATGGTGGGATGTAGGAGTCATCATAAGGTGTCTCACTCTGGTCAGAAGTGGTCAGTGTGCAACAAAGATTCTCATAGTTACCACAAGATATCACACACAGTCTTCATAAAGATGTCATACAGCACTCGACAATATGTCCTAAAGCCACCACTATGTTGTCACATATTGACACAAAATGTCACAGCGTCACAACAATGATGTTCTATAGTCCTCACAATAAGGGTACACAATAACTGTAACCTTGACCACAAAGGTTTCACACTGGCACCAAAAAGTTGTTTCACAGCCACCAGAATGTCCCAGTCACTAAAAATAGGCGCACAAAGGCAAAACAAATATTCCTTCAGTAGCCTCAGAATGTCCTAAGGTGACCATGAATTAGCACACAGTCACCATATAAATATAATACAGAAATAGGTTACTTACTCCTCAGGGCCAGGGGGCTCCACTGCAGGCTCCTCTGACCCGAAGGTCAGTGCTGGCGGATTCCACCTATAGCAGCACATTGAATTTATTACCAACTCCATCGCATCAGAGAAAGTTGTATTTACTGAATTAAACCTCTGTACGACATTCGATATACCATGAACATCTGGCATGTTGATATCGCCCAGTATAATCTGTGTATATAGGAACCGAGGAGCCTCCCATTTTTACAGGAAATAAACATGAAGGTATTGATGTCGCAAACGATTTTTAAGAGTTCACATTACACACTTCATTTCTATTTATTCAGAACGAAATGGAAGTTATCAACATCATTATGAGAGTTAAGAGTTTGAGTTACGGGGTCACCACTGATGAGCTAGAGGCCTTATCATTAGTTTTTATTGCAGTAAGGGCGGTAGAAAAAACTGTTTTATTTAAAAATAAATATAAGCATCAAATTAGTTTAAATTTCTTATAACAGCTTACAGTTAGTCCAGGTTCTAATGATATTCCTATTCGATTACGTACTGTCAAATCAAAAGCTACACCTATACAAACATTTATTCTACAAAATTTCCACGTTCTTTATTGGACATCGTGATTTTCCTTGAACACATAGGATCCCTCATATTTTTGTATCTTGTCATATTTAGGTTTAAAATTGATTAAACATTCTTAAGCAACCCTCAATAACTCTATCGCTCAATATTTATTGTGAAAGTAATCAACCTTTCTAAAGGGATATTTTTTTATTTGCGGAATATAGAGTGATATATTTAGGGATATTTAAATATGATATTTTGTCAAATTTTGATGATTAATATAATTTATATGAAATAATTAAAATATTATAACTATTCATCATTCATTGTAATTATATTTGATGATGCTAAATCATTAAAATACACTGAATGGGATATCAAATTATTGGGAAAGATTCAGTCAAAAGTGATGAATTCTCACAGCGGTTTGTATACCAGACTGAGAAAATTTCTATATGTTAAATATATTTAACATATTTTCTTTTTTGCTCATCCCAACTACACGTGGTTCAGACCATGAAAGTCATGGTCGGTAGAAGTTGGCGACTGCTTTTACTATAATTTGTACACATATTATTATTATTAAGCTATAAGGAATCCAGAAACAATTCCAGACTGGATGTTTACTGCCTAAACCTTCTTGTTTCCTAAAGGAGGAGAGAACACCCCCAGCAACTACCGCCCCATAAGTTGCATGAGGAACCTGTACAAATTAATCACGCGGATATTATCTAGAAAGCTGAACAAATACATAGATAAGGAACGATATCTGTCTATCAATCAGATAGGAACGACGCAGCGAACTCAAGGCGCCAAGGAAAAGGTCTCATTAAACAAAGCTATATGCAAAGAACACGCAAATAAACTGAAAACCATGTGGATCGACATAGCGAAAGCTTTTGACAGCATCGACCACAAATACTTGCTTAAGATATTGGAAACATCAAGAGTTCCAAAAGAAATTCAACAATTCGCAAAAATTGTCCTAGACAAATGGCAAGCACAGTTGTACTATGGCAAGCAGTGCCTCAAAACAGTTAAAATAGAAAGAGGAATATTGCAGGGAGATGGGCTATCACCACTATTCTTCGTCATGTGCCTCGAGCCGATAACAAGGGAGCTCAACAAAGAAGACAGTCCCCAAGTGGAGATGAGAGTGGGAGAGGAAAAAATTAAAATAAATCACCTATTGTTTATAGATGACATAAAAATATTTTCCTATAGCGACAAGGATCTTGAGCTCTTAGCGAACAAGACAACTCAGCTTTTAAATAATATAGGCTTCAAAATTAACCCGACAAAAACAGTGACAAACTCCACAGAAATTCAGGAATTTGGGACACTAACAGAAAAAAAAAATATTTAGGTGTTCTAGAGGATAACACCAGCGCAGTCATTCCAGAAAAAAAAGAGAGAATAAAAAGAGAAATAGTATCCAGAATGGAATCTTTAGCGGAAACCAAGCTGAACGCTAAAAACCTCTTCGCTGCTTTCAACGAATTTTCGCTCTCGCTCATAAACTACTACGTTGGAGTCGTGGAGTTTAGTGAGCGAGAACTAGAAATGTTGAACCAAAAAGTGAGAACAACGCTGAGCAAATACAAAATCCATCTTAAGCCAGCAAATAAAGAAATATTATATCTTCAACGCGAAGAAATGGGAAGAGGATTAGTAAATTTGGTCCAAAAAAACGAAATAATTCTGCTAAGCCTCTACAAGTATATATTTGGGGGGGGAGACAACATAGAGAAAGGAAGCCATTAAAGCGTGTGAACAGGGCGAAAACACAATGCTCACACACATCCAACTAATTATAGAAAATAAGTACAAAATAGAAGCCCAAAACATCACAATGAAAACTCTGAAAGAAAAACAGATTGAAAATCTGTGAGGAATTATTGGCCAGAAAATAATCCACAGAACATTCTTTAAAAATGAAGACCAACCGATATTGGACATGATAGAATCCTCACAGTGGCTTAAAACGGGAAACAACACACCACAAAACGAAGGTTTCTACATGTTTATACAAGATAGAAACGTGTCCCCGAAGGATAAAAACCTGAAATGCCCTCACTGTGAAAAGGTACAGAGGACGGTGGACCACCTTGCTACAAACTGTGGAAGATTGCTTCCTTACGACTACACTGAAAGACATAATGAAGTGGTGAGATGCGTCCACTTCAACTTGGCTAGAAAATATAATTTCATAGAGAACAAGAAGATAAAGCTCCACAAAATAACGACAAGATAATAACGGACCTGCCAATGATAAGCGATATCAATATCAGAGCAAACAAACCTGATATAATAGTATATGACAAAATAAAAAAAGACATAACAATCATAGAGATAGGTGTTACCTCCCAAGACAATATCCAAACTACGGAGCTGAAAAAGAAAAGAAAATGCCAGCTACTGGCGAGGGAAATGGTCCAAACTGAAAAAATGCCCGTAAAAGTAGTGCCGATAGTCTTAACATGGGATGGAATAGTAACCAAATATAACAAACAATACAGGAAGGAAATAAACATAAGAAAAAGGGACTTTGCATATATTCAATCCCTGGTGCTAAAAAAGACGATGGAAATTATCTCAACAGAAAAGAAGAATGAACCTCACGATAAGTTACAGAGAAATAAAGAAATGGAAGCCATGGATAGATTGTTGGAACGATGTAGGGAGCTGGCATGTGATGACGAGGAAGGTGGAACACCGGACATGGAGCACAGGGATACCAGACCATAGAAGAGATCCAGGAGAACGACCTAGAGCAGATGACAGGAGACCTGACAGACAAGAATGGATCAAGGCCAGGGGACCATCTTATCGAGGAGCCACTAGGAGAGGCCATAGAAAGACTGCTGGAGAGCTGCAGGACATCAGGGGACCATAACGGCAAGGGCCACAAACTGAGCAGGATTCAAGATAACAAATATAAATATCTTTGTTTACTTTTACTGTTGTTACTTATTGAAGTTGTAAATAAAATATGTAAATAGACTGGCCATTCGCTACACTTTTTAGAGTAAAACTTGTAACCTTTTGTGAAAAATAAATTTATTATTATTATATTTAACATATACTAATATATAACATATAATATAAATAATATAATTATTTTGTATATCATTTATATTCTAGGAATCATAATATGAAGACATGGCCTCAACAGGAATGAGAGAAGATCAACTTATTTACAACTTGAGAAATTAATAATTATCTGGAAGAAGTAATAAATTTTCAGACACTTATTCTTTACATCAAAGTTTGGAATATTCTAACCAATCCTCTCCAAATATAACTATTTTATAGATACAATTACAGATTACAGATCTGTATGTTCACAATCTTTGAAAATTCTTATGAACACTAAGTATTAAATCTATTTAGAAACGAAATAAAGATATTATAAAAGTGGTTTTATATAGTCTATTGACAACATTTCTGGATTGAATATTTCCATTTTTTTTTTAAATTATAGTTCACTGATTATATTCAATATTTTAAATTGCATTGATGAATTTCTCATTTCGTGAGAGATTTGAGAAAATAAAATTATTCAAATAAAAAATATAAATATTAATTACTATTTAGTACAAAGCAAAACAAATTTCTATTTGCCTAAAATTTTCTAGTATGAGATAATAGTAGGACCTTCTTCACTATGCCAAATTTCATTTGTATAAAGTCTAACCTTTCTTTTGAACTTTACAATTTTATCCACACTAAAAGACAGTATTATTCAAAGTTAAATTCATCCTCTTGGTGTGTTCTTTTTCAAATAGCGAGGTAAACAATTTTAATGGGTAATAAGGAGAAGAATCAAATAACTTCCCATCAACTCTTTCATTCAACATTCAACTCTTCAGGTCTGAAAATTCCGAAGACATTATGAGAAGTAGTTAGATTGGGCTTTTATCTTATTTTCAAAGTGTTGTTATATATGTTTTTTAAAGAAAATAATTTTGAAAAACCCTTTAATGGGCGCCACCGCGCCGGAATTTTGATTTGATGCCAATAATTATAAGAAGCGCAGGGAGGAGGTGGAGAAGGACTGGAAGATGGCGTTCCCCGGGAGCTGGAGCAGGGTTGGATCCCACGACGAGGACTCCACATGGCAAGAGCACGAGAGAAGACCCCAGGAACCAGGACATCAGAAGCCTCCGGGTCCCCCGTGCCCCGGCGAGAAGCCCGGAAGACTCCCGATGTCAGCAGCTCCCCGGAGTCTCGGGGCACTCCTCCACGGGCAGCTCCACGGTAGGTCTAGCAGCCAGGGTCTTCTATGGAGGCTGACAACCAACACCTCAGATTGATGATAGGAATACCATTTTGGTTCTTGTATATTAGAGACAATTACCCTTGAATCAAAGTACCTGGGACATGTCAGTTCTGAGAAGAGAGCAATGCCATGAGAGAATTCTTACGTAATTACCATATTCAAGACAAACCCTGAGTATGCGAAAAATGAATATATGATTATGATAACAACCCCCAACTATAATTAACAAAGCTGATGGATATATTACTGAAATACAGAAGTGATGTCAAGAAAGTCGCTATTACTGAACTTCTTAACAAAATTGTTGAATTTTCAGTAACAACCTCAATCTCATGTTGATAAGAAATAAAAAAATAATATGATCATTTTAACACTTAGTCAATAGTGGCAAATATCATCTTCAGACTTCTTCCAGGGGTTTTCCAGGCTACTGGCTTCTATTCTATATTATGAGGTTGCCAGGTTTTTTTCTTTCTCTACCTCAACTATATAATTTCTGTCCATCTCTCTCTCTACTTACTAATTTTCAATTGAAACTAGAAATACAAATATTTTTATTTTTATCTCAGTCACAACAAACTAATTCCAATCCCAAAATTATGTTTCCAATTATCCATGGAATCTTTTGATTCTAGATTAACAAATTAGCTTTAAATGCAGGAATCAATTTTTTAATGTAAATGAATATCGCTCGACTCACCTCAACAGCCTCTCAGGGTTCTTCCTGTCTCCACCTCACTCCCTGGAATACACAAAGTGCATAGATTAAACACACATATGTAACTTGAGCAGTATATGTAATTTTAGTGTGGTTGAGAATATAATATAGAACACTGAAATGTAAAAAAAAAAACCTTCTCAAGGAATATATAAATATAGATGATATTTTTTCCTGGGGGGAGGTTATTCATTTATAAATGCCAAGGTATCCTCTTTAATAGTAATGTTGAATATACAAGTTGAGAATATGCGTTTATAATTATAAAACATTTTAACTCATTATCTATTCAAAATAAAAAGAAAAATTAAGTGATAAATATGTTATAACATATAATATGAATGAATTCATTGAGAAGCTTTTAAAAGAAATATAGGTTTATTTAAATGAGGGTAAAATTCAAGGATGATAAATAAATTGTACCTTGATTTGTGTTAAAAAAAGGTTTTAAATAATAAAATAATTCTAAGTGTTTTTATTCTATCTTCTCAATTCAATTTTCGACTTTTTAAACCTACAAAGTCAGATAATATCATTTACAATCTTTATAAATATCTCATACAACTTATTGAACACATTTAGATCAATGTAAAAGTGTTGGAGATGTTCTATATGAGGGAACTTACCGCGCGGCCCGCAGGCAGCGGGGGACCAGGCGACGCAGCCACCTCCGGACTCGGCCCCGCCTGGATACACCGCGATGTTGTTAATTTAAATATTCTGAATGTTTAAGTCTTTGAATAACTTACCGAGTCGCAGGGGCTGGTGCTCCTCCTGGCGCTCTGTAACATAAGATTTGTCTCAATATCTACGGGTGATATCTGATGGTGGGATGTAGGAGTCATCATAAGGTGTCTCACTCTGGTCAGAAGTGGTCAGTGTGCAACAAAGATTCTCATAGTTACCACAAGATATCACACACAGTCTTCATAAAGATGTCATACAGCACTCGACAATATGTCCTAAAGCCACCACTATGTTGTCACATATTGACACAAAATGTCACAGCGTCACAACAATGATGTTCTATAGTCCTCACAATAAGGGTACACAATAACTGTAACCTTGACCACAAAGGTTTCACACTGGCACCAAAAAGTTGTTTCACAGCCACCAGAATGTCCCAGTCACTAAAAATAGGCGCACAAAGGCAAAACAAATATTCCTTCAGTAGCCTCAGAATGTCCTAAGGTGACCATGAATTAGCACACAGTCACCATATAAATATAATACAGAAATAGGTTACTTACTCCTCAGGGCCAGGGGGCTCCACTGCAGGCTCCTCTGACCCGAAGGTCAGTGCTGGCGGATTCCACCTATAGCAGCACATTGAATTTATTACCAACTCCATCGCATCAGAGAAAGTTGTATTTACTGAATTAAACCTCTGTACGACATTCGATATACCATGAACATCTGGCATGTTGATATCGCCCAGTATAATCTGTGTATATAGGAACCGAGGAGCCTCCCATTTTTACAGGAAATAAACATGAAGGTATTGATGTCGCAAACGATTTTTAAGAGTTCACATTACACACTTCATTTCTATTTATTCAGAACGAAATGGAAGTTATCAACATCATTATGAGAGTTAAGAGTTTGAGTTACGATCATTTTTGCCATGATTTAACTAAACAAGGTCTTTTGTTTGAAGTTGATATAATTTAAATATAAAAATAAAACCCGTTTAAACATTATGAAATTATTTTCTCCTTATTTATTTATCATCATTAATTTAAAAAGCGCAATAATTATAAATCAATTGGAACTATAAAATTCCATATATATCCAAAGATGAAGAAACATCGAAAAGGGGATGGGTTTAGGCGTATAAAGTCAATAGAAAGGTAGATTGAGCTTCTAAATCACAACTAACTTGAACATCTGGAGAAAGGAAGACTCTGATTTCAAATAAAATGCAACTTTTTGTAATCTTAATATTGAACTCATTCAAAAGGTTCAACTTTGATAACAAACATGTACTTAATTATATGAACTCCTATACAGTGTTATTATTAAAGTCCTATACCAGAATGTGTTCTTAATTGTTGTTAAAAAACGTTAAATAATAGCTGAATCATAATACAAACTATATAATGCTATTACTCCATTATAATCTAAGATTGCATAAATATAAAAAATTCAAATTTATAAAAGAATGCTGAGTGTGCTAGTTACTCTCTTTGAAAAGGAATATAGATATTTCCGAACCGTTTTGAATTTATTTTATTCTAAACGTTTTAGTGATTCACACACCCTCCTCAAGGTAAACGTGTTAATGAATTCTAAAACCTTTAAAAACGGCGGAAGTATTTATATTATTTTTCTACAAACTCTCAACCAGAGCAAATCGCGTTTACAATAATAGTAACTGTTGATATAAGCACGATTTTGATTCTGGAAGAAATAATATATTTAAATGTTTAGATCAATATAGATCCTTTAACTGAGAAATCGTAAGTTTATTTCATATACAGACCATCAGTGGTTTCTACGAATGTCTAGAAAGAATGCCAGGTCTGATGTGAATCCATATAATGTAGAATTATTTAAAAGACTGAGTTTCGATGCTTCTGGAAGAATACTTTCAAATAGTAAAATATTAATCAATTTATTCATTATATATATTTCAATTAACTTCAGCTATGTATTTAATAAATCAAACGGGAGGCAATAAATTAGCCATGGATATTTATCAGATTTCATGATTTAGGAATAAAACTATCTATTTAATTGTATATTTCGCAAATATATATATATAAAATTAATTTTTTTATTATAAAAAATGAGCCCCACCAGCAAGTGCAAGTGACCAAACTCTGGCTTCAGCACATTTGTAAGTGAAAAAGCGAACTGCTTTTCAAATATGTAGACATGTGATGCACTTACAGTAAAAGCAGTCGCCAACTTCTTCCCATCATGATTATCATGGTCTGTATCCTCTTGTACTAGGGATAATAAAAAATATAAATGAAATCATTATCTAAGTTTAAATATTTTCCAAAGGAACACGAATACAACTACCAAATTTTGCAATAAAAAATAAAATATATTTGATAGAAATTGTTTAAATTGCCAATTTGAGAATATTTCAACGATGTGAAACTCTGTTATAGTTTGCATTTTGATATAGTGTGGTCAATGTTAATTTTAATCTCTGCATATATATCTCAGTTTTGTTAGTTTGTTGTGATTGGCTAGCGGTTATAGGATAGGGCAGGCCGCTGATAGGCTGCTGATGTACATATAATTTGATCTCTTGTCCTTCCTTATTGTTTTATATCTTTAAGTATTAAGGATCTTCGTATTTATCTCAGCGTTATTTCTCTTCTACAAATCTATAATTTTCTAAAAGAATATATATACCGCATCATATTCCGAGAATTTTGGGGTTGAGATAAAACTTTTTTTTTTTTAATGATTCAATAAACTGTGAAAGTAATTTTATTTTTGTAAAACATTTATTAATTCTAAAAAGAGCAGAAATTCATATCTTTGAATGAGCTTTTAACGCTAAATGTCTTGTAAGAAATTTGTCAGCAATTCTTATAAATTTTAAAACTTTGGGTCGCCAAAATTTGGCCTATATCTCTTTTCTGGTGAGGAATATTGAGAACGATTGCATTATATGATCGGTAAGACATATTGCCAGAAAAATATTCAAAATATAAATTTTTCGAGATAATATTATATTAAAAAATATTTTTTTTTCTTAAATATTAAGTTTTATTCATAGACATTATAGAAATTTTCTTTCCAAAAATTGGCAACTAAGCAATTTCGAAAAAGGATTATTGATAGCAGTTTCATAGCAGTTTCAGGTCTTTAATGACAGACTATTTTTGGATGGTTGCAATAATTTATTTGCCCAGCATGAAGTTGTCAATAGATTTTATTATTCAATATATCACCATCATATCGACATAGGTTCCAAGAAGAATGTTGATGTGAACTCACCCAGGCAAACTTGTGGGCAGAGGAGGGATCAGCCAGTATCCGCCTTTCTCAAAGCGATACTCCTGTTTCCTATCCAAGTAGGACACGATCAGCTTTTCTTTGAAAAGCAATAGTTGCCATCCATTAGGGAGCTTTAGGCATAGCCATTGCACTTTGTGGATAATAGACTTTCTGTCTTTAGGTTTTCTTTGGAAGCACATGTTTGCTTTTTAATCTCTCAGTTAGCTTATTTATTTTGAATGAAATGGCTTTGTCCATTGTTGGGTCCCAGGAGGTTTCGGCAGGGTCTGAAACATACGGATTGATTCATATAACGTAAAACTTGTGATTCGTTGTACAATTGTATCAATTATACGGAGTTTACCTGTAGAAATATGTGTTTTTGTATATATACTCAAATTGAACATTACAACATGGAAATACAACCGAGAGAGTATAGAGTAGATGGTCCGTTATTAAAAATTCAAAGATGACGTTATCATTGAAGAAATTGAAGTTAATTTTATTGATAGCTCAAAAGGTAGAATGGTAAAATTCTTATAAAATATTCAGAAATTTGAAAAGTTTAAGACATATTTGTCTCTCTCTACATGTTGAGAACACGGTAAAAACTTTAGGTTCCCAGAGAATTTAGTTTCTTCTGAATATCTAAAACGAATTTTGGCATTCTACGATTGGCACAGAAGCCTGATTTTATATTACATTTATTAGTTGCTCTACTTTTGACAACAAATATTTGAGATTAGAAAATTGCCTAGTTCAGTTATTCATAGCGTTTATTTTTAAATTATGGAATAGATTTGCCAAGAGTACTAAAATCAGTATCGCTAACGATACTTCAAGCAGTTATTGAGGGTCTGTATAACTTCAGGGGAAGATAATTGTCATTATAGTTTAATAGCTATCGTCCTCTTTCCTATTAGTGGTACAAGTTGAGATACTCCTGAAAGGCGGTTATTGGTAACTTATTTTATTACAAGTTAAACCACATGTCTGCACATATGGAAGGTATGCTAAGGTAAATGACAAAAAAGTTATGAAGAAAATCAATATTAGCTGCAGCCTGTATATTTATTACTATCTATAAAGTATTTTATCGAGAATACGAGAGATACCTCCGGAAGAACTGGAAAACTCTTTGTCATTAACACTACGGAGGTAGTCAAGAGAATCATTAATCTATATACAGGCATATACAAGTTGTGTCCAATAAATAATGAGACTGGTCAAAAATAAAGAAAAAATAGAATGATTAAAATATTTTATAAGTTTTTTAAAATAGTCCCCTCCCACATCTATACATAATTTCCATCTCTTCTCCCATGATTTAAAACATTTATAAAAGGCATATTTCGGATGTTTTTCAAGACCTTTTTCGAATCCGCTATGATGGACTCTCTAGTGTTAAATCTCCTTCCTTTTAGAGCCATTTTGAGTTTTGGAAAGAAAAAAAAATCATTTGGAGCTAGGTCTGGGGTATAGGGAGGTTGTTGAAGTATTTGGATGCCGTGTTTAGCCAAATAAGTCAGTACAGATTTAGCGGTGTGTGGTGTTGCATTATCATGATGGATAATCCAATTTTTGGAACTCCACATTTCACTTCTTCTCAGACGAATTGATTCACGTACACGTCTCATAATGTTTAAAAAAGACTCCTTATTGATTGTTTGACCTTCCTCTAGATATTCATAATGCACAATTCCCTTTATGTCAAATAACGTGACCAATAAGACTTTGTTTTTTGACTTGCAAAGTCTGGATTTCTTCGTTCTTGTTTCATCTTTTCCTCTCTACTCCATGGATTTGCGTTTTGTTTCCGGGTCATACCCGTAAACCCATTTCTCTTCTCCGGTTATTACTTTTTCCTTCCAATTAGGGTTTTCTTCCACCATTTCAAGCATTTTTTTGTCAACTTCAACGTGATTCTCCTTTTGTTGGATTGTGAGCATTTTAGGGACAAATTTTGAAGGTGTCTTCTTTAACTGCAAGTCTTCTTTAATTATCGATCCAACTAATGATTTTTATATCCCTGTTTCTTCGTCAATGTCCCGTAACCATATTCGTGGATTTTCTTTTATCAAATTTGAAATTTGGCTCACCTTTTCAGGGTTCCGGTGCAGAATTGGACGTCCAACACGCTTCTCATCTTTCACCGATACCATTTCATTTTTAAATCGTGAAAACCATTTAAATGTGGTGGGTTTATTTACATTTTCATTTCCAAATGTCAATTTCAACAAATCTAAAGTTTCTGAAAACGATTTCCCAATTTGGTAGCAAAATTTAATTCAAATTCGTTGTTCGAATTTTCTATCCATTTCAAATTAGACGTTGTCATGCAAGGCGTTCTTTTTACAAGCTTACAATTTATCGACTGCGCGCGCAATCACGTGGTGTGTTTTACCGCAGTGTAGTTGAAGCTTTCTATTTTTTCAATAGACTTTAAAAAATATATATAATTTCATTTTTTTTTGTTTTTGACCGGTCTCATTATTTATTGGACACACTTTGTATATCAAACAGGGTTTTAAACCTTTTTGGAAATATCCTTAAGAGAAGAGAGAAATAGAGGTATTGTATTCATCTCATCAGTTTCAGCATATTGATCGCAATAACCAAAGTTTCACAACTACTACCAAATCAAATTTTAAGTCATAGTCAAACACTCCTTTAATTTAATTTTTGGCCTTCGACCTGTCGCTGGTGGGTCGTACCCGCGCGGCTAACAGCTTGGTCCTGGGATTCATCTTGCACCACCTCCAGGGCTACCTTCCACCTGACACCAACATCGGCCGGCTGGCGCGCTCCGTAAGGAGTACGAGCCGAGTTTCGTGGCTCGCCTGGAGTATCCTGGCTTGCCCAGTCTATTAAGGTGGCGTCAGCTTGCTTGACATTGCGGTCCAGTTTCGGCTTGCCTGTCTGAAGGGAGTCCAGACCTTATTGCGTGGGGCCGCCAAGGACTACTTTTGCTGGTCCGCAGTTAAGCATGGCTGACACCGCCGGCTCTTGACGTCTGGCTATTGCCGAGAAGTAGGAGACTACTGAGACTCTGGGAGGCCGCCTCAAGCGTCCTTGAGCTGGACCACCGGGTTTTTCATCTCGCCAGCCTGAGGTCCCTGCGTCTTCGAGGCGACAACAGGAACCTGATGGCTCCCGGGCGCTGGCTACGGGCGAATGTCCTTGATTTCTCCGATGGCGCCCCTGCCCTAGCGCATTCAAAGTGGACCGCGCTCCTGGACGCACAGCGCCTGGGGGCCTTCTGCAAGCGTCTCCTGCAAGAAAACGCTAACTCTAGCTATTATGTGGAGCACAATGCGGAGAGTATCGTCTTGCGGGAATCGACTACACGCATTACCCGCCTCAACAACAAGCGGGCGCGTCATACACTTGACTCGGCACGGCTGCAGGCGCATCCTGTTGCCGAGCTGGCTGTGCGGTGGACCCTCACCGTGAATGTTTCCCGATCCATCTCCTGGGCTGACCTGCGTCGCAACTGCTTCTTGAAAAACGACGCAGATGTCGCCCTACGACGGGCGCTCTACGCCCTACATCATCTTGCCTCGAGACGTGCCACCTGTGGGACAGCGATGGGTCGCTGACCCATAGATACTGGAGTTTCAGAGTCGTGCGACTCCTGATCCGGGAGGTGTTCACCCTTACGAAATGTCCCTGGATCTGCAGACCTGGCTCTTCCGCGTCGGTCTCCATCCTGAGGCAATGAAGCTGAAAAATATGGCGAAGGCTACCATCTAAAAGTGCCATCTTGGTCTTGAGTTGGGTAACGCCAGCCATCATGAAGACTTTGTATATATTTTATATAAATGTATATTAAATATTTTTTATATATTTATATATTTTTTATTCATTCATATATTCTTAATCAACCTGATTTATTTATATTTATTCGATATTTAATCTCATATAATCTCATATGAACGATATAATAGAAATAGTTTCAATCTCAATCTTTCTCTCGAGCTCTCTTACCCCACCATCCTGACGTTTTATTTAACGCTATTTTTTAACTCTAAAAAGAACGGATTTGAATTATTTTTTTGATTTAAGTAAATATGATGGAGTTGTCCAACCCCTTTGGGGTATTGGCGGAATGCCTGATGAATGAGGTGCGTAGCTGTGCGACTTATTTACCTGTATATTCACCAATATTTCTTAATTATTTATAATCAAGTTTAAATTATAATCATCAAAAATTACACACTGTTTAACATTTTATAATCGCAAGGGAACTTTCAAGCATCGACGTATACTTTTTAAACGGAACGTTGCATATACACATGTTCACAAGTTAATTCAATGATAAAATAAATGAATAAATAAAAAAAGATAAAATACTATATAGTTTTTAACATACAATCAAACAAAGGCAGATGCCTGAAGAGTTTGAATATATATCAAAAACACACATCTATTAATAAAAAAACAGGCCTAGGATATCCATAATAGAAAGCCTGCAAATATTGTTTCCTATCTATATAACAGAAGAGAATAATCTACCCATACTGACTAACCATTCAGAAAGAAAATAACTAAATAACAAGAAATATGCGATCTGATTTTGAAATAAAAGTTGTTCACCTAGTTATAGAAAGTTGGTATACAGAGAGAAATAACTGAAATGTTCACTCACCTCTTTATCATTGTTATCCGAAAATTCTAGGTGGTTAGAATCAACGAAAATCTTCCGTCATTGAAAAATTTGAATCCATCTAACTGTTGTTAGAAATTGAAGCTTTCTGCATGAATTTAGATATTCTGTGGGACTGCTGTGAGTCCATCACCTCTGTTGTCCTGTGAAGTCACAGCTATGACAGAGCTTGTAGCAGCATAACAGATGGACTTATGGTGAAGCCAGGATTAGCTTCAAACCCAGCGAGTTCCAATAAAATTATAAAAATGAATTTCTTTCAAACTGAAGTAGGCGCGCGATAGCCACGCGACCTTTATGCCCTGAAATGAATTTTCATCTCTCTTTATGGTCATCTTTTATCACAAAAGTTGAATATTTATATATATATATATAATTGAAAACACCAGAGTTTAATTTCTGTATGTATCTTTGTTACATGTTGGGTTTTAAATGGTTGAACTAATTTTATCGCATTTTCGCATATTAATATGAACAAGAAGGATATTCATAATTTAAATTTTAGATCATTTAGATAAATAATAAACTAAAATATTAATTTTTCTTCCTTGAAAAAGCAATAAAAAAGAACAAATATTTTGTGGCGTAATTGGCAGCGTATATTACCGAATAAATTCCCAGTCTACATAATTTTTAAGCGATTTAAATATCTATCTTTACCTATCTAAAAGGAATTTTATGAACTCTGTCGAATAATACATGTAAATATATATTTCTTAGTTTTAATTTGTTTGTTGTTTGTTTGTGTTTTTTGTAATAATCGTGAATATTTCAATATCGGGTCTGGTTGATGAACAAAAGAAAAATAAAAAGTTTGATTAAGAGCAAAATATATTCGAATATCCAAATGGGACGCGTTGTTATTTTTTCTATTTCTTTGATAACGTTGATATTAAATATTATATTTAAAGCAGTTTATTATCCCGATAATAATTTCCTGTTTTCATCAAAAGGTTTATTTGCATATTTACGAAGAGAAGATATAATATAAACAATTGAATTACTTCACAACTGATATGATCAAATATATATTTGTGGTGGATACAATCAATGTATTGGTTGAACTATTCATTGTAACGGTTATCATATAATAATTCTTAATTGGGAACTTTTACTTAAAATCATTGTTTCAATGGCTATAGACACAAGCCTGATTACACCAGTAACTAAAAGTAATTGGCTCTCTTTAAGTGCAATGCCAAACTAAATTCTCCATGTGTAGAACCTGCGGCGTTACTTAGAATAAAAAGCAGTCTCTAACTACGCACTATGAATAACAAAGCCTTTACTATGTGGGGTTGGGATTATTAAAAATAAATATTTGTTCACTAATTGAAAGGTAAATTTAAGACAATATATAGTATGATAAAACATTACATCCCCGAGACCAAGATATTTTGTCGGTTTCATCTCATTTACATACGTCTTTATTTTCTCAACATTTATATATATATATAGATGGAAATATATTGCCGGGAAGAAATCAATCTACAGTAGCAATTGGCTCTTCTCCCGTCAAAATAGACATCTAAGACAGACGCCATCTATTGACCGTCGCCGCAACTAGCGGCCTCGGATCGGTGACAAAGCCAAAACACCAACTTTGGCAAACTGACAAACGTCCACCTAGAGACCATGGTTTCGAGCTAATGGCCCTCGTCAGTCTAGGGCGGACTTTATTCCATGAGATCCACACAGGATCTAATGGAATCTTGACAATCTGCCAAAGAGGGGTTTAGCTGGCAATGTGGCTGGGCCAAATCTATGGCTGAAATATAGATGGAAATATTGCCGGGAGGAAACCAATCAATATATATATGAATAGTATAAATTTTGATTGGGTAGAAGTTCTATACATTTGAGTAATATATTATTTGTAAAATTGAAAACGGTTGATAAGAATGTCTATTTGGGATTTTGCTAAACAAAATCGACTATGGGAATCACAATGACACCATTACTCGAGTGACATCATAACCTATTGTTTTTAATAAAGATTTGAAGTGTTCACTATCACATATTTTGTTAAATAATCTCGAATATATGTGCAATCAAAAAGCATTATTGATTTTAGTATATTCACCAAAATCTAGAAACAGGAAAATAAGAATTTTGAGTTCAATGGCTAAGTTGTTGTTCCATGTAAAACTAAATTCTTCATAGTTCGAACAACCGAATAATTTGCCATTGATTAAACAATCGACGCCGCTGTCATGAATGTATGAACGACACTAATCGGATTGTGTGTACGTGATGGTGTATTCCTGCTTCTTAATTTTTAACCAATGGTGAACCACAGTGGGCCGCTCCAATAGTTGTGATCATAAAGGTGTGACTTCAACCACTCATGAACCGGAGTGGACAGCTCCAATAGTTGTGCTCATAATACCTCCAGGATATGAGCTTACAGTAATGTAGCTCAAACCACATCAACCACAGTCGACAGCTCCAGGAGATGATCTTACAGTAGTGTGGCTCCAACCACACATCAACCACAGTCGACAGCTTCAAGAGATGAGCTTACAGTAGCGTGGATCCAACCACACATCAACCACAGTCGACAGCTTCAGGAGATGAGCTTATAGTAGTGTGGCTTCAACCACACCTCAACCACAGTCGACAGCTCCAGGAGATGAACTTACAGTAGTGTGACTTCACCCACACATCAACCACATTCGACAGCTCCAGGAGATGAGCTTACAGTAATGTGGCTCCAACCACAAATCAACCACAGTCGACAGCTTCAGGAGATCAGCTTATAGTAGTGTGGCTCCAACCACATCAACCACAGTCTACAGCTCCAGGAGATGAGCTTACAGTATTATGGATCTAATCACACATCAACCACAGTCAACAGCTTCAGGAGATAAGCTTAGAGTATGTGGCTCAAACCACACAATGTCCTCAGTCGACAGCTTCAGGAGATGAGCTTACAGTAGTGTGGCCCTAACCACACATCCACTACAGTCGACAGCTCCAGGAGATGGGCTCACAGTAGTGTGACTCCAATCACACATCAACCACAGTCGAGAGCTTCAGGAGATGAGATTACAGTAGCGTGGATCCAACCACACATCAACCACAGTCGACAGCTTCATGAGATAAGCTCATAGTAGTGTGGCTTCAACCACACCTCAACCACAGTCGACAGCTCCAGGAGATGAGCTTACAGTAGTGTGACTTCAACCACACATCAACCACAGTCGACAGCTCCAGGAGATGAGCTTACAGTAATATTGCTCCTACCACACATCAACCACAGTCGTCAGCTCCAGGAGATGAGCTTACAGTAATGTTCCTCCAACCACACATCAACCACAGTCGACAGCTTCAGGAGATGAGCTTATAGTAGTGTGGCTCCAACCACATCATCCACAGTCTACAGCTCCAGGAGATGAACTTACAGTAGTGTGGTTTCAACCACACATCAATCGTAGTCGACAGCTTCAGGAGATGAGTATACAGTAGTATGGTTCTAATCACATCTCAACCACAGTCGACAGCTTCAGGAGATGAGCTTATAGTAGTGTGGCTCCAACCACATCAACCACAGTCTACAGCTCCAGGAGATGAGCTTATAGTAGTGTGGCTCCAACCACATCAACCACAGTCCAGAGCTCCAGGAGATGAGCGTACAGTAATGTGATCCAACCACACATCAACCACAGTCGACAGCTTCAGGAGATCAGCTTATAGTAATGTGGCTCCAACCACATCAACTACAGTCTACAGCTCCAGGGGATGAGCTTATAGTAGTGTGGCTCCAACCACATCAACCACAGTCCAGAGCTTCAGGAGATGAGCGTACAGTAATGTGGTCCAACCACACATCAACCACAGTCGACAGCTTCAGGAGATGAGCTTATAGTAGTGTGGCTCGAACCACATCAACCGCAGTCTACAGCTCCAGGAGATGAACTTACAGTAGTGTGGATTCAACCACACATCAAACGTAGTCGACAACTTAAGGAGATGAGTATACAGTAGTATGGATCTAATCACATCTCAACCACAGTCGACAGCTTCAGGAGATAAGCTTACAATATGTGGCTCAAACCACACAATGACCTCAGTCGACAGCTTTAGGAGATGATCTTACAGTAATGTGGCCCCAACCACACATCCACCACAGTCGACAGCTCCAGGAGACGAGCTTCCAGTAGTGTGACATCAACCACACATCAACCACAGTCGACAGCTCCCGAAGATTAACTTACAGTAGTATGAATCCAACCATATCAACAACAGTCGACAGCACCAGAATATGAGCTTACAATAGTATGACTCCAGCCACACATAAACAACATTCGACAGCTCAAGCAAATGAGCTTACAGTAGTCTGACTCCAACCACATATCAGCCACAGTCGATAACTCAAGGAGATGAAATCTCTGTAGTGTGGCTACAATCACACATCAGCCATATTATACAGCTCATGGTGATGAAGTCTCTGTAGTGTAACAGCAATCATACATCAGCCACATTCGACAGATCATGGAGATGAAAACACAGTGATGTCGATCCAATCACACATCAGCCACATTCGACAGATCATGGAGATGAAATCACAGTAATGTGGCTCCAATCACACATCAGCCACATTCGACAGATCATGGACATGAAATCACAGTAATGTGGCTCCAATCACACATCAGCCACATTCGACAGCTCATTGAGATGAAATCACAGTAATGTGGCTCCAATCACACATCAGCTACTTTCGACAGCTCAATGAGATGAACTATAGTAGTGTGACTCCAACCACACATCAACAAAGTCGACAGCACCATGAGATGGGCTACAGTAGTGTGACTCCAACCACACATTAACAAAGTCGACAGCACCATGAGGTGGGCTACAGTAGTGTGACTCCAACCACACATCAACAAAGTCGACAGCATCATGAGATGGGCTACAGTAGTGTGACTTCAACCACACATAAACGAAGTCGACAGCACCATGAGATGGGCTACAGTAGTGTGACTTCAACCACACATCAACAAAGTCGACAGCACCATGAGATGAGCTTGCAGTAACGTGGTTCCAACTATCCATTAATCGCAGCAGAATTCTTGTATATGTGCTGATATTGGTGTGGCTTCAACCATCGGTGAATCACAGTACTCCACTCAAGGAGTTGTGCTTACATTAGTGTGTTGGAACTGATGTATTTAAATTGTTTGATGTTAGTAGAATATATTGTGATGATTGAAATTTATGCATTGTTAATATTTTAGGAAATACATTTTTCACAAATATATGAAAATATGATTTGTAAAATAAAATGACCACAATAGAAAGTATAAAATATATCATAATATATATTTTTTAAACACTTAGCATATTTTTTCCAATTCTATTCATATTTCTAAAATATGAAAATAAAGGAAAATATTTTCTCTACAAGAATGTTTATACAACCTCAAATCTGTTTCTGTAATGGATATAATCTAATTTCAATCAGTAAAAAACAGACCTACAAAATAATTTAAATAATTTTAACCTTTTGGTTTTTTTTGAGAAGAGAATAGGGTACACATTTATCATTTAGATTTGGTAAAAGATAAATAGTTACCAATCAGATTAGGACAATTTGTAAGAAAAATTCACAAAAAATAATAATTTGTATTAATAATATTGGAGCTTGCTTCTATTTAATTGTGTTTGAATATTTAATAAGGAAATCTATTTTTTGAAAACCCTTTATTGGGCGCCACCGCGCCGGAATTTTGATGAGTAGCCAATGATAAAATAAGTGCGGGGAGGAGGTGGAGAAGGACTGGAAGACGGCGTTCCCCGGGAGCTGGAGCAGGGCTGGGTCCCACGACGAGGACTCCACGTGGCAGGAGCACGAAGAAGACCCCAGGGACCGAGACATCAGAAGCCTCCAGGTCCCCCGTGCCCCGGCGAGTAGCCCGGAAGACTTCCGATGTCGGCAGCTCCCCGGAGTCTCGGGGCACTCCTCCACGGGCAGCTCCACCGTGAGCCCAGCAGGCCAGGGTCTTGTGTGGTCCCTGTCGGGAGAACAAACATAATTTTGGATTGAAGATAGGAGTACCTTTATGGTTCTCAACTTTTTCCATTCTGGTTCTCAACTTTTACCATTCTGGTTCTCAACTTTTACCATTCTGGTTCTCAACCTTTAGAGAAAATAACCATTGAATCAAATATATCTGGGAAATATCATTTCTGAGAAGAAAGCAATGCCATATAAGAGTATTCTTAAGCAATTTCCATATTCAAAAACCGAACACTGAGTATATATATATATATTGTGACAATGAAGATTATTCTGATGACATTCACACAATAAATATAATTAACAAGGCTGATGTATATTTTTCTGCAAAACAGAGTTCAGGTCGAGAGAGTCGCTATCTTTGAACTTCTTATTGCAGGTGGTGGATTATCTGTAACAAGCTCCATCTCATGTTGATAAGAAGTAAAATATATGATCTGTATATATAAAATTTATAAAACTTAATTAAAAACATCATTTTTATGACGAACAAATAAATTCAATATGCAATTTTTCAATATGACTGCGAATTTTTAATTTTTATTAGTTAATAAAAAAGGTATATATTGGATTGAATAAAATATATATTTGCCTGTAATTTAATCCATCTTTAATTTTTAATTAAAGATGGATTGTGCGTGCTCTATTTTCAAAACATAATATTTTTATAAGATGGCTGCTTTAGAAAGAGAGAGTTAAGAGGAATGTGGTGAGTAAATTCACTGGTTGAATTGAAGAGAGGGTTCAGTTAGAAAGCTAATTTGTATTCTAGAAAATGTTAATCTTGAAAAATTAGAGAATTAAAAAGTAAGACATCATTCCTATCTGTTACTCCTATATTTTGCTATTTGATGGCACTTCTACTATTTATTATTGATGTACTTTTAGTATGAAGGAAATTGCGCTCGGGGTAATTCTCGGGCGAAGCATTCATTCGTCTAGTATTCAATATATTTTCCAGAAGTGAGATGGGTGTCACCATATTTTAAATAGGTAGATTATAACTCTAACATTCTCACACCGAAAATATCGCATATAAAACCACGTTATCAAATGAGGCTCAAAATAGACTGGTTTTGAATGAAAGCCAAAAGAAATAATTATTATGCTCAACCTAGTAGTGGCAGAGGCCCACATATACAGTATCAGCTGCTAATTCACATTAGGAAATTTTCTTGTTGGATATTTGCTAGCTAACCTTTGTACCTTATATAGAACTACATGTTGACATCGAGACACTAGGATTAGTTATGTGATCAAAAATGATAACACACTATCTCTCAGCGTTCTAGCAATAATGTTTGATAGCATCGTGACGTTTCTCTTAGTATTTCAGAATGAAAAGAAAGAAGAAACATTTAAAATAGAATCTGAAAATTTTCAGGTTGTTCTCCTTAGTCTATATTTAGTCAATAGTGACAAATCTCATCTTTAGACTTCTCCCAGGGGTTTTCCAGGCTACTGGCTTCTATTCTCTATTACGAGCTTGTTATGTCATTTCTTTCTCTATTTCTGCTATATAATTTCAATCCATCTTTCTCTCTTTACTTACTAATGTTCAATTGACACTAGAAAGGCATAGATATCTATTTTATCTCAGTCACAACAAACTAATTCCACTCCCCAAAATAAATCTTCAAATATCCATTGATTCTTATGATTCTAGATTATCAAATTATCCTTAATTGCAGGAATCGATTTGTTATGCGAATGAATATCGCTCGACTCACCTCAACAGCCTCCCAGGGTTCTTCCTGTCTCCACCTCACTCCCTGAAATACACAAAGTACATAGATTAAGCACACATATGTAACTTGAGCAGTTTATTTAATTTTAATTTGTTCGAGAATATAATAAAGAACACTGAAATGTAAAAAGACTTTCTCAAGGAAAATATAAATATACTTATATATATAGAGGGTAACATATTTCTTGGGGAGGATATTCATTTATAAAAGCAAAGTTCGCTTCTCCCTTCAATATTAAAGTTGAACATACAAGTAAAATATGCCTTTATAAATATAAAACATTTTAGCTCATTTTATATTCTAAATAAAAATAAAAACTAGTCATAAATATGTAATAATATATAAATGAAATCAAATACTCTTCTGAACGAAGAATTATTTTACCCTGAAAAAATGATTGAAAATTAAATTTAAAATCTTTCAAAAGAAATATAGTTTTATTTAAATGAGGAAAAAATTCAAGGATTATAAACAGATTCTACCTTTATTTGTGTTAAAAAAGGTTTAAATGATCAAGATAATTAATAGTGATTTTTATTCTATCTTTTCAATTTAATTTTCGACTTTTTTTAGCCAACAAAGCCAGATAATATTATTTACACTCTTTATAAATATATCAAACAACTTATTGAACACATTTAGATCAATGTAAAAGTGTTGGAGATGTTCTATATGAGGGAACTTACCGCGCGGCCCGCAGGCAGCGGGGGACCAGGCGACGCAGCCACCTCCGGACTCGGCCCCGCCTGGATACACCGCGATGTTGTTAATTTAAATATTCTGAATGTTTAAGTCTTTGAACAACTTACCGAGTCGCAGGGGCTGGTGCTCCTCCTGGCGCCCTGTAACATAGGTTTGTCTCAATATCTACTGGTGATATCTGGTGGTGGGATGTAGGAGTCATCATAAGGTGTCTCTCTCAGGTCAGAAATGGTCAGTGTGACACAGAGATTGACATAGTTACCACAAAAAATCACACAGACTTAATAAAGATGTCATACAGCATTCGACAAGATGACCCAAAGCTACTACTATGTTGTCACACATTGACACAAAATGTCACAGCGTAACAACAATGAGGTCCCACAGTCCCCACAATAAGGTTACACAGTAACCGAAAATAGCTTTCACACTCACACACCTGATGTCCCACCATATAACCACAGATATTTCCCACAGTGACCACAAAGGTTTCACACTGGCACCAAAAAGATGTTTCACAGCCACCAGAATGTCCAACAGTGACTGAAAAGAGGTCTCACAAAGTCACAACAAAGATTCCTGTAGTAGCCTCAAAAATTCCTAAGGTGAACACAAAGAGGTCACACAGTCACCCTATATAAACATCATACAAAAATAGATTACTTACTCCTCAGCGCCAGGGGGCTCCACTGCAGGCTCCTCTGACCCGAAGGTCAGTGCTGGCGGATGCCACCTATAGCAGCACATTGAATTGATTACCAACTCCATCGCATCAGAGAAAGTTGTATTTACTGAATTAAACCTCTGTACGACATTCGATATAGTATGAATATATGTCATGTTGATATGGCCCAGTATAATATGTGTGTATAGGAACCGAGGAGCCTCCCATTTTTATAGGAAATAAACATGAAGGTATTGATGTCGCAAACGAATTTTAATGGTTCACATTACACACTTAATATCTATTTATTCAGATTGAAATGGAAGTTACCAACATCATTATTAGAGTTAAGAGTTACGATCATTTTTGCCATGATTTAACTAAACAAGGTCTGTCGTTTGAAGTTGATATAATTCAAATAGAAAATATTAAAGCCGTTTAAACACACACACACACACGTTATGAAATTATTATTCTCCTTATATATCATCATTAATTTAAAAGGCGCAATAATCATTCACCCATTGGAACTATAAAATTACATATATATCCAAAGAAGGAGAAAAATCGAAAAGGGGAGGGGTTTAGGTGTATTAGGTCAAAGGACAGAGTGAATTGAGCTTCTAAGCCACAACTAACATGAACATCTGGAGAAAGGAAGACTCTGATTTCAAACAAAAATGCATCTTCTCGCAATCTTAACATCAATCACATTCAAAAGATTTAACTTTGAAAACAAGCATGTACTTGATTATATGAATTCCTATACATTGTTATCATTAAAGTGATATCACGGAATGTGTTCTTAATCGATGTTGAAAAACGTTTTATGATAGTGGAATTCTAACACAAACTATATAATGATGATGATCTTATTCCATAGCAAGCTAAGATACCAAAGACATAGATAATTCAAATTCTTATAAAAGTGTGTTGTGTGCGGTTGTCACTTTCTCTCTGGAAATGAATATGGAAACTTAAAAACCGTTTTGAAATTACTATATTCATGACATTTTGGTGATTCACTTCCACCTTCCTCAAGTTAAATGTGTTACTGAATTCTACCCTCTGAAAACGGCGCACGTATTTCTATTCTTTTGAACAATCTCAACCAGAGCAAATCTCGCGTTTACAATGAGAGTAACTGTTGCAATCAGCACGATTTTGATTCTGGAAGCAATTTATATTTTTGAAAATAAATCATAACATAGATCCCAACTGAATTATCCCACACACACACAACTATATTTGATATAACAGACCATTAGTCACTTCTACGAACTGTTCAGAATGAATTCCAGGTATGATGTGAATTCATATAATGCAAGAATATTCAACAGACTGAGTTTCAATGATTCTGGAAGGATACTTTCAAATAGTAATATATCAATTTATTCATTATATATTCCAATTAACTTCACCTATATATTCAATCAATCAAACGGAAAGCGATAAATTAGCTAAATTCGAAAATTACCATTTGCACCATCTATAAAAATCTGAAATTTCAATCAGTATTGGCGCAGTATTTTGTTGTGTTTTAAAATACAAATTATCATAACGACTAAAATGATGGATGAATATCTCTCACACTCACACACATATATATATATATATATATAGTATAGTTATGAAAAATTTTAAGATTAATAATTTTTTTAAATTTAATTCGAATGTGTGAGGTTTGTTTTTTATTTTTTTTTGTAATAAATAATTAGTTAGATTATATTTTTAAAAAAGAGAAAAAAAAAGGTAACACCAGCAAAGCATCGGCAGTTACGCGTGATAGGCTGGGTGAAAAAAGGAATAAGCGAAGAGAAAGTTTTAAAGAGAAGAGCTATTCTGACTCAAAATTAATTCAAAATCTGTTGTTCTTAATAGTTTACTTTTCCTCTATTTTCCAAATAAAAAACAATTACTATTAATATATATATATATATATAATAGTAGTTTTTGAGTTTTCTAGGATATTATTTTATTTATTAATTCAAATTTTCTGTGATCATGTAAATATTGACCACTGACTATCTTTGTATATAATTGAGTTTTTTAAATAAAGAGAGAGTTTGAATAGTTTTTAGTCGTGCTTTATTCTCTCTTTGGCTGAGGCATTGGAATCACCATTGGGGTGTCGTCCGGGCATTGGAATCACCATTGGGGTGTCGTCCGGGCATTGGAATCACCGCCTGGGTAGTTAAAAACTTATACAGTCCTCTGAAGTACGGCCTTTTTTCGTTAAGGACAAAGGAACCTTAACAGTAGTGATTGTAGAATTTTGTCATTTGAAAATTAAAAAAGGATAATAATGATTCAAATTATATTTTCACAAATAAGTTAGGTATTCTATTTACATAAATTGAGTGGGAATTCTGTAAATATTTATTTTAGTTCCTTCGCCAGAATGTCCTTCCCTACTTTAAAACGGCACCTGGTTTTACTATATGTATACATTTGATTTTACTCAATATAAACACCTCAACATTTTAAAAACCATGATTAGAATACATAGTTGCTTCACGGCCTTATATTGCTTTTTAAAACACTTCCTGGCACTATAAATTGTTTTACCAGGTTGAGTTTTGCAGACTCCTCAACCTTGATTCTCTTCTCAGATGTGTCTCGCATCTTTACATAGCGTGTTTCAATCATACTAAAAGTTAAAATAAGTAAATAATGAGATAACCCAATTTTAAATAGCCTCAAGAATTGTTTATTTCTCACATAAAGAGATGTGTAGTCATACAGTGTGACTGTAGCATCATACTTAAGTAATAAAGGATCTTCGTAGTTATCAGCGTTCTTTATCTTCTACGAATCTATAATTTTACCAACAGATATATATGTCGTATCATATTCCGAGAATTTTGTGATTGGGGTAAAATTTATTTTTAAAATGATTAAATACTGCGAAGGTAATTTTATTTTTGAAAACATTAATTAATTATAAAGAGATTGGCAATTCATCTCCCTAAAATGAGCCTTCAACGCTAAATGTCTTGTAAGAAATTATTCAGCAATTCTTATCAATTTGAAAACTATGGGTCGCCAAAAATTTTTTCTATATCTCTTTTCTGGTGAGGAATTTCGAGAACAATTGCATTATATGATCAGTACAACATATTGTAAAAAATTACAAAAATATGTATTTCAAGATAAAATTATTTCAAAATGATTTTTTTTTTTTCTTAAATATAATTTTTATTCATAGAATTTATAGACATATTCTTTTCAAAAATTGGGAACTAGGCAATTTGGAAAAAAATATTAAAATAAAAATATCCTAATATATATAATTTTTTTCTTTACTTATATGAGCCAAAATATTCACACTTGATTCTATGTGCCAGGATTTAACTGTTATTGCAAAAATTTGAAAGTGTTTATCAAATTTATTTTTTCAAAATACATCAAAAAATATTATTTTTAAAGGAATATATCAAAGTGTAAATTTTAGAATCAATGAATAAAGGAAAGATATCAATTTGATATAAGGAATGTATGAATCAACAACATTTCTTGAAGTAAACATCTCATGTGAGATACTAGTCACAAAACATGGATACTCCTTATTTTTCTCCTTGTAGTGGTTGTTCTCTACTAGTTGGATCAGATCAAACTGAGTAAATTAAGAATTTCATATAATGGTCGCTCTAGAGAGTAAGTTCATAGCAGTTAGGGTTTTAATGACAGACTACACTGGATGGTTACATTAATATATTTGCCCAGCATGAGGTTGTCAATAGATTTTATTATTCAATATATCACCATCATATCGACATAGGTTCCAAGAAGAATGTTGATGTGAACTCACCCAGGCAAACTTGTGGGCAGAGGTGGGATCAGCCAATATCCACCTTTTTCAAAGCGGTACTCCTCTTTCCTATCTAAGTAGGATACGATCAGCTTTTCCTTGAAAAGCAAAAGTTGCCATCCATTAGGGAGCTTTAGGCAAAGCCATTGTACCTTGTGAATAATAGACTTTCTGTCTTTAGGCTTTTTACGGAAGCACATGTTTGCTTTTTAATCTTTTAGTTAGCTTATTTATTTGAATAAAATGGCTTTGTCCATTGTTGGGTCCCAGGAGGTTTCGGCAGGGTCTTAAACATAGGGATCGATTCGTATATGCATTATTGTATATATATTCAAATTGAGCATTAAACATGGAAATACAACCTAGAGAGTATATAGTATATGGTCCTTTATTAAAAATTTGAAGATGACTTTATCACTGAAGAGATTAAAGTTAATTTTATTGATACCTCAAAATAGGCAGAATGGTAAAATTCTATATGATATAAGATATTGAGAAATTTGAAAAGTATGATACACCTTTTTCTCTTTCTATATGGTGAAAACATATTGTAAAAACTTTAGGTTCCCAGAAAATTTAGTTTCTCTAAAATATCTCAACCGAATTTTGGCATACTACGGTAAAAGGGACTTCAGACTCCAAATCTGGAGAAAACCGTATATAATAGTCTAAAAAGATATTTAGCACAGAAGCCTGAATTTATATGACATTTATTAGTTGTGCCACTTATGACAACAAATATTTGAGATTAGCAAATTGCCTCGTTCAGTTATTCAAAACGTCTATTTTTATATTATGGAATAGATTTGCCAAGAGTACCAAAATCTTTATCTCCAACGCTACTTTATGTTGTTATTTAGGGTGTCTAAAACTTCATTTGTAATAATAACTGTCATTAGTTCATTAGTTATCGTTCTCTCTTCTCTTAGTGGTACAAGTTGAGATATTCTTGAAGAAAGGTAGTGGGAAACTCTTTTTATTACAAGTAAAATCACATGTTTGCACATATGGAAGGGATATTAAGGGTAAAATGGTGAAATATTTATGAAGAGAATCAAAATTAGTTGCAGCATGTATCTTTTATTGCTATCTATTTTTTTTTTTTTTGCTTATCCATAGTATACGTGGTACAGGCCATGATAACAATGGTGGGTAGTTAGCGTCTGCTTATACTGTAAGCGCACCAACAAAGATGTTGTGTTGTTCTTCCCCTGTGACACCCTTGTCACCCGACCAAAACTGCGCCCACCACCTTCATCCATCCCCACATATACATTCTAACATATATTTAAACAAATACATATGCCTAAAGAGTCTGAATATATTTATATTATACACATTTATATTCAAAATTATTTTAAAGGCGTAAGATTCTTTTTGAAAATAAACAATTTATACTGCCCTTACTGCAATGGAAAAATTAAGGGGAGGGCCTGTGGCTCATAAAATAATTTCGAATTTTGATAACAGATGGCGCGCTAGTGCAATACATTTATATATAACTAAACATTTCTAAGATATAAATAAGAAAGCCTGTAAATATTTTTTCCCATCAATATGAAATAAAAGAATAATCTACCCCTACTGACTAACCATTCAGAAAGAAAATAGCTAAATAACAAGAAATATGTGACCTGTTTTCAAAATAAAAGCATTTTACCTAGTTATAGAAAGTTGGTGTCTACGGAGAGAGATAACTGAAATGTTCACTCACCTCTTTATCAAAGTTATCCGAAATTTCCAGGTGGTTATAATCCACGAAAGTTGAATCATTCTTACTGTTAATTGAAATTGAAGCTTTCTGCATGAATTTTGAGATTCCGTGGGACTGCTGGGAGTCCATCATATCTGTCGTGCTGTGAAGTGTCAGCCATGGCAGAGCTTGTAGCAACATTTCAGATGGACTTATGGTGAAGCCAGGATTAGCCTCAAACCCTGCGAGTCCCAATAAAAAATATTGAAATGAATTCCTTTCAAACTGGAGTAAGCGCGCTATAGCCACGCGACCTCTATGCGCTGAAATGAATTTTCATCTCTTTGGGTTTATCTTTTACCACAAAAGCTAATTATTTATATATATTTAAAAACACCAGAGTTTTTTCATGTATGCATCTTGCATGTATGACTCTTGAATGATGGAAATAATTTTATCGGAATTCAGCATACCAATATAAAAAAGAAGGATATTCATAATTTTAATTTTAGAACATTTTGATAAATAACTAAAATGTACATTTTTCTCCTTTGAAAACGCAATAAAAAAGACCAACAATTTCTGTGGCGTAATTGGCAGTAGATATTCCCGGATGAATTCCCAGTCCATACACATTATGTTTAAAGCTTTCTAAATATCTATCTTTACCTATCTAAAAGGAATTTCATCAACTCTGTCAAATAATAAATGTAAATATGTAATTCTTATCAATTGAAAAAGCCCTGTACGATTTATAAGTAAATAAAACAAAGCATCAAGGGCAAGATGCATACATGAAAAAACTCTGGTGTTTTTAAATATATATAAATAATTAGCTTTTGTGGTAAAAGATAAACCCAAAGAGATGAAAATTCATTTCAGCGCATAGAGGTCGCGTGGCTATAGCGCGCTTACTCCAGTTTGAAAGGAATTCATTTCAATATTCTTAATTAATAAAGAAACGCAGCCCTTGATGCTTTGTTTTATTTACTTATGTAATTCTTAGTTGTAATTTGTTTATTGGTTTGTTTGTTTTCTCGGTAATAGGCGCAAATATTTCAATATCATGCCTATGGTTGATTAATAAAATAAAAATAAAAAGTTTGATTAATATGTGTTAAAGACTCCATGCCCCGTAAAGAATTGTATGTTATAAAATTTGGCTGGATAAATTTGGGTAATCTTGAGTTTTCAAAATATTCTCTGAAATTATCATTTGAATCTTCATAGTATTTTTGAATTTTTTCATTTATAAAGTTAGATATTATCATTATTTTGGCTGGATCATTTCTATTATAATCTATTTCAACTTTAAGTATGTTTGACAGAATTAAATCCGTAATTTTAGGTATTCTTGCGAGAACATGTGTACAATTCGAAGATGTTGTATTATAAGCATGTATACAGTGTTTAAGAATTTTATACTGTAGGGAATCTATTTTGTTTTTTGATCTCGTGTTTATGTATGGTTACCAGATTGTTGAACAATAAGTTATTGTGCTTCTAAATAAGGTCTTATATAATGTTAATAATCGCCTACTATCCAATCCCCACGATTTCTTTGTTAAACCAAGAAGATATGCACTAGCTCTAGTTGTTTTTTCAATAACACTGTCGATGTGAGGCATAAAATCTAATTTGTTCTTGTTTCGGTGATTCTTGAAAGTTAATCCTAGTATTTTTAGGTTTTCAACTGGTTTGACAAGACTATCATGCAAGGTAATTGCATACTTTTTGCAGTTGAATAAATATAAAATCTTTGTTTTTCGTCTTGATATTTTAAGTTTGTTGTTTTCACACCACATATTTATTTTCCCTATTGAATTTTCAATTGTAATCTTAAGATTATTCACATCTGTATTCCAACATATTACCGTTAGATCATCTGCATATCCTATAATTTCGCTATTAGATTCCTGAACGTTGGTTAATAGATCATTCATTATGATGTTCCAAATTGTCGGAGATAAGGGTCCTCCTTGCGGACATCCTTTACTTAGTTTTTTGGTAAATTCATTCGTAGAGTACCTAAATCTTATCTTTCGAAATATATATTTGTGGGGATACAATTAATATATGGGTTAAACTATTCATTGTAACGGTTATCATTTTTATATTAAGTAATACTTAATTATTATCAACACAGACATTAGTCAATTATATCTGTTATTATATTAAGGTTTATAGTATCAATATATTTTGTAACATGTTGAGCAGAACAAATGATCAATTTTTCAGTCGATATATGAAGTATCTGAAAATGAAGTTGAGGGATTTCTTAGATCATAACTAGTCTTATTTTAAAATAACTAATAATACCATACAAACAGAATATATATAAAATACATCAAATTTCGACTTAATATTTTGCCACAATATTAAGTTTTAATCGCTGTATTTTATATGAATTTATAATCTTGACCGTTACTAGATTAATATATTATTTTCTCACTTTACTATTGATATACTTTGTGTTGATACTACTTCTTCTAATATTAATAATAATTAAATATATACATAAGTATAAACTGTTAAATAATGACACTTTTAGTATATTTTCATATATCTTCCAATTAGTTAGAGCCACTACTTTATATGATCAAACCTTTCTATTGAAATGCACACTGTTCCTATTTTGTATATATGCTATAGCTTCATTAATATAAACTGTACAGCCTTATTTATATTTAAAATGAAAATAGTGACGTCAAAATTAAATGCGAAAGAGTGGTCAGCTGGTGGAAACTGCGGGCAGAGGGGAGGAAATAACCGATGCTCAGATTAGGCCCCTCTACAGGGCCTTTTATAGGCGACCCCTGTCAACAGGACAGTTTTTACCAGGGGACAGTACAGTGTGTTTCCATCGGCACACCGCTTATGTCTCTCTCTGTCACTCTCTCCGTGTCACGTTGTTAGAAATCCAGATTTGTGTCATGGCCTTTCCCTCTTTCCCGTGGGCTGTCCCCGATTATTCTCAGTGCTAACATCTGCCCTTCCTCTGCTTCTTGTTGTCCGCGTTTGGGAAGAACATCAAAACTCGCCTCACGTATACAACTGCCAGTTTATCCATACGTCGACAGGATCATTTGAAAAAATATTATATATATATATATATTAAAATATTAATTATCGTTAAGATAGAGGCTAACTGGCCGGCATTCATAGCTGTTAAAATTAAAGGTACTTTGGCCAGTGATATTTTTATTATCTTGACGTTTCGACAAAAATCTTTTGTCCTGGTCTGGAGCGAACAAAAATTAAAACATTTGGCAAAGCGTTAAAAAATATTCTAAGGCTGTAAGGTCGTTCTCACGCGATATTTAAAAAAATAATTAAAAGGCATTGGGTTGGCAAATATCAGGGAACAGGCTAAATCAATGTTTAGTTGATTTCTGTTCCACCAGATGGCGCTCTGCCTTCTGAAAAGCACATGTGCTCCTGGTCAGGATATGCCTACTTTGTTTTTAATATCACCACCTGATATTTTCATTTTTCTAATTTTTCATATAATAATAAAAATAATATATATATATTTTTGTATATATTTTTATAAAACTTGATTGAAGATATTCTAGGAATCATGATAATGGAGTCATGGCCTTAACAGGAAGGGGAAGATCAACTTATTTCTAACTTTAGAGATCAATAATTTTTGGAAGAACTAATATATTTCCAGACATTAATTCTTTACATCGAAGTTCGGAATACTCTAACTAATCCTCTTCAAATATAACTGTTTTAAAGATTCAATAACGAATTACAAGACAGAATGACAGATAACAGATATGTATGTTCATATTCCTTGAATATTTGTATGAACACTAAGTGATAAATGTATTTATCAACGAAATAAAGTTATTAGGAAAGTGGCTTCATATAGTGTATTAACAACATTTCTTGATTGAATATTTCCATTTTGTAAATTCTATTGTTAACTGAATATATTCAATAATTAAAGATGCATTGATGATTTCCTCAATACTATACAGTACAAAGCAAAAACAAATTCCTATTTGCCCTAAAATTTTACTAGTATAAAATAATAATAGAAATTTCCTCACTAAGCCAATTTTTTATAGAGTCTATACTTCCTTTTGAACCTTCAAATTTTGTCCACACTAAAATACAGTTTTATTCAAGTTAAAATTATCCTCTTGGTGTTTTTATTTTTCAAATAGAGAGGTAGACTATTTTGAAGGCTGATAAGGAGCAGAATCAAATACCTTTCCATCAACTCTTCCATTCAACATTCGACCCTTCAGGTCTGAAAATTCCGAAGACATTATGAGAATTATATATATATATATATAGTTAGATAGGCTTTTAACTTTAGATGTAAGTGTTGTTATATCTGTTTTTCAAGGAAAATAATTTTGAAAAACCTTTAATGGGCGCCACCGCGCCAAAATGTTGATTTGTTGCCAATGGTTAAAAGAGACGCAGGGAGGAGGAGGAGAGGAGCTGGAAGATGGCGTTCCCCGGGAGCTGGAGCAGGGCTGGGTCCCACGACGAGGACTCCACGTGGCAGGAGCACGAGAGAAGACCCCAGGGACCGGGACATCAGAAGCCTCCAAGTCCCCCGTGCCCCGGCGAGAAGCTCGGAAGACTCCCGATGTCAGCAGCTCCCCGGAGTCTCGGGGCACTCCTCCACGGGCAGCTCCACGGTGGGTTCAGCAGCCAGGGTCTTGTGTGGCGGCTGACAACCAACACCTGATGTTGATGATAGGAATATCATTTTGGGTCTCGTATATTAGAGACAACGACCATTGAATCAAAGTACCTGGGACATGTAAGTTCTGAGAAGAGAGCAATGCCATGAGACAATTCTTACGTAATTACCATATTCAAGACAAACACTGAGTATGCGAAAAATGAATATATGATTATGATAACAACCCCCAACTATAATTAACAAAGCTGATGGATATATTACTGAAATACAGAAGGGAGGACAAGAGAGTCGCTATCCCTGAACCTCTTACCACAAATGTTGAATTTCTGTAATAAGGTCAATCTCATGTTGAAAAGAAATTAAAAAAAAAATACATAATAGTTATAATAATTGAAACTAAATTCAAATCATTGTTTATCAGATGAACACATAAATTCAATACATATTTTCAATAAGACACTGATCTGTATAATTTTATCAGATAATAAAAAGGCATATACTGGATTAAATAAAAATATTTGCCTAAAATAGAGAATATAAATTTAATTCATTATATAATAATATTAAATTTTATTATTAATGTATTAAGTATTATAAATGCATGGATTGAGTCTGATCTATTTTTAAAACAATATAGTTTTATATGATGGCCTCTTGTTCCCTGGTTGAAATAAAGAGTAGGTTCCCACATAGGTAGAAGCTCACATGATTTCTTTTTTTGAAATATAAACTCTTAATCTTGAAAATTTGGGCATTAAAAAGAAGGACATCATTCTTAGGAACTCTTTTGTCCTAAGACATAGTAGTATGCCAGATTTACAAAGATGCCTGTCAACAAGTGTTTAGCAATAATGTTTTTATAGCATCATAACCTTTCTCGATATAATTCTGAATTAATTTGAAGATGAGACATTTTAGAAAGAATCTGAAATATTTCAGGTTGTTCTCTCTAATCTATACCTAGTCAATAGTGGCGAATCTCATCTTTAGACTTCTCCCAGGGGTTTTCCAGGCTACTGGATTCTATTCTCTATTATGAGCTTGTCAGGTTCTTTCTTTCTCTACCTCTACTATATAATTTCTGTCCATCTCTCTCTCTACTTACTAATTTTCAATTGACACTAGAAAGACATAGAATTTTATTTTTATCTCAGTTACAACAAACTAATTCCACTCTCCAAAATTATATCTTCAAATATCCATGGAATCTTATGATTTTGGATTATCAATTTAGCCTTAATTACAGGAATCGATTTGTTATGTGAAGGATTTTCGCTCGACTCACCTCAACAGCCTCCCAGGGTTCTTCCTGTCTCCACCTCACTCCCTGGAATACACAAAGTACATAGATTAAGCACACATATGTAACTTGAGCATTATATGTAATTTAGTGAGGTTGAGAATATAATATAGAACACTGAAATGTAAAAAAACCTTTCTCAAAGAATATATATATATTTATATAAATAGATGATATTTTTCCTGGTGAGGGTATTCATTTATAAAAGCAAAGGTTGCCTCTCCCTTCAATATTAAATTTGAACATTCAAGTTAAAGAATCGTTTATAAATATAAAACATTCTAACTTATTATTTATTCTAAATAAAAGAAAAAATGAAGGTCATAAATATGTTATACATATAATATTAATGAACTCAAATGTTATTCTGAAAGAAAAGTAATTATTTTACCCAAAGAAAATGACTGGAATTTAAATTGAAAAGCTTTCAAAAGAAATATAGTTTTAGTTAAATGAGGATAAAATTCAAGGATGATAAACAAATTGTACTTTGATTTGTGTTAAAAAAGGTTTAAATAATCTTCTATCTTCTAAAAATAATTTTCGACTTTTTTAACCTACAAAGCCAGATAATATTCTTTACCGCCTTTATAAATATATCAAACAACTTATTGAACACAATTAGATCAATGTAAAAGTGTTGGAGATGTTTTATATGGGGGAACTTACCGCGCGGCCCGCAGGCAGCGGGGGACCAGGCGACGCAGCCACCTCCGGACTCGGCCCCGCCTGGATACACCGCGATGTTGTTAATTTAAATATTCTGATTGTTTAAGTCTTTGAACAACTTACCGAGTCGCAGGGGCTGGTGCTCCTCCTGGCGCCCTGTAACATAAGATTTGTTTCAATAAATAAAGGTAATTTCTGGTGGTGGGATGTAGGAGTCATCATAAGGTGTCTCACTCTGGTCAGAAATGGTCAGTGTGAGACAGAGATTGCCATATTCACCACAAAGATATCACACAGTCTTCATAAATATGTCATAGAGTACTCGACAAGATGTCCCAAAGCCACCACTATGTTGTCACATATTGACACAAAATGTCGCAGCGTCACAACAATTGCGTCTCACAGTCCCCATAAATATGTCATACAGCACTCGACAAGATGTCCCAAAGCCACCACTATGTTGTCCTACATTGACACAAAATGTCACAGCGTCACAACAGTGATGTCCCACAGTCCCCATAAAAAGGTTATACAGTAATTACAAATAGGTTCCACAGTCACCACCGAGAGGTCACACACTCCTCATGTTTCACCATATACCCACAGATATTTCCCACAGTGACCACAAAGGTTTGACACCGGCGCCAAAAAGATGTATCACAGCTAAAAGAATCTACAACAGTGACTAAAAAGAGGTTTCACAAAGTCACAACGAATATGTGCCAGGACTTAGCTGTTATTACAAAAGTTTGGAAGTGTTTTGTCATTTTTTTTGTAATACTTCAAAATTGATTTTTTTTAGGAATATATTAAAGTGTAAATTTGAGAATCGATGATAATAGAAGAGAAATCAATTTGATATAAGGAATGATAAGTCAACAACATTTACTTGAAGTATACTTCCCATGCGAGAAAAAATACACAGAAACATGGATACTCCTGTTTTCTCCTTGCAGTGATCGTTTTCTACAGTTTGCATCAGATCAAACTGAGAAAAATCAGGATTTTCATATAATTGGTCGCTCAAGAGAGTAGTTTCATAGCAGTTAGGTCTTTAATGACAGACTACATTGGATGGTTACATTAATAAATTTGCCCAGCATGAAGTTGTCAATAGATTTTATTATTCAATATATCACCATCATATCGACATAAGTTCCAAGAAGAATGTTTATGTGAACTCACCCAGGCAAACTTGTGGGCAGAGGAGGGATCAGCCAATATCCGCCTTTCTCAAAGCGGTACTCCTCTTTCCTATCTATGTAGGACACGATAAGCTTTTCTTTGAAAAGCAATAATTGCCATCCATTAGGGAGCTTTAGGCATATCCATTGAACATTGTGAATGATAGACTTTCTGTCTTTAGGCTTTTTACGGAAGCACATGTTTGCTTTTTATTCTTTTTGTTAGCTGATATTTTTCAAATGAAATGGCATTGTCCATTGTTGGGTCCCAGGAGGTTTCGGCAGGGTCTGAAACATACGGATTGATTCATATATGAATTATTGTATATACATTTGAATTGAACATTACAACATAGAATTACAACCTAGAGAGTATATAGTTGATGGTCCTTTATTACAAATTTAAAGATGATTTTATCATTGAAGAAATTAAAGTTAATTTTATTGATAGCTCAAAATAGGTAGCTTGGTAAAATTCTTAGCGATATAACATATTCAGAAATTTGAAAAGTATAAGACACCTTTCTCTTTCTCTACAGGGTGAAAATATATGGTAAAAACCTTAGGTTCCCAGAGAATATATTTCCTTTAAAATATCTTAAACGAATTTTGGCATTGTACGGTAGAAGGGATTTCAGACTCCACAAAGCTAGAGAACTGTATATAATAGTCTAAAAAGAAATTTATTCCAGAAGCCTGATTTTATTTTACATTTATTAGTTGTTCCAATTATGACAACAAATATTTGAGATTATCAAATTGCCTAGTTCAGTTATTCATAGCGTCTATTTTTAAATTATGGAATAGGTTCGCCAAAAGTACCAAAATCAGTATCGCCAACGCTACTTCAAGCTGTTATTTAGGACTTCTATAACTTCAGGGGAAAATAATTGTCATTATAGTTCAATACCTATCGTGCTTTATTCTCTCAGTGGTTCAAGTTAAAATACTCCTGAAGGGTGGTTACTGATTACTTCTTTTATTACAAGTTAAAACATGTCTGCACATATGAAATATATATTAAGGAAAATAGCAAAATATTTATGAAGAAAATCATTATTAGTTGCAGCCTGTTTATTTATAACTATCTATAAAGTAATCTATCGAGAGCACGCACTCTTCAATTGCCCTTCTTACTAGTATGATACCCCCGGGAGAACTGGAAAACTCTTTGTCATTAACACTACGGATGTAGTCAAGAGAATCATTAATCTACAGGTATATAACTCAAACAGGGTTTCAAACTTTTATGGAATATCATTAATAGAAGAGAGAGATACATATATTGTATTCATCTCATCAGTTTCAGCATATTGATCGCAATAAACCAAAGTTTCACAACTACTACTAAATCAAATTTTAGACCATAGCCAAACACTCCTTTAATTTAATTTTTTGCATTCGACCTGTCGATGGTTAGTCGTACCCGCGCGGCTAACAGCTTGGTCCTGGGATTCATCTTGCACCACCTCCAGGGCTACCTTCCACCTGACACCACCATCGGCTGGCTGGCGCGCGCTTCGTATGGAGTACGAGCCGAGTCTCGTGGCTCGCCTGGAGTATCATGGCTTGCCCAGTCTATTAAGGTGGCGTCAGCTTGCTTGACATTGCGGCCCAGCTTCGGCTTGCCTGTCTGAAGGGAGTCCAGACCTTATTGCGTGGGGCCGCCAAGGACTACTTTTGGCTGGTCCGCAGTTGGGCGTGGCTAACACCGCCGGCTCTTGACGTCTGGCTATTGCTGAAAAGTAGAAGACTACTGAGACTCTGGGAGGCCGCCTCAAGCGTTCATGAGCTGGACCACCGGTTTTTTTTATCTCGCCAGCCTGAGGTCCCTGCGTCTTCGGGGCGACAACAGGGACCTGATGGCTCCCGGGCGCTGGCTACGGGCGAATGTCCTTGACTTCTCCGATGGCGGCCCTGCCGTAGCGCACTCAAAGTGAACCGCGCTCCTGGACGCACAGTGCCTGGGTGCCTTCTGCAAGCGTCTCCTGAATGAAAATGCTAACTCTAGCTATTATGTGGAGCACGATGCGGTGACTATCGTCTTGCGGGAATCGACTACACTCATTACCCGCCTCAACAACCAGCGGGCGCAACATACACCAGACTCGGCACGGCTGCAGGCGCATCCTGTTGCCGAGCTGGCTGTGCGGTGGACTCTCACCGTAGATGTGCCCCGCTCCATCTCCTGGGCTGACCTGCGTCGCAACTTCTTCTTAGAAAACGACGCAGATGTCGCCCTACGACTGGCGCTCTTCGCCCAACATCATCTTGCCTCGAGACGTGTCAACTGTGGGTTCAGCGATGGGTCGCTGACCCACAGATACTGGAGTTTCAGAGTCGTGCGACTCCTGCTCCGGGAGGTGTTCACCCTTACGAAATGTCCCTGGATCTGCAGACCTGGCTCTTCCGCGTCGGTCTCAATCCCGAGGCAATGAAGCTGAAAAATATGGCGAAGGCTACCATCTAAAAGTGCCATCTTGGTCTTTAGTTGGGTAACGCCAGCCATCACCTCGACCTGCCCACAATGTGGGAAAGAACTCTTGCAGTCCATCGGTGTCGGGGTCTTTCCCGCGTTGGGCGCTACCAATGAAGACTTTGTATATATTTTATATAAATGTATATTAAATAATTTTATATATTTATATTTTATTTTATTCAATTATATATTATTTTTCAACTTGATTTATTTATATTTATTCGATTTTTATTTTCTCATATAATCTCATATGAACGATAAAATAGAAATAGTTTTAATCTCAATCTTTCCCTCGAGCTCTCTTACCCCACCGTCCAGACGTTTTATTTAACGCTATTTTCAACTCTAAAAATAACGGATTCGAATTCCTTTTTGATTTAAGTAAATAAGATGGAGTTGTCCAACCCCTTTGGGGTATTGGCGGAATGCCTGATGAATGAGGTGCATAGCTGTGCGACTTATCTACCTGTATATTCACCATTATATTTAAATATGTTTAATCATGTTTAAATTATAATAATGTAAACTTACACACTGTTCAAAATATTTATAATCGCAAGGGAACTTTTCGAGCATTGACGAATAATTTTTAAAGGGAACGTTGCATATACATATGTTCACCAGTTAATTCAATATTAAAATAAATAAATAAATAAATAAAGATAAGATAACATATACTTTTTAACATACACTTAAACAAAGGCAGATGCCTGAAGAGTTTGAATATATATCAAAACACACATCCATATATAACAAAACAGGCCTAAGATATCCATAATAGAAAGCCTGTAAATATTGTTTCCTATCAATATCCCAAAAAGAGAATAATCTACCCATACTGAGTAACCATTCAGAAAGAAAATAGCTAAATAACAAGAAATATGCGATCTGTTTTTGGAATAAAAGTTGTTCACCTAGTTATAGAAAGTTGGTATACGGAGAGAAATAGCTGAAATGTTTACTCACCTCTTTATCATAGTTATCCGAAATTTCTAGGTAGTTAGAAGCCACACATATGTTTCGTCAATGAAAAATTTGAATTCTTCTAACTGTTTTTTGAAATTGAAGCTTCCTGCTTGAATTTAGCGATTCCGTGGGACTGCTGGGAGTCCATCAGCTCTGTCGTCCTGTGACGTGACAGCCATGGCAGAGCTTGTAACAGCATATCAGATGGACTTGTGGTGAAGCCAGGATTAGCCTCAAACCTAGCGAGTTCCAATAAAAATTATTAACATGACTTTCTTTCAAACTGAAGTAGGCGTGCGATAGCCACGCGACCCGTATACGCTGAAATCAATTTTCATTTCTTTGGGTTTATCTTTTACCACAAAAGCTGAATATTTATATGTATAATTAAAAACACCAGAGTTTAATTTCTGTATGTATCTTTGTTACATGTTGGGTTTTAAATGGTTGAACTAATTTTATCTTAATTTCGCATATTAATATGAACAAGAGGATATTCATAATTTCAATTTTAGAACATTTAGATAAATAATAAACTGAAATTTTTATTTTTCTTCCTTGAAAACACAATAAAAAAGAACACATATTTTGTGGCGTAATTGGCAGCATATATTTCAGAATAAATTCCCAGCCTACAATATTTTAAAGCGATTTAAATATCTATCTTTACCTATCTAAAAGGAATTTTATGAACTCTGTCGAATAATACATGTAAATATATATTTTTTAGTTTTAATTTGTTTGTTGTTTTGTTTGTGTTCTTTGTAATAATCGCAAATATTTCAATATCGGTTCTGGTTGATCAACAAAATAAAAATAAAAAGTTTGATTAAGAGCAAAATATATTCGAATGTCCAAATGGGACGCGTTGTTATTTTCTTCTAATTTTTGATAACGTTGATATTTAAAATTATATTTAAAGCAGTTTATTATTCCGATAATAATTTCCTGTTTTCATCAAAATGTTTATTTGCATATTTACGAAGAGCAGATTCAATTATAAATAATTGAATTACTTCACAACTGATATAATAAAATATATATTTGTAGTGAATACAATTAAAATACAATATAACACGGCTGATGATTGTAAAACGAAAATTGAAATTATACCGCGAATGTTTCTTTTATAAAAATCGAAATTTATTTTCAAAGAGAAATAGCGACATTTCTAACTTTGAGGATGAGGTATGGAAAGGTGAAACATGAAGAGTAATGGCGAACGGAAAAATAAAAAGTGTCCAGGGGCGGGAATCGAACCCACACCCTTCTGCTTACCGGGCAGGTGCCTTGTCCACTCGGCTACCCTGGACGTATTTTTCCGTTCGTAACTAATACTTAAAGTAACATTTAAAATACAATATAACACGGCTGATGATTGTAAAACGAAAATTGAAATTATACCGCGAATGTTTCTTTTATAAAAATCGAAATTTATTTTCAAAGAGAAATAGCGACATTTCTAACTTTGAGGATGAGGTATGGAAAGGTGAAACATGAAGAGTAATGGCGAACGGAAAAATAAAAAGTGTCCAGGGGCGGGAATCGAACCCACACCCTTCTGCTTACCGGGCAGGTGCCTTGTCCACTCGGCTACCCTGGACGTATTTTTCCGTTCGTAACTAATACTTAAAGTAACATTTAAAATACAATATAACACGGCTGATGATTGTAAAAGGAAAATTGAAATTATACCGCGAATGTTTCTTTTATAAAAATCGAAATTTATTTTCAAAGAGAAATAGCGACATTTCTAACTTTGAGGATGAGGTATGGAAAGGTGAAACATGAAGAGTAATGGCGAACGGAAAAATAAAAAGTGTCCAGGGGCGGGAATCGAACCCACACCCTTCTGCTTACCGGGCAGGTGCCTTGTCCACTCGGCTACCCTGGACGTATTTTTCCGTTCGTAACTAATACTTAAAGTAACATTTAAAATACAATATAACACGGCTGATGATTGTAAAACGAAAATTGAAATTATACCGCGAATGTTTCTTTTATAAAAATCGAAATTTATTTTCAAAGAGAAATAGCGACATTTCTAACTTTGAGGATGAGGTATGGAAAGGTGAAACATGAAGAGTAATGGCGAACGGAAAAATAAAAAGTGTCCAGGGGCGGGAATCGAACCCACACCCTTCTGCTTACCGGGCAGGTGCCTTGTCCACTCGGCTACCCTGGACGTATTTTTCCGTTCGTAACTAATACTTAAAGTAACATTTAAAATACAATATAACACGGCTGATGATTGTAAAACGAAAATTGAAATTATACCGCGAATGTTTCTTTTATAATAAGTATTAGTTACGAACGGAAAAATATGTCCAGGGTAGCCGAGTGGACAAGGCACCTGCCCGGTAAGCAGAAGGGTGTGGGTTCGATTCCCGCCCCTGGACACTTTTTATTTTTCCGTTCGCCATTACTCTTCATGTTTCACCTTTCCATACCTCATCCTCAAAGTTAGAAATGTCGCTATTTCTCTTTGAAAATAAATTTCGATTTTTATAAAAGAAACATTCGCGGTATAATTTCAATTTTCGTTTTACAATCATCAGCCGTGTTATATTGTATTTTAAATGTTACTTTAAGTATTAGTTACGAACGGAAAAATACGTCCAGGGTAGCCGAGTGGACAAGGCACCTGCCCGGTAAGCAGAAGGGTGTGGGTTCGATTCCCGCCCCTGGACACTTTTTATTTTTCCGTTCGCCATTACTCTTCATGTTTCACCTTTCCATACCTCATCCTCAAAGTTAGAAATGTCGCTATTTCTCTTTGAAAATAAATTTCGATTTTTATAAAAGAAACATTCGCGGTATAATTTCAATTTTCGTTTTACAATCATCAGCCGTGTTATATTGTATTTTAAATGTTACTTTAAGTATTAGTTACGAACGGAAAAATACGTCCAGGGTAGCCGAGTGGACAAGGCACCTGCCCGGTAAGCAGAAGGGTGTGGGTTCGATTCCCGCCCCTGGACACTTTTTATTTTTCCGTTCGCCATTACTCTTCATGTTTCACCTTTCCATACCTCATCCTCAAAGTTAGAAATGTCGCTATTTCTCTTTGAAAATAAATTTCGATTTTTATAAAAGAAACATTCGCGGTATAATTTCAATTTTCGTTTTACAATCATCAGCCGTGTTATATTGTATTTTAAATGTTACTTTAAGTATTAGTTACGAACGGAAAAATACGTCCAGGGTAGCCGAGTGGACAAGGCACCTGCCCGGTAAGCAGAAGGGTGTGGGTTCGATTCCCGCCCCTGGACACTTTTTATTTTTCCGTTCGCCATTACTCTTCATGTTTCACCTTTCCATACCTCATCCTCAAAGTTAGAAATGTCGCTATTTCTCTTTGAAAATAAATTTCGATTTTTATAAAAGAAACATTCGCGGTATAATTTCAATTTTCCTTTTACAATCATCAGCCGTGTTATATTGTATTTTAAATGTTACTTTAAGTATTAGTTACGAACGGAAAAATACGTCCAGGGTAGCCGAGTGGACAAGGCACCTGCCCGGTAAGCAGAAGGGTGTGGGTTCGATTCCCGCCCCTGGACACTTTTTATTTTTCCGTTCGCCATTACTCTTCATGTTTCACCTTTCCATACCTCATCCTCAAAGTTAGAAATGTCGCTATTTCTCTCTGAAAATAAATTTCGATTTTTATAAAAGAAACATTCGCGGTATAATTTCAATTTTCGTTTTACAATCATCAGCCGTGTTATATTGTATTTTAAATGTTACTTTAAGTATTAGTTACGAACGGAAAAATACGTCCAGGGTAGCCGAGTGGACAAGGCACCTGCCCGGTAAGCAGAAGGGTGTGGGTTCGATTCCCGCCCCTGGACACTTTTTATTTTTCCGTTCGCCATTACTCTTCATGTTTCACCTTTCCATACCTCATCCTCAAAGTTAGAAATGTCGCTATTTCTCTTTGAAAATAAATTTCGATTTTTATAAAAGAAACATTCGCGGTATAATTTCAATTTTCGTTTTACAATACAATTAATATATAATAACGAATAGATTCAAAAAGGATGTTTCTTTATTTGAAAAATCAATTCAAGCTTTCGGGCGCAAGCTGCCCTTCTACAGGAATAATGGATACAATTTCAAGTAGTATGTATGTACAGTTATATATATTTTGATTTAAATGGTTTCTCGCTTTGGTCTTGTATAGCGTGAGTGGATCACATGCCCGCGTGATTTAGTTTAAATCAAAGAAAAGCCTTGATAAAGAGAGGCGTGTTGCCCCTAGAAATACTAGCTGATTAATAATTCATATCCAGTATATGCCATATATTTATTTATACATATATATATATAAGCTATTTTTTGCATATTTAGGATTATTTATGAAGTTTTATATTTTATTATTTAAGAAAAATTATTGCTATGTAAATTAGTTAATTGGTTGATATTATTATACGCAAAATTGTTAAGTGGTGTGATGAAGAGAAATCGGATAATTATATTTTAGTTTTTGGACCAGCCTATCATATGTCTCTGGGATTCTATGTGTCTATTTATGCTATTATATTTTGATGAAATCAGTGCTTCCAGTATTAATCTTTTGTATTTACTATTTATGTTTGTATAATGAATATTAGGGTTTGCTAGGTTGAAATCGTGATCTGTGTTTCTGATATGTTGTACTATTAGAGATTTGGGGTCTTTGTTTTTAATATTTCTTCCATATTCGTCTATTCTGTCTTTTATATGTCTGCCTGTTTCACCTACATATACATTATTACATTGGTTGCATGGTTTGGAATATACGGCTTTGCTATTGTATAGTTTTGTTATAGGAATACTGTTTCTTGTAATGGGGTTTCTTATTATGGTTGCTATACTCGGGTTGCTTTCATAATATGTTCTTATACCGTGTTTGCTTAAAATTCTGGCTATATTCGTACTACTATGGGAATAGGGAAATATACATATTAATTTATAAACATGATTATTTCTTATAAGAGAGGGATTATGGAAATGTCTTAATATAAAGTTTTTCGGATAACCACTAGAAGTGAGTTTATTGATCAAAAATTGGGTTTCTGTATCTTTTGAGAGTTGGGTGGAACAATGTGTATATATTCGTTTTGAGAGGGTTTTTACAGTGTTGATCTTGTGACTGAGGGGGCAATAAGAGGAAAAGTGTATATAATCTGGAGTGGAGTTTGGTTTATGGTATATAGCCCAATTAATATATGGGCTAAATTATTCGTTGTAACCGTTATCATATAATAATTCCTGATTGGGAACCTTTACTTAAAATCATTGTTTCATTGGCCATAGACACAAGCCCGATTACACCAGAAACTAAAAGTAATTGACTCTCTCTAAGTGCAATGTCAAACTGACTTCTCCATTGTATAGAACCTATGACGTTACTTAGAATAAAAAGCAGTCTTCAACTTCGCATTATGATTATCATAGCCTTTACTATGTGTAGTTGGGAATATTAAAAATAAATATTTGTTTCACCAATTGAAAAGTAGAATATAGACAATATATATAGTATGATAAAACATTACATCCCCGAGACCATACGCCTTTATTTTTTCAACATCTATATATCTAAATAGTATGAATTTTGATTGGGTTGAAGTTGTATAAATTTGAGTGATATATTATTTGTAAAATTGAAATGTGTTGATAAAAGATCTATTTGAGATTTTGCTCGAAAAAGTCGACTTTGAGAATGATAATGACACCATAACCAGAATGAAATTATCATCTCTTGTTTTTAATAAAGAAGTGTTCACCATCACATATGTTGTTAAATAATTCCGAATATCTGTGCAATTGAAAAGCATTATTGATTTTACTATATTCACCAAATTCTAGAGACAGGAAAAAATGAGTTTTGAGTTCAATGGCTAAGTTTTTGTTCCATGTAAAATTAAACTTTTCATAGTTCAACCGACCGAATAATTTGCCATTGATTGAACAATCGACGCCGCTGTCATGAATGTTTGAACGACACTAATCGGATTGTGTGCACGTGATGGTATCCCGGCTTCTTAATTTTTAACCAATGGTGAACCACAGTGGGCCGCTCCAATAGTTGTGCTCATAAAAGTGTAATTCCAACCACTCATGAACCAGATTGGACAGCCCCAATAGTTGTGCTTATAATACCTCCAGGATAAGAGCTTACAGTAATGTGGCTCAAACCACATCAACCACAGTCGACAGCTCCAGGAGATGATCTTACAGTAGTGTGGCTTCAACCACACACCAACCACAGTCGAGAGCTTCAGGAGATGAGCTTACAGTAGTGTGGTTCCAACCACACATCAATCACAGTCGAGAGCTCCAGGATATGATCTTACAGTAGTGTGGTTCCAACCACACATCAACCACAGTCGAGAGCTTCAGGAGATGAGCTTACATTAGTGTGACTCCAACCATTCATCAACCACAGTCGAGAGCTTCAGGAGATGAGCTTACAGTAGTGTGGCTCCAACCACACATCAACAACAGTCGAGAGCTTCAGGAGATGAGCTTACAGTAGTGTGGTTCCAACCACACATCAACCACAGTCGAGAGCTTCAGGAGATGAGCTTACAGTAGTGTGGCTCCAACCACACATCAACAACAGTCGAGAGCTTCAGGAGATGAGCTTACAGTAGTGTGGTTCCAACCACACATCAACCACAGTCGAGAGCTTCAGGAGATGAGATCACAGTAGTGTGGCTCCAACCACACATCAACCACAGTCGAGAGCTTCAGGAGATGAGCTTACAGTAGTGTGGCTCCAACCACACATCAACCAAAGTCGAGAGCTTCAGGAGATGAGCTTACAGTAGTGTGGCTTCAACCACACACCGACCAGAGTCGACAGTTTCAGGAGATGGCTTACAGTACTGTGGCTTCAACCATACATCGACCACAGTCGACAGCTCTAGGAGATGAGCTTACAGTAGTGTGGCTACAACCACACATCGTCGACCACAGTCGACAGCTCCAGGAGATGAGCTTACAGTAATGTGACTCCAACCACACATCAACCACAGTCGAGAGCTTCAGGAGATGAGCTTACAGTAGTGTGGCTTCAACCATACATCGACCACAGTCGACAGCTCTAGGAGATGAGCTTACAGTAATGTGACTCCAACCACACATCAACCACAGTCGAGAAATTCAGGAGATGAGCTTACAGTAGTGTGGCTTCAACCACACACAGACAACAGTCGACAGTTTCAGGAGATGGGCTCACAGTATGTGGCTCCAACCACACATCAACTACAGTCGAAAGCTCCAGGAGATGAGCTTACAGTATGTGGCTCCAACCACACATCAACTACAGTCGACAGCTCCAGGAGATGAGCTTACAGTAGTGTGGCTCCAACCACATATCAACCACGGTCGACAGCTCCAGGAGATGAGCTTACAGTAATGTGACTCCAGCCACATAAACCCCAGTCCACAGCTCAAGGAGATGAAATCACAATAGTGTGACTCCAACCACACATCAACCATCCTTGATTACACCAGGAAATGAGCCTACAGTAGTTTCACTACCACACATTAACCACAGTTGACTACCCAAGGAGATGAACTTACAGTAGCGTGACTCCAATCACACATCAACTACAGTCGACAGCTCCAGAAGATGAGCTTACAATAGTGTGACTCCAACCACACATAAACAACATTCGACAGCTCCAGCAAATGAGCTTACAGTAGTCTGACTCCAACCACACATCAGTCACAGTCGATAGCTCGAGGAGAAAAAATCACAGTAATGTGGCTCCAATAACACATCAGCCACATTCGACAGCTCAAGGAGATGAGCTTACAGTAGCGTGACTTCAACCACATAAACCACGTCGACAGCACCAGGAGATGAACTTACAGTAATGTGGTTCCAACTACCCATTAACCGCAGCAGATCTCTCTAGTATATTGGTGTGACTCCAACCACCCGTGAGCCACATTACTCCACTCGAGGAGTTCTGCTTACATTAGTGTGTTGGAATTGAAGTATTCAAATGGTATGATGTTACTCGAATATATTGTGATGATTAAATTTGATGCATTGTAAATTTTAGCAAATACATTTTTTCACAAATATATGAAGATAAAATGTAAATATAAAATTACCAAAATAGAAAGTATAAAATATATCATAATTTATATTTCAAACACTTAGACTATATTTCTAATTCCCTTCATATTTCTAAAATATGTAAATAAAGGAAAATATTTTCTCTACAAGAATGTTTTTACAACCTTATATCTGTAATGGATAGAATCTCATTTTTAATCAGTAAAAAACAGACCTATAAAATAATTAAAATAATTTTAACCTTTTGGTTTTTCGAGAAGAGAATAGCGTACACATTTATTATATAGATTTGGTAAAAGATAAATAGTTACCAATCAAAATAAGACAATTTGTAAGAAAATTCCTAAAAAAATAATGATTTGTATTAATAATATTGGAGCTTTCTTCTATTTGATTGTGTTTGAATCTTTATTAAAGAAATCTATTTTTTGAAAACCCTTTATTGGGCGCCACCGCGCCGGAATTTTGATTGGAAGCCAATGATTATAGAAGGCGCAGGGAGGAGGTGGAGAGGAGCTGGAAGATGGCGTTTCCCGGGAGCTGGAGCAGGGCTGGGTCCCACGACGAGAACTCCACGTGGCAGGAGCACGAAGAAGACCCCAGGAACCAGGACATCAGAAGCCTCCAGGTCCCCCGTGCCCCGGCGAGAAGCCCGGAAGACTCCCGATGTCGGCGGCTCCCTGAGTCTCGGGGCACTCCTCCACGGGCAGCTCCACGTTGGGCCCAGCAGCCAGGATCTTGTGTGGTCGCTGTCGGGAGGACAAACATAATATTGGATTGAAGATAGGATTACCATTCTGGTTCTCAGCATTTAGAGAAAATAACCATTGAATCAAAATATCCGAGACATATCAGTTCTGAGAAGAAAGCAATGCCATATAAGAGTATTCTTAAGCAATTGCTATATTCAAAAACCAAACACTGAATATATATATATTCTTTGAAATGAAAATTATTCTGATTACAACCACTAACTATAATTAACAAGGCTGATGTATATTTTTCTGCAAAACAGAAGTGAGGTCAAGAGAGTCGCTATCACTGAACTTCTTACCTCAAGTGGTGGATTTTCTGTAACAAGGTTCATCTCATGTTGATAAGGATTAAATTATATGATCGGTATATATAAAACTTATAAAACTAAATTAAAAACATCATTTTTATGATGAAAAAATAAATTCAATATTAATTTTTTTAATATGACTTTGAACTTTTTAATTTTATTAGTTAACAAAAAGGCATATATTGGATTGAATAAAAATATTTATTTGCCTGAAATTGATACTTAATTAACATGCTTTTTATTATTTAATAAATAAAAAATGGATAGTGCGTGCTCTATTTTCAAAACAATATAGTTTTATATGATGACTGCTTTAGAAAAAGAGAGTTAAGAGGAAAGGTGAGTAAATTGACTGGTTGAATCTAAGAGAAGGTTCATGTAGAAAGATAATTTGAAAAATAGAAAATTTCAATCTTGAAAAATTATAGCATTGGAAAGTAGGACATTATTTCTATGCGTTACTTCTGTATTGCTATTCTCTGGCACTTCTACTATTTTCTAATGATGTACTTTCAGTATGAAGGAAATTGCACTCGGGGGAATTTTTGGGCGAAGCCGGGTCATTCGTCTAGTAATCAATATATTTTATCAGTAGTGAGATGGGTCTAATCATATTTTAAATAGGTAGATTTAAACTCTAACAATCTCACACAGAGAACATTTCGTATATAAAACCAAGATATCAAAAGAGGCTCAAAATAGATTATCTGAATAAAAGCCAAAAGAAACAATTTTTATGTTAAACTTAGTAGTGGCAGAGGCCCATATACAGTATCAGCTGCTAATTAACATTGGGAAATTTTCTTGATGGAAATTTTCTAGCTAACCTTTGTACCTTATATAGAACTACATGTTAACACTAAGACACTAGGATTAGTTAACTGTTAAAAAAATATAACATATTATCGCTTATCGTTCTATCAAAAATGCTTGATGCATAATATCGTTTCTCGAAGTATTTCAGAATAAATTAGAGAAGATGGAACATATAAATTAGAATCTGAAAATATTAAGATTTTTCTCTCTATTCTATACCTTTAAATAGTGGCACATCTCATCTTTAAACTTCTCCCAGGGTCTCCTTCCAGGCTACTGGCTTCTATTATCTATTATGAGCTTGTCAGGTTCTTTTTTCTCTACCTCAACTATATAATTTCAGTCCGTTTCTCTCTTTACTTTCTAATTACTAGAAAGGCATAGATTCAGTTTTCATCTCAGGCACAACAAACTAATTCCACTCCCCAAAATTATATCTTCAAATATTCATGGCATCCTGTGTTTCTAGATTATAAAATTACCTTAATTACAGAAATCAATCTGTTAGGAAAAGGATTTACGCGCGACTCACCTCAACAGCCTCCCGGGGTTCTTCCTGTCTCCACCTCACTCCCTGGAATACACAAATTGTATAGATTAGGCATACATATGTATCTTGAGCAGTATAAGCACTTATGGTGAGGCATGGAGGCAGAATCAATTGACACAGACTGACTGAAGTTAAATCGGAAAGTTTTAAATCCAATTAGTTTAAAGATGATAACCGAAGTGTACTTGGATTTGGGTTTAAAAAGGTTTAAATAATGAAAATAATTCTAAGTATTTTATTCTATTTACTAAGTTTATGATAAATGACCTTTTGAACCTACAAACCCAGGTAAATAATCTTTATCACCTTATAAATAAATAAATATATATATACAATTTTTTTTAACACATTTGAAAGCAAGGTAGAAGAAAAGGAAGGGTTCTATATGAGGGAACTTACCGCGCGGCCCGCAGGCACCGGGGGACCAGGCGACGCAGCCACCTCCGGACACGGCCCCGCCTGGATACACCGCGATGTCTGAAATATTCTGAGGGTTGAAGTCTGTGAACAACTTACCGGGCCGCAGGGGCTGGTGCTCCTCCTGGCGCCCTGGAACATAAGGTTTGTCTCAATATACACGTGTAATATCTTGTAGTAGGATGTAGGAGGCATCTTATCGTGTTTCATTATGGTAAGGAGTTTGACAGAGAGATTTACCAAAAATACTGTCATAGTCACCACAAGATATCCCACCTCCCCCATAAAGATGTCATACAGCACTCGACAAGATGTCCCAAAGCTACCACTACGTTGTCACACATTGACAAAAAATGTCACAGGTTCACGACAATGATGTCCCACAGTCCCCATAATAAAGTTATACGGTGACCACAAATAGGTTCCACAGTCCCCACACACTCCACATAACAATAACCCACCGTATAATCAAAATGAGGTGAAACAGGCACCACAAAGAAAAAAATCACAAAGGCACCACAAAAATGTTTCACAGCCACCAGAATGTTCCACAGTGACTATAAAGAGATCACACAAAGTCACAACAAAGATTCATTCAGTAGCCTCAAAATGTCCTAAGGTGAACACAAAGAAGTCACACAGTCACCATATAAATATAATACAGAAATAGATTACTTACTCCTCAGCGCCAGGGGGCTCCACTGCAGGCTCAGCTGACCCGAAGTTCAGTGCTGGCGGATGCCACCTATAGCAGCACAATGAATTGATTACCAACTCCATCGCATCAGAGAAAGTTATATTTACTGAATTAAACCTCTGTACGAAATTCGATATAGCACGAAAATTTGGCATGTTGATATATTCATTGGCCTAGTATAAAATTCAGTTTGTAGAGAAACCGAGTACTACCCCTCATTCCGTTTTTTTCAGGAAATAAACCCGAGGTTATTGATGCCGCATATGGCTTCTAAGAGTTCACATTACACACTTAATTTCTATTTAGAACGAAAATGGAAGTTACCAACATCATTATCAGAGTTAAGATGTTGAGTTAGGATCAATTTTGCCATGATTTAACTAACCAAGGTTTGTCGTTTGAAGTTGATGCTAATTCAAAGAGAGAAAATAGAAGCCGTTCAAACATTGCGAAATTGTGTTTTTTCTATTTCTTTATCATATTTATTCAAAAAAGCGCAATAATTATGCATCAATTTGAACTATAAAATTCCAGATTCCAGAACCCCACCAGCAAGTGCAAGTGACCAAACAAGGCTCTGGCACATTTGTAAGTCCAAAAGTCGTACTGATTTTCAAATATGTAGACATGTGGGGAACTTACAGTAAAATCAGTAGCCAATATCTTCACACCATGATTATGATGGCCTGTATCCACGTGTACTACTAATCTTGAAATATTTTAAGAAAAAAATCATTACCTAAGTTAAAATACTTTCCAAAAGAACAGGAATATCACTACCATATTTTAAAATAAAAAGAAAATATATTTGATAGAAATTTTAGAAATTGGCAATTTTATAATATATCAACGATGTGATACTCAGTTGTAGTTTGTATATTGTTATAGTTTGGTCAATGTTAATTTTAATCTCTGCATATATATATCAGTTTTGTTAGTTTGTTGTGGTTGGCTAGCGGTTCTTGGATAGGGCAGACCGCTGATAGGCGTGAGCTGCTGATGTACATATAATTTGATATCTTGTTCTTCCTTATTGTTTATATCTTTAAATAAAAATGATTTTCGTAATTATCATCGTTCTTTATCTTCTACGAATCTATAATCTTTCCAACAGATATATATGTCGTATCATATTCCGAGAATTTTGTGGTTGAGGTAAAATTTATTATTTAAAATGATTGAATACTGTGAAAGTAATTTTATTTTTAAAACATTTATTAATTCTAAAGAGATTGACAATTCTTCTCCTAAAATGTGCTTCAATCTCTGAATGTCTTGTAAGAAATTAATCAGCAATATATTTTGATCAATTTGGAAACTATGGGTCGCCAAAAATTTGGTTTATATATCTTTTCTGGTGAGGAATATTGGGAGCGATTGCATTATATGATCAGTGAAATACAATGTCATAAAATTATAGAATTATATATGAATATTATACAGGATAAGATTATATCAAAAGTATTTTCTAAATTAATAATTTTTATTCATAGGCATTATAGAAACTTTCTTTTCAAAAATTGGGAACTAAGCAATTTCGAGAAAGGATTATTAAAATTAAAATATCTTTAATATATATAAAATGTCTTCTTTACTTATATGAACCAGACTATTCACACTTGATTCTATGTGCCAGAATTTAACAGTTTTTACAAAGGTTTGAAAGTGTTTTGTCAATTTTTCTGTATTACTTCAAAAATGATTTTTCAGAAATATATATTAAAGTGTAAATTTTAGAATCAATGAGAGTATAAGAAAGAAATTAATTTAATATAAGGAATGATAAATCAACAACATTTACTTGAAGTATTATCCCAGGTTAGAACATAGTCACAAAAACATGGATACTCCTGGGTTCTCCTTGCAGTGATCGTTTTCTACAGTTTGGATTATATCAAACTGAGAAAATCAGAATTTTCATATAATTGGTCGCCCAAGAGATTAGCTTCAAGCAGTTTCAGGTCTTTAGTGACAGACTACACTTGATGGTTACATTAATATATTTGCCCAGCATGAAGTTGACAATAGATTTTATTATTCAATATTTCACCATCATATCGACATAGGTTCCAAGAAGAATGTTGATGTGAACTCACCCAGGCAAACTTGTGGGCAGAGGTGGGATGAGCCAGTATCCGCCTTTCTCAAAGCGATACTCCTCTTTCCTATCTAAATAGGACACGATCAGCTTTTCCTTGAAAAGCAATAATTGCCATCCATTAGGGAGCTTTAGGCACAGCCATTGCACATTGTGAATAATAGACTTTCTGTCTTTAGGTTTTTTACGAAAGCACATGTTTGCTTTTTAATCTTTTAGTTAGTTTATTTATTTTGAATAAAATGGCATTGTCCATTGTTGGGTCCCAGGAGGTTTCGGCAGAGTCTGAAACATACGGATCGATTCGTATATGCATTATTGTATATTTTTTAAAGGAATAACTCTTATCATGACCAATTTAGTATGAAGTAAGGAATGAAGAGTAGCTTCTTATATAGACATTTTATTCACGCTAGCTTTCGAACCTATGAGGTTCTTCAACGGGCTTGGGTAGCTTTTTACACTAACTTTTTTTTTTTTTTTAGTTAAAAAGCTACCCAAGCCCGTTGAAGAACCTCATAGGTTCGAAAGCTAGCGTGAATAAAATGTCTATATAATAAGCTACTCTTCATTCCTTACTTCATACTAAATTATTGTATATATATTCAAATTGAGCATTAAACATGGAAATACAACCTAGAGAGTATATAGTAGATGGTCCTTTATTAAAAATTCAAAGATGACTTTATCACTGAAGACATTAAAGTTAATTTCATTGATAGCTCAAAATAGACAGAATGGAAAAAATCTATACGATATAAGATATTGAGAAATTATAAAAGAATAATACATCTTTCTCTCTTTCTACATGGTAAAAACTCTAGGTTCCCAGAGAATTTAGTTTCTCTAAACTATCTCAACCGAATTTTAGCATACTATGGTAGAAGGGATTTCAGACTCCAAATCTAGAGAGTCGTATATAATAGTCTAAAAAGATATTTAGCACAGAACCCTGATTTTATATTACATTTATTAGTTGTTCCACTTATGACAACAAATATTTGAGATTATAAAATTGCCTAGTTCAGTTATTCATAGAGTTTATATTTAAATTATGGAATATATTTGCCAAGAGTGCCAAATTCTGTATCGCCAACGCTACTTTAGGCTGTTATTGAGGGCCTCTATGACTTCAGGGAAAATAATTGTCATTAAAGTTTAATAGCTATCGTGCTTTTTTCTCTTAGTGGTACAAGTTAAGATAATCTTGAAAGGAGGTAGTGGGAAACTTTTTTATTACAAGTAAAATCACAAGTCTGCACATATGGAAGGGATATTGAAGGTAAAATGGTAAAATATTTATGAAGAGAATCAAAATTAGTTGCAGCATGTATCTTTTATTGCTATCTATTTTTACCTATCGATAGTACACGTGGTACAGGCCATGATAATCATGGTGGCTAGTTAGCGACTGCTTTTACTGTAAGCGCTCCACATGTCTACACATGTGAAAAGCAGTTCGACTTTGCACTTACAGATGTGCCAGAGCCCCGTTTTGCTACTTGCACTCGCTGGTGGGGTTGGACTTTTGCAAGAATCGGGGGCTATTGGAGCATTTTTTTTTAAACAGAAAAAAGTGTCCAATGCGGGAATCGAACCCGGGTCGTAGTGGTTGGAAACCAAACGGTTTAACCAGCCTTTAACCGACCCCTTGCTATCTATAAATCAATATATCGAGAACGCACTCTTCACTTACCTTTCATTCTATAGTAGGATATCTTCGGGAGAGCTGGCAAACTTGGTCATGAATACTATGGAAGAAGAGTCAAGAGAATCATTAATCTACCAGCATATATCTGAAAAATGATTTTGATTTGTGTGAATTCTTTGAATAATGCTTGTAAATATTTTAAATTATCAATTGAATCTTAATTCGAATAAATTATAAATATAAATGAATATAGAATTTTAAACCAACAACCCCATATTGTATATAATTTATAACAAGATTTTCATGTTGTATATTAGAAACACATCTGTAAATGATTATACGCATTATTGACATGTGCCATTACATCATCATATGTATTGTACTTTGTACAAACTGAGGATAAATAAATAAAACTCTGTAATAGATTAAGAGTTGAGCTAAAGAGATAGAAGTCAAAAACGTCTGAATTCGAGATAGACGGAAGTCACAAAACAACAAGGTCTAAATATGGAAACTGCCACGGCGCCAGTATAATTTCGCCAGACAAACCAAACTCTTCACATCTGGTAAAATGCAAAACTCCCTTTCTCAGAAAAGGTATATAAGCCCCTCCCCCCCTCCCGTCTTAGCCAAAAATACATTCACTTCACAGTCACTTGACAGTCAGTTCACCATTTGCGTAAGCCCTCGTCCGTTGTACCACAGGTCCACCTCATCCACCATGTAGTCAGTAAGAACTCTTCTATCTCCATCTTTCGCTCCTAGCTCAACTTATATCTGTTCACGGAACTTTCTTAGTGCAACTGTGTCTTCGTTTTTTGTGTATGGACATTCCCAAGCTTTCCACTCTGCCTCGACCACGACTGCCTGTACTTTGTGAGAACCTTTAAAGGTCTAACAAGGTGCAGAGAGGTACTGGAAAACTCCCCATCCTGGCTGTTCCTCTCGGTTAACACATCACAGTTTAAGTCGACTGGATACCTCATCACATATTTCTATTCGACAGGATTCTACAAGAGCTACCAGAACTTCATCACATGCATATACTTTATGTAGTCTTTTTATATCTAGAAAGTTTGACCCAACGTTCAAGAACATTCCAAGACTGTAAATAAGTACCTGTGAGTAGCCCATCGTGTAGCACACTGCATGTTAAGTAGGTACATTTTGTTTCTCTTCTTATATTCATCAAAACTCTTTTTATTATTTTCAATCGTGTTTTAAATATAATCACCGACACTCGCACACTAATATAATTTCATCGCAAGTGGAACTTCTCAAACATTGGCGAATACTTTGTAAAGGAAACGTTGCATATACATACAAGGGTCTACAAGGGTCACTCCGAAGGTTTATGCAATCAATATTAAATATTTAAATATATTAAAAAATAAATTATACCATTAAAATATACATGCATTTGTTGCAAAAAAAAAAAAACAGTGTAAATGAACCTCATTCAGGTTAACCACCAAACGGAGTGACCCAAGAAAAATTGAGCTGGTAATATTTTTACTTATAGAAGATCGAAGAATTACGTATAAGCAGTTAGAAAAAAGTGTGGGCATTAGATCGGCAGCAATCAACACCATCATTAAAGATCATTTAAAATATAGAAAACTTGTTAGTAGATGGGTACCTCACAGCTTGACCGAAGGCCAAAAACTTGGTCGCGTTAAATGGTGTAATTTCATGTTGAAAGAATTTGATAAAGCAATTCAAAGGCTGTTTTTAATATTATTACAGGTGACGAAACTTGGTTTTTTAATTTTGATCCAGAAAAAAAAAGGAAAATCTACTTTTTGGTGATCTTCAAAATCACCTTCTTCCAAAAAAGTTCGCAGAGCTTGAAATATTGGAAAACAAATGGTTGTTTTTTTTTTTAGAAAAAGTGACTTCATTGATATTGTGAAGTTAGAAGATCGAAAGACAGTTAATAGTGACTGGTATACAACAAAATGCCTTCCAGAAGTATTTGAAAAATCGAGCAAAGCAGACCAAGAGATCAACTTAGTGGAGTCCTTCTTCACCATGACAATGCAAGATCGCACACCTCAGTCCAAACATTAGACTTTTTAGCCAACTCTGGTGTCCAATTAATTACCCATCCACCATATTAACCAGAACTAGCACCTTGTGACTTTTTTCATTTTCAAAAGTTAAGTCATTGTTGAAAGAGATAAAATTTGACACTAATGATGAAGCACTGCAAGCCTTTATCAATGCCGTAAATTCCATCCCCGAAGATGACTGGTGTAGGTGCTTCAATAATTGGTTTTCACCGAAAAAATCTTGCATAGCTGCTGAGGGACACTTTGAGAAACTTTAATAATTTGAAATTTGTAGATTTGATAAAAATATATGTTTTTAAAAACCTTTAAATGACCCTTGTATGCTTTTATAAGTTCATTCAATAATATTTAATAATAATAAATAATGAAATATAAATTGTTGTCGGATAGAAATACCATATACTTTTTAACATATATTTAAAGAAATACATATGTCTGAAGAGTGTGAATATATATATTAAACACATTCATATATAACTAAACATGTCTAAGATACCCATAAAAACGCCTGTAAATATTGTTTCTCTTCAATATATAATAAAGGAATTATCTACTCCTACTGACTAGACATTCAGAAAGAAAATAGTAAAATAACAAGAAATATGCGATGTTTATTAAATAAGATTTGGTTGCATAGTTATAGAAAGTTGATTTATGCAGAAAGAGATAACTGAAATGTTCACTCACCTCTGTATCAAAGTTATCCGAAAACTCTAGGTGGTTAGAATCCACGAACATCTTCCGTCAATGAAAAATTTGAATTCTTCCAGCTATTGTTTAAAATTGAAGCATTCTGCATGAATTTAGTGGTTCTGTGGGACTGTTGGGAGTCCAACAGCTCTGTCATCCTGTGAGTCACAGCCATGGCAGAACTTGTAGCAGCATTTCAGATGGACTTATGGTGAAGCCAGGATTAGCCTCAAACCCGACGAGTTCCACTAAAAATTATTAAAATAACTCTTTCTCAAACTGTAGTAAGCGCGAGATAGCCACGCGATCTCCATGAGCTGAGAAGGATTTTAATCTCTTTGGGTTTATCTTTTACCACAAAAACTGAACACTTTCATTTTTATGTATGTATTATTTGTTCCATGTTGGCTTCTAAATGACTGAACTAATATTATCGGAATTTCGCATACCAAAATATAAACAAGAAGTATATTCATAATTTAAAATTTTGAAAATTTAGATAAATATAAGGCTAAAAGGTATATTTCTTTTGAAAAGCGATAAGAAAAGGCGCCAAAATGTGTCACGTAATTGGCAGCAGATATTTTCGAATGAATTCCCAGTCTATACACATTATTTTTAAAGGGATTTAAATATCTAAATATATTTAAATATATTCAAACATTTATCTTTATCGACCTAAAAGGCATTTTATGAACTCTGTATATTACGTGCAAAATTGTATATAGTTAACTTTTAGTGTTTCAATTTATTTGTTGTTTTGTTTGTTTCCTCTGTAATAGGCGCAAATATATCAATATCGTGCCTATGGTTGATCGACAAAATAAAAATAAAAAGTTTGATTAATAGCAAAATATATTCATATATCCAAATGGGGCGCGTTGTTATTTTCATCTTTTTTTTTTTGATAACGGTTGATATTCAATAATATATTTCAAGCAGGTTGCATTCTCCCGATAATCCTTTCCCGTTTCCATCAGAATGTTTATATATATATTTGCATATTTACGAAGAAAGGTTTCAATTATAAATAATTGAATAACCTAACATCTGATAAAATATATATTTGTGGTGGATACTATTAATGTATGGGATAAAAGTTCATTGTAACGGTTATTATTTTATTTTAAGTAATACTTAATTATTATCAAAACAAATAAATCAATTATATTTTGTATTATGTTAAACAGATCAAATGACCAGAGTTTCAGTCGATATATAAAGTATCTGAAAATGAAGTTTAGAGATTTCTTAGATCAACTAGTTTCGTTTTTGAAAAAAATACCATATATATATATTGGGTTGGCCAAATATCAGGGAACAGGTTAAATCAATGAATAGTTGATTCATATTCCACCAGTTGGCGCTCTGCCTTCTGAAAAGCACATGTGCTACTGGTCAGGATATGCCTTTTTTATTTTTAATATATAAATTTATAAGAAAAAAATTGTAATAAAAATATTGGAGCTTGCTTTTATTTGATTGTGTTTGAATCTTTATTAAAGAAATACATTTTTTTTGAAAACCCTTTATTGGGCGCCACCGCGCCGAAATTTTGATGAGAAGTCAATGATAAAAGAAGTGCGGGGAGGAGGTGGAGAAGGACTGGAAGATGGCGTTCCCCGGGAGCTGGAGCAGGGCTGGGTCCCACGACGAGGACTCCACGTGGCAGGAGCACGAAGAAGACCCCAGGGACCAGGACATCAGAAGCCTCCAGGTCCCCCGTGCCCCGGCGAGAAGCCCGGAAGACTCCCGATGTCGGCGGCTCCCTGAGTCTCGGGGCACTCCTCCACGGGCAGCTCCACGGTGGGCTCAGCAGCCAGGGTCTTGTGTGGCGGCTGACAACCATCACCTTAGATTAATGATAGGAATACCATTTTGGATCTCGTATATTAGAGACAAAGACCATTGAATCAAAGTACCTGGGACATGTCAGTTCTGAGAAGAGAGCAATGCCATGAGAGAATTCTTACGTAATTACCATTTTCAAGACAAACACTGAGTTTGCGAAAAATGAATATATGATTCTGATAACAACCCCCAACTATAATAAACAAGTCTGATGGATATAAAAGTACTTGTATCACTGTAATAAAGAGGACAGGTCACTGAACATCTTACCGGTGGGGAATTCTCTGTAACAAGGTCAATCTCATGTTGATAAGAATCAAATTATATGATTGTTATGACATTTAAAACTAATTCAAATAATTGTTTATCAGTTGAACACATAAATTCAATACTTTTTCAATATTAGAAACACTGAACTATATAATTTTATTAGATAAAAAAAGCATATTTTGAATTGAATAAAATATTTATATTGCTAAAATAGAGTAATTAAAATACTTAATTCATTATATAAATATATTTTTAAATTTAATTTAAAATAATTTAAATTTAAATTTAATTAAAAATTAAATATAATAATATGAATTTTTATTCTTCATGTATGGATGCATTATGAATGTATGGTTTCTCTCTGCTCTTTTTAAAAAAACAAATATAGTTTTATATGATGGCCGCTTGTTCGCTGGTTGAATTAAAGAGTAGGTTCCCACACAACACACAGTTAGAAAGCTCACGAAGTTTTTTTTTTTTTCAAATAGAAAACCTTAATCCTGAAAAATTAGAGTAATCGAAAGAAACACATAATTCCTAGAAACCTTTTTGTCCTACCTTTTTTAGACATAATAGCATGCCAGGTTTAGAAAGATGGCTGTAAAATTAGGATTAAAAGTTAGGATTCTAAGAATCAAATTTATAAATACAAATATCAAGTATAGAACATGTACATTAAATATAAGGGTATTCTATCAATATCGCATATGAAATTAAATTTAGCAAAACCACTTAATATATAAAATTAACCTCATTATTTCACGCGGACGTAAATTATAATACAATATGTCTTAGATGTTCACAGTAGTGACCTGTAACTCTTCATATTTTAGACAAGATAGAATATAACTCTAACATACTTTCACACAGAAAAAAGGTCAAACACCAAGAGTACATGAGGCTCAAAAAAGACTTGTTTTGAAAAAGCCAAAAGAAACAATTTTATATTGAAATTAATAGTAGAGAGGCCCATTAAAATATCAGCTGCTAAGTCATATTGTAAAGTTTCTTGATGGAAATTTGATAGCTAACCTCTGAACCTGATATAGAACTACATGTTGACAACTAAACACTAGGATAAGTTAACTTATCAATAAAAATAACACACAATCGCTCAGTGTTCTAGCAATAATGTTTGATATCGTTGTAACATTTCTCGATATAATTCCGAAAAAATTCGAAGAAGGGACATTCTAGATAAAATCTGAAGATTTCAGGGTGTTCTCTCTAGTCTAAACCTAGCCAATAGTGGCGAATCTCATCTTTAGACTTCTTCCAAGGTCTTTCCAGGCTACTGGCTTCTATTCTCTATTATGAGCTTGTCAGGTCCATTGTTTCTCTACCTCAACTATATAATTTCAGTCCATCTCTCTCTCTACTTACTAATTTTCAATTGACACTAGAAAGGCATAGATTTTATTTTATCTAGTCACAACAAGCTAATTCCACCCCCCGAAATGAAAAAATCTTCAAATATCCCTGGAATCTTATGATTCTAGATTATCAAATTAGCCTTAATTGCAGGAATCGATTAGTTATGCGAAGGATTTTCGCTTGACTCACCTCAACAGCCTCCCAGGGTTCTTCCTGTCTCCACCTCACTCCCTGGAATACACAAAGTGCATATATTAAGCACACATATGTAACTTGAGCAGTTTATTTAATTTTAGTGTGGTTGAGAATATAATATAGAACACTGAAATGTAAAAAAACTTTCTCAAGGAATATCTATATATAGATAATATTTTTTCCTGGGGAGGTTATTCATTTATAAATGCAAAGATCTCCTCTCCAATATTAATGTTGAATATACAAGTTGAATATGCGTTTATAAATATAAAATATCTCTTAACTCATTATCTATTCTAAATAAAAAGAAAAAATATAGTCATAAATATGTCATAACATATAATATACACGAAATCAAATGCTATTCTGAAAGAAGAATTATTTACCCAGAGAAAATGATTGAAAATTAAATTGAAAATTATCAAGAGAAATATTGGTTTATTTAAATGAGGGTAAAGTTCAAGGATGATAAATAAATTGTACCTTGATTTGTTTTTAAAAAGGTTTAGATAATCAAAATAATTTAAATTGTTTTTTATTCTAGCTTTTCAATTTAATTTTCGACTTTTTTCAACCAACAAATCCAGATAATATCTTTTACAATCTTTATAAATATATCATACAACTTAATGAACACATTTAGATCAATGTAAAAGTGTTGGAGCTGTTCTATATGGGGGAACCTACCGCGCGGCCCGCAGGCAGCGGGGGACCAGGCGACGCAGCCACCTCCGGACTCGGCCCCGCCTGGATACACCGCGATGTTGTTAATTTAAATATTCTGAATGTTTAAGTCTGTGAACAACTTACCGAGTCGCAGGGGCTGGTGCTCCTCCTGGCGCCCTGTAACATAAGATTTGTCTCAATATCTACCGGTGATATCTGGTGGTGGGATGTAGGAGTCATCATAAGGTGTCTCTCTCAGGTCAGAATTGGTCAATGTGACACAGAGATTGTCATAGTTACCACAAAGATATCACACAGTCCCCATAAATATGTCATACAGCACTCGATAAGATGACCCAAAGCCACCATTATGTTGTCACATATTGACACAAAATGTCACAGCGTCACAACAATGATGTCCCACAGTCCCCACAATAAGGTTTTACAGTAACCACAAATAGGTTCCACAGTCCCCACACACTCCTCATGTCCCACCATATAACCATAGATATTTCCCACAGTAACCACAAAGGTTTCACAGCCACCAGAATTTCCCAAAGTGACTACAAAAAGTTCTCACAAAGTCACACCAAAGATTCTTTCAGTAGCCTAAAACTCTCCTTAGGTGACCATAAAGAGGTCACACATTAACCATATAAATATAATACAAAAAAAGATTACTTACTCCTCGGCACCAGGGGGCTCCACTGCAGGCTCCTCTGACCCGAAGGTCAGTGCTGGCGGATGCCACCTATAGCAGCACATTGAATTGATTTCCAACTCCATTGTATTAACTTCAGTGACAATTATATTTAATCGAATTAAACCTCTTTATGACATTCTTTATAGCACGAACATCGGACATGTTGATATTCTCATTGGCTCTGTATGTTCTTCAGTTTGTAGAGAAACCGAGGAGCCTCCTTAATTTCGATTTATTTATAACTAAAATGGAAGTTACCAACACCATTATTAGATTTAAGAGTTTGAGGCACGATCATTTTTGCCAAGAATTAACTAATCAAAGTCTTTCCTTTGAAGTTGATGCTAAATCAAAGAGAGAAAATAAAAGCCGTTCAAACATTATAAAATTGTTTTTTCCTAATTTATTTATCTTCATCTATTGGAAATCGTTTTATGATATAGCGGAATTCTAATATAAACTATATAAAGATGATGCTATTACTCCATAGTAATTTAAGATGGCATAAACATGAATAATTCAAGTTCATAAAAGTGTTTTGAGTGTGCTAGTTACTCTCTTTGAAAAAAAAATAGATATTTCCAAATCGTTTTGAAATTATTTTATTCCAGACGTTTTAGTGATTCACACACTCTTCTCAAGGTAAATGTATTTTTGAATTCCACCCTTTGAAAATGACAGAAGTAGTTAAATTATTTCTCAACAAACTCTAAACTAGAGAAAATCGCATTTATAATTTATAATAACTGCTGATATTAGTACGATTTTGAGTTGGAAGCACAGACATATCACATACACAATTTATATTTGAATATAGATCAATATAGGTTTTTTAACTGAAAAATCGCAAATTTCTTTTATTTACAGACCATCAGTCGCTTCTACGAACTGTCTAGAATGAATGCCAGGGCTGATGTGAATCCATATAATATAGGATTAATCAAAATACTTGTTTCAATGATTCTGGAAGGATACTTTGAAAAATAATAATCAACTTATTCACTATTAACTTCACCTATATATTCAATCAATCAAACGGGAGGCAATAAATTGGCTGAGAATACTTATTAGTTTTCATGATTTCGGAATAAAACTATCTATTTAATTTTATGTTTTGAATATATATATATATATTTCAAATTATATGTTTTATTATAAGAAATGAAAAGCAAAAGTCCAACCCCACCAGCAAGTGCAAGTGACCAAGGGCTCTTTCACATTTGTAAGTGCAAAAGTCGAACTGCTCTTCGAATATGTAGACATGTGAAACACTTACAGTAAAAGCAGTCGCCAACTTCTTCCCATCATGGCCTGTTCCCACGTGTACTAGGGATAATAAGAAAAATATAAGAAATGAAATCATTATCTAAGTTTAAATAGTTTCAAAAGGAACACGAATACCACTACCACATTTTTAATAAATAGAAAATATATTTGCTAGATATCGTTTAAATTGGAAATTTTAGAATATTTCAACGATGTGAAACTCTGTTAGAGTTTGCATATTATTATAGTGTTGTCTATGGTTATTTTCATATCTGTTTATATATCGCAACTTTGTTAGGTTGTTGGGGTTGGCTAGCGGTTATTGGATAGGGCAGACCGCTGATAGGTATGAGCTGCTGATGTACATATAATTTCATCTCTTGTCCTTCCTTATTGTTTATACCTTTGAGTAATAAAGGATCTTCGTAATTATCACAACCTTCATTTTCTTCTACGAATCTATAATTTTCCCCAACAGATATATATGTCGTATCATATTCCGAGAATTTTGTGGTTGAGGTAAAACTTATTTTTCAAATTGATTGAATAAACTGTGAAAGTAATTTTATTTTTGGAAAACATTTATTAATTCTAAAAAGAGAAGAAATGCATATCTTTGAATGAGCTTTTAACGCTAAATGTCTTGTAATAAATTTGTCAGCAATTCTTATCAATTTAAAAACTATGGGTCGCGCCAAAATTTGGTCTATATCTTTTCTGGCGAGGAATATTGAGAACGATTGCATTATATGATCAGTACAACATAATGTCAGAAAAAATTCTAAAATATATATTTCAAGATAAAATTATATATATCAGAATGTATTTTCTTAAGTATTAATTTTTATTTATATATTTTATAGACATTTTATTTCCAAAAATTGGAAACTAGGCAATTTAAAAGGTTATTAAAATGAAAATATCCTTAATATATATCAAATAATTTCTTCACTAATATGAAGTAAAATATTCACACTTGATTCTAGGTGCCAGGAACTTTTATTATCAAAAAACTTTGATTGTGTTTTGATAGTGTGTTCATACTTCAAAAATGATTTCTTTTAGGAAATATATTAGAGTGTAAATTTTATAATCAATGGATATAGGAAAGAAATCTATTTGATATATGCTGAATGTTTAAATCAACAACATTTACTTGGAGTTATATACCAGGTGAGAACCTAGTCACAGAAACATGGATACTCCTGGTTTCTCATTGCAGTGATCGTTTTCTACAGTTTGGATCAGATCAAACTGAGAAAAATCAGGATTTTCATATAATTGGTCGCTCAAGAGAGTAGTTTCATAGCAGATAGGTTTTTAATGACAGACTACACTGGATGGTTGCATTAATATATTTGCCCAGCATGAAGTTGACAATAGATTTTATTATTCAATATATCACCAGCATATCGACTTAGGTTCCAAGAAGAATGTTGAGGTGAACTCACCCAGGCAAACTTGTGGGCAGAGGAGGGATCAGCCAATATCCGCCCTTTTCAAAGCAGTACTCCTCTTTCCTATCTAAATAGGTTACGATCAGCTTTTCTTTGAAAAGCAAAAGTTGCCATCCATTAGGAAGCTTTAGGCACAGCCATTGCATGTTGTGAATAGTACTTTTCCTATCCTTAGGTTTCCTTTGGAAGCACATGTTTGCTTTTTATTCTTTTAGTTAGATGATTTATTTTTAAAGAATTATAAGGTCCATTGTTGGGTCCCAGGAGGTTTCGGCAGGGCCTGAAACATACGGATTGATTCATATATGCATTAATGTATAAATATTAAAATTGAACATTGACATGGAAATAAAACCTAGAGAGTATATAGTAGATGATCCTTTATGAAAAAATTAAATATGACGTTATCATTAAGAAATTGAAGTTAATTTAATTGATAGCTCAAAATAGGTAGATTGGTAAAATTCTTAGCGATATAACATATTCAGAAATTTGAAAGTATAAGGCACCTTTCTTTTTCTCTACATGGTGAAAATATATGGTAAAAACTTTAGGTTCCCAGAGAATTTATTTCCTTTAAAATATCTTAAAAACGAAATTTGGCATTGTACGGTTGAAAGGATTTCAGACTCCAAAGCTAGAGAACCGTATATAATAGTCTAAAAAGAAATTCATTCCAGAAGCCCCATTTTATTTTACATTTATTAGTTGTTCCAATTATAACAACAAATATTTGAGATTAGCAAATTGCCTAGTTCAGTTATTCATAGCGTCTATTTTTAAATTATGGAATAGGTTTGCCAATAGTAACAAACGTCTGACTATTGCCGAGAAGTAGGAGACTATTGAGACTCTGGGAGGCCGCCTCAAGCGTCCTTGAGCTGGACCACCGGGTTTTTCATCTCGCCAGCCTGAGGTCCCTGCGTCTTCGAGGCGACATCAGGGACCTTATGGCTCCCGGGCGCTGGCTACGGGTGAATGTCCTTGACTTCTCCGATGGCGCCCCTGCCGTAGCGCACTCAAAGTGGACCATGCTCCTGGACGCACAGCGCCTGGGTGCCTTCTGCAATCGTCTCCTGCAAGAAAACGCTAACTCAAGCTATTATGTGGAGCACGATGCGGAGACTATCGTCTTGCGGGGATCGACTACTCGCATTACAGGCTCAACAACCAGCAGGCGCGACATTCACTTGACTCGGCACGGCTGCAGGCGCATCCTGTTGCCGAGCTGGCTGTGCGGTGGAGCCTCACCGAGGATGTGCCCCGCTCCATCTCCTGGGCTGACCTGCGTCGCAACTTCTTCTTGGAAAACGACGCAGATGTCGCCCTACGCCCAACATCATCTTGCCTCGAGACGTGTCACCTGTGAGTTCAGCGATGGGTCGCTGACCCATAGATACTGGAGTTTCAGAGTCGTGCGACTCCTGCTCCGGGAGGTGTTCACCCTTACGAAATGCCCCTGGATCTGCAGGCCTGGCTCTTCAGCGTCGGCCTCCATCCCGAGGCAATGAAGCTGAAAAATTTGGCGAAGGCTACTATCTATAATTACCATCTTGGTCTTGAGCTGGGTAACGCCAGCCATCACCTCGACTTGCCCACTCTGTGGGAAAGAACTTTCGCAATCCATCGGTTGCGGAGTCTTTCCCGCGTTGGGCGCTACCAATGAAGACTTTGTATATATTTTATATATGAATGTAAATTAAATAATTTTTATATATTTATATATTTTTATTCATTTATATATTCTTTTTCAACCTGATTTATTTATATTTATTCGATTTTTATTTAATCTCATATAATCTCAAATGAACGATATAATAGAAATAGTTTCATCTCAATCTTTCTCTCGTGGTCTCTTACCCCACCGTCCTGACGTTTTATTTAACGCTATTTTTTAACTCTAAAAAGAACGGATTCGAATTCTTTTTCGATTTAAGTAAATATGATGGAGTTGTCCAACCCCTTTGGAGTATTAGCGGAATGCCTGATGAATGAGGTGCATAGCTGTGCGACTTATTTACCTGTATATTCACTATTATATTTAAATATCTTAAATCATGTTTAAATTATAATCATTGAAACTTACACACTGTTCAACATATTTATAATTGCAAGGGAATTTTTCAAGCATTGACGAATACTTTTTAAAGGGAGCGTTGCATATACATATGTTCACAAGGTAATTCAATAATAAAATAAATGAATAAATAAATAAATATAAAATACCATATACTTTTTAACAAAGATTCAAACAAAGGCAGATGCCTGAAGAGTTTGAATATATATCAAAAACACCCATCCATATATAACAAAACAGGCCTAATATATCCATAATATAAAGCCTGTAAATATTGTTTCCCATCAACATAACAAAAGAGAATAATCTACACCTACTGACTAACCATTCAGAAAGAAAAATATAAATAACAAGAAATATGCGATCTGTTTTTGAAATAAGAGTTGTTCACCTAGTTATAGAAAGTTGGTATACGGAGAGAGATAACTGTAATGTTTACTCACCTTTTTATCATAGTTATCCCAAATTTCTAGGTGGTTAGAATCCACACATATATTTCGTCAAAGAAAGATTTGAATTCTTCTAACTGTTGTTTGAAATTAAAGCTTTCTGCGTGAATTTAGGGATTCTGTGAGACTGCTAGAAGTCCATCAGCTCTGTCGTCCTGTGAAGTGTCAGACATGGCAGAGCTTGTAGCAGCATATCAGATGGACTTGTGGTGAAGCCAGGATTAGCCTCAAACACAGCGAGTTCCAATAAAATTATAAAAATTAATTTCTTTCAAACTGAAGTAGGCGCGCGATAGCCACGCGACCTGTATGCCCTGAAATGAATTTTCATCTTTCTTTGTGTTTTTCTTTTACCACAAAAGTTGAATATTTATATGTATAATTAAAAACACCAGAGTTTAATTTCTGTATTTATCTTTGTTACATGTTGGGTTTTAAATGGTTGAACTAAATTTATCTTAATTTCGCATATTAATATGAAAACAAATATATTCATAATTCCAATTTTAGAACATTTAGATAAATTATAAACTAAAATTTTTATTTTTCTTCCTTGAAAACGCGATAAAAAAGAACAAATATTTTGTGGCGTAATTAGCAGCATATATTTCAGAATAGATTCCCAGTCTACATTATTTAAAGCGATTTAAATATCTATCTTTACCTATCTAAAAGGAATTTTATGAACTCTGTCAAATAATACCTGTAAATATATATTTCTTAGTTTTAATTTGTTTGTTGTTTATTTGTGTTCTTTGTAATAATCGTAAATATTTCAATATCGGGTCTGGTTGATCAGAAAAATAAAAATAAAAAGTTTGATTAAGAGCAAAATATATCCGAATATCCAAATGGGACGCGTTGTTATTTTCTTCTTTTATTTGATAACATTGATATTTAATATTATATTTAAAGCAGTTTATTATCCGGATAATATTTGCTGTTTTCATCAAAATGTTTATTTGCATATTTACGAAGAGAAGATCAACTTGCAAATGATTGAATTACCTCACAACTGATATAATCAAATATATAACTGTGGTGGAAACAAATAATGTATGGGTTGAACTATTCATTGTAACGGTTATCATATAATAATTCCTAATTGGGAACTTTTACTTAAAATCATTGTTTCATTGGCCATAGACACAAGCCCGATTACACCAGAAATTAAAAGTAATTGGCTCTCTTTAAGTGCAATGTCAAACTGACTTCTCCATGTATAGAACCTGTGGCGTTACTTAGAATAAAAAGCAGTCTTCAACTTTTCGCATTATGAATATCATAGCCTTTAATATGTGTAGTTGGGAATATTAAAAATAAATATTTGTTTCACCAATTGAAAAGTGAATTATAGACAATATATATGATAAAACATTACATCCCCGAGACCAAGATAATTTGTCGTTTTGATCTCATTTACATACGCCTTTATTTTCTTAACATTTATATATCTAAATAGTATAATTTAAGGTTGGGTTGAATTGTATAAATTGAGTGATATATTATTTGTAAAATTGAAATCTGTTGATAAAAGGATCTATTTGAGATTTTGCTCGAAAAAGTCGACTATGTGAATGATAATGACGCCATCACCAGAATGAAATTATCATCTCTTGTTTTTAATAAAGAAGTGTTCACCATCACATATTTTGTTAAATAATCCCGAATATCTGTGCAATTGAAAATCATTATTGATTTTACTATATTCACCAAATTCTAGAGACAGGAAAATAAGAGTTTTGAGTTCAATGGCTAAGTTTTTGTTCCATGTAAAATTAAACTCTTCATAGTTCAACCGACCGAATAATTTGCCATTGATTGAACAATCGACGTCACTGTCATGAATGTTTGAACGACACTAATCGGATTGTGTGTACGTGATGGTATTCCTGCTTCTTAATTTTTAACCAATGGTGAACCACAGTGGGCCGCTCCAATAGTTGTGCTCATAAAAGTGTAACTCCAACCACTCATGAACCAGAGTGGACAGCTCCAATAGTTGTGCTTATAATACCTCCAGGATAAGCGCTTACAGTAATGTGGCTCAAACCACATGAACCACAGTCGACAGCTCCAGGAGATGATCTTACAGTAGTGTGGCTCCAACCACACACCGACCACAGTCGAGAGCTTCAGGAGATGAGCTTACAGTAGTGTGGCTCCAACCACAAATCAACCACAGTCGAGAGCTTCAGGAGATGAACTTATAGTAGTGTGGCTCCAACCACACATCAACCACAGTCGAGAGCTCCAGGATATGATCTCACAGTAGTGTGGCTCCAACCACACATCAACCACAGTCGAGAGCTCCAGGAGATGACCTTAGAGTAGTGTGGCTCCAACCACACATCAACCACAGTCGAGAGCTACAGGAGATGATATTACAGTAATGTGGCTCCAACCACACATCAATCACAGTCGACAGCTCCAGGAGATGAGCTTAGATTAGTGTGGCTCCAACCACACATCAACCACAGTCGAGTGCTTCAGGAGATGAGCTTACAGTAGTGTGACTCCAACCACACATCAACCACAGTCGAGAGCTTCAGGAGATGAGCTTACAGTAGTATAACTCCAACCACACATCAACCACAGTCGAGAGCTTCAGGAGATGAGCTTACAGTAGTGTGGCTCCAAGCACACATCTACCACAGTCGAGAGCTTCAGGAGATGAGCTTACAGTAGTGTGGCTTCAACCACACACCGACCACAGTCGAGAGCCTCAGGAGATGATCTTACAGTACTGTGGCTTCAACCACACATCGACCACAGTCGACAGCTCTAGGAGATGAGCTTACAGTAGTGTGGCTTCAACCACACATCAACCACAGTCGACAGCTCAAGGAAAAGAGCTTACAGTAGTGTGGATCCAACCACACATCGACCACAGTCGACAGCTCCAGGAGATGATCTTACAATAGTGTGGCTCCAACCACACATCAACCACAGTCGACAGCTCCAGGAGATGGGCTTACAGTAGTGTGACTCCAACCACACATCAACCACAGTCGACAGCTCCAGGAGATGAGCTTACAGTAGTGTGGTCGTAACCACATATCGACCACAGTCGACAGCTCCAGGAGATGAGCTTACAGTAATGTGGCTCCAACCACATATCAACCACAGTCGACAGCTCCAGGAGATGAGCTCACAGTAATGAGACACGCCAACCACATAAACCCCAGTCCACAGCTCAAGGAGATGAAATCACAATAGTGTGACTCCAGCCACACATCAACCATCCTTGATTACACCAGGAAATGAGCCTACAGTAGTTTCACTATCACACATTAACCACAGTCGACAACCCAAGGAGATGAACTTACAGTAGCGTGACTCCAATCACACATCAACCACAGTCGACAGCTCCAGAAGATGAGCTTACAATAGTGTGACTCCAACCACACATAAACAACATTCGACAGCTCCAGCAAATGAGCTTACAGTAGTCTGACTCCAACCACACATCAGCTACAGTCGACAGCTCGAGGAGAAAAAAATCACAGTAATGTGGTTCTAATAACACATCAACCACATTCGACAGCTCAAGGAGATGAGCTTACAGTAGTGTGACTCCAACCATATCAACCACGTCGACAGCACCAGGAGATGAGCTTTCAGTAATGTGGTTCCAACTACTCATTAACCGCAGCAGATCTCTCTAGTATATTGGTGTGACTCCAACCATCGGTGAACCACAGTACTCCACTCGAGGCGTTGTGCTTATATGATGTTACTCGAATATATTGTGATGATTGAATTTGATGCATTGTAAATTTTAGCAAATACATTTTTTCACAAATATATGAGAGTATAAATTGTAAAATAAAATTACCACAATAGAAAGTATAAAATATATCATAAATTTTATTTCAAACACTTATCATATTTTTTCCAATTCCCTTCATATTTCTAAAATATGTAAATAAAGGAAACTATTTTCTCTACAAGAATGTTTATACAACCTCATATCTGCAATGGATATAATCTAATTTTCAATCAGTAATAAACAGACCTATAAAATAATTCAAATAATTTTAACCTTTTAATTTTTTTTAGAAGAGAATAGGGTACACATTTATCATTTAGATTTGGTAAAAGATAGTTACCAATCAAAATAGGCCAATTTGTAAGAAAAATTAAACAAAATAAAAAGAATAAATTTTAATAATAATATTGGAGCTTGCTTTTATTTGATTGTGTTTGAGTCTTTATTAAAGAAATCTATTTTTTGAAAACCCTTTATTGGGCGCCACAGCGCCGGAATTTTGATTAGAATCCAATGATAAAATAAGTGCGGGGAGGAGGTGGAGAAGGTGTGGAAGATGGCGTTCCCCGGGAGCTGGAGCAGGGCTGGGTCCCACGACGAGGACTCCACGTGGCAGGAGCACGAAGAAGACTCCAGGGACCGGGACATCAGAAGCCTCCAGGTCCCCCGTGCCCCGGCGAGAAGCCCGGAAGATACCCGATGTCGGCGGCTCCTCGGAGTCTCGGGGCACTACTCCACGAGCAGCTCCACGGTGGGTCCAGCAGCCAGGGTCTTCTGTGGCGGCTGTGGGGAGGACAAACATAATTTTGTATTGAAGATAGAAGTACCCTTCTGGTTCTCAACTTTTAGAGAAAATAACCATTGAATCAAAATATATCCGGGATATATCAGTTTTGAGAAGAAAGCAATGCCATATAAGAGTATTATTAAGCATTTGCCATATTCAAAAACCGAACACTGAGTATATATAAATCCTTTGGCAATGAAAATTATTCTGATTACAACCACTAACTATAATTAACAAGGCTGATATATATTTTTCTGCAAAACAGAAGTCAGGTCAAGAGAGTCGCTATCTTTGAACTTCTTACCGCAAGAGGTGGATTTTCTGTAACAAGGTCCATCTCATGTTGATAAGGATTAAATTATATGATCGGTATATATAAAACTTATAAAACTAAATTAAAAACATCATTTTTATGATGAAAAAATAAATTCAATATTCAATTTTTAATATGATTGCGAACTTTTTAATTTTATTAGTTAACAAAAAGGCATATATTGGATTAAATAAAATTTATTTGCCTGCAATTGATACTTAATTAACCTGATTTTTATTATTTAATAAATTGAAAATGGTAGTGCGTTCTCTATTTTCAAAACAATATAGTTTTATATGATGGCTGATTTAGAAAGAGAGAGTTAAAAGGAATGTGGTGAGTAAATTCATTGGTTGAATTAAAGAGAAGGTTCATGTAGAAAGCTAATTTGAAAAATAGAAAATTTTAATCTTGAAAAATTATAGTATTGGAAAGTAAGACATTATTTCTATGCGTTACTTCTGTATTGATATTCTATGGCACTTCTACTATTTATTATTGATGTACTTTCAGTATGAAGGAAATTGCACTCGGGGTAATTCTCGGGCGAAGCCGGGTCATTCGTCTAGTATTCAATATATTTTACCAGTAGTGAGATGGGTGTCATCATATTTTAAATAGGTAGATTATAACTCTAACATTCTCACACAGAGGAAATATCGTATATAAAACCAAGATATCAAATGAGGCTCAAAATAGACTTGTTTTGAAAAAAAAAAAGAAACTTTTTTATGTTGAACTTAGTAGTGGCAGAGGCCCATATACAGTATCAGCTGCTAATTAACCTCTGTACCTTATATAAAACTACAGACACAAAGACATTAGGATTAGTGAAATGATCAACAAAGATAACACATTATCTCCCATTGTTCTATCATTAATGCTTGATAGCCTCGCAACGTTTCTCGTAGTATTTCAGAATGAAAAGAAAGATGGGACATTTAAGATAGAATCTGAAAATTTCAGGTTGTTCTCTCTAGTCTATACCTAGTCAATAGTGGCAAATCTCATCTTTAGAAATCTCCCAGGATCTCTTTCCAGGTTACTGGCTTCTATTCTCTATTATGAGGTTGTCAGATTCTTTCTTTCTCTACCTCAACTATTTAATTTCAGTCCATCTCACTCTACCTATTGATTTTCAGTTGAAACTTATAAGACATATATTATTTTTTTCATCTCAGTCACAACAAACTAATTCCACTCCCCAAAATTATATCTTCAAATATTCATGGCATCCTGTGATTCTCGATTATAAAATTAGCCTTAATTACAGATATCAATTTGTTAGGTAAAAGATTTACGCGCGACTCACCTCGACAGCCTCCCAGGGTTCTTCCTGTCTCCACCTCACTCCCTGGAATACACAAATTGTATAGATTAGACATACTTATGTATATTGAGCAGTATATGCACTTATGGTGTGGTATGGAGGCAGAATCAATTGACACAGAATGACTGAAGTTAAATTTGAAAGCTTTAAATAAAAATATGGTTTGAGTTGAGTGAGTATCCAATTAGTTTAAAGATGATAACCAAAGTAGATTTGGGTTTAAAAAGGTTTAAATAATGAAAATAATTCTAAGTATTTTATTCTATTTTCTAAGTTTATGATAAATGACCCTTTGAACCTACAAATCCAGGTAAATAATCTTTAACTCCTTTAGGAATTTTTATATAAATAAATATACCGTATACAAATATTTGAACACATTTGAAGCAAGTAAGAAGTAAAGGAAGAGTTCTATATGAGGGAACTTACCGCGCGGCCCGCAGGCACCGGGGGACCAGGCGACGCAGCCACCTCCGGACACGGCCCCGCCTGGATACACCGCGATGTCTAAAATATTCTGAGGGTTGAAGTCTGTGAACAACTTACCGGGCCGCAGGAGCTGGTGCTCCTCCTGGCGCCCTGGAACATAAGATTTGCCTCATTATACACGTGTAATATCTGGTGGTGGGATGTAGGAGTCATCTTATCTGTCTCACTGTAGTCAGGAGTTTGACAGAGAGATTCACCACAGATACTGTCATAGTCACCACAAATATATCCCATCTTCCCCATAAAGATGTCATACAGCACTCGACAAGATGTCCCAAAGCCACCACTACGTTGTCACACATTGACACAAAATGTTACAGGTTCACGACAATGATGTCCCACAGTCCCCATAATAAAGTTATACGGTGACCACAAATAGGTTCCACAGTCCCCACACACTCCACACAACAATACCCACCGTATAATCATAATGAGGTGAAACAGGCACCACAAAGAAGTCACACAGGAACTACAAAGATGTTTCACAACCACCAGAATGTCCCACAATGACTACAAAAAGGTCTCACAAAGACACAACAAAGATTCCTTCAGTAGCCTCAAAATTTCCTTAGGTGATCACAGAGAGGTCACACAGTCACCATATAAACATTAAACAGAAATAGATTACTTACTCTTTAGCGCGAGGGGGCTCCACTGCAGGCTCCTCTGACCCGAAGGTCAGTGCTGGCGGATGCCACCTATAGCAGCACATTGAATTTATTACCAACTCCATAGCATCACAGAAAGTATAATTACTGAATTAAACCTCTGTACGACATTTGATATAACACGAACATCTGACAAGTTGATATTCTCATTGGCCCAGTATGTTCTTCAGTTTGTACAGAAACCGTGGACTCTTCTATATTTTCAGGAAATAAACTCGAAGTTATTGATGTTTCAAACGATTTCTAAGACTTCACATTACACACTCAATTTCTATTTATTTAGAACGAAAATGAAAGTTACCAACACCATTATTAGAATTAAGAGGGGATGCATTATAGAAAACTTCGGATAACATTCATACTGTACCATCGTCCATCCTAATTTTTCATAGTTAAAATGTCTTTCTCAGAATGTATTTTTGGGACAACCTAGACAAGAACTATCACATGATTGCTCATTTCTAAAAACGAATAGTCAATCTGCGCTTGTAGCTCAGCATGAACATTCTAATTATCAAAATAAAGGTTACATCACTAGAGAACAATCCTCCTAGAATAATCTTCTGGAATATAGGTGGACTCTGTAGAATTATTATTTTATCGATGAGAGTTCACTCAAGGTAATAAATGGCAGACCTATCAGTGATAAATATGGAAACATTACTTTTATTTTTCAACTCAAGGATCCTCAGTTATAGATCTTTCTATTGTTTCGCCTGCACTACTTGAGCTGATTGTTGATCTTACTATTGAATGCATGCCTTATTCGGATCATCTACCACTTGCCCCAAAATTTAACGGTCTAAACAATATAAAGGCAAAAGATGATACGAAGTTTCGTTCTGTTGGCAAATATTCCTGGGCAGCTGACAAGGCTACATCTTACAAAAGCAGCTTGAGGGATTCAACTAATTTACTAGTGGAAGACTCCACAATTGACTCACAGATCGAAATGCTTACAAGTGAAGTCCAACCGGCAATGTCAAGGGCGGGGATGATGACTAGGAAAAGTTCTACATAGCTAAGAAAAGTCTCAGAGCTGCTAACAAATAACTTGACAAGACTTAACACGAGAATCCCGTGGTAAATCCATGTAAGATGACTTTCATTGCTTTCAATCTGCCCAGATTAATCTATTAGCTTGATTGTCTTTATATAATTTTCCCTGTATATAAATATCATGTTACTATTAAGTTCTATCACTGTTTTTCCTGCATGTATCTTATATTTGTGCTTGGAGAATCTGTATAAGACTAAAAGGTCTTAATAAAGCTTTTGTTGTTGTTGTATTAGAATTGAGAGTTTGAGTAACAATCATTTTTTACATGATTTAACTAAACAAGGACTATCGTTTGAAATTGATATAATTCAAATAGAAATAATAAAAGCTGTTCAAACATTATGTAAGTTTTCTCTACTTATATTTCATTCACCCTTTGGAACTATAAAATTCTATAAATATCCAAAGAAACATTAAGAAGGGGAGGGCTTCAGGTGTATAAAGTCAAAAGACAGAGTGGATTGAGCTTCTGAGTCACAACAAACTTGAACATATTGAGAAAGGAAGACTATGCTTTCAAACAAAAATGCATCTTGTTGTAATCTTAATATTAAACTCATTTAAAAGGTTCAACTTTGAAAGAAAACTTATACTTAAATGTATGAACTCCTATAAAGTGTTATCATTAAAGTCATATCACGGAATGTGTTCTTACTCGATGTTGAAAAACGTAACGGAACTCTAGCACAAACTATATAATGAGTATGGCCTTAATCCATAGCAAGATACCATAGACATAAATAATTCAAGTTCTAAATAAAGTCTCTTGTGTGCATAGTCACCTTCTCTCTGGAAAGGAATATAGAAACTTAAAAACCGTTTCGGAATTACTTTATTCCCGACATTTCGGTCATTCACTCCCTCCCTCCTTAAGGTAAATGTGTTACTGAATTCTACCCTCTAAAAACGGCGGACGTATTTCTATTCTTTTAAACAATCTCTCAACCAGAGCAAATCGCGTTTACAATGAGAGTAACTGCTGCTATCAGCACGATTTTGATTCTAGAGGCAATTTATATTTTGAAAATAAATTACAATATAGATCCCAACTGAATTATCCCTCACGCACAATTCATAAATAAGCTGGGTATATTATTCACATAAATTGAGTTGAATTTAAGTAAATATTTGAATTCCTTCGCCAAAATGGCTTTTCTCACTACATAACGGCACCTGGTTCTACCTAGATATGTACATTTGAGTTTTATAGGATATAAACACGTTAATCTTTATAAAAATATGATTTGAGGACATAGTTTCTTCACCGCATTATATTCCTTTTTTATAACACTTCCTGGTACTATAAATTGTTACACCAGGTTGCGGTTTGGCAGACTCTTCCACCTTGATTCTCTCCTCAGATGTGTCTTGTATCTTCCCAGAGCGTGTTTCAACCATCCTACAAGTTTATATAAGTGAAAATTGAGTTAGCACTAAAGTTTTAAGTAGCCTCCAGAATCATTTATTTATTTCTCACATAAAGAGAAGTGTAGTCACACAGTGTGCAAAAATACAAATGGTGATTTTATGATACAAAATATATTCATTATAAATATTGTTTATTAATATAAATACATATTAGATTTCAATATATATGAAAAATAATATTACAAATTAAAATAAAATAGGTGCATTAGCCATGATGCAACAATATGAAGACATTGGAATTACATTTATTTGCCATAAGAGTTGGTCTTTAAAAATTATTTTGTAGAATATATAACCGAATATGTTGAAATTATAACACCCTTTCAAATTTTCAATTAAAATGGCATATATATTGAATCAAAATATAACTTTTAAATATTTGTTTAATAATTCGGGTGTTGTGTGTGTGGTTATTTATAAAACATTTATCTAACGCATTTTTTGGAATTTATATTTTCATAACTTATATAAGCATGCGTTTAAATTATCAAAATTCGAAATTTATTCTAAGAAAGGGACTAGAATGCATGCAATTTATAAAATTAATTTATTTTTGAAGTTAAATTACTATTTTAAACACACGTTTGAGTAAAAATATATTATTGAATATTTATTAGTTTTCATGATATCAGAATAAAACTATCCGTTCAATTTTATATTTTGAAATATATATTGATTTATATATTTTTTTTATTATAAGAAATGAGTCGCAATTGTTCAACCCCATCAGCCAATGCAAGCGACCAAATGGGGCTCTGGCATATTTATAAGTGCAAAAGTCGAAATGCTTTTCACATGTGTACAATATATATAGTGCATTTACAGTAAAAGCAGTCGTCAACTTCTTCCAATCATAGCCTGTACCCAACGTTTACTAGAATTAATAAAAAATATAAGAAATGAAATCATTATCTATGTTAAAATAGTTTCCAAAGGAACACAAATACCACCAACACATTTTGCAATAAAAAGAAAATATATTTGATAGAAATTGTTGAAATTGGAAATTTTTAAATATTTCAACGATGTGAAACTCTGTTATAGTTTGCATATTGTTATAGTATATATATGCTAATTTACATCTCTGCTCATATATCTCAGTTTTGATGGTTTGTTGTGGTTGGCTAGCGGTTATTGGATAGGGCAGGCCGGTGATAGACGTTAGCTGCTGATAAAAATATAATTTTATCTCTTGTCCTTCCTTATTGTTTTATACCTTTAAGTAATAAAGGATCTTCGCAATTATCACAGCGTTCTTGATCTTCTACGAATCTATAATTTTTCCCAACAGATATATATGCCGTATCATATTCCGAGAATTTTGTGTTGAGGTGAAATTTATTTTTAAAAATGATTAAATAATGCGAGAGAGCAATTTTATTTTTGAAAACATTTATTAATTTTCTAAAATGAGCAGTAATTCTTCTCCTTAAAATGAGCTTTTTTTCTCAACGTCAAATGTCTTGTGAGAAATTAGTCAGCTTATCAATTTGAAAATTATGGGTCGCCAAATTTGGTTTATATATTTTTCTGTTGAGGAATATTAAGAACGATTGAATTATATGATCAGTACAACATAATGTCAGAAAATTACAGAAATATATCTTTCAAAATGAAATTATATCAAAGAGTATTTTACTTTCTTAAATATTAATTTTAATTTATAGACTTAATAGAGATTTTTTTTCAAAAATTGGAAACTAGGCAATTCCGAGAAAGGATTATTAAAATAAAATTATCCTAATATAAATATATAAACCAAAATATTTACACTTGATTCTATGTGCTAGGATTTAACTGTTATTACAAAAGTTTGAAAGTGTTTTGTCAATTTTTCTGTATTACTTCAAAAATGATTTTCAGAAATATATATTAAAGTGTAAATTTTAGAATCAATGAGTATAAGAAATAAATCAATTTAATATAAGGAATGATAAATCAACAACATTCACTTGAAGTATTATCCCATGTGAGAAACTAGAAACAAAAACATGGATGTTCCTGGTTTTTCATTGCAGTAATCGTTTTCTACAGTTTGGATTATATCAAACTGAGTAAATCAGGATTTTCATATATCTGGTCGCCCAAGAGAGTAGTTTGATATCAGTTATGTCTTTAATGACAGACTCCACTGGATGGTTACATTAATATATTTGTCCAGAATGGAGTTGTTAATAGATTTTATTATTCAAAATATCACCATATCATATCGACATAGGTTCCAAGAAGAATGTTGATGTAAACTCACCCAGGCAAACTTGTGGGCAGAGGAGGGATCAGCCAATATCCGCCCTTTTCAAAGCGGTACTCCTCTTTCCTATCTAGGTAGGTGACGATCAGCTTTTCCTTGAAAAGCAATAATTGCCATCCATTAGGGAGTTTAAGGCAAAGCCATTGCACATTTTGAATAATATACTTTCTGTCTTTAGGCTTTCTTTGGAAGCACATGTTTGCTTTTCAATCGTTTAGTAAGCTTATTTATTTAGAATAAAATGGCATTGTCCATTGTTAGGTCCAGGAGGTTTCGGCAGGGTCTGAAACATACGGATTGATTCATATATGCATTATTGTATATATATTCAAATTGAACATTACAGCATGGAAATACAACCCAGAGAGTATATATAGTAGATGGTCCTTTATTACAAATTTGAAGATGATTTTATCATTGAAGAAATTAGAGTTAATTTTATTGATAGCTCAAAATAGGTAGATTGGTAAAATTCTTAGCGATATAACATATTCAGAAATTGGAAAGTATAAGACACCTTTCTATCTATATATATATATGGTGAAAATATATGATAAAAATTTAGGTTCCGAGAGAAATTAGTTTCTCTAAAATATCTAAAAAACCAATTATGGCATTCTACGATAGAAGGGATTTAAAACTCCAAATCCAGAGAGAGCCGTATATAATAGTCAAAAAATAAATTTAGCCCAGAAGCCTGATTTTATATTACAATTATTAGTTGTTCTACTTATGACAATAAATATTTGAGATTAGCAAATTGCCTAGTTAAGTTATTCATAGCGTCTTTTTTCAAATTATGGAATAGGTTTGCCAAGGGCACCAGAATCAGTATCCTCAACGCTACTTTATGCTGTTATTGAGGGTCTCTATGACTTCAGAGTGGGAAATAACTGTCATTAGTTCATTAGTTATCGTTCTCTCTTCTCTTCTTGGTTCAAGTTGAGATAATCTTAAAGGGAGGTAGTGGGAAACTCTTTTTGTTATAAATAAAATCACATGTCTGCACATTTTAAAGGGATATTAAAGGTAAAATAGTAAAATATTTATGAAGAAAATCAAAATTAGTTGCAGCATGTATCTTTCATTGCTATCTATAAAGCAATATATCGAGAACGCACTCTTCACTTACCTTTCATTCTATAGTAAGATATCTTCGGGAGAGCTGGCAAACTTGGCCATGCATACTATGGAAGCAGAGTCAATAGAATCATCAATCTACCAGCATATATCGCAAAAAGGATTATAATTTGTGTGAATTCAATAATAATGTGCTTGTAAATATTCTGAAATATAAATGAACCCTAATTCGTATACTATGCATATAAATGCATATACTTTATGTTGTCTTTTTATATGTAGAAAGTGTGTCCCAAACGTTCAAGAACATTCCATGACTGTACATAAGTACCTGTGAGTAGCCCATCGTGTAGCACACTGCATGTTAAGTAGGTACATTATGTTTTTCTCTCTCTCTCTAGTCACCCATATAAATGTTTCCTGATTAAATTCAATTGAGTGTCAATTATAATAATCGACATTTGCATTATACTTTCATCGCAAGGAACTCTACAAGTTTTACCAAATAATTTGTAAAGGGAACGATGATATACATATAAATTTAGAAGTTCAATGAGTAAAAAATATATACAAAGTCAGATAGAAATACCATATATTTTTGAACATATATTTAAACAAAGTAAGATGTCTAAAGAGTTTGAATATATACGTATATATTATAAACATACATTCATATGAAAATTAGAAACTATTTTAGACGCGTAAGATTCTTTTTGAAATTAAACAATTTCTACTGCCCTTACTGCAATGGAAAAATTAAACTGGCTAAACCGCTGGAAGGGTTCACCACTGAAGAGCCAGGCCCTCCCTTTAATTTTTCCATTGCAGTAAGGGCAGTAGAAATTGTTTAGTTTCAAAAAGAATCTTACGCGTTTAAATAGTTTCTAATTTTCATAACAGATGGCGCGCTAGTGCATCGTAAAACATTCATATTTAACAACATTTCAAAAATATCCATAATTGAAAAAGCCTGTATATATTGTTCCCCATCAATATAACAAAAGAGAATAATCTACCCATACTGACTACCCATTCAAAAAGAAAAAAGCTGAATAACAATAAATATGCATTCTGTTCTCAAAATCTTCTAGTTATAGAATGTTGGTTCAGACAGTGAGAAATAACTGAAATACAATATAACGCGGCTGATGATTGTAAAACGAAAATTAAAATTATACCGCGAATGTTTCTTTTTTTTTTTTTTTAAATCGAAATTTATTTTCAAAGAGAAATAGCGACATTTCCAACTTTGAGGATGAGGTATGGAAAGGTGAAACATGAAGAGTAATGGAAAACGGAAAAATAAAAAGTGTCCAGGGGGTTCGATTCCCGCCCCTGGACACTTTTTATTTTTCCGTTTTCCATTACTCTTCATGTTTCACCTTTCCATACCTCATCCTCAAAGTTGGAAATGTCGCTATTTCTCTTTGAAAATAAATTTCGATTTAAAAAAAAGAAACATTCGCGGTATAATTTTAATTTTCGTTTTACAAATAATTGAAATGTTCACTCACCTCATTATCATAGTTATCCGAAATTTCTAGGTGTTTAGAATCCACATAAATAATGCGTCAATGAAAAATTTGAATCCTTCTAACTGTTGTTTAAAATCAAAGCTTCCTGAATTAATTTAGATATTCTGTGGGACTGCTGGGAGTCCATCAGCTCTGTTGTCCTGTGAAGTGTCAGCCATGGCAGAACTTGTAACAGCATATCAGATGGACTTATGGTGAAGCCAGGATTAGCCTCAAACCCAGCAAGTTCCAATAAAAATTATTAACATGACTTTCTTTCAAACTGAAGTAGGCGCGCGAAAGCCACGCGACCTCTATACGCTGAAAACAATTTTAATCTCGTTGGGGTTATCTTTTACACCACAAAACTTAATATTCATATATATAATTGAAAACACCATAGATAATTTTATGTATGTGTATCTTTGTACCATGTTAACCTTTAAATGGCGGAACTAATTTAATCGAAATTCGCATACCAATATAAAAAAGAAGGACATTCATAATATCAATTTTAGAACATTTAGATAAATACCCAAAATGTACATTTTTCTCCTTTGAGAACGCAATAAAAAAGACCAACAATTCTTGTGGCTTAATTGGCAGTAGATATTCACGGATGAATTCCCAGTCCATACACATTATGTTTAAAGCTATCTAAATATCTATCTTTACTTATCTAAAAGGCATTTTATGAACTCTGTCGAATAATACATGTAATTATATAATTCTTAGTTTTAATTTGTTTGTTGTTTTGTTTGTTTTCTCTGTAATACTCGCCAATATTTCAATATCGTGCCTGGGTATTTAATAAAATATAAAAATAAAAAGTTTAATTAATAGGAAAATATATTCGAATATCCAAATGGGACGCGTTGATATTTCCTTCTATATTTTGATAACGGTTGATATTCAATAATATATTTAGAGCAGTTTATTATCCCGATAATCATTTCCTGTTTTCATCAAAAGGTTTATTTGCATATTTACGAAGAGAAGATATAATACAAATAATTGAATTACTTCACAACTGATATAATCAAATATATATTTGTGGTGGATACAATCATTGTATTGGTTGAACTATTCATTGTAACGGTTATTATTTTATTTTAAGTAATCAATAAAATTTTTATCAACACAAATTAATTAATTTTTTGTTTGTAATTATAAGAGGTTTTAGTGTATCAAAATAATTTGTAAGATGTCGATATATAAAGTATCTGAAAAAGAAGTGAAGAAATTTATTAGATCGGCTATTTTATTTCAAAATAATTAATAATACCACACGGGGGTCGGTGAAAGGATGGTATAAACCTTGGTTTTTGACCGCTACGGCCCGGGTTCGATTCGCGCATTGGGCACTTTTTTATGTTTAAAAAATGCTCCAATGGCCCCCGATTCTTGCAAAAGTCCAACCCTACCAGCGAGTGCAAGAAGCCAAACGGGGCTCTGGCACATTTGTAAGTGCAAAATCGAACTGCTTTTCACATGTGTAGACATGTGGTGCTCTTACAGTAAAAAGCAGTCGCCTACTTCTACCCACCATGATTATCATGGCCTGTACCACGTGCACTATGGATAAGCAAAAAATAATAATAATACCACACAAACTATATATAATAATATATAAAATTTGGAATCAATATTTTGCCACAATATTAAGTTTTCATCGCTGTATTTTATATGAATTTTATAATCTTGACTGTTACTAGATTAATATGTTATTTTATCACTACTAATATTGCTATACTTTGTGTTTTTACTATTACAACTAATACACTACTAATAATAATAATTAAAAAATATAATATATTTTAAACTTTAACTGTTTATAAAAATGATACTTTAACATATTTCACATATCTTCCAATTAGTTAGAGCCGATACTTTATAAGATCATACCCTTCTATTAAAATGTATACTGATCCTATTTGCTATCACCCCAAATTTTGTATATATGCTATATCTTTATTGATATAAACTGTACAGCGAATAAAAAGCGAAAGAGCGGTCAGCTGGTAACAGTTGCGGGGAGAGAGGGAGGAAATAACCGACGCCCAGATGCCCCCCTCCCTCCCCTTCAGAACTTTATATAGACGACTCCTGTCAACAGGACAGGTTTTAGCAGAGAGTTAGGATAGTGTGTGCCAGCGTGTGTCCATCGGCAGACCGCTTCTGTCTCTCTCTCCATGTCTCGGTGATAGGAATCCATGTTTGTATCATGGCCTCTACCTCTGTCCCGTGGGCTCTCTCCGATTACTCGCGGTGCTAACATCTAGCCTTGCCTCTGCTTCTTGTTTTCCGCGTGTGGGAAAAACATCAACGCTCGCCTCACGTACACGACTGCCAGTTTATCCATACATCGACAGGATCATTTGCAACAATAATACATATATATATATATATATAATAAAAGATTAACTATTGTAAGTATAGAGGCTGCCTGGCCGGCATTCATAGCTCTTAAAATTAAAGATACTTCGGCCAGTAAATATTTTTATTATCTTGGCGTTTCGACAAAAAACTATTGTCCTCGCAGGAGCAATATTTATTATATTATTCTAAGGCTGAACAAGCGTTCTCTCGCGATATAAAAAAAAAATAATTGAAAGGCATATTTCGGATCAACAATAAAATAAACATTTTATTTATTTCAAAATTCCGATATTTCGCTAGGCTGCACGCCTATCTTCGTCAGGGGCTTTCTGTATTTTGAAATGTTTTGATTAACCACGCGATGCCTTCACGCGACGATATATATAATATTTACAAAATGAACTCTGTGGCTAAAATTTAAAATATATACACAAAATTTTATTATACAAAATATATGTACATTTATAAAATTTAATTAGTAATAAATAACTCCTAATAAGTATTATAAGAATATTAAGTTGATTTGAACTGTAAATACAAAGAGAAATGTCAAATTATTCATAATAAAATATATACCCTAAGTAATACAATATTAAATACCTAGGTTGTATCGGGCAGATTGGGAATAAATGTAGCGCAGTAGAACAAATACTATTTTAAATGAAAAAGTGCTTTTTTTCAATCCGTAATCATATTCATGTGATATGTACCAGTACATGTATTTGCAGTGTAGTTATAAATAATAATCGTGAATTCGAAATTCGAGCAGCAATGATTGTTGCCGCAAGGAGCCCTAAGGAGAAAAATACTTTCTTAAGTGGACCAAAACCACTGTTTATTTTATCAAGAAGTTTGATAAGGCCGACAGTAACAATGAGGGAATGGCTGTAAGGAAATATCACTCGCGTTGAGATCGGACAGAGTAAGAGATGAAGAATCAGTCAAACATGACAAGAATAAAATTTATGGAAACCTTGGGAAGAGTATGAGGCCATAGCTAAGAAAATACAAGAACTACAATGAGGACCTTGATTCAAATTCATTTCCCTTCATAAAAATGCCAGTTGCTGACTGAGAATATGAAGAATAACAGAAAAGGAAAGGCTGCTGCTCTCCTAAACAACGTGAAACATGAAACTTGTGGCGTGCTGAGGTTCTTCTATGATGAAAAGTCTTTTACGCGAACCAAAAGGAAAATCCCATGAGATTACAGCTGTATTGTATATTAAACTGGCCAAACCGCTGGGAGGGTTCAACACTGATGAGCCAGAAGCCCTCTCATTATTTTTATTGCAGTAAGGGCGGTATGAAAACACTGTTTTATTTAAAAAATATATATGCGCTTCAAAATAGGTTAAATATATTATAACAGCTTACAGTTAGTCCAGGTTCTAATGATGTTCCTATTCGATTACGTACTGTAAAATCAAAAGCTACACCTATACAAACATTTATTCTACAAACCTTCCACGTTCTTTATTGGACATCGCGATTTTCCTTGAACACATAGGATCTCTCATATTTTTGTATCCTGTCATATTTAGGTTCGAAATTCGATTAAAACATTCTTAAGTATCCCTCAATGACTCTATCGACTAATATTTATTGTGAATGCAATCAACCTTTCTGAAGGGATAATTTTAATTTGGAAAATAGATTGATATTTTTAGGGATATTTAACTATGATTTGTTGTGGAATAATTTTGATAATTAATAGAATTTATGTGGAATAATTAAAATATCATAACTTTTCATCATCAATTGTAATTATTGTTTATGATGTTAAATTATTAAAATTCACTGAATGTGAATTCAAATTATTGGGAAATATTCACTCAACAGTGGTGAATTCTCACACCGGTTTGTATACCAGACTGACAAAATTAGTATGTTAAATATATTTAACGATATAATAATATATATCGTATAACATATAATGATATATCACATATAATAATATATAACATATAATAATATTAAAAACAAAGTAGGCATATCGTGACCAGGAGAACATGTGCTTTTCAGAAGGCAGAGCGCCATCTGGTGAAACAGATATCAACTAAACATTGATTTAGCCTGTTCCCTGATATTTGCCGCCCCAATTGCTTGATAAATCAAGAAAAGCCATCCACGAACGCGTTTTGCGCCTTTTGAAAAGCACATGTGCTCCTGGTTTCTTTCTACCTTCATCTTCCATCACTTTGTAAAATTGTATCACATATATATATATTTCATTTTTCATTTTCATGTATATACCTCTCTCTTCTCTCTCTCTCTCTTTGAGATGTAATATTGTCTGGAAGACAATAAATATTTTTAAATTGTCAATTGTCATGTGCTCCTGGTCAGGATATGCCTACTTGGTTTTTAATATCAACACCAGATCTTTTTAATTTTTATTTATATATATTTTTTTCATATGTTAAGCGTATTCACGCAAGTTTGGCCTTAAATGCCTATTTCTTAGTTTCTCAAGGAGCCAATGGGACCAAAAATTATTTTTGGTCGCAGTGGTACAGCCCACTCCACGCTGACGAGCGCGAACAGGGCGATATGCGTTCGTGGATGGCTTTTCATGATTTATCACGGGTTGGGCAAATATCAGGGAACAAGCTATGTTTCAATGTTTAGTTGATTTCTGTTCCACCAGATGGCGCTCTGCCTTCTGAAAATCACATGTGCTCCTTGTCAGGATAAGCCTACTTTGTTTTTATTATCAACACCTAATCTTCTTTTTATTCTATTGTTTTTTCATATAATAATATAAATAATATATAAATTTTGTATATTATTTATAAAACTTGATTGAAGATATTCCAGGAATCATGATAATAGAGTCATGGCCTTAACAGGAATGAGAATTAACTTATTTCTAACTTGAGAGATCAATGCTTTTTTGGAAGAAGTAATATACTTCCAGACAACGATTTTTTACATCGAAGTTTGGAATATTCTTACTAATCCTCTTCAAATATAACTATTTTAAAGACACAATAACAGATTACAGATCTGTATGTTTACAATCCTTCAATATTTGTATGAACACTAAGTGTTAAATCTATTTAGAAACGAAATAAAGTTATTATGAAAGTGGTTTTATATAGTGTATTAACAACATATAATGATTAAATATTTCCATTTTAAAAAAATTATAGTTCACAGATCATATTCAATATTTTAAAATGCATTGATGAATTTCTCATTGCGTGAGAGATTTGAGAAAATAAAATTATTCAAATAAAGAATATAAATATTAATTACTATTCAGTACAAAGCAAAACAAATTTATATTTGTCTAATATTTTTTCTAGTATGAGATAATAGTAGGACCTTCTTCATTATGCAAAATTTCATTTGTATAAAGTCTAACCTTTTTTTTGAACTTTACAATTTTATCCACACTAAAAGACAGTATTATTCGAAGTTAAATTTATCCTCTTGGTGTGTTCTTTTTCAAATAGCGAGGTAAACAATTTCAATGGGTAATAAGGAGAAGAATCAAATAACTTCCCATCAACTCTTTCATTCAACATTCAACTCTTCAGGTCTGAAAATTCCGAAGACATTATGAGAAGTAGTTAGATAGGGCTTTTATCTTATTTTCAAAGTGTTGTTATATATGTTTTTTAAAGAAAATAATTTTGAAAAACCCTTTAATGGGCGCCACCGCGCCGGAATTTTGATTTGATGCCAATAATTATAAGAGGCGCAGGGAGGAGGTGGAGAAGGACTGGAAGATGGCGTTCCCCGGGAGCTGGAGCAGGGTTGGATCCCACGACGAGGACTCCACGTGGCAGGAGCACGAAGAAGACCCCAGGGACCAGGACATCAGAAGCCTCCAGGTCCCCCGTGCCCCGGCGAGAAGCCCGGAAGACTCCCGATGTCAGCAGCTCCCCGGAGTCTCGGGGCACTCCTCCACGGGCAGCTCCACGGTAGGTCTAGCAGCCAGGATCTTCTATGGAGGCTGACAACCAACACCTCAGGTTGATGATTGGAATACCATTTTGGTTCTTGTATATTAGAGACAATTACCCTTGAATCAGAGTACCTGGGACATGTCAGTTCTGAGAAGAGAGCAATGCCATGAGAGAATTCTTACGTAATTACCATATTCAAGACAAACACTGAGTATGCGAAAAATGAATATATGATTATGATAACTACCACCGACTATAATTAACAAAGCTGATGGATATATTACTGAAATATAGAAGTGAGGTCAAGAAAGTCGCTATTACTGAACTTCTTAACAAAAGTGTTGAATTTTCAGTAACAACCTAAATCTCATGTTGATAAGAAATAAAAAAATAATATGATCATTTTAACACTTAGTCAATAGTCGCAAATATCATCTTAAGACTTCTTCCAGGGTTTTTCCAGGCTACTGGCTTCTATTCTCTATTATGAGGTTGCCAGGTACTTTCTTTCTCTACCTCTACTATATAATTTCTGTCCATCTCTCTCTCTACTTACTAATTTTCAATTGACACTAGAAAGGAATATAATTTTATTTTTATCTCAGTTACAACAAACTAATTCCACTCCCAAAAATTATATCTTCAAATATCCATGGAATCTTATGATTCTAGATTATCAATTTAGCCTTAATTGCAGGAATCGATTTGATATGCAAAGAATATTTGCGCAACTCACCTCAACAGCCTCCCAGGGTTCTTCCTGTCTCCACCTCACTCCCTGGAATACACAAAGTACATAGATTAAGCACACATATGTAACTTGAGCAGTGATTTCAAATTTAGTGTGGTTGAGAATATAATATAGAACACTGAAATGTAAAAAAATAACTTTCTCAAGGAATATATAAATAGATGATAACTTTTCCTTGTGAGGTTATTCATTTATAAAAGCAAAGGTTGCCTCTCCCTTCAATATTAATGTTGAACATACAAGTTATAAAAATGCCTTTATAAATATAAAACATTTTAGCTCATTTTATATGTTTAATAAAAAGAAAAACTTGTCATAAATATGTAATAACATATTAATGAAATCAAATGCTATTCTGAAAGAAGAATTATTTCACCCTGAGAAAATAATTGGAAATTAAATTGAAAAGCTTTCAAAAGAAATATATGTTTAGGTTAATGAGGATAAATTCAAGGATGATAAACAAATTGTACCTTGATTTGTGTTAAAAAAGGTTTAAATAATCAAAATATTTCTAATTGATTTTTCTTCTATCTTCTCAATTTAATTTTCGACTTTTTTTAACCTACAAAGCCAGATAATATTCTTTACAGTCTTTATAAATATATCAAACAACTTATTGAACACATTTAGATCAATGTAAAAGTGTTGGAGATGTTTTATATGAGGGAACTTACCGCGCGGCCCGCAGGCAGCGGGGGACCAGGCGACGAAGCCACCTCCGGACTCGGCCCCGCCTGGATACACCGCGATGTTGTTAATTTAAATATTCTGATTGTTTAAGTCTTCGAACAACTTACCGAGTCGCAGGGGCTGGTGCTCCTCCTGGCGCCCTGTAACATAGGTTTGTCTCAATATCTACAGGTAATATCTGGTGGTGGGATGAAGGAGTCATCATAATGTGTCTCACTCTGGTCAGAAGTGATCAGTGTGACACAGAGATTGCCATAGTCACCACAAAGATATCACACAGTCCCCATAAAGATGTCATACAGCACTCGACAAGATGTCCCAAAGCCACCACTATGTTATTACTCATTGACAAAGAATGTCACAGGGTTACGAAAATGATGTCCAATAGTCCCCACAATAAGTTTACACGGTGACCACAAATAGGTTCCACAGTCACCACCAAGAGGGCACACACCCCTCAAGATGTCCCACCATATAACCACAGATATTTCCCACAGTGAACACAGAAGTTTTACACCCACACCAAAAAGATGTTTACTAGCTACCAGAATGTCCCACAATGACTACAAAGTGATCACACAAAGTCACAACAAAGATTCCTTCAGTAGCCTCAAAATGACCTAGGGTGACCATAAAAAGGTCACACAGTCTCTATAAAAACATCAAATAGAAATAGATTACTTACTCCTCAGCGCCAGGGGGCTCCACTGCAGGCTCCTCTGACCCGAAGGTCAGTGCTGGCGGATGCCACCTATAGCAGCACGTTGAATTGATTACCAACTCCATCGCATCAGAGAAATTTGTATTTACTGAATTAAACCCCTGTACGACATTCGATATAACACGAACATCTGACATGTTAATATGGCCCAGTATAATCTTTTGTTTGTAAAGGAACCGAGGACCCTCCCGTTTTTACAGGAAATAAACCTGAAGTTATTGATGTCGCAAACGATTTCTAAGAGTTCACATTACACACTTAATTTCTATTTATTTAGAACGAAAATGGAAGTTACCAACATCATTGTTAGAATAATTAATACCGCAAACGATTTTTAAAAGTTAACATTACACACTTATTTTCTATTTATTTAGAATTAAAATGGAAGTTACCAACATCATTATTCGAATAATTTTTAACGCCTTGCCAAATGTTTTAATTTTTGTTTGCTCCTGACGAGGACAAAGGAATTTTGTTGAAAAGTCTAGGTAATAAAAAGATTTACTGGCCGAAGTATCTTTAATTTTAAGAATCATTATTAGAGTTAAGAGTTTAAGTTACGATCATTTTTGCTATGATTTGATTAACCAAGGTCTGTCGTTTGAAGTTGATATAATTCGAATAAATAAAATCAAAGCCGCTAAAACATTAAAAAAATGTTCTCTCCTTATTTATTTATCATCATTAATTTAAAAAAGCCATAATTATGCGTCAATTGGAACTATAAATTTCAGATATATCCAAAGATGAGAAATCATCGAAAAAGGAAGGGTTTTAGGCGTATAAAGTCAAAACACAGAGTGGATTTTGCTTCTAAGTCACAACCAACTTGAACATCTGGAGAAAGGAAGATTCTAATTTCAAACAAAAATGCATCTTTTGTAATCTTAATATTAAAATAATTTAAAAGATTTAACTTTGAAAACAAGCATGTACTTGATTATATGAACTCCTATACAGTGTTATTATTAAAGTCATATCACGGTATGTGTTCTTACTCAATGTAGAAAACATTATATGGTAACGGAACTCCAGCACAAACTATATAATGATTATGGCCTTAATCCATAGCAAGATACCATTGACATAAATAATTCAAGTTCTAAATGAGGTGTATTGTGTGCGGTTGTCACTTTCTCTCTCTTAAAAGCCGTTTCGGAATTACTTTATTCCCGACATTTCGGTCATTCACTCCCTCCCTCCTTAAGGTAAATGTGTTACTGAATTCTACCCTCTAAAAACGGCGGACGTATTTATATTATTTTTCAAAAATCTCTCAACCAGAGCAAATCTTGCGTTTACAATGATTGCAACTGCTGCTATCAGCACGATATTGATTTTGTGAGCAATTTTTATTATCGAAAATAAATCACAATATAGATCCCAACTGAATTATCCCCAACACACATAACTATATTTGATATACTAGACCATTTGTCACTTTTACGAACTTTTCAGAATGAATTCCAGGTATGATGTGAATTCATATAATGCAAGAATATTCAAAAGACTGAGCTTCAATGATTCTGGAAAAATAGTAAAATATTAATCAATTTATTCATTATATATTCCAATTAACTTCACCTATATATTCAATCAATTAAATGGAAAGCGATAAATTAGCTAAATTTGAAAATGACAATTTTCACCATCTCTAACATATGATATTTCAATGAGTATTAGCGCAGTATTTTGTTGTATTTTAAAATACAAATGATCATAACGGCTAAACTGATGGATGGATATCTCTCACACACCCAAATATATATATTTATTCAATAGTAGCGGTTACTACCACCACCAGTAGTGGTTGTAGAATTTTGTCATTTGAACAAAAAAGTATGATAATAATTAAAATTATATTTTCACGAATAAGCTGGTTATATTATTCACATAAATTGAATGGAAGTTCTGTAAATATTTGAATTACCTCGCCAAAATGGTTTTTCTCACTTCATAATGGCACTAGGTTCTACCTAGATATGTACATTTAAGTTTTATATGATATAAATACCTCAACCTTTTAAAAAACATGATTTGAGGACATAGTTTCTTCTTATATTCCTTTTTTATAACAATTCCAGGTACTAGATATTGTTACACCAGGTTGCGGTTTGGCACTCTTTAACCTTGATTCTCTCCTCAGAGCTGTCTTGGATCTTTCCAGAGCGTGTTTCATCATACTAAAAGTTCATATAAAGGAATAATAAGATAACTCTATTTCAAGTAGCCTCCAGAATCATTTATTTTTTCTCACATAAAGTGATCTGTAGTAACAGTGTGCCAAAAATACAAATGGTGAGTCAATGATACATAATCTATTTATAATACATATTATGTTTATTAATATAAATACATATTGAATTTAAAATATATGGAAAATAATATTACGAATTAAAATAAAATAGGTGCATTAGCCATGATGCAACAATATACAGGCATTGGAATGACATTTATTTGCCATGACATTTGGTTTCTAAAAATTATTTCGCAAAATATATAAACGTATATAATGAAATTATAACACTCTTTTGAATTTTAGATTAAAATGGCATATATATTGGATCAAAATATTACTTTCAAATATTTATTTAATAATGCGGGTGTTGTGTGTGTGGCTATTTATAAAACATTTATCTAACGTTTTATTTTGTTATTTATTTTTCATGACTAATTTGAAAATAAGTTTTATTATCAAATTTTTAAAATTTAATTTGAGAAATAGACTAGAATGCATGTTTTTTTTTTATAAAATGAATTTATTTTTGAAGTTATATATATATAAATGACTATATATTTTAAATACACGATTGAGTAAAAATCAATGGATATTTATTAGTTTTAATAATTTCGAAATAAAACTATCCATTTATTTTTATATATATTTTAAATATATATATATTACAAAATTATATTTTTCATTATAAGAAATGAGAATCAAAAGTCCAACATCACCAGCAAGTGCAAGTGACCAAACGGGGCTCAGTCATATTTGTAGGCGCAAAAGTCGAACTGCTTTTCACATATGTAGACATTTGGTGCACTTACAGTAAAAGCAGTCGTCAACTTATTCCCACCATGATTATCATGGCCTGTACCCACGTGTACTAGGGATAATAAAATATTATAAGAAATGAAATCATTATCTAAGTTAAAATAGTTTCCAAAAGGAACACAAATACCACTACCACATTTTGTAATAAAAAGAAAATATATTTGTTAGATATTGTTGAAATTGCCAATTTTAGAATATTTCAACGATGTGAAACTCTGTAATAATTTGCATATTGTTATAGTATTGTCTATGCTAATATTCTGCTTATATGTATCAGCTTTGTTGGTTTGTTGAGATTGGCTAGCGGCTATTGGATAGGGCAGGCCGCTGATAGGCTGCTGATGTACATATAATTTGATCTCTTGTACTTATTTTATTGTTTTATACCTTCAAGTAATAAAGGATCTTCGTAATTATCACAGCGTTCTTTCTCATCTACGAATCTATAATTTTTCCCAACAGATACATATGCCTATCAAAATTTGGAGAATTTTGTGGTTGAGGTAATATTTATTTTCAAAATGATTGAATGAACTTTGAAAGTGATTTTATTTTTAAAAAACATTTATTAATTCTAACGAGAGTTGAAATTCTTCTCCTTAAAGTGAGCCTTCATTTTTAAATGTCATGTAAGAAATTATTCAGCAATATATTATATATTATATATATTATATATATTCTTATCAATTTGAAAATTATGGGTCGCCAAATTTGGTATATATCTTTTGCTGTTGAGGAATATTAATAACGATTGCTTTATATGATCAGTACAACATGATGCCACAAATTTACAGAAATATATATTTCAAGATAAAATTATATCAAAAAGTATTTTCTTTTCTTAAATATTATTTTTTTTATTTATATAATTTATAGACTTTTTTTTCAAAAATTGGGAACTAAGCAATTTCGAGGGAGGATTATTAAAATAAAAATATTTTTAATATATAATATTTCTTCACTTATATTAACTAAAATATTCACACTTGATTCTATATGCTTGGATATGACTGTTATTGCAAATAATTTGAAAGTTTTTTTGTCAATCATTTTGTAGGACTTCAAAGATGATTTTTAGGAATATATTAAAGTGTAAAAAATATATAGAATCGATTAGAATAGGAGAGAAATCAATTCGATATATAATTAATGTATAAATAAACAACATTTACTTGAAGTATACCTTCCATTTAAGAAACTTGTCACAAAAACATGGATACTCCTGGTTTCTCCTTACAGTTACCGTTTTCTACAGTTTGAGTCAGCTCAAACTGAGAAAATCAGGATTTTCATTTAATTGGTCGCTCAAGAGATTAGCTTCAAGCAGTTTCAGGTCTTTAATGACAGACTATATTGGATGGTTGCAATAATTTATTTGCCCAGCGTGAAGTTGTCAATAGATTTTATTATTCAATATATCACCATCATATCGACATAGGTTCCAAGAAGAATGTTGATGTGAACTCACCCAGGCAAACTTGTGGGCAGAGGAGGGATGAGCCAATATCCGCCTTTTTCAAAGCGATACTCCTCTTTCCTATCTAAGTAGGTGACGATCAGCTTTTCTTTGAAAAGCAATAGTTGCCATCCATTAGGGAGCTTTAGGCATAGCCATTGTACCTTGTGAATAATAGACTTTCTGTCTTTAGGTTTTCTTTGGAAGCACATGTTTGCTTTTTATTCTTTTTGTTAACTGAGTTATTTTGAATGAAATGGCATTGTCCATTGTTGGGTCCCGGGAGGTTTCGGCAGTGCCTGAAAGATACGGATTGATTCATATATGCGTTTTTGTATACATTCAAATTGAACATTACAACATAGAAATACAACCTAGAGAGTATATAGTAGATGGTCCTTTATTAAAAATTTAAAGATTACGTTATCATTAAGAAATTGAAATTAATTTTATTGATATCTCAAAAAAGGTAGAATGGTAAATTCTTAATTCAGAAATATGAAGAGAATAAGACATATTTGTCTCTCTCTACATGGTGAAAACATGGTAAAAACTTTAGGTTCCCAGAGAATTTAGTTTCTCTAAAATATCTTAAACGAATTTTGGCATTCTACGGTTGGCACAGAAGCCTGATTTTATATTACATTTATTAGTTGCTTCACTTATGACAACAAATATTTGAGATTAGAAAATTGCCTAGTTCAGTTATTCATAGCGTTTATTTTTTAATTTTGGAATAGATTTGCCAAGAGTACCAAATTCAGTATCGCTAACGCTACTTCAAGCTGTGATTCAGGGTTTCTATAACATCGGGTTAAAGAATTGTCATTATAGTTTAATAGCTATCGTCCTCTTTTCTATTAGTGGTACAAGTTAAGATACTCCAGAAGGGCGGTTATCAGTAACATCTTTTATTGCAAGTTAAACCACATGTCTGTACATATGAAAGGTATATCAATGTAAAATGGCAAAATATTTATGAAGAAAATCAATATTAGCTGCAGTCTGTATATTTATCACTATCTATAAAGTAATCTATCGAGAGCTCGCACTTTTCAATTGCCCTTCTTACTAGTAGGATACCTCCGGAAGAACTGGAAAACTCTTTGTCATTAACACTACGGAGGTAGTCAAGAGAATCATTAATCTACAGCCATATATCTCAAACAGGGCTTTACATTTTTATGCTATATCATTAACAGAAGAGAGAGAAAGAGATATTGTATTTATCTCATCAGTTTCAGCATATTGTTAACAATAAACAAAGGTTTCACAACTAATACCAATTCACATTTTAAGCCACAGTCTTTAATTTAATTTTGGCTTTCGATCTGTCGCTGATGGGTCGTGCACGTGCAGCCAACAGTTTGGTCCTGGGATTCATCTTGCACCACCTCCACGGCTCCCTTCCACCTGAAACCACCATCGGCCTGTTGCAGGCGCGGCTAGCGAGCTTCGTGAGGGGTACGTGCCGAGTCTTGAGGAGCATCTTGGCTTGCCCAGTCTTCTAATGTGGCGTCGGATTGCTTTGACATCGCGGGCAAGCTTCGGCTTGCCTGTCTGAAGAGAGTCCACGCCTCATTGAGCGGCGTTGCCAACGGGTACTCTTGGCTGGCTCGCAGTTGGGCGTGGCTGACACCGTCGCCTCCTGACGTCTGACTATCGCCGGGTTGGAAACTGCTGAGCCTCTGGGAGGCCAAGTCCAGCGTCCTTAAGTTGGAGCACCGGGTTCTTTATCTCTCCACCCTAAGGTGTCTGTGTCTTCGAAGCAACAACAGGTTCCTGAGGCCGCCAGACCTGCTGACTCCCGAGTCTTTGACTTCTCCGATGGCGCCCCTGCTATAGCGCCATTAACGCGGGCCGCGCTCCTGGACGCAGAGCGCCTGGGGGCCTCCTGCCAGTGTCTACTGCAAGAAATCGTAACTCCAGCGGGATCGACTACACGCATTACCCGCCTCAACAACCAGCGGGTGCGACATACACTTGACTCGGCACGGCTGCAGGCGCATCCTGTTGCCGAGCTGGCTGGGCGGTGGACCCTCACCGTGGATGTGCCCCGCTCCATCTCCTGGGCTGACCTGCGTCGCAACTGCTTCTTGGAGAACGACTCAGATGTCGTCCTACGGCTGGTACTCTACGCTCTACCTGATCTTGCCTCGAGGCGTGACCTGTGGGTCCAGCGACGGGTCGCTGACCCAGAGATACTGGAGTTTCAGAGTCGTGCGACCCCTGCTCCGGGCGGGGTTTACCTTCTGCGAAATGGTTCTGGATATGCAAGCCTGGCTGTTCGGCGTCGGCCTCCATATAGAGGCAATGCAATTAAAAAATGTGGCGAAGACTACCATCTACACGTATCATCTTGGTCTTGAGTTGGGTAAAATCAGCCAACACCTTGACCTGCCCACTCTGTGTATATGTGTATTTAAATAATTATAAATAAATATTATAAACTCTGAAATGCAAATATTTTATTTTTTAAAAACGTATATTATTTTCATCATTGACTTTTCTTTTATATTTGACCATATATTTAGAACATAACATTTTGAATATTGTTTTAAATATGTATAGTTAACCTGCCTCTTTTTTAATTAACGAATATAGAATTCATTTTATAAATTCTATATCACTGTGAAAATATTTAATGTGCAAATATTTTAAAGTTTTTGAAAATAAAAACTACTTGATAAGTAAATAACTATCTTTCCTTTTTCACGACTGCACCTCCAATTCTTTATCATCCCAACATCAAAACATTATAATCATAACATATATATATTCATTCATATATATTCTTATTTAATCTTATTTACTTTTATATATTATATTTTATTTAACCTCATATAATTAAAATATACAAGTATCAGAGTCATCAAGCAACAATTCTTAATCAATTCTGTCACCGTTTGCTTTTGTGAATGGAATAAATACGCAAATATGGCCATTTCTTATAAGCATCGGTAGTTCAATGGCGAGAATGCTCGCCTGCCACCCGGGCGACCCGGTTTCGATTCCCGCCCGATGCATTTTTTAAACAATTTTTAAAACTAATTTATTTAAACTATATTAATTTTGAAACAACCAAAGGGATTGCAAAAAATAATTAAATCAAATACCTAAACACTAATATAATACAATTTTTGCCATTACACACTTTTTTTCCTGTAGTTTATGTGTTTCTTCTGTATTGCTATTCTATGGCACTTCTACTATTTATTATTGATATACTTTCAGTATGAAGGATACTTCACTCGGGGGATTACTCGGGCGAAGCCGGGTCATTCTTCTAGTCTTATATAAACGATACAGTAGAAATAGTTTCAATCTCAATCTCTCTCTCGAGCCCGCTTACCCTGGCGGCCCGACGTGTTCTTTAATGTTATTTTTTCAACCATAAAAATAACGGATTCAAATTATATAAATTTTTAAATTTAATACATATGATGGAGTTGTCCAACCCCTTTGGAGTATTAGCGGAATGCCTGATGAATAAGGAGCATAGCTGTGCCACCTTTTTCTTAATTATTTATTATTGAGTTTAAATTATAATCACCGAAAGTTTTTATCATTATCAAAGTTATCCGAAAATTCCAGGTGGTTAGAATCCTCTAAAATCTTCCGTCATTGAAAATTTTGAATTATTCTTACTGTTATTAGAAATTGAAGCTTTCTGCATGAATTTAGATATTCTGTGGGACTGCTGGGAGTCCATCACCTCTGTTGTCCTGTGAAGTGTCCCAGCTATGACAGAGCTTGTAGCAGCATATCAGATGAACTTATGGTGAAGCCAGGATTAGCTTCAAACCCAGCGAGTTCCAATAAAATTATAAAAATGAATTTCTTTCAAACTGAAGTAGGCGCGCGATAGCCACGCGACCTGTATGCGCTGAAATGAATTTTCATCTATTTGAGTTTATCTTTTACCACAAAAGCTGAATATTCATATATATAATTAAAAACACCAGAGTTTATTTTAGGTATGTATCTTTGTTCCATGTTGGGTTTTAAATGGTTGAACTAATTTTATCGTAATTTCGCATATTAATATATGAAAACAATGATATTTATAATTTCAATTTTAGAACATTTTGATAAATAATAAACTAAAATGTACATTTTTCTTCTTTGAAAACGCAATAAAAAATCCCAAAATTTTCTGTGGCGTAATTGGCAGTGTATATTACCGAATAAATTCTCAGTCTACATTATTTTAAAGCGATTTAAATATCTATCTTTACCTATCTAAAAGGAATTTTATGAACTCTGTCGAATATTACATGTAAATATATATTTATTTGTTTTATTTTGTTTGTTGTTTGTTTGTGATCTTTGTAATAATCGTAAATATTTCAATATCGGGTCTGGTTGATAAACAAAAGAAAAATAAAAAGTTTGATTAAGAGCAAAATATATTCGAATATCCAAATGGGACGCGTTGTTATTTTCTTCTATTTTTTTTTTGATAACGTTGATATTTAATATTATATTTAAAGCAGTTTATTATCCCGATAATAATTTCCTGTTTTCATCAAAAGGTTTATTTGCATATTTACGAAGAGAAGATATAATACAAATAAATGAATTACTTCACAACTGATATAATCAAATATATATTTGTATTGGATAAATTAATATATGGTTTGAAATATTCATTGTAACGGTTATCATTTTTATATTAAGAGAGTAATCAATAATTATTATCAACACACATTAATCAATTTTTTGTTTGTTATTATAAGAGGTCTTTTAGTATCAATTAATTTTGTAACATGTTAAGCAGAACAAATGACCAAAGTTTCTATCGATATATAAAGTATCTGAAAATGAAGTTGAGAGATTTCTTGGATCAAGTAGTTTTATTTATTAATAGAAAAAAAATACCAAACAAAATAAAACAAAAATAATATATCAAATTTCGACCTAATATTTTGTCACAATATTAAGTTTTAATTGCTGTAATATATAGGAAATATTTTTAATCTTGATCATTATCAGAAATATGTTGTTTTCTCACTACCACTATTGCCATACTTTGTGTTTAACTACTACTAATAATAATTAAATATATACTCTCTAGGTAATACAATATTGAAACTACATGGTGTATCAGGTAAATTGGGGATAAATGTACCGTTGTCAATAAAACAAATACTAATTTAGATTTAAAATTATTTTTATTTTACAATCCGTAACCATATTATGTAAAATGAAACAGTACATGTATATGTGCAGTGTAGTGATGAACAATAATCGAGAATTCGAAAATCGAGCAGCCATCATCGTTGCTCTACGCGCCGGAAGGAGCCCTAAAGATAAAGTGGACTTTCTTAAGTTGACCAAAAGCACTGTTTATCTTGTCAAGCGCAGTTTGATAAGGCCGACTGTAACAAAAAGGTAATGTCTGCAAGGAAAAAGCACTCGCGTTGAGATCGGACAGAGTAAGAGGTGAAGAATTTGTCAGATATGTCAAGGAAAAGATTTATGGAAACCTTGGGAAGAATATGAGGGCCATAGCCAAAAAGGAACAAGTTGGCTTTATGAAAATTGTCAGAACTACCCATGAAAACCTCGATCTCAAATTCAATTCCCTTCATAAAAAGGCCAGTTGGTGACTGAGGATATGAAGAATAAAAGAAAAGGAAAGGCTGCTGCTCTCCTAAACAACGTGAAACATGAATCTTGTGGCATGGTGAGATTCTTCTATGATTGAAAGAACTTTTACGCGGACCAAAAGGAAAATCCCATAATATTACCGCTGTATTGTAGATTAAACTGGCGAAACCGCTTGGAGGGTTCACCACTGATGAGCTAGAGGCCTTCTCATTATTTTTTTATTGCAGTAAGGGTGGTATGAAAACTGTTTTATTTAAAAATATATATACGCGTCAAAATAGGTTAAATATATTATAACAGCTTACAGTAAGTCCAGGCTCTAATGATATTCCCATCCGATTACGTACTGTCAAATCAAAAGCTACACTTTTACAAACATTTATTCTACATACCTTCCACGTTCTTTATTGGACATCTTCATTTTCTATGTGTTATATTTCGAACTATTTTTACTGTGAAAGCAATCAACTTTTATAAAGGGATATTTTTGATTTGCGGAATATAGAGTGATATATTTAGAAATATTTAACTATGATTTATTGTAGAATATTTGTGAAAACAATAGAATATATGAGAATTAATTAAAATATTATAACTATTCATTATTTATTGTAATATTATTTTATGAGGTTAAATCATTAAAATCCACTGGATGTGAATTCAAATTATTGGGAAAGATTTACTCAACAGTGATGAATTCTCACAGCGCTTTGTATATCAAACTGACGAAATTATTATATGTTAAATATATTTAAAATATTTATTTTGCTTATCCCAAGTACACGTGAAACAGGCCATGAAAATCATGGTGGCAGAAGTTGCGACTGTTTTTACTGTAAGTGCACCACATGTCTACAAATATTATTATTATCATTATATTTATTAATATTATTACACTAAGAGAGGCCATAAAAAAACTGCAGGAGAGCTGCAGGACATCAGGGGACCATAACGGCAAGAGCCACAGCACTGGCCAGGAGTCAAGATAGCAAATGTAAATATCTTTGTTTACTTTTACTGTTGTTACTTATCGAAGTTGTAAATAAAAATATGTAAATTGACTGACCATTCGCTACACTTTTTAGAGAAAAACCTGAAACCTTTTCGAAAATAAAGTTTATTTATTAATATTATCCTATTTAACATATACTAATATATAACATATAATAAAATAAATAATATATATATATTTTGTATATTATTTATAAAACTTGATAGAAGATATTCTATGAATCATGAAGATGAAGTCTTGGCCTCAACAGGAATGAGAATATTGACTTATTTCTAACTTGAAAGATCAATTCCATATATATATATATATATATATATATATATAATAATAAATAGTTATTTAATTTTATAGTCCATTTTTGTATTAAGATTATCTTCACTGTTATGATCATTTAAATTGAAATTATAAAATTTGTAAAATGTTATTAATTTGTAGATAGAGAGAGAAAAAAAAAAATCCTTTACTTCTACTACATCCTCAAGTTAATTATATATTTATAATTAATAGCAATAAAAATTAACAAAGTAACGTCTATTACATCGGCTTTTACACGTCATTCAGACATACTCTAATCCTATATATAGAATAATCGAAGAGAGAATATATATAATAGTTAGAAAAAAGAGAGAAAGACAGAACCATGCACTTTTAATCAAACTAATAATAAGGAAAAAAAAAAAAAGAGTTTTATAAAGAAGGTAGATAAGATTGTTAGTATATATATATATATTTTTTTTATGATTTTATATTTTATCCTTTTTTTTTTTAAAAGGTTTTTAAAGGTTTTTTTATTTTATAATATGATTATAAATAGTTGTATTTAGTAATATATCTATAGTATGAATTAACATTTGTTATAAGTTTGGATATTATGTTTTGAAACCCTAATGGTAGACCAGACATACACAAAAGACTTTAAATTGAAATGAATTGGAAAAAGAGATCTGCTGGAACGGGGATCTTCAGATAAAAATTCCAACGACATTTCACCCCTTCTTTATTATGTCATAGATCTCTTTTAAACCGGATTTTATGTGTTAATATTAAGTTGTTTCAGTGAAATATTTAAATGAACATATATAACAGATACAAGTGTTAACAAATTCAAACTGTAAACCTACCTCGGCCGCTGCGTCCTTCATTGTGAGTATCTATTTCTGGCTAACACATGTCGCGGGAGGGGAATGTCCCCCCACATTTCAAATTTAGACCATTTATTCAGAATTTTTTTGAACAACAAGAAAATAAAAGAAGAAAGGAAAAATAGTTAAAGGAAGAAAGCTAAATTTTATAATCTTTACAGCTAGTTATATCAAAATAACTGATTTAACACTTATTCATCTTTTAATATTCCTCTAAAAAGGCAAATTATATGAGTTTAATAAAGCTATTAATTGTGCAAATTCACCTTTATTTAACTTCCATTTTCCTCCCCAGAAATTGGAGATTAAACAAAAATGAACTATATACTTTAACACTTTAAAAATCTTGTGAAAAAATCTTTTAATCAGTTATTTAATCAAAGTTTAATTAACTGTTAAAGATTATAAATTTGTATTAGTTAATATTAAGAGAAATTATAGAAAGTTGATTTCATAAATGGATATTTCCATTTATTTTTTTTTTAAATATTTTATAATTGATATACTGTTGAAATATTTTACTTGTTTGATACTAAATTTGTTTTTAATAAATTCCATGTTTAAATTTTTAACATCTTCTATGAAATTATCTAATATATTATTTATTCTATAAAATCTTAGAAACTGACCATAATATATACCTTTACAGCAATTTAATGATATATTAGAATTCATATTACAGTATTTTATAATATTGAAATTATAATTACTCTTTTTATTATAAACTCTAACAGCACTATTTGTAAGGTCTATATTCAAGTCTAAAAAGTTAACTTTTTTGTTTCTATAAATTTTTTCATTGTTCTTAAGTTTCAAGTATTTAGGATATATTTCAGGTATTAATTTTTTAAACAGTGGATTATTAAATATTATTATGTCATCTACATATCGGAATATTTGCCAATTAATATTATTTTGTAGAAAGTATTCTCTTTCGTACCAGAACAATATTAGATTTGCTAATAATGGACTAGAAGAAGTACCCATGGGAACGCCTTCTGATTGAATATATATTTTATTTTTAAATTCTATATAGTTAAAATTTAAAAATGTTTCCAGTAGAGTTTTTGCTGTTTTAAGATCTAATTTAAATGTTTTATATCTGTTATGAATAATTTTAATGTAGAAAGTTTTGTCATTAATGAATTCATTAAATAAATTGGTTATTTTATTATTTAGATCTCTTAAATTTATTTTAGAATATAGGTCCTCAAAGTCAAATGTGTGTACTGTTTCAATGTTTGTCCAATTGTTCATTAAATAATTAATGATTTTTTTATTTGAGTCGATAAATTTATAATTATATTTATTAGTTAATTTATTTATAATAAATTGTAGTGTTGAGGCTAATTGTATATCAATATTTTTTATGACTGAATTTATACCAGATGTGATTGTTCTGAAAGAAATAGGTTTTTTGTGTAGTTTAGGAATTATATAGAACTTTGGTATGTTTGGATTTTTGTGGTTATTATAAATTTTTAGTGAATTTTCAACATTTTTGATGTCTTTTTTGATTTTTGTGCCTGTAGTTTTAGCAAAAGTGTATTTATGATTATTATCAATTTCCTTTTTTAGTATATCGTGGTATAGATTTTTACAAATTAAAGATAAATTATTGGGACATTTATCTATAGGAGTGATAATATAGTCCTTCTGTAAATTGATTATATTTTCTTTAAAAGAAGGAATGTCTGAATTGGGTTTTGTGTATTTAAGTGTATTATTATAATAATTTATAATTTCCTTTTTAATATTATGTTTCCATTCCAGAAAAGTAAATTCTGGAATACTGTATTTTATACTAGTTTTATTTATGAAAATATCTATATCTTTTAATATAGATTTAATTGTATTATTATAATTGTGTTTAATTTGAGGTATATATTTATACCCTTTATTTAAAATTTCTTGATATTCTGGATTTAAAAAAGAAAAGTTGCTAGTTAATATATGACCTGAGAACTTATATTTATCAATATAGTTGTTGCAATTACATTTAATTTTTTTAAAATTTGCCAAATTATTAATAAATTGGTTATAATTGCAAACTAAATTACCTATATTTTTATTGTATCTCCAGATTGTTTTAAAATTTATATTTTTTATAGGGAAAAGATTATTGATGATTTGGTTATTAAAAATATCATTAAATTTAATATGATTAAATAAATTGTTATTAAATTTAATGATAATATTAATGTTATTAGTAGTTTGTTTAATTTTTCTGTATTTAAAGATGTCGTGTGTGATATCTATTAATCTGTTAGTCAGATTATGAATTTTAATATATTCTATGAGTTTGATAAATTTATTATTATTTAGTTTAAATAATGTTTTAATAAATTTATCGACGAAGTTGTTAGTGTACATTTGTTTTGGGTCCAGTAATTCTTCAAATTCAATGTAACCTAATTTATTTGTAGTTTTACCTCTAGTTTTATTAGGTATAGTTTTAAATTCATTTTTTTTGTATTTGCAACTGATTTCATAGGTTGAAATTTCTTCTGTTTGTGGTTTGTATGTGTAGTTTAATTCGTCGTTAAGTCCATAAGGGAATAATGTGTTGTGTTTATAAATGTAGTTGTTTTCTAATAATAGTCGTTGTTTTTTGTTTTGACATATGTCTAGTATTTCTATCTTAAAGTTGTTAAAAGTATGTAATTGATTGTGTTCTTTCATATATATATTACCAATTGATTTTTTAGCGTGGTTTCTATGTAGGTTTATTCGTATATTTAATGGATTACAAGTTTGTCCTATATATGATAGTTGACAAATTTGGCATGTTAATTTATAAATAGTATTCACTAATTTACAACTAGTTGTTTGAAAAGTGTCATGGTTCTTAAGAGAGGGACAAGTTTGACAATTTTTCCTTAGGCAATTCTTAGCGAGTTTAAATTAACATAAAAGAGGTGCTAACACTAATATGTTTGTAGTTTTTTTTAGTTTTTTTAGTTTGTTATTCTTATGAATTTTTTTAAATATATTTTACTTAATTGTTTTTGTGGTGATAAAATTTGTAATAAATTGAATAATTAATCTATAAATATATAGATATTACTGTTTGTTATCTGTTATATTTTTAAGAATAACTAATAAAAAAAACATCTTTAAACTAACTAAACAATGAAAAAAACAAAAGTTCTGAAATTATTTTTTCTAGAATTACTTTTATAATTTAATTTTTAATAATCAAACAATGAAAGATAATTGAAATTTGTATGAAGATTTATTTATATTAGAATATCTAATATAATTTAATTTGTATAATATGTTATATATAAAAAATATATCATAGAGCAAGCTCATATGAATTAATATAGTGTAGAAACTATATAACAAAATTATAACAGTGATTCTAATTTTAAAACTTAAGGAGCAAACTGATAATAATGATAACTTATATCAGTTAGATTTGATTAGATTAGCAAGCTAAATCTAAATTAATTATAATAATAAATAGTTATTTAATTTTATAGTCCATTTTTGTATTAAGATTATCTTCACTGTTATGATCATTTAAATTGAAATTATAAAATTTGTAAAATGTTATTAATTTGTAGATAGAGAGAGAAAAAAAAATCCTTTACTTCTACTACATCCTCAAGTTAATTATATATTTATAATTAATAACAATAAAAATTAACAAAGTAACGTCTATTACATCGGCTTTTACACGTCATTCAGACATACTCTAATCCTATATATAGAATAATCGAAGAGAGAATATATATAATAGTTAGAAAAAAGAGAGAAAGACAGAACCATGCACTTTTAATCAAACTAATAATAAGGAAAAAAAAAAAAAAAAGAGTTTTATAAAGAAGGTAGATAAGATTGTTAGTATATATATATATATTTTTTTTATGATTTTATATTTTATCCTTTTTTTTTTTTAAAAGGTTTTTAAAGGTTTTTTTATTTTATAATATGATTATAAATAGTTGTATTTAGTAATATATCTATAGTATGAATTAACATTTGTTATAAGTTTGGATATTATGTTTTGAAACCCTAATGGTAGACCAGACATACACAAAAGACTTTAAATTGAAATGAATTGGAAAAAGAGATCTGCTGGAACGGGGATCTTCAGATAAAAATTCCAACGACATTTCACCCCTTCTTTATTATGTCATAGATCTCTTTTAAACCGGATTTTATGTGTTAATATTAAGTTGTTTCAGTGAAATATTTAAATAAACATATATAACAGATACAAGTGTTTTAAAATTAGTGTGATACAAGTGTTTTAAAATTAGAATCACTGTTATAATTTTGTTATATAGTTTCTACACTATATATATATATATATATATATATATATATATTTTGGAAGAACTAATATATTTCCAGATATTTATTCTTCACATCGAAGTTTGGAATATTCTAACTAATCCTCTTCAAATATAACTATTTTATAGATACAATTATAAATTACAAGACAGCATAACAGATAACAGATTTGTATTTTCACAATCCTTGAATATTCGTATGAACACTAAGTGATGAATCTATATATCAACGAAATAAAGTTATTATAAAAGTGGTTTTATATAGTGTATTAACAACATTTCTTGATTGTATGTTTACAATTTTTAAAATATCTCTATTGTCTACTGAATATATTCAATAATTTAAAATGCAAAGATGATTTTCCCATTGCGTGAGATATTTGAGAAAATAAAATAATTCAAATAAAGAATATAAATATTAATCACTAATTAGTACAAAGAAAAAACAAAATTATTTTTGCCTAATAATTTATAGTATGAAATAATAATAGGACCTTTTACACTATGCTAAATTTCATCTGTATACAGTCTAACCTTTCTTTGAACTTTTCAATTTCATCCACCCTAAAAGACAGTATTATTTAAAGTTAAATTTATCCTCTTGGTGGGTTCTTTTTAAAAAAGCGAGGCAGACTATTTTAAAGGGTGTTAAGGAGAGGGAGAGAAGAATCAAATATCTTCCTATCAACTCTTTTATTCAACATTCAACTCTTCAGGTCTGAAAATTCCGAAGGAATTATGAGAGGTAGTTAGGAAAGGCTTTCATTCTAGGATAAAAGTGTTGGAATATAAGTTTTTTAAGGGAGAGAATTAAAAAAAAAAAACCTTTAATGAGCGCCACCGCGCCGGAATTTTGATTAGTTGCCAATGATTATAAAAGGCGCAGGGAGGAGGTGGAGAAGGACTGGAAGATGGCGTTCCCCGGGAGCTGGAGCAGGGCTAGGTCCCACGACGAGGACTCCACGTGGCAGGAGCACGAAGAAGATCCCAGGAACCGGGACATCAGAAGCCTCCAGGTCCCCCGTGCCCCGGCGAGAAGCCCGGAAGACTCCCGATGTCGGCGGCTTCCCGGAGTCTCGGGGCACTCTTCCACGGGCAGCTCCACGGTAGGTCTAGCAGCCAGGGTCTTCTATGGAGGTGACAACCAACACCTCAGGTTGATGATAGGAATACCATTTTGCTTCTTGTATATTAGAGACAATTACCTTTGAATCAAAGTACCTGGGACATGTCAGTTCTGAGAAGAGAGCAATGTCATGAGAGAATTCTTACGTAATTACCATATTAAAGACAAACACTGAATATGCGAAAAATGAATATATGATTCTGATAACAACCCCCAACTATAATTAGCAAAGCTGATGGATATATTACTGAAATACAGAAGTGAGGTCAAGAGAGTCGCTATTACTGAACTTCTTAACAAAAGTGTTGAATTTTCAGCAACAACCTCAATCTCATGTTGATAAGAAATAAAAAAAATAATATGATCATTATAACACTTAAAACTAAATTCAAATCATTGTTTATCAGATGAACCCTAAATTCAATACATATTTTTAACATGACAATGAAGGGTATAATTTGATTAGATAATAAAAAGGCATATTTTTGATTGAATAAAAATATTTATTTGCCTAAAATAGTGCCATAGATACTAGATTTATTAGTATAAATATGCTTTCTATTAATTAATAAATTAATATGGATTGTGCGTACTCTATTTTCAAAACAAATATAGTTTCATATGATGGCCGCTTTAGAATCAGGGAGTTGAGAGGAATGTGGTGAGTTAATTTACTGGATGAATTAAAGAGAATACTCATGTAGAAAACTCACACACTTTTTCTTTTGAAATAGAAAATTTTAATCTTGAAAATTTAAAAGGAAGAATTCATTCCTAGGAACATTTTTGTCATAAGACATAACAATATGCTCAGGTTTAAAAAGGTGGCCGTGAAATGAAGAGAAAGTTAGGATTCTGAATTCAAATTTGAAAATAGAAAAATATACAGTAGAAAATATACATTAAATATAAGCATATCCTATTATAATCGCATATTGAATCACACTTGAGTAAAAAAATTAATATATAAAATTACCCGAATTATTCCACGTGGACAAATTATAATACAATACTCATTTGATGTTTCCAGTAGTGACCTGGTAGTTCTCATATTTTATACAAGGTAGATTATACCTCTATCATATTCTCACACAAAGAAAAACAATATATATATATATTAAAAACCAAGAGCACACGAGACTCAAAATAGATTTGTTCCAAAAAAAAAACAAGCAAAAAGAAACAATTTTTATGTTGAACTTGCGTTGGCAGAGGCCCATATAAAGTATCAGCTGCTAAGTCACATTGGAAAGTTTCTCGATAGAAATTTGAAAGCTAACCTCTGTACCTGAAATAGAACTACATGTTGTCTCTGAGACGCAGAGGTAACTTATCAATAAAAATAAAATACCTTGCTCAGTGTTCTGCAATAATGTTTGCTAGCCTCGTAACGTTTCTTGATATAATTCCGAATTAATTTGAAGATGAGACATTTTAGAAAGAATCTGAAATATTTCAGGTTGTTTTCTCTAATCTATACTTAGTCAATAGTGGCAAATATCATCTTTAGACTTCTTCCAGGGTTTTTCCAGGCTACTGGCTTCTATTCTCTATTATGAGGTTGCCAGGTACTTTCTTTCCCTACCTCAACTATATAATTTCTGTCCGTCTCTCTCTCTACTTACTAATTTTCAATTGAAACTAGAAAGGTATAGATTTTTATTTTTATCTCAGTCACAACAAACTAATTCCACTCCCTAAAATTATATCTTTGTATATCCATGGAATCTTATGGTTCTAGATTATCAAATTAGCCTTAATTGCAGGAATCGATTTGTTATGCGAAGAATATTTGCGCAACTCACCTCAACAGCCTCCCAGGGTTCTTCTTGTCTCCACCTCACTCCCTGAAATACACAAAGTGCATAGATTAAACACACATATGTAACTTGACCAGTGTATTCAAATTTAGTGTGTTTTGTTGACAATAATTTATTGAACAAAGAAATGTAAAAAAGAACCTTCTCAAGGTATATATATATTTATTTAAAATAAGGAAGGCATATCCTGACCACAAGCAAATGTGCCTTTTTAGATGGCAGAGCGCCATCTAGGGGAGCAAATAAAAACTAAACGTTCATTTAACTCGCTCCATGATATTTGGCCAATCCAATTTATTGATAAATAAAAAAAGCCATCCACGAACGCGTTTCGCACTGTTGGCGCTCGTCAGCGTGGAGAAGGCTGTAACCACTGCGACCAAAAATATTCTATCTAAAAGGCACATGTGCTCGTGGTCAGGAGATGCCTTCTTTTTTTTTAATACCAACACCTGACCCACTTATTCTTTATTTTTTTCTATTGTTTTTTCATATATATTTATATATATAAATGATAAAAAAATTCCTGAGGAGGTTATTCATTTATAAAAGCAAAGGTCCCTCTTCAATATTAACGTCGTACATGCAAGTTCTCAAGATGCATTTATAAATTTAAAACATTTTAACTCTCATTCTCTATTCTAAATAAAAAGAAAAAATAGAGTCATAAATATGTTATAACATATAATATAAACGAATTCAAATACTATTCTGAAAGAATAATTATTTTACCCAGAGAAAATAATTGAAAATTAAAGAAATATAGTTTTAGTTAAATGAAGATAACATTCAAAGATGATAAACAAATTGTACCTTGATTTGTGTTAAAAAAGGTTTAAATAATCAAAATAATTATCAGTGATTTTTATTCTATCTTTTCAATTTAATTTTCGACTTTTTTCAACCTACAAAGTCAGATAATATTCTTTACACTATTCATAAATATATCAAACAGCTAATTGAACACATTTAGATCAATGTAAAAGTGTTGGAGATGTTCTATATGAGAGAACTTACCGCGCGGCCCACAGGCAGCGGGGGACCAGGCGACGCAGCCACCTCCGGACTCGGCCCCGCCTGGATACACCGCGATGTTGTTAATTAAAATATTCTGAATGTTTAAGTCTTCGAACAACTTACCGAGTCGCAGGGGATGGTGCTCCTCCTGGCGCCCTGTAACATAAGATTTGTCTCAATATCTATGGGTAATATCTGATGGTGGGATGAAGGAGTCATCATAAGGTGTCTCACTCTGGTCAGAAGTGGTCAGTGTGAAACAGAGATTGTCATAGTTACCACAAATATCACAAGTCTTCATAAATATATCATACTTCACTCGACAGGATGTTCTAAAGGCACCACTTTGTTGTCACACATTGACACAAAATGTCACAGCTTCACAACAATGATGTCCCACAGACCTCACAATGAGGTTACACAGTAACCGAAAATAGGTTTCACAGTCATCACCAAGAGGTCACATACTCCTCATGTCCCACCTTATACCCACAGATAATTTCCACAGTGACTACAAAGGTTTCACACTGGCACCAAAAGGATGTTTCACAGCCACCAGAAATTCCCACAGTGACTACAAAGAGGTCTCACAAAGTCACAACAAGGATTTCTTTAGTAGCCTCAAACTGTTCTCAGGTGACCATAAAGAGGTCACACACTAACCATTTAAATATAATACAGAAATAGATTACTTACTCCTCAGCGCCAGGGGGCTCCACTGCAGGCTCAGCTGACCCGAAGGTCAGTGCTGGCGGATGCCACCTATAGCACAACACATTGAATTGATTACCAACTCCAGCAACTAACTTCAGATAAAGTTTTATTTACTGAATTCAACCTCTGTACGACATTCGATAGAAGTATGAACATATGGCATGTTGATATTACCCAGTATAATCTTCAGTTTGTGGAGAAACCGAATAACTTCCCGTTTTCAAAGGAAATAAACCCGAGGTTATTGATTTCGCAAACGATTTCTAAGGGTTCACATTAATTTCTTTTTATTTAAAACGAAAATGGAAGTTACCAACATCATTATTAGAATAAAGAGTTTGAGTTACGATCAATTTTGTCAAGATTTAACTAACCAAAGACTGACATTCAAAATCGATGCTAATTCAAATAGAGAAAATAAAATATGTTCAACAAATACGAATTTATTCCCTCCTCATTCATTTATCATTGTCAATTTAAAAAGAGTAACAATCAACCACCCATTGGAACTATAAAATTCCATATATTTTCAAATATGAAGAAACATCGAAAAGGGGAGGGTTTTAGGCGTATAAAGTCAAAAGACAGAGTGGAGGAATGAACTTCTAAGTCACAACTAACTTGAACATATGGAGAAAGGAAGCCTGATTTCAAATAAAATGCAACTTTCTGTCTTTAATAAACTTTAATAACAAACATGTACTTAATTTATAATACAATATAATGTGGCTTATGATTGTAGAACGACATTTGAAAATTATCCCGCATGTGTTTCTTTTGAACGAAAAATCGAAATTTATTTTAAGGAGAAATAACGATTATTTCTAACCTTAGGGATGAGTATGAAAGGATGAATTGTGAAGGGTAATGATAATTATATGAACTCCTATACAGTATTATCATTGATGTCATATCACGGAATGTGTACTTAATTGATGTTGAGAAACGTTAAATGCTAGCTGAATCCTAATATAAACTATATATTGATAATGCTATTAATTCATAGCAATCTAAAAAGGCATTGACATAAATAATTCAAATATATAAAAGTAGATGGAAAATTTGCCGGGAGGAAATTAATCCATGGAAGCAATGGTCGCCTCTCCCGTCAAAATTAACGTCAGAATCTGACGCCATCCATTGACCGTCGCCGCAACTAGCGGCATCGGGTCGGTGACAAAGCCGCAACACCAACTTTGGCAAACTGATAAGCGTCCACCTAGAGACCATGGTTTCGGGCTAATGGCCCTCGTCAGTCTAGGGCGGACTTTATTCCATGAGATCCACACGGGATCTAATGGAATCCTCACAATCTACCAAAGAGGTGTTTTGCTGGCAATGTGGCTGGGCCAAATCTATTGGCAAAACATAGATGGAAAATTTGCCGGGAGGAGATTTGGCCCAGCCACATTGCCAGCAAAACACCTCTTTGGTAGATTGTGAGGATTCCATTAGATCCCGTGTGGATCTCATGGAATAAAGTCCGCCCTAGACTGACGAGGGCCATTAGCCCGAAACCATGGTCTCTAGGTGGACGCTTATCAGTTTGCCAAAGTTGGTGTTGCGGCTTTGTCACCGACCCGATGCCGCTAGTTGCGGCGACGGTCAATGGATGGCGTCAGATTCTGACGTTAATTTTGACGGGAGAGGCGACCATTGCTTCCATGGATTAATTTCCTCCCGGCAAATTTTCCATCTATGTTTTGCCAATAGATTTGGCCCAGCCACATTGCCAGCAAAACACCTCTTTTGTAGATTGTGAGGATTCCATTAGAACCCGTGTGGATCTCATGGAATAAAGTCCGCCCTAGACTGACGAGGGCCATTAGCCTGAAACCATGGTCTCTAGGTGGACGCTTATCAGTTTGCCAAAGTTGGTGTTGCGGCTTTGTCACCGACCCGATGCCGCTAGTTGCGGCGACGGTCAATAGATGGCGTCAGATTCTGAAGTTAATTTTGACGGGAGAGGCGACCATTGCTTCCATATATAAAAGTGTGTACATGTGCAAGTTACTCTCTTTGAAAAGGAATATCGATTTTCCAAACCGTTTTGAAATTATTTTATTCTATACGTCCTGGTTATTCACACACCCTCCTCAAGATAAATGTGTTTATGAATTCTACCCTTTAAAAATGGCGTGAGCAGTTATATTATTTTTCTACAAACTCTCATTTAGAAAATAATCGCGTTTACAATAATAGTAACTGTTGATATAAGTACGGTTTTGATTCTGGAAGAAATAATATATTTGAATGTTTATAGATCAATATAGATTCTTTAACTGAATAATCGCACGTTTCTTTCATATACAGACCATCAGTCGCTTCTACGAACTATCTAGAAAGAATGCCAGGTCTGATGTGAATCCATATAATGTAGAATTATTTAAAAGACTGAGTTTCGATGCTTCTGGAAGAATACGTTCAAATAGTAAAATATTAATAGATTTATTCATTTTATATATTTCAATTAACTTCAACTATATATTTAATAAATCAAACGGGAGGCAATAAATTAGCTAAGGATATTTATTAGTTTTCGTGATTTAGGAATAAAACTATCTATTTAATTGTATATTTTGAAAATATATATATATTTAAAATTATTTTTTTTTATTATAAAAAATGAGCCCCACCAGCAAGTGCAAGTGACCAACACTCTGACTTCAGCACATATGTAAGTGAAAAAGCGAACTGCTTTTCAAATATGTACACATATTACAGTAAAAGCAGTCGCCAACTTCTTCCCATCATGATTATCATGGCCTGTACCCACGTGTACTAGGGATAATAAAATATTATAAGAAATGAAATCATTATCTAAGTTAAAATAATTTCTAAAGTAACACGAATACCACTACCTCATTTTGCAATAAAAATAAAATATATTTGATAGATATTGTTGAAATTGCCAATTTTAGAATATTTCAACAATGTGATACTCTGTTATAGTTTGCATATTGTTATAGTATTGTCTATGCTAATATTCTGCTTATATGTATCAGCTTTGTTGAGGTTGGCTTGCAGTTATTGGATAGGTCAGGCCGCTGATAGGCTGCTGATGTACATATAATTTGATCTCTTGTCCTTCCTTATTGTTTTATACCTTTAAGTAATAAAGGATCTTCGTAATTATCACAGCGTTCTTTATCTTCTACGAATCTATAATTTTCCCAACAGAAATATATGTCGTATCATATTCCGAGAATTTTGTGGTTGAGGTAAAACTTATTTTTAAAATGATTGAATAAACTGTGAAAGCAATTTTATTTTTGTAAAACATTTATTAATTCTAAAAAGAGCAGAAATTCATATCTTTGAATGAGCCTTTAACGCTAAATGTCATGTAAAAATTATTCAGCAATTCTTATCAATTTGAAAACTATGGGTCGCCAAATTTGGTCTATATCTTTTTTTCAGGTGAGGAATATTGAAAACGATTGCATTATATGATCAGTACAACATAATGCCAGAAAAAACATTTTAAAAAATGAATATTTCAAGATAAAATTATATTACAAAGATTTATTTATTTTCTTAAATTTTATTTTATATTCATAGATATTATAGAAATTTTATTTTTAAAAATTGGGAACTAAGCAATTTCGAGAAAGGATTATTAAAATAAAAATATGCTAATATATATCTTTTTTTTTACTTATATGAAACAAAATATTCACACTTGATTCTATGTGCCAGGAACTGTTATTATAAAATTTTGATAGTGTTTTGTCAATTATATTTTAATACTTAAAAAAATATTTTTTTTTGAATATATTAAAGTGTAAATTTTTGAATCAATGAATATAGGAAAGATATCAATTTGATATAAGATATGTATATATATCAACAATATTTACTTGAAGTATTATCCCAGGTGATAACCTAGTCACAAAAACATGGATACTCTTGATTTCTCCTTGCAGTGATCAAACTGAGTAAATTGAGATTTTTATTTAATTGGTCGTTCAAGAGAGTAGTTTGATATCAGTTAGGTATTTAATGACAGAGTACACTGGATGGTTGCATTAATATATTTGCCCAGCATGAAGTTGTCAATAGATTTTATTATTCAATATATCACCATCATATCGACATAGGTTCCAGGAAGAATGTTGAGGTGAACTCACCCAGGCAAACTTGTGGGCAGAGGTGGGATCAGCCAATATCCGCCTTTTTCAAAGCGGTACTCCTCTTTCCTATCTAAGTAGGACACGATCAGCTTTTCCTTGAAAAGCAATAATTGCCATCCATTAGGAAGTTTAAGGCAAAGCCATTGCACGTTGTGAATAATAGACTTTCTGTCTTTAGGTTTTCTTTGGAAGCACATGTTTGGTTTTTTATTCTTTTTGTTAGCTGAGTTATTCTGAATAGAATATTATGGTCCATTGTTGAGTCCCAGGAGGTTTCGGCAGAGTTTGAAACATACGGATTGGTTTATATATGCTTTAATGTATATATATATATTCAAATTGGCTATTATAACATGGAAATAAAACCTAGAGTATATAGTGAGATGGTCCTTTATTAAAAATTAAAAGATGACGTTATCATTAAAAAATTGAATTTAATTTTATTGATAGCTCAAAATAGGTGAAATGGTGAAATTCTTAGCGATATAAAATATTTAGAAATTTGAAAAGTATAAGACACCCTTATCTCTCTCTACATTGTGAAAACATATGGTAAAAACTTCAGATTCACAGTATAGTTTCTTTAAAATATCTAAAACAAATTATGACTTTCTACGGTAGAAGGGATTTTAGACTCCAAATCTAGAAAGAGCCGTATGTAATAATCTGAAAATAAATTTAGTCCAGAAGCCTGATTTGATATTACCTTCATTAGTTGTTCCACTTATGATAATAAATATTTGAGATTAGCTATTATAATATAATTAGAGATTAGTTCAGTTATTCATAGCGTCTATATTTAAATTATGGAATAGATTTGCCAAGAGTACCAAAATCAGTATCGCCAATGCTACTTCAAGATGTTATTGAGGGCCTATATGACTTCAGGAGAAATTAATTGTCATTATAGTTTAATAGCTAGCGTCCTCTTTTCTCTTAGTGGTACAAGTTAAGTTACTCCTGAAGGATTGTTATTGATAACTACTTTTATTGCAAATTAAACCACATGTCTGCACTAATGAAAGGGATATTAAAGGCAAAATGGTAAAATATTTATGAAGAAAATAATAATTAGTTGCAGCATGTATATTTTATTGCTATCTATAAAGCAATATATCAAGAACGCACTCTTCACTTACCTTTCTTACTATAGTAGAATACCTTCGGGAGAGCTGGCAAACTTGGCCATGCATACTATGGATGCAGAGTCAAGAGAATCATTAATCTACCAGCATATATCTGAAATGGGATTTTAATTTGTGGGAATTCATTGAATAATGCTTTTAAATATTCTAAAATATCAATGAACTCTAATTCGAATAAGTGATACATATAAATGTGTCGTATATTTATATTTTAAATATATAATATAATATATTAATATAATAATAAATTATTATTCTGCGATATATCGTATATAACATAACATATAATTTATCATCATATAATTCGATTGTTAACTTGTAATTCTTAAGCTTGCATCTAATGCGGTGTAATATAATAAAAGCCATTTAAATAAATAAAGCCGAAAATATATTTCTACTTTTAAATCAACCTAAATACACCACAAAATGCATATACTTTATATAGTCTTTTTATATCTAGAAAGTTTGACGAAAACGTTTCAGAACATTCCATGACTGTACATAAGTACTTGTGAGTAGCCCATCGTGTAGCAGACTGCATGTTAAGTAGGTACATTTTGTTTCTCTCCCTCTAGTCACCCATATAATTCCTTCGTGATCCACGAAGGAAGAAGCGGCGTCGTCGCGAAGAACCGGAGGAGCAACGTGCGACTATATTTAGTAATATATTTAAAGCAGTTTTTAGCACTATATTCCTTTCCGGTTTTCATCAAACAGTTTATATATATATATATATACATTTGCATATTTACGAAAAAAAAAGATTTAATAACAAATAATTGAATTATTTCACAACATATATTGAGGCACAATCATTTGGTAAAATATTTATTAAAATTTCATTTTTAACCTTTAATAGTAATAACGAAATCTCCAAATTAAAAATGACTGATGCACCCAATGAGTTAAAAAGTATTAATAGTAATAAATAATATCAAATAAAACACTTAACATTTACTGTTTATATATAAAGACATTTTTCTATTAAGAGTTATCGTATGAAACTAGTTTTTTGGTAACTTTCTCTTAAGATAAATGTAGAGAATTCAAGAAAGTTTAGCCTATCACTTTAGATATTTCATTTTCTCCATCGTGTGTGAACGAAATCTTAAAAAAATAAAAAATAAAAATTAATACAAGTTCACATGATAAAGGCCATTATAATTATGGTGGATGTTTGGTTTGTGAAACCTATGTCATAACATCATAACATGTTTAAATGTGTGAAGAGAAACATTCCAATTCTGTTCTAGGAAAGTAAACTAGTTTCCTTAGATTACCAACAAGATTATTTATTATATCAAACTCAGATTCTGGTTTTAAAACCAATGGGGTCCATAAATACATACCAGATATCAAACAGCAGTCGAAGCAGTGGGAGGAGGCCTGCGAAGTCGATTGCATCTCCCGGAAAGGACAAGGAAAGCCGGTGTGGTTTGGGATACCAAAGAAATCTTGTTAAATGGTTACCTTGTAAGAGGCATGACTATTACAAATGAATTTTAATCTGAGCCTCTTGACAAACTGCGAGTCAAAATCCGCGAGAAGAGGAATAAATATTTATCTTTCATCGCAGGACAACGCACCTTTTCACAAAGTGTGTTGACAATGGGATTTTAGGTAAGATTTGTTGGGCAAGGTTCTGGGTCGAAGGAGAATGGAGCAAGGTAAAAAGGAAAGATATATATATATATATTCCTTGACATAATTATTTTTTATATTATTCCTAGTGTACGCGTGGTACAGGTCATGATAATCATGGTAGGTAGAGGTTGGTGACTGCATTTACTGAAAGTGCACCACATGTCTATACATGTGAATAGCATTTCGACTTTTGCGCTTACAAGCGAGTCAGAGTCGCGTTTGGTTACTTGCCCTCGCTGGAGGGGTTGGAATTTTGCAAGAATCAGGGGTAATTGAAGCATGTTTTTTTTAATCAGAAAAAATGCCCAATGCGGGATTCGATCCCGGGTCGTAGAAGTCCAAAAACAACGTTTAAGACCACTCTTCCACCGATCCCATTGACATAATAAAAACATAGAATGGTTTCAAATAAAAACATTTATAAATCACGTTTATAAAGAGTACGAATATTTCAAATTGAACAAATTCAACTAATGAAGAAAACATTGTTTTTTACGATTTAAAATGTGCCTGAACTGCTTCCAGTTCTGAAGTCTTTCAACAAACCTTTAAACATTCCGATGTAAATGAGGCATTGCGTATTGCATAGAAAATATATTGGTTCCTGAAAGAGAAGCGAACAGATAAAATGGAATTTTAAAAAAGTGTCATCTAATAAAGGCCTGAAAATACTGAAGAATTCTAGTTTCGTAGACAGGGTATAGGCGATAATGTTGATTGTAGAGAAAGAGAATGTATTTTTGACTCTGTCCCCTTAAGAATTCTACTCATACAAAGACACGTAGAAAGTTTTTCGACCTTGAACTTACAAGTTTTATGGTGCCCCGGTTGGATACGTTAACTAACTAGTGAGATTGGAATTTTGAAAGTTGGAGCAAGTGATATAATTTTAAAACTTAGAAATGTTAAATGTGAGATTTGATGCTGGATGTCAACCATCAGCCATCTGTTAAATAATCCGAACCTCTATTCAAATGACTATCATTCACACGAATTGGTAGAGAATTAAATATCAAAATATTGGAGCATATTTTTGGGGTTCCACATTTTATCAATCTTCAAAGGAGATTTCATAAGAATAGCCTCAGAATGTATCTGCATTTGAATTAACTATCGACGCCGCGAACGGCCCAATCGGATTTCTTTGGTTCGAATCCCTTCCTTTGATTATTTACCACTCGTCAACTATAGAAGACCGCTCCAGGAGATGTGCTTACAGTAGTGAGGCTCTAACCACTCATCAATCACAGTCGACAGCTCCAAGAGTAAAGCTGTGAGTAAGAATAGTATGGGTACAGTTACTCATGGAACACAGTAGACACCCCAGTAGACTCCAACCACCCGTGAACCACAAAACTCCGATTCAGGAGTTGTGCTTCTATTAGTGTTTCGGGATTTGAGTATTCATATTGTATGATATTAGTTGCATATATATTGTAAAAATGGAAATTGATGCATTGTAGATTATAGGAATGAAATTTCCCAATAATTATTTTACACTTGAAAATGAAAAGAAAAATAAATATAGATAATTCCCACAATAAAAATTATAAAATCTAGACGAATGACCCGGCTTTCTCTGAGAATTCCCCCAAGTGCAATTTCCTTCATTCTGAAAGTACATCAATAATAAATAGTAGAAGTGCCATAGAATATCAATACAGTAGTAACACATAAACCATAGGCAAAAAGTGTGTGTGTGATGGCAAAAATTGTATTATATTAGTGTTAAGGTATTTGATTTAATTATTTTTTTCAATCCAATTAATTGTTTCAGAATCAATATAGTCTAAATAGATGGCAGTTTTTCCACCCAACCCCCGAGGAACCCGCCCCAGCGCATTAACGCTTGAAATTGCCTGAGTTGAGTGAGTGACTGCGATGGATCTTTCTGCGATGCCCATGTTCTCAGAAAGAATATGAAAAAATGAGTTTATAAAAAAAATAATCCAAAATACTGGCATGTAAATTTTTTTCCGTAGAAAATAAAAGAGCACATGGAAATTAGGCAAACATGTGTGTTTGCTAATGAATGCGACTGCATTTTAAACGATTTTTAAAGTGATTAAAAAAACAAAGGCCAGAACAAAAATTAATAAAAAAATATGGAAGCCATTTTTTACATACAGTAACTCTAATTTTGTATTTTTTTTAAATTGCATTGTGTGCACTTACCGTAACTTAGTTAGTAATATAAATTTCTCTCCTAATACTCAATACTTTTGTATAAAAAAGTAACACTCGTATAAAAATATATATTAAAAAGTATGCAAGCAACTTGAAAAAAAATGCAGAACGCTCATTGGTTGTTTTATTGGCCTGGTGTTGTTACTTCGCCTCGTATTTACTCCGCGTAAAAAGTTCTTGAAATGAAATAAATAAATAGCCAAAAATACTAATCAAAATGTAGCCAAAAATTTTCCTCAGGTTTATAAAAAGCGTCATGAATAATTTGGTACCAATTGGTTCAGTAGTTTTAAAGTTTATCGCGAAACAGACATTAACTTTTATATATAAAGATGATATTATAAATTGTTTTGTTTCTAACATTAGAATACTTTCAATTCCCTTCATATTTTAAAGTATAAAATAATTAGACCAAAGGTATTTTTCACTGTAAGACTGATTATATAACCTCATATCATTCATTCTTGGATAATCTTATTTTTAATTCGTGAATACTGAACTGAAAAAAAAAGAAAATAATTTCAATTTATTTTAACCTCTTGGTGGTTTCGAAAATTGTATATAATACGAATTTTTCATTCAGATTTGATATAAGTTAAATAATTACCAATCAGAATAGGCACATTGGGGAGACGAATTCTTTAAACAGATTAACTTGTATTGGTAAGCTGAGTTATTTATATATTTTAATTATTGTTTGAGGTGAATGTTTAATAGAAAGATATTTATAAAAAAAAACCTTTATTGAGCGCCACCGCGCCAGAATTTTGATTGATTTGCCAATGAATAGAAGAAGCGCAGGGAGGAGGTGGAGAAAGTCTGGAAGATGGCGTTCCCCGGGAGCTGGAGCAGGGCTGGGTCCCACGACGAGGACTCCACGTGGCAGGAGCACGAAGAAGACTCCAGGGACCGGGACATCAGAAGCCTCCAGGTCCCCCGTGCCCCGGCGAGAAGCCCGGAAGACTCCCGATGTCGGCGGCTCCCCGGAGTACTGGGGCACTCCTCCACAGGCAGCTCCACGGTAGACCAAGCAGCCAGGGTCTTCTTTAGCGGCTGTCAGAAGGACAAACAACACCTTAAATTGATGAAATGAATACCATTATGATTAATGTCTATTAGAGACACACACACACACACAAAAATCCTTGAATCAAAGTACCTAAGACATATAAGTCCTGAGAAACGAGCAACCCCATAGAAATGTTCTTAAGCAATTGCCATGATGTAAAGTCAAATATTGAGTATGTTAACAATAAAGAAGTTAAAAATGTTTATAAGTTAATGTTTGAAGTTAATAAGTGAAAAGTAACATCTTTTTATTAAATGGATAAATCATCTTTCTCTGGATGCTAAGTTTTCTAGGACGATAAAGAATAAATTCAATGCATTGCATGAATCCAATGCATAAATGTGACGCAATTATGTAAAGGTTTTACAGAGATTTTGTATCACCTCATAAGCATAAAAAAAGAGCTTTTGTCATTGCTCTTAGGGCAGTAGAAATTAGTTTTATTCCAAAAAAGAAACACACGCTTTAAAAATAGTTGAAATTTCTTATAGACTTGTTTTGCATAACCAAACCGAAAGAAATAATTTCGATGTTGAACTTTGTAATTGCAGAGTCCCATTTACAGTAACAACGGCTGAGTAACATTGGGAAATTTTCATGATGTGAATTTGATAGCCATTCCCAGTACACATGTTGAAACACACCAAGACCAAGGATTAGTTAACTGATAAATAAAGATAACACACTATATATCAGCGCTTTAGCACTAAGGTTTGATAGCGTCTCAAATTTTCACGATGTTTTTCAGAAGGGATTTGAACATGGGAATCTGAAAAAATACAAGTTGCTCTTTCTAGTTTACAATTAGTCTATATAAAAAGAGTGGTGAGTATTATCTTTAGATCTTTTCCTAAATATTTCCAAGCTATTAGCTTCTATTCTCTATTATGTTTTGTGTGTGAGATTATCCGGTCCATTCTTTCTTTCACCTCTCTATAAATATTTCCAGACTAACGCTATTTACCAATTTACAATTTAAACTGAACTGACTTGGCCATTTATTCATCTTTCAGAGAGGTAACAATGAACTAATTAAACTCCCTGAAATCATATTTTCAAATATTAATATCATATTGTGGTTCAAGATTCTTATCTCAGATTTCATGGCATATATATGGTAGGAATCAAATTTTAACGTAAATCATTTCAGACTCACCTCAACAGCCTCCCAGGGTTCTTCCTGTCTCCACCTCACTCCCTGAAATTCACGATTTGCATAGATTAGCCACAAATAGGTAACTTCAGGAGTATATGCAATTATGAGAAGAATGAGATTAACAGAAAACCAGAATGTAAACCTAAAGGAATTTATAATGTTGTTAAAAATACAAGGTCAGGATGAGTTCATAAATATTTTCAAGGATACAATTATTCATTTAATTAAGATATTGTAGCAAAGTATTTATTATTTTATTAGCAGGCTTTCCTAATTTTCCACGTGGCAATATATATAGGTTAAATTTAATCGAATATTGTAAGACTTCTAATTGAATGTGTGCAGCTCATATGAATCATGTTCTCTTTTATAGAAAAATAATTTATTCAGAATTTATTATTTTAAAGAAGAAGGAAAAAATATTGCTAAAATATTCAAATATTACACAGTAGAACCTCCATGAGAGGCTACTTTGAAGGATATTCTATATACAGTTACGAGCGTCATGCGTTCTTAATTCTTCATCTCTGTCACCGTTTGCTTTTTTTTGGAATGGCGCTCTCCTATTGGTTGGCTACGATCACGCCACCTTTGCCCCCCCCCCCATCATGCCCCCCCCACTCGCTTTTTGGTTTTTGTAACTATTGTGTTGGAGCGGGTCGCTCCTTAAATAAATGCATATATTAGTTAATAACTAAATGTAATCCTCTCTTTCTTTTTCCCAGTAAGAGACGCCTACGGAAGCCAACAGTACATAGGCAGATAAAGCACAGAGGCTATAGTTATTAACTAATATATGCATTTATTTAAGGCGCCAATTTATAATTGTAACAAATAGTATTTGAATAAAAACATTCAATCGGGTAAAACACGGGCGTTGCCCGGGTCATTCGGCTAGTCTATTCATAAAGGACAGTTTAGGGAAGCAACTAGGTGTCCTTTACAGAGAATTTCTACTGTATATTTAAAGATTAAATGTATAAATAGATGGAAACCTTTGCTGTGAGGATATTGATCTATAAAATAAAGGTCATATCTCCCGACAATATAGAAAACAGAATTTACTAACTCAGAATATTAAGAACTGAAAAAGATATTTCTAAAAATAAATATAGTTTGTGAGTATGGACCCATTGAATCTTAGGAGATAAAGAAAACGCATCTGTATCTGTATTCAGAAATATATATATATATTAAAATAATTCGAAATATTAATTTTGATTTCTCATTTTATGATTCATAATTTATAAACCTGAACACCCAGCAAAAGTTTTCTATTGCCTTCAGAAATATAGCATACAAATTATTGCAGACATTTGAAGCAAGTAAGAAGTAAAGGAAGGGTTCTATATGAGGGAACTTACCGCGCGGCCCGCAGGCACCGGGGGACCAGGCAACGCAGCCACCTCCGGACTCGGCCCCGCCTTGGATACACCGCGATGTCTGAAATATTGTGAGAGTTAAAGTCTGTGAAAAACTTACCGAGCCGTAGGGGCTGGTGCTCCTCCTGGCGCCCTGGAACATATGGTTGTCTCATTATCCACGTGTAATATCTTGTAGTAGGATGTAGGAGTCATCATAACGAGTCACATAGAGAGAAAGAGAGAGTCACCAAAGATATTTGCCACAGTCACCACAAAGATTTCACAAAACCTTCAAAATGATGTCCCACAGCACCTACTCTACTGTATCATATCATCAAAAATGTCACAGGTTCATAACTATGAGATCCTCACAATAAGATTACACTGTGACCACAAAGAAGATCCATAATCACCATGAAGATCTTCAACAGCGACCACAAATATTTTCTATGTTACTTAAAATGGGTCATACTAGCAACACAATGATGTCCCTCATTAACCACAAAAATGATTCATGGTAATCATAAAGAGGTCACACAGCCACCATATAAATATAATACAGAAATAGATTACTTACTCCTCAGCGCCAGGGGGCTCCACTGCAGGCTCCTCTGACCCGAAGGTCAGTGCTGGCGGATGCCACCTATAGCAGCACATTGAATTGATTATTAAATCCATCGATGCAACTTCAGAGAAATATATTGGCTGAATTAAACCTCTGTATGACTTTGGACGCTCATAGACAAAACTTAAGGAAGTTATATCAATACCTTCTAGCATCCGCGGAAGCAATGGTCGCCTCTCCCGTCAAAATAAACGTCAGAATCTGACGCCATCTACCTTCTAGCATGTTTATCTGGATTCATACAATAACTCTGAGAGATATACGATACAGAGTGACCCTTATTGGAGACAAACGAGATAACCAAGTATTTACAAATTTTACTCTGTTATCTTATATAAAAAAACATACAACCAGCAATATCAGTAATTTTACACTTCATTAAGTTTTATGCTTGGGTGCTATGTAATACAAACATTTGACATATCTTATTTGTTGATATTCCCATTGCCACAGTACAAGCTTCAGCTTGTAGAGAAACAATATACCTTACCGTTTTTTCTGTCGGGAAATTATTGAGACCAAATACGATTTCTAAGTTTACATTCCACACTTTTCTGTTTATTTTAAAACTAAAATGAAAGTTACCAACATAATATATTATAATTAAGAGATTTAGCTGATATTGTTTGGTGTTTATATTTTGATAATTAAGAATATGATTTGTATAAATTGTTTATTATACTTTAAACAGATATTTTTACATCAACACGTTGTTTACATCTTACAGGTGATTATTATTGTTTATAATGATGATATATATTTATTTACAGATTAATAGAATATATATATATTTAGTCCCAAACATCTCCCTATTTTTTAAAACAAAAAGATAGTGTATACGAGATAATAGCTATATAACTAATGTGTGTATAAAAGAGATATAAGAGAGTAAATAATGACTTAAGTGTCCAGAACATAGTCGCTGTATCTTGATGGTGTTCGGATTGGTCGACCAGATCTTGTCCTCCGTGGGCCTGAGTCGGTGGAACGGGGTGTTTCCATTGAAGTGGAGGATTCACAGATCGGATCTACTTTATTTTTATTTGGCTCAAAATCTTCACCCTGTGGGTTTTGGTCCGTGTACTCTTCATTAAGGTTTAAGCCTGATGGTAAAGTTCTAATGTCTCTTCTATTTCTTCTGTATTCATGACCATCAACTTCAACTATATACGATCGAGGATCTTGGGCAGAGATGCATTTACCCATCCTCCACTTATCTTTTTCTTTCAATTTGACACTTATACTTTGTCCTGGGTTCAATTTGGTTAAGTCCCTTGCCTGTTTATCATATAGATTTTTCATTTCTGTTTTTCTTTTTTCTATTTTCTCATAAACATTAAGTTGAACTTCTGGTTTTAACAAGTTTTTATGAATAGGAATCAGGGTTTGTGTTCTCCTGGAAATAAGAGCCTGATTTGGGCTGAATCCAAGATCTTTTAATGGGGTGTTCCGCCATTCTAGAATGGCAAGCCACAAATCTTCTTGCTCATGTTTAGCTTTTTTAACAAGCATCTTTGCAGATTTGACTGCTGACTCCGCCTTGCCATTTGATTGACTATGATACGGTGAGCTGGTAATTTGCACTACTTTCCATGTTTTTAGAAATTTTTGAAATTCACGGCTAATGAATTGCGGTCCGTTATCTGTTATTAGTGTTTCAGGTATTCCATGTCGGCTGAAATTCTTTTTACAGCATTCGATTATGGATTCTGAAGTAGTATGTTCTAGCATATCTAGTTCCCAAAAGCTGGAATAATAATCTACAGTGATAAGATATTGAGTCGTCTCTACTGAGAAAATATCCATTCCGATTTTATTCCATGGTAAAATGGGAGTTTCATGGCACATAAGGGTTTCTTTTGTTTGGTTTGGTTGATAAGCTAGACAGGCCTTGCACTTCTCAACTGTTTCTTTTATAGATTGATTCATCCCGGGCCAAAAAATTGCTTGTCGAGCTTTGGCCAGCGTTGCTGCTACTCCATGATGGCTGGCGTGAACTCGGTTGAGTAGCTCTGATCGTAATGTTTTTGGTATTATTACTTTTTGTCCTTTGTAAATTATCCCATCTTGTTCGGTCAGTTCATCTCTAAATTTCCAATATTCCATGGCCTCCCTAGGAACTTTATATTTGCTTTTAGGCCACCCTTTTCTGATTAGGTTGACAAGCACTTGCATTGTTTGATCTTTACAATTCTGTTGTCTTATTTGTTCTGCCGTTGCTGTCGAGATATTAACAAATTCAATCAATTTTATATTTTCAATTTCTTGATAAATGCTTTTGTCATCATTTAGATATACTTCAAAATTAAGCTCATTTCTATCACCTGTCTTCATTAGATATTTCCTTGACAGACAATCTGATATATACATTTGCTTTCCAGGTTTATACTTGACCTCTAAATTATATCGCTGCAATCTTAGAAGCATTCTTTGTAATCTTTTTGGAACTTGGTGAATATACATTTTAAATATATTCTCAAGAGGTTTATGATCTGTCTCTATATGAACCTTGGTGCCTCCTGCAATGTATTGATAGAAATGTTCGCAGGCAAATACTATTGATAGACACTCTTTTTCAATTTGAGCGTATCGAGTTTCTGTGTTTGTTAATGCTTTCGATGCATATGCAACAGGCTGTTCTTCTTGTAAGAGAACTGCTCCTAGACCTTTGTCACTGGCATCACTTTGTAGTGTCACAGGCAGACTTGGATCGAAATATTTTAGCACGGGAGCTTGAGTAACCAGTTCTTTTGATAACATAAATGCCTGTTCTTGAGGCTCACTCCAACTCCATGACATGCACTTTTGAGTTAAAACTCTCAGTGGTTGTACAACCTCAGAAAGTCTGGGCAGAAATTTCGTTAAATAATTGATACAACCTAGGTATTGTTGTATTTCTCTTACATTTTGGGGTCTGGACATAGCCTTTATCGCCTCCACTTTTCCAGGATCAGGTCTAAGACCCTCATCAGACAAAATGTGTCCCATGTAATTGACATGATTTGAACACAATCGAATTTTGTCTTTGTTAAATTTTAAATTTCTTTCTCGTGCTCGCTTCAATAACTGTTCTAATTTGATGTTATGATCTCTGATAGCGTCTTCAGTGGTGTTCCCCTTACCAAAAACCAAAATGTCATCAGCTATTACTTCTACACCTTCAAGGCCTTCAATCACTTCATGTAGACGTCTCTGAAATTCTTCTGGGGCAGCTGAAATTCCAAAGGGCATTCGAAGCCATTTATACCTGCCAAACGGCGTCCAAAATGTAGTCAAATCACTACTTTGGCTATCAAGTTTTACTTGCCAAAAACCATCTTTAGCATCAATGACAGTGAAAATCTTAGCATTATTTAAACTTGGCAGTATTTCGTCTATGGTCGGAATTTGAAAATGAGGTCTTTTAATCACTTTGTTTAGGTCTCTTGGATCTAGGCATACTCTAAGTTTATTTTGTTTCTTTACAAGGACCAAGTTGCTTATCCATGAAGAGGATTTCTGCACTCTTTCAATAATGCCTCTTCCTTCAAGATCATCCAGCTTTCTCTTAAATTCTGCCTTCAAACCAATTGGAATTCTTCTCGGATGTTGTTGCACTGGTGTAGCTTCTTTCTCAATTTCAATATGATATTCTTTTGGTAACATTCCTAGGCCTTTGAATACATCCTCATATTTATTGATAATTGATTCTGCTCGAGAACAAGATGAATTTGCAAGGTGGTAAACCGCATCATGCTTCGTTACAAGGTTGAGGTCTTCTATTGTTTTGGCTGATAACAAAGGTTTTTGATTAATGTTCACAATCTGAAAGAGTAAATTATATTTCTTTTCTTTAAAGTAGCAATCGAGATATTTCTGACCTACTGGCTTCAGGATGACTCCACCAAAATTTTCAAGCCTTGCATTGGATATGTCCAAGTTATTGCTTCTTTCTTGCATGACCCACCTGTAATCGTCTAGGCTCATGATGTTACAAGTGGATCCCGAGTCTAATTGGCATTCCAGTGGCACAGTTTGATTGGCTGTTTCAAATAATAATTTTACCATCCATTTATGTTTTTTGATATTTCCAGCTGCATAATGTCTTCTTAGTTGAAGTACAGCTTCATCTGATGATTCATCCTGTTCTTGAATTGCTCTAACGTTCATCTGTTTTGGGTTTTGAATTCTAAATCTGCATACTTTTGAGAAATGATTTTTTCTGTTGCACCATGTGCATATCTTACCATACGCAGGACATGAAGCCTTCCTATGTTTCGACCCACAGTAACGACAATTAATTATGTCTTCAAATGTTTCATTTGTAGCTTTGGTCGCTTCCTTTTTTCGTTCATATTTTCTGTTCCACTTCACGTCTTCTGATTCTTGGCCAGTCAACTTGGTTATCTGTTGTTCCGTGACCTCAGCTGTCCTGCATATGTCGATAGCCGAAGATAAGTTTAGTTTTGGTTCCATTAGCAATTTTTTTCTGACTCTATTATCTTTGATTCCCAATACTATTCTATCTCTGATTAGTTCTTCTGTTAGTATATCATATTCACAAGAGCTAGCTAGTCCTCTTAATCGATTTGTGTAGCTATCAATACCTTCGTTTTCTTCTTGATTCGATGTATTAAAAATATACCGTTCGTATATGACATTCTTTTGTGGAGTAAAATGATTATCCAATGCTTCAATAATCTTAGGTAGGCTATTCTTTTCATCTTCTTTCAAGTCCAGATTCAAAAATACGTTGAAACAATCTTTTCCAATGAGTGATAGGAATGTTGCTCTTATAACATTATTATCTTTCTTATTTAATTCAGTAGCCACCTGATAATTGTCCCATTGGCTTTTAAAAAACCTCCAATTTTCTGCCGCCTGGCTATTTATTAATATTGGTGCTGGTACAGGAATATTTGACATCTTGAAATATTTTATTTTATATTAGACATTAACATATATAGATATTACGAGATATAGTGTTACTCAAAAGATTAGAAAATTATTATTATATAAAAATGTAATTTTACATTTCCAAATTCAAAATTTTCAAACAATCAAATTCGAATATTAGTACTCACGCGCATTCGACAAACTACGTAATTCGCACCAATATTTTATAATTTGAAAATAACCACTTCTGACACCATGTTTGGTGTTTATATTTTGATAATTAAGAATATGATTTGTATAAATTGTTTATTATACTTTAAACAGATATTTTTACATCAACACGTTGTTTACATCTTACAGGTGATTATTATTGTTTATAATGATGATATATATTTATTTACAGATTAATAGAATATATATATATTTAGTCCCAAACAAATATAATTTATGCTATGATTGAACTCTTCAAGCTCTTTGTTTGAGGTTGATACCAATGCAAATTAAGAGGAAAAAAGACTTTTAAACATTACGATGTTGTTTTCCGCATATCTATTTATCATCATCAAATTAGAAAGTGCCCTAATTATTCCACCATAGGAACCATAAAATTCTAGATAAATCCAAAGATGAAGAAACATTGACAAGTAGAATATTAGGATCACAAAGTCAATAGACGAAGCAGATGTGGATTCTAAGTCGCAACTAATAGTCCATCTAGAGGAAGGAAAAATCTGATTTCAAACAAAGAGCGGTTTTTAAACCATAAACTAATATTTATCTAGGAGGTTCAAATTTAATCACAGACCTGAATTTCTTTTAATGAGCTTCTATACAATATTATTTTTAAGTGAAACCAGGGATTTTGTTCTTACTCGATGTTGAAAAACGTGTCATGATGGCAGGATTCCACATCAGAAATTTGAGCTCTATAATGATGATAATAATTAATTCATAGCAAGCTATGATACTATAGACCTCAATAACTAAAGTTCTTAATAAAGATTTGTTATGTGCGCTAGTATAGGAAAATGAATATAGATAATATGAAACATTTTCGAATTCCTTTATTCCCCACCTAACGTTGATCTATTGCCACCCTCTTCAGGGAAATGTGTTTCTGAATTCAACACTATAAGATCGGTTGACGTATCTTTATTCCATTTTAATCAACTATCAACCAGAGCAAATGGCGTTTACAATGATAGAGACTGTTTATTACAACTGTATAATTATAACAGAGGCGTACAGACTTCGATCTAGGTAGCCCACTATCCACTGTTGTATAAATATACTTGATTTTTTAATATCCATGAACATTAGTCTCTTTTATAAGCATGCCTAGAATTATAGCCAGTTTTGATTTAGGATTATTTGAGATTGAGTTTCAATTCTTGTGGAATTGTGGAGTTACAATAGTAAAATAATATAATAATTTTAATATATATTTATTTAGATATTTGTGTGTGTTTTTTATTTTATTTTGAATAAAAATAAATCGATAAATTAGTCAAAATTTAAAATATCAATTAGAGCCATTTATCCATGATTAAAATTTGAAGTTATATTCAATGTTATAGCGCTATATTTTGTTGTATTTAACCGAAAATAAAATTATCCCTCAACCAATAAACTAATCGGTGTATATCTCTTTCTAATATATATCTTTACCCAATAGTTCAGTAGTTATAAAATTTTTCATTCGAAAAAAAAGCGCTGATAATGATAGAACTTTATATTTTTACAAATTAGCTCGAAAGAACATTCACTTAAATTGATTGGAAATTCTGTGAATATTTATTTGATTTCCTCCACCAAAATGGTTTTCCTTATTTCAACAGACTACCTGGTTCTACCTAGGTGTTTGTGAACAGTATATATATTATTATTATATAAACAGCTCAACTTACTACCCTCCATGATGAACAAAAATTGTTGTTTTTAAAAGCTTTTATTCAACTTGCTTCCATGTCTGTCCGTCGTTCCGTCCGTCCGTCTGTCTGTCTACAAATTTTGAAATCGATTTTTAACCTTATATTTACTATCGTTAGCATTTAAGGTACTAGATGCGAAGAGAATATAGATGACATTTATTAGACATTTGAGGCTCTAAAAAATTGCATTTTGGAGGGATATATTTAAAATATGTCTTCATCTTTCTTATCTCCACTCAATCATATTAGCGTATCAAATTGTGACCCTGGATATGTAAAAATGGATAAATAAATAGTCTGATCCACGCCCGATAACATCTCTCTTCATTTGTTTTTGGATTTATTCGTTAAAGAGCAGGTTTTAGAAGGACGTTTAATAAGTTTTACCGCAAAGGTTTCTTTGTACAGAACGAAAAAACATAATTTAAATTATTTTAAAAATAAATAACGAATATTCCTATCCTTAGGGATGAAGTTTGGAAGGATGAATTGTGAGAGAGAGAGAGAGAAAGAGAAGAGTAATGAAGAAAGGAAAAATAAGAGCAGGGTTTGCTCGAAAGTGCTAGAAACACCTCAAAATAAAATAAAATGTCCTTTTTTTTCCTTATTGGAATATTTCTGGGTCACTATCGTTAACACACGAGTAATAAATATCATAAAACTTTTCTTAATAATTCAGCAATAATGTATTCTTTTGAAACATATCTTTTATAAACTAAGTTGAATATATCAAAATTGATATTCTAAAAAAATATATATTTGAATGCATATATTTCAAGAAATTTATTCATTTTTAGAGCTAATTAAAGTAAATATATATATATATATATATATATATATATATATATATATATTAGTTTCCATGACCTCAGGTAAAAACTAACTATTTGTTTATATATATATATTTTTTTTTATAAGAATAATTTTTAAAATTATATTTAATCAAGAAAAAATCATTTGGCAAAGTCTTGATAGCTTCTAAAGAAACGCGAATATTACAATTGCATTTTGTGGTTAAAAGAAACGATATCCTAAGAATTTTGTAGTTAAAGTGAAATATATTTTAATAATTTGAATAATAATTGCCAAAATAATTGTATTTGTGTGAAAACATTCAATAATTCTAAAGAATTCAGCAATATATACTTCTTTAAAATATGAGCTTTCATCTCTAAATGTCTTGCACGAAATTACTCAGCAATTCTCATTAATTTGAAATTTGGTCGCCAAAAATTTCTCTTTTTGTTTTTATTGTCAAAGACAGATGGAGGACAACTGCGCTATATGGTCAGTTCAACCTAATACCAAATATTTGAAATCTAGGCATTTTTTGAAAATAATTTGTGAAATAGAAATATCCTAATAATAATGGTTATATCAAATATTTGTCTTTTTACTTGAACTAATCAAAATATTCTTTTTACTCTACGTGTGTATAGATTTAACTGCTATTACAAAAAAAGTTGAGATTTTCTTTCTCAAAATTCCGAAATACTTTAATCATAGATTTTCAAAATAAATATATAAAATTGAAGTAAATTATAATGAATTGGATTAAAAGAAAAATCAATTCAAAATAAACAATGTATAAATCAAAAATATTTAATTAATATAGAATAGTGATTCTCCCATGTAATACGCTAGTCTCAGAAACATGGATACTCCTGGTATCTCCTGGCATTGACAGTTCTCAAGTTGGATCAGATCAAACTGAGTAAATTAGGATTTACTACAATCGGTCGCTCAAGAGAGTAGTTTTATAGTAGATAGTTATTTTATAAGAGATCATACTGAATGGTTGCAGTAATATATTTGAGTGGCATGAAGTTTCAATCAATTTTATTGATATATAATTCACCACTTGACATAAAAATAGGTTCCAATAAAGAACTTGATGTGAACTCACCCAGGCAAACTTGTAGGCAGAGGTGGGATCAGCCAGTATCCGCCTTTCTCAAAGCGGTACTCCTCTTTCCTATCCAAGTAGGATACGATCAGCTTTTCCTTGAAAAGCAATAGTTGCCATCCATTAGGGAGTTTAAGGCACAGCCATTGCAAATTGTGAATAATAGACTTTCTGTCTTTAGGCTTTTTACGGAAGCACATGTTTGCTTTTTATTTCTTTTGTTAGCCTATTTATGTTTAATAGAGTGGCCTTGTCCATTGTTGGGTCCCAGGAGGTTTCGGCAGGGCCTGAAACATACGGATTGATTCATATATGCGTAAATGCTCCTACATTAGATTTTCACATTAACATGGAAATAAAACCTATAATTTAAAAAATAAATTCGATTTTATTGATGGCTTTTAAAAAAGGTGAAAGTAAACAAATTTTTCTATATGATAAAACATACATAAACATATATATACATTTTTCAAAAAGGAAAATATTTTTGGCTAATTATTTTTTCAAATCGATAAGATAATCCTATATCACATCAAGGTGTTAACATTAGGCTTCCAGGGACCAATGGATCGCCTTTTGACTCAAATTCCAGGGATAAGTTTCTTTCAAATTATCTAATGCAAATTTTCGTATTCACCTGCAAAAAGGATTTTAGGTTAGAAAAATAGAAATCCATATCTAATATATTTTAAGAGGTATTCTCTCTCCGAAAACCTGATTTTTAATTAAATATATTTATTGCATTTATATAAATAAATATTTGATATTAGCAAATGGTATAGATCAGGTTTGTATAGCGATATATTTTCACTATGAAATGAATTTACCAAGAGCATCAAAAACAATATCGCTAATCGCTATAGCTGCTTAATACTGCTATTGAGAATATTTATGACTAAATGGAAAATAAATTGTCATTAGTTGGTTAGCTATCGTTCTCTTCTCTACCTCGTACAAGTTAAGTTAATCCTTGAGGATGGTAATTGGCAACTACTTTTATTGCAAGTTAAATAACATGTCTGCGCATATGGAAATCATATTGAAAGTTGAATGGCAAATACACTTGTCCGCAAAATTAAAGGAACAACATTTTTTTTTCATTTATCTCAAATCTTATTGAACATTTATCAATGAAATTTTATACACAAATTTATTATTCCATTATTGATTAGAATACCGGAAATCAAATAATTCTAACACGTATTTTATGCAAATTAGCCGGTCAAGCAATGATCTTCTTGCAGTCAGTGCATAAATATATTGGATATTGTTGTTAATATGAGGTGTGATCGCCTTTAACTGATAGACAGGTTCTACATCGGTGACCCATACTAAGAATTAGAGAGTTTATCAGTTCCTGTGGAATCAACGCCTACTCTTGTGTTAAGGCTGTTTTTAGCTCATGAGTGTTTCTAGGAGGGGGTTGGGGAGGGATGAGATCCGCCGTCATAGGTTGTCCCATACATGCTCAATGGGATTTAGGTCTGGGGATTGAGCTGGCCAATTCATCCGAGCAATTGCATGGTTTTGGAGAAAAGTGTCGACCACACCAGCCCTATTTGGACGGGCATTATCATCCATTATAAGAAGGTTTTCTACCATTTCTAATGATTGAGGCATCACACATGCTGCCAAGATCTCGTCCCGATACCTCTGTCCAGTCAGGGTTCCTTGCCGAAAAATGTGGAGTGCTGTGTGACCGCCCAAGAAGATTCCAGCCCAGACCATAAAACATTGACTTCTGTAGGGATCCCTTTCAACCATATTTCGGGGATTATTTCTGGTACCTACCTCTCCTCAGACAAAGCCACGACGATAATAGCTGTTTAGAGAGAATCTAGACTAATCAGTGAACATTACATGGCTCCATTCATCTGGATTCCAAGCGTCATATTGTCTGCGCCAAAGTTCCCTTGCTCTCCTTTGAGGTGGTGTCAACGGCACACAAATTATGGGTCGTCGAGCATAGAGGCCCTTCATGTGAAGCCTTCTGCGTATTGTATCAGTTGAAATGAGAGAAAACTTTCTTCTAATGGATGATAATGCACGTCCACATAGGGCTGATGTGGTCGACACTTTTCTCCAAAACCATGCAATTGCTCGGATGAATTGGCCAGCTCGATCTCCAGACCTAAATCCCATTGAGCATGTATAGAACAATCTAGGACGGCGGATCTTATCCCTCCAACCCCCTCCTAGAAACACACTTTTAAAAAAGAGCGGGCGTTGATTCCACAGGAGCTGATAAACTCCCTAATTCTTAGTATGGGTCACCGATGTAGAGCCTGTCTATCAGTTAAAGGCGATCACACCCCATAATAACAACAATTTCCAAGATATTTATGCGCTGACTGCAAGAAGATCATTGTTTGACCGGCTAATTTGCATAAAATACGTGTTAGAATTCTTTGATTTCGGGTATTCTAATCAATAATGGAATAATAAATTTGAGTATAAAATTTCATTGATAAATGGTCAATAAAATTTGAGATAAATGAAAAAAAATGATGTTCCTTTAATTTTGCGGACCAGTGTATTTTATAAGGAAGATCAAAATAAAAGTTGCAAAATTTTCTTTTAATGCTCTCTATAACTCAAACTATCTCAAATACGTGCTCTTTACTCGCCCTCCTTACTAGTTTGATACCACCAGGAGAACTGGCAAACTTGATCATTAATGCTATAGAATCATGGCCGCACTGACAGCAGAAGTTTGTTTGTCTATAAAGGAAAGGTTTTACTTTTTCTTATCCTTAGTACACGTGGTACAGGCTAGGGTTATCATGGTGGGTAGAAGTAGGCCACTGCTTTTACTGTAAGTGGACCACAAGTCTACACATGTAAAAAACAGTTTGCACTTTAAATGTGCCAGAGCCTCTTTTGGTTTTGTACTCGCTGGTGGGGTTGGACCTTTGCAAGAATCGGGGGCCATTGGAGCATTTTTTTCAAATCAGAAAAAAGTGCCCAATGCGGAAACGAACCCGGGTCATAGCGGTCGAAAACCAACGGTTTAGACTATCCTTTCATTGACCCCCCCCTAAAGGAAACGTTCGCGGTTCAATTATTTCATTTCCTACTGTAGAAACAGTCGATAAAATCTTATATTTATTAAACAGGGCAAAGTGTTAACTTTATGTAATATTACTAACTGGAGATTTTATCTATTTCACCAGTTTGAGTATATTTATATCAATAATAATTAACTAAGTTTCACAACTAATACCAATTAATAAGTTAATTCATATAGTAAAACATTCATTTAATTTTATTTTAAGGACTTAGAATCCTCGCTCTCTCTCTAAATAGCTCGGGAATGATTATCCTGTTCAGACCGTATGCACGAAAAAGCTTGCTTTTTAGATAGAAATAATTTAGATTTTTTACATAAAGAAAGTAAGGAGACTCTGGACTTAAAAAAGGACAAAAGCCCCATTTTTTGGAGATGTATTTAGTGATGAAGGTTTGTTAAAATGGGGATACATGGAATCAAATATTTAAAATGCTATTTGACAATCAATGATTTAATCTGCCATTCTGTAAAGCCCGTTATTGGTCTTGTATAGCGCAATGATATAAGTGGATAAATATCTTAGAAAGATAATTGGTAGTATGTTTATAGGGTTCAAATTGGAGAATTACCACTCTAAACATACGGTATTGTCTGTGTTCCAGAATATAATTCTTTCACAATCTGAGCTCGGTGTGGACCAGCGCTGCCACTTTGAAGAAAAAGATGTTCAATAAAAAATAATACCAGAATAGTGACATACGATAGGAGTGAGAAAACTTTACATGGAAGGACAGGGCTCTATAGAGAGATATCAATTTATATCCAGATTCCGTCTTCTGAAAATCATTTTCTTCATTGATAATAAGATATAAATTCATGAAATTTCCATGCATCTCCTACAATATTAATAAACTCACACACATAATAGACGTATCCTGGCTGCTCTGCTATCTGAAATGGTTCATGTGAGCGTTCAGGATATTCCTATTTTGATTTTTAATATCAACATTTAAACTTTTTTTCTATCTTGTCTATCTTTTCTATGTATGTCCGTGGCTGTGGGTGGAATGGTGGTGATCTCCAGGTGCCATCCTTTTTGTGTTGTCCTCGGTAAATCCTGACGACTTTCTGTTGTAATGTAGTGTTTTCTGTAGGATGAGTTTAGTGTGGCATGTTGGTTGCAGTCGTGGTGGCCATAATGTTCAGCGTAGCTTTACGCGTGAAATTAATTAAACAAAAGGACAAGGCATGTTGGATGTCACCACAGAGATGGCGAGAGAGCGTGAAGGCGATGCCAGTCAAGGGTAGGTCTCTCCAGGGGGATCTGTCAAGCATCGTCTCAAAGCGGACTGATCTCTTTTGAGCCAAAGAAACACACCTGGTACCCCGACATGTTTTTCAAACACCCTTCTTCTGACTGGCGCCGACTCTCACTCAATCGTATTTTATGTCGTTTTGGTACTATGGTAACTTTATAAAACATGGAAATATAAGTATATATCGGAATATATTACAACATATATATCTTTAATGTAAATAGCAATATTATATAAATATATATATTGATCGAATTATTTTATTATTTATGCTAAATTCAACTTTGACTATATATTGTATATATACATATAGAGGAGATTTGTATAGTGTTTCGGTGGCGCTTAAAAAAAGTCAGACAAAATATACTTTCTGAACTCGAGTCGACAATTATTTTATGAAAAACACAAAATATCTCTTTTTAATACCTACTAAACGAATATTTTCTTTGTTCAATGGTTCAATTTAAATAGAATTCAAATTCAGCTCAATTCTGCCCATCAGTCCCAAACAAAGGATGCTTTTTTTAGAACCCGGACTATTTGGAATTTTAATTAGAATGACCTGTTGGGAAATATCCCGCTTTCCCTCTTTCTAACTTCAACAATTTTCTCATTCAATTATTTATAAATGTGTTTTAACCCTTCTTGTATGGGAAATATGCTCTTTAAATAAATGGACATAGACCAATAGTAGATTTAGCTATTGTATAAAATTATAAAATAATTTAAAGTATTCATGAATATTGATAAATATAGATAAACCAGTAAAAATTATAAAATTATTCACTTTTTTGAAAGCGTAAAAATACTATGAAAATTGGATAAAATTACAAAATGTTTGAATTTACTAAATTCACTAATATCCATAAGGTACAAGTAAATATTGAGAAAAAGGGAGGTTATATAAAAGTGGTTATAAAATTTGATCCTGAACGAGATGGTATGAAGGAATAAATTGAGAATGTAGGAATTGATGTAGATAGGGTATTGAGGACTAAAGAAATTGTAAAGTAAAGGCCTTGAGGAGAGAGAGATAAAGATTTTTTAAAATTCAGGAAATAATCTCAAATGAAAGGGATAGTGAATGAAGAATATTGTAAATGGAAAAGATGGTGGAGAAAATTAGAAGAAAATGAAAGAAATGTTGAATAAAGAATAAAAATATATTTTCTATTGAAAAAAATATTCCTTTAAATTTATAAGAAAATTGGCGAATATACTTTATTTTGATGTTAATAAAAGCATGTTATAAGAAATTTGAACTATTTAGTCGCGTATGTTTCTTTTTAAAATATAACAAAAAATGAGATCTGTGTTTGAATCATTTTCTCTACACCATATAATACGACAATTTTAAATAAAAAAATTCATACACATTTTTAAAAACTGTGAATATATTCTATATTTGAGAGAGACATATGAACGTTTCCTGCTTGTCGGCTTCATACAGTTAAAGTCCGAGCAAATTCACCAGTAGAAAACAGGTTAGTATTTGTCCAGATACAAGGGTGTCCCAAAATGTGGTAAACACTTGCAAATAATTGAAATACCAATATTATTCGACATAATATTATTTATCGTTATGTATAATGTATTTGTATTATGTATAAAATAATTGTATTATTTATTATTATGTATTCGCCGTAAAATTTTTCGCCAAGTAATAAGAAAAGCAAAGTTTTAAGAAAAATACTCTCGAACCTTTTGGGACAACCTTATACTAATGATGTTCATATCTCTAAGCCTGTCTCATCCCATCAATGACTGACATTAATGACACACAGTATTATGTATAACGTAATTGTATTATGTATTATTATGTATTCGCCAAGTAATAAGAAAAGCAAAGTTTTAAGAAAAATACTCTCGAACCTTTTGGGACAACCTTATACTAATGATGTTCATATCTCTAAGCCAGTCTCATCCCATCAATGACTGACATTAATGACACACAGTATTATGTATAACGTAATTGTATTATGTATTATTATGTATTCGCCGTATTAATTTTATTCGCCAAATAATAAGAAAACCAACGTTTTAAGAAACAAACTCTCGAACCTTTTGGGACAACCTTATACTAATGATGTTCATATAAGAAAACAGAACGTTTGATCCTATCAATGACTGCATCTTTACAAAGATTTATTTTTAAAATTTTCACGGGTATTATTACACATATAATTCGTTTTTGAACATTGTTATCTTGCATAGTATAACTTAATACATTCTCTTAAAATTTGCATCTCTTGTCATATTCCAGTTTATAAAAAATGTAAGACATCCATAAGAGACTCTTAATGACTATTGACCAATTTATACTCTGAAGTCAACCAAACTTTCTAAAGGGATCATTTTAATGTAGAATATATAGAGTCATACATTTTAAGAGATATTTAACTGATATATCTCCTAAAATATTAAAATAAAATAATGAGAAAGTCAAATTTTTATATATAATTATCATTCACCTTTTTTTTATAAGGATGAATCATGAAAACTACAGAATAGATGAAGGTAAATTGGAAAACTTGACTCGAAAGGGGTTTATATACTGACAGTCAAAAATTATTGTATTTTCAAATATATAATCTAGATTTGTAGGTCATTAAAATAAATAGTTCCAAATATTACACATTGAACTAGGCTTTTATAATTGTGATAATTATAAATAGATTAGGGTATAGCCTAGAACTTCAGTTTGAAAGACAAAAACATATCTGATATTTGAAGCCACAGCATTTATATAAAAAGCACATTGCAAAACGCATTGAAATGATAATCTAATTTGTTTTTAATGCTAGGAATTTCCTTTTACATTTTCAGTGAGTAATACATCTTAGCGATATGAAAATATTTGGATTTCGCATTATATTGTAACAAAGGATTTATTTATTTTATTATTTTTATTAACAGAGTGGTCATTTTTTTATATTTATATTTTTCTTCTCTGTAAATATCCTTCGTGGCTTATCTTTGGTTTACCATTCATAGTTTGTTCTTGCCTAAAAAATATATATATATTTTTTGCTTATCCCTAGTACACGTGGTTCAGGCCACGATAATCATGGTGGGTAGTTAGCGACTGCTTTTTTTACTGTAAGCGCACCACATGTCTACACATGTGAAAAGCAGTTCGACTTTGCACTTACAAATGCCAGAGCCCGTTTGGTTACTTGCACTCGCTGGTGGGGTTGGACTTTTGCAAGAATCGGGGGCCATTGGAGCATTTTTTTTTTTAACAGAAAAAAGTGTCCAATGCGGGAATCGAACCCGGGTCCTAGTGGTCGAAAACCAAACGGTTTAACCAGCCTTCCACCAACCCCCAAAATAAATTGTTGCCTCCTCCTTAAGTTTTTGTCTTCCCTAATTTTCAACGTGGCAATATTAAGTTAAAAATAATGAAGGGACCTTCTCCACTTTTATTTATTTAAACATTCCAATTCTTATACACACAATAAAACAGGTTCATTTATTTTTTCGTTTTTTTTAGGATTTTGAAATTGCAAACGAGTTTCAAAAAGTGATAAGGTATAATAATTAAACAGCCATCAATAATATTTAACTTTTTACTTATGAAAATTCAAAAGACAGTATAAGAAATAGCCATTTGGGGTTTTGACTTAAAGAAGAGAGTGTTGTCATATATATTTCATGAAAGAGAGTTTTAAAACACCCTTTAATGAGCGCCACTGCGCCGAAATTTTGATAGGTAGCCAATGATAAAAGAAGTGCGGGGAGGAGGTGGAGAAGGACTGGAAGATGGCGTTCCCCGGGAGCTGGAGCAGGGCTGGGTCCCACGACGAGGACTCCACGTGGCAGGAGCACGAGGAAGACCCCAGGAACCAGGACATCAGAAGCCTCCAGGTCCCCCGTGCCCCGGCGAGAAGCCCGGAAGACTCCCGATATCAGCGGCTCCCGGAGTCTCGGGGCACTCCTCCACGGGCAGCTCCATGGTGGGCCCAGCAGGCCAGGGTCTTGTGTAGCGGCTGTCAGGAGAACAAACAACACTTTGATATGAGGCTAATAATACCATTCTGGTCCTAATCTATTAAGCAAAAAACCTCAGAAATAACTCAAAATGTTTTTGATTCTTTGATTATTAGAAGATCACATCGAGAAATTGTAGGAAATGACAAACACACACAAAGTCTAATATAATATAAGAATATAATTATGGTTTCACTTCTATTAGAAATCTATTAGAAATAACGGTCAAAAATTCTGATTTATCAGAAGATATATAGAGGTCAATTGTTAAGAGAATCAATTTAACTGAACTTTTTACCATGCAGAATACATATCTATGGGAAAGATTTTTTTTTGAGAAATGTCAAACATATAGTAAGATATTTTGGCAAAATTCGTTGATGAATTGATGGTAAAGAAAGTTTCTCTTCAATAATAAAGTATGAACCTTTCTTTTAACGGGATTTTCAATTAATTTAAACAGCTTTTTAAATTTTTAAATATTTAATAAAGTGACCACTGGGTTCAATGAAAACTGTTTACATATTTTATAGTGGTAAAATGGAGAAAATTAATCTGGAATTATTTTGTTTTGACACTAAACAGTATTTCAAGATATTCCAAGAATATCAAAAAATGGTTCTGAAAAGGTTTTACAAGTTACACCTCATAATTTACAGCATTTGTGCGAAGTAGTCCTGATATTTGCTAATTGGTAAATTATCTCTGACATTTACAGACAAAGTAAAGAAAATGTCTTTATTAAAAATTGGGACTTTTAACAATCTTGATCTAAATCTCATCTAGATAAGACGACTTTGATTATATATATATTCAACATATATGTAGTATTTTATAAACGTCAGCTATGAAATTACGAAATTGAGAGAAGTTGTCTTACATGGGTCAAGTCGTAATGAAATTTCTAGATGATTGGAATAGATATTGTATTCAGTATTACCTCACAAAGGTCCTTACACAAAAAAAAGTAACCTTTAACATATAGTCAGAACTCAGGTAGAAATAGCCTGATAATGGATATATTGAATATGTGAGAATTATATAAACTGAAAATATGTTCACAAATTCATTTATTTTAGAAAAAAAAATTCAAATATATGGATGGATTGAGATCAATGATAAATATAATAAAGACTGCTTAAAATGTTTTGATAAACAAATGGCAAACCATTCAGGATACATAATCAGAATTAGGATTTAAGTTTGAAAATATTACTGATTATTTAAACTGATATATCATTTCTATTTTGCTTTTATCTATAAATATGTATGACTCCTAATATAATTTAATTTATTTTTTTAGGAAACGGTTTTATTTTGTGGTACAAGGGTCGAATCCGAGTTTAATTTTCAGGTTCACACAGGTTTTCGTTTCTCACCTTCCACAGCTTCCCGGGTTTCTTCCTGTCTCCACCTCACTCCCTGCAATACACAATTTGTGGAGATTATACATCTATTTGTAACTTAATCAGTGTTTACAAATATGGAAGGTTGACAATATAGTAGAGAGCTATGATTTCAAACATCAAATTTAGCTTTGTAAAGTACATTTTCAGAATTCATATGTATGAAATTTGCAAAAATAAACCTACAATATAAAAATTCAGTGTAAATACAATTCGGAATTATTAGTTGAATGCTTACAAATAGCACTAATATCAAATTTAGATTAAAATCAATTCTTAAAATTCACTAATTTTTAATATTCAAGTTTTTAATCTATAATTGCATATTGATTCATATTATTGTTATAAACTATATAAATTGATTCATTTTGTATGACATAAAGATATTTTGTAAGAAATAAAGGGTCAGAAAACTTTGAAGTTATAGTTTATGTTGTTATACATATTTTTTTATTTGAAATTTTTGTCGGTATGAAATTCTCAGTTTATTTTCATTTTTCTCCATTGAATTCGAGATAGAAGGTTATCATATAGAGCATGGAAAGGGAGAAAATGTAGGACTGTCATGAACTTACCGCGCGGCCCGCAGGCAACGGGGGACCAGGCGACGCAGCCACCTCCGGACTCGGCCAAGCCTGGATACACCGCGATGTGTTTAATTTACATATTCTGAGGGTTGAAGTCCGTGAACAACTTACCGAGTTGGAGCCGAAGGGGCTGGTGCTCCTCCTGGCACCCTGGAACATAAGGTTTGTCAATAACTACAGTAATTATATAATTTTTGACGGTTGTTTGTATCAGTCACCATAATATGTCGCGATTACGTGGCTACGTTATTTAAGAAACACATGTGAAATGTCACACGTACATCATTAAGAAATTCCAGTATCTACATAGAACATAGGTCGACAGAAACTTACTCATCCCGAGGGCCAGGAGGGTCCACGGCTGGCTCCTCTGGCCCGTAGGCCAGAGCAAGCAGAGGCCTCCTATAACACCACATCCATTGATAACTCCAATGCATGGACCTCAACATTATGCAAACTTTATTTGCCTAGATACAAACCTGTTTAACATAAGCCTAATAATACAAATTTCGAACATTGTGTATTCCTTCCAATTGGCCCAGTGTGTACCAAAATGCAAAGAGAAAACACGGATAATATATCCAGTTTTCAGGGAAATTTAAAATAAATAATTGTTATGAGAAAAGTGAGATCTCAGACAAACATGTTATATTTATATTTTCCTTCCACTTTCACCTTCAATCCTTTAAATATAAAGTTACTAATGTTTAATAAAATGTCAAGTGGATTTTTTAAAGAGCGATATCACGTTTGTCCAACTAGTTTTGATGTCATAAATTTATAAGATAAGAGAAAATTGATTTGAATAACTTCTATATAGCTTCTTTATGAAATCAAGGTATAAATTCGCATTACCGAATGAATAAGAGTAAAAGAAAAGCCAGAAAACGGGCAAAATCAAGTTTGGTTTCTCCTAAAGCACCAGCGCATAGAGTCTATTCTGTTAGCTTTATTTCATCGAGAAAATAATACTCTTTCACGCTATCCCAACAACTTCTTTAAAATAAGCATAACACTTTTTGACACTGCTTTTAAATTGTCCAAGTTGGATTGCCTATCAAGATAAAACGAATTCAAATGATCATATTTGTATTAACCAGAAAAATATATATATTATTTTAATACATTTGATTCATTACCTAAATTGATTTGAAATTGAGAGAATATTTTAATTCAAAGAAAAAACAATCTTTTTTAATTAATTTATTATATTGACCAAATGAAGATACTATGTTTCTATGGAATTTCGATATAATTATAAATTGTTTAGTTTTATTTTTATTAAAATATTTATTAAGCTACTCATGATATATCGAATATTTTCCAAGAATATTATCATAAAAATTTCAAAGAAATGCACAAACACAAGAAAACTAAATCTAATGTTGAACTTTGAAATGAATGAAAAACTTATTTATTCTACTTCATAATATCGTTACAAGATTAAATTTGAAAATAAAGAAAACAACTCTGGCAAACACGTTTATTTTTATTATATTCATATCAGATTGAAATTTATATTACATTTATTGTTTTATCAAATATATAATATATCAAATATTTTATTTGAAAAAATATAGTTTCCTACTTATGTATTGAATCTAAATTTGATTATGATTTTGAATTGTACAAATATTAATAACAAAATATAGGAAGTGCTTAGCAATCTTCACAATATCAATGAACTGAGTTATATACAGCACAATATGATATAGTAATATTCTGGTGGGTTTATTGATGGAGCTGTTGAGTATATTGTCCACTGAGATGAATATCAAATCCTTCCCAATATTTTGGAACTTTGAAAGTAATGATTTCAAAGTATTATTTTAATCAAAACTTCTAAGTAAGATAATTTGTAATTTAATATGTGAATATGAATTATAAATCATGTTTTTAAATCAATAAAATATCATAGAACTTCAATAGAAACACACAAAAGAGATCAAGGGCCTTAAATCTATAGATTTTCGTGATTTCTTCCAGTAAGGCCATTCATTAGAGTTTGTATTAGATGATGAATAGTCAACTTCTGACTATAAAGGTGGTCTCTCAAAAAGGTGGTTACCTAAAAATAGTTCGTCCATGTATGTGAAGATATATTGAATGGTTATATAAATATATTTTTATTCAAAAAGATGTTAAAATTCAATTTTATTTTGTTGAACATCATCATCATATAGAAATAGGTTCCATGATAGAACCTGGTGACAGGAACTCACCCAGGCAGGCTTGGGGGCAGGGGCGGAATGAGCACGAAGCCCATCTTTTCAAACTTGAATTCCCTGCCTTGATCCAAGTAGGTGAAAATCAGCTTTTCTTTATAAAGCAGTAGTTTCCAGCCATGTGGAAGGTTGATACAAATACAATCAAACTTTCTAATAAAAACTTTTCTGTCTCTTTGTCTTTTGCCAAAGCACTCCATAGCTGTTTTAGATCTTTGTTAGCTTTTATTACTTTTTTGGAATGAAATATATGCCATTGTTGGCCGGTGAGAGGTTTCGGCGGTCCCTGTAACAAATACATATTTTATATGCATACATTTATATATGTATTGTCTTGACAAAGGTTCACGTTCAGCCAACCATAATATATGCAAATAAATCTTTCTATTGAATCCAATATATGCCTTTTTATTGCATAAATATATATGTATTCATATATGACACAAAAATATATTTAGTAGAAGTTTGACCTTCATTCCAGACTACCAGAAAACAGACGTGTGGATTGATATAGAGTGATAATATAAAAAATCTGAGCACCTTAATAACACTGGTCAACAACATTTTTGCCTAAGAGAACCTGATGGTGTTTCTAGTGTAACTTTTCATGCTGAACTCAAAATTCAAATCAGAAATTTTCCATCACCCGTGGGTTTTGCGTGACAACCTTTTTTTGGTATTGGGATAAATACAGTAAAAAATGTAAAAAAAAATATTACGTAAGCATTTTTGCATATACCTTATTATATTACACTGGTTTATCAAAAATTATTTTTCTTTGTCCCAAAAGAAACAGTATATCTTCTAAATTAATCTCTTTGCGCTGATTCTAAGTATACGATTAGTTTATTTCTATCAGTCAATATTTTTGAGTAAACTTACTTTAAATTTGGAAATGTTTTTAATATATAGGCCTATGAACGAAATATATTTATTTTATTTAAAAGTAGTGACAGTGGATTTTCTTCTATATTTTGCCTGTGGTACATCCTTCTTGAGTGTCCAGCAGTAGTCAGCAAGCATACCGGGACTCCATTTACCTTGGTACCGCTTCTCCATGCTTGATATTTCTTGATGAAACCTCTCACCATGCTCATCGCTAACTGCACCAAGATTGTCTGGAAAGAAATCCAGATGTGAATGCAGGAAATGGATCTTGAGAGACATGTTACATCCCAGTGCCTTGTAGGAACGCAACAGATCATTAACTATGTCTCGGTAATTTTCAACCTTGACACTTCCTAAGAAGTTCTTGCAAACGTTTCTAAAGAAATCCCATGCTGCTGCTTCAACTTCATTTTTGAAAATTTCAATCCTTCAGCAATTCTTGAATCTGAGGTCCAACGAAAATGCCTTCTTTAATTTTCGCATCACTTATGCTAGAACATTTTTGTTTTAGGTAGGCAAATCCACTGGCATTTCGATCCATTGCCTTGACAAAGTTCTTCATTAATCCCAGTTTAATATTTAATTGTGGTAGGTAAATATTTTCTGAATCAGGGGTGGATTTACAATATTTTTATGTCCTGGAGTAAAGAATTCACGGTTTGGCCAGCTTTTTTTTTAAATGTAATGCCTTTCCCTATCTCTGCTATCCCACTCGCACAGAAAACTAAAACATTTTGTATATCCAAGCTGTAATCCACGCAAGAGAACAATGACTTTCAAATCGCTGCATATTTTCCAACTGTATCTTTCCTATTCTATCTTTTTCAAAAGCAGTTTCATGTTTCCGTAAGTCTCTTTCCTGTTGGATGCATGTGCTATTGGCACTGATGGGAACTTATTTCCGTTGTGAAGGAGAACAGCTTTCAAACTAATTTTTGAAGATTCAACGAATAAACGCCACTCTTCTGTATCATGGTCATGAACAAGCGCTTCCATTAGACTAACAACATCATTGCAATATACTAAATCATTCTCTTGTGGAAAGAAATCTTGAAATTCATCTTGACGCTTGCGAATAAAACGTACATTTGTGCCTTTATGCAGCAGATTCCAGCCTTTTAACCTAGAGTCTAAAAGTTCACTCTGTTTTTTGGATAAATCTAAATCACGTACGAGGTCGTTGAAATCTCCTAGGGTTAACAAATGAGGTTCAGATGAAGCACCTGCTTCAAATTTTATGTCATCCGACTGTTGCCCTCGTCTATCTGAATCATCGTCACTAAATATTAAATTTTCAGGAGGCTGTGGCACAGGTAAAATATCACTATGAGGAACCGGTCTCATAGCAGAAGGCAAATCTGGATATTCAACTGTATGTCTTGATTTGGATGTAATACCTGTAGTCTTTGTCAAACAAAAATAACAGTCTGAAGAATGGTCTTTAGGTTTCCTCGGTATCATTGGAACCGCAAAAGGCATATGACGTTCACCTTTAATTCACCCTATAAGACGTCGAGCACAAATTTCACAACAATGATCAGGAACCCAAGTCTTATCTTGGTCACCGACTTTACAACCAAAATAAAGTTGATAGCACTTTTTGATTAATGCAACGCCTCGGCATATTGACACAGTCTAGAAGCAAATCGATAGAGAAGAATAAACTGATTACTTCAAATTTACTTGTCACTTCTGATGCAAATCTATTAAACGAATCGTTAGGTTCAATTTAAATATATATATTAAAACTGTTATTCAGCAAATAGTATTCCAGAGCTTTTCTTTATTTTTGATTTGAAAGCAAAACAGATTGCATTATAAAATAAACATATTTAATTAAAAATCAATAATTTGTTATTTAAATTAATATTTATGATTCTTAAAGAGCAAAATTTAATTAATAACAAATAAAATAAAGCTTTTGGCTCCACATATCAACTCTTCTTGTCAAAAATAAAGCGCTAGCTAATGTAATGATGTTTACTTAAAAAATGCTTACGTAACATTTTCTGCATTATTACTGTATATACCAATTTATAGAAAAAATGGTTATCCCGCAAGAACTATGGGTGATGGAAAACTTCTGATTTCATTTTTGAATTCAGCATTAAAATTTACATTAGAATCAACATCAGGTTTTCTCCGGCAAAAAAAAAAATATGTTTTTTTTTTTGTAGACCTGTGTAATTGGAAAAGTGGAAGCGAAATGTGTTCGTCTTGAAGTATGCTAGATAAATAAATACACTATGTAAGAAATGAAACAGATGTGGATTAATTATTTATAAACCAAAATATGGTATATTCAATATTTCACAATTTTACTCAATGCTAGCCAGTGATATCCAAGAGTCCAGTGTGAGCCAGTACCCAATATAACTATTTTCACCCAGTAATACTCAGTAACACTTAGTGAATTACCCAGTATTACTTATAATATCCATTATTTCTAAGTAATACCCCATATTACACAGTAATGTATAGAGGTACCAAGTAGTAACCTGTAATACCTAGTAGTACCTAGTAATTACGAATAATACCCAGTTGTAACCAGTAATATTCTTTATAGTACCCAGTAATACCCTGTATTCATTATTTCAAGATTGCGAATTTCTACGAATTACAATATATATTTATTTAAATAAAAAGGCATATATAGGATCAAAATATCATTTTTTTACCAATTTTCAGTTGGCTGAATGCCAACCTTTATCAAGGTATTATAACATATTAATGTGTGTCAACAACAATATATATATATATATATATATTAAAAAACGAAATAAAAAATAAAAGATAAAAAGATCAGGTGTTGAAATCAATATTAAAAATGGCATATCCTGACCAGGAGCACATGTGCTTTACAGAAGGCAGAGCGCCATCTGGTGGAACAGAAATCAACTAAACATTGATTTAGCCTGTTCCCTGATATTTGGCCAACCCAATTTCTTGATAAATCAAGAAAAGCCATCCACGAACGCGTTTCGCGCTTTTGGCGCTCGTCAGCGTGGAGTAGGCTGAACCATTGAGACCAAAAAAGATTTTTTGATCCCAATGGCTTCCTGAAAAACCAAGAAATGGGTATTTAAGGCCAAACTTGCGTAAATACGCTTAGCACATTAAAAAACGAAATAAAAAAAATAAAAGATAAAAAGATCAGGTGTTGAAATCAATATTAAAAATGGCATATCCTGACCAGGAGCACATGTGCTTTACAGAAGGCAGAGCGCCATCTGGTGGAACAGAAATCAACTAAACATTGATTTAGCCTGTTCCCTGATATTTGGCCAACCCAATTTCTTGATAAATCAAGAAAAGCCATCCACGAACGCGTTTCGCGCTTTTGGCGCTCGTCAGCGTGGAGTAGGCTGAACCATTGAGACCAAAAAAGATTTTTTGATCCCAATGGCTTCCTGAAAAACCAAGAAATGGGTATTTAAGGCCAAACTTGCGTAAATACGCTTAGCACATTAAAAAACGAAATAAAAAAATAAAAGATAAAAAGATCAGGTGTTGAAATCAATATTAAAAATGGCATATCCTGACCAGGAGCACATGTGCTTTACAGAAGGCAGAGCGCCATCTGGTGGAACAGAAATCAACTAAACATTGATTTAGCCTGTTCCCTGATATTTGGCCAACCCAATTTCTTGATAAATCAAGAAAAGCCATCCACGAACGCGTTTCGCGCTTTTGGCGCTCGTCAGCGTGGAGTAGGCTGAACCATTGAGACCAAAAAAGTTTTTTTTTTTTTTTTTTTTTTTTTTGGGATCAAAAAATCTTTTTTGGTCTCAATGGTTCAGCCTACTCCACGCTGACGAGCGCCAAAAGCGCGAAACGCGTTCGTGGATGGCTTTTCTTGATTTATCAAGAAATTGGGTTGGCCAAATATCAGGGAACAGGCTAAATCAATGTTTAGTTGATTTCTGTTCCACCAGATGGCGCTCTGCCTTCTGTAAAGCACATGTGCTCCTGGTCAGGATATGCCATTTTTAATATTGATTTCAACACCTGATCTTTTTATCTTTTATTTTTTTATTTCGTTTTTTAATGTGCTAAGCGTATTTACGCAAGTTTGGCCTTAAATACCCATTTCTTGGTTTTTCAGGAAGCCATTGGGATCAAAAAATCTTTTTTGGTCTCAATGGTTCAGCCTACTCCACGCTGACGAGCGCCAAAAGCGCGAAACGCGTTCGTGGATGGCTTTTCTTGATTTATCAAGAAATTGGGTTGGCCAAATATCAGGGAACAGGCTAAATCAATGTTTAGTTGATTTCTGTTCCACCAGATGGCGCTCTGCCTTCTGTAAAGCACATGTGCTCCTGGTCAGGATATGCCATTTTTAATATTGATTTCAACACCTGATCTTTTTATCTTTTATTTTTTTATTTCGTTTTTTAATGTGCTAAGCGTATTTACGCAAGTTTGGCCTTAAATACCCATTTCTTGGTTTTTCAGGAAGCCATTGGGATCAAAAAATCTTTTTTGGTCTCAATGGTTCAGCCTACTCCACGCTGACGAGCGCCAAAAGCGCGAAACGCGTTCGTGGATGGCTTTTCTTGATTTATCAAGAAATTGGGTTGGCCAAATATCAGGGAACAGGCTAAATCAATGTTTAGTTGATTTCTGTTCCACCAGATGGCGCTCTGCCTTCTGTAAAGCACATGTGCTCCTGGTCAGGATATGCCATTTTTAATATATATATATATATGTCGTAGTTGTCGTTTTTATCATTTGGATATATGTGGTCGTACTGGTGGAACGAGATGGAAATGTCCATGCGAATCGAGTCGCGTGGTCTAATACTACATGCAGGTAATTTTTTGCACTTCCATATCTAGCAAACCCGGCTATAGTGTCCATAGAGACCAGATCGAATGACAGTGGGGATTCTGGCAATCCGCCCAATTCTCCATACTTCGGTCCTTTTAGGGTTTTGCTCATTTGACAGATGTTACAATTCTTAACGAAGGCACGAATGTCTATCGACATTCCGCTCCAAAAGTATTGGGCGGAGATGACCCTAGTTAATTGAGAAATTCCTGGATGGTTGAATTTCTGGTGAGCTTCTCTAAGTATGGTGGGTCGTAAGGATGGTGGAACGACTATTTTGCTCACACCACGTCTGTTGACGGTAGTCAGGCCTATAGGGATAACAGGTCAGCCTCTAGTTGTTTGGTGCCTTTGATGTACTTAACCTGATAGTCGTAGACTGACAAACTCAAACTCCATCGAAAGAGTCTTCCTGTTGGATTTTTGATGTTTTTAAGCCACTATAAGGCGCAATGATCAGTGAAAATGGTAAAACAATTTCCCTCCAGATAGACCTTGAAACGATCTACAGTTTCAATTATGGCCAGACACTCTAATTCGGTGATGGTTTAATTGCGCTCGTATTTGCGCAGAGTACGGCTATAATATTGTACTGGATATGAGTTTCCATCTGGAGAGAGAGAGAGAGATGGAGCTGTTTCAATACTCCTCCTATCCCTTGCAAAGATACATCAGAGTACACTTGACAGGGCAAATCTGATTTATAAAGATGGAGAATGGGACCTGATGAAAGTAGTGGTTAGAATTTGTCAAACGCCTTTTGACAGTCTGGTGTCCATTACCATTTAACGTTCTTTTTCAAAAGCTTATTTAGAGAATTTCTAATTCGCGCATAATCTGGAATGAATTTGTTGTAAACATTAATGGCGCCTAAGGGGGGGGGGGATGATTGCAAGGTTTTTGCATTAGTAGGGGGTTTTATGGCATTAATTACATCTATATTCCTAACAAGTGGAGTGCAGGTACCTGAACCGATCTTATATCCCAGGTAGTCAATAGATGTCCTGAAAAACTGGCATTTATTAAGATTTAATTTTATATTTTCTAATTTACAAAAATGAAAAAATTCCTGTAAGTGTCCTAAGTGTTCCTCTAAATTGTTAGAATGTATTATGAAAGTCATCGAAATAATGATTAGCAAATGTTAATTTGTGTTTCTGTATCAATTGATTTAACTGCCTTTCGAATATTTGAGGACTTAATTTGAGACCAAATGGTAGTCTATTAAAATGGTATTGCCCCAGGTGGGTTACAAATGAAAGTAGGGGCCTAGATTCAGGATGTATAGGAATTTGCCAGAAGGCGGAGGTTATATCTATGGTGGAAAAGTATTTGGAATTATCTAAAAAATCTAGTACTGTTTCTATTATTGATATGGGATAGTTATCTACGTACATTAATTCGTTAAGTTTTCTAAAATCTACGCAAAAGCGTTTCGAGCCATCTCCTTTTCTAACAAGTGTTACGGGAGCGGCATATGGGCTATTCGATGATTCTATTATTTCATTCTCTAACAATTTCTCTATTTGATATTTTATTTCAGGTAATTGCTATATGGTATTCTATATGGTCTCAGTGTTATAATCTTATCACTGTTAGGTATAATTTTAACCGGGTCGATATTTAAAGCAGGTACTGAAAACTTATCGATAGGAAACAAACCAATATTTTTTCTAATAAGATGTTTACATTCATTAATTAGATGAGGATGTGCAACTATATTGTAGCGAGTAATTGGTTTTTATGTAAATATTTTAATTTATTTTTAATGCCTGATTTTTGCATAGGTTTTTGTTCTATTTTGATTCCTATATATACTTTTGCGTGTATTCATTTAGTTGTTCATACTTTTCGGTAGTTCTTCTTTTGACCTCGTTTTGTTTGGTTATTAAAATAACGTTCTTTGTTTACGGATTACCGACTCTACCTTTTTGCTACGCTACAACTGGTGGAGACGCTGGATCGTCAAGACCGATATCCCTTCAGACATAAGAGAAGGACTGAAACTGTTAAACGGGAGGATAGGGTAGAGCTCAAGGAGATGACCGTGAAAAAAGAGGAAGCTACCCAGGTGGGCAATTATTTTGTTCAGCACCTACCAAGGAATCCTTCCATGTTCTCCGGGGAGGATGGTGAGGATCCCCTTACCTGGTTGAAAGGTTACAACCGTGTGGCAAAGTATAATCATTGGGACGAAACCCTCTGTCTTGCCAATGTCTACTTTCACCTGAATGGAACTGCCCTCAAGTGGTTTGAGAATAATGAGGAGACCATCCGGAATTGGGGAGAGTTTACTACTCAATTAGAGAGTGTATTTGGGAAAAGTGAGAGTCTGCGGCTGCTTGCCGAGAAAAAACTTAAAATCCGGGCTCAGTTAAAGGGTGAAAGCACCGAGTTCTATATGCAAGACGTCCTACGACTCTGCAAAGAGGTGGATCTCCAAATGAGCGAGGAGGATAAAATCTCCCACCTCATGAAAGGAATAGTGGAGGAACTTTATCAGGCGCTTCTTCCAAAAGACATAAACAATATGGATCAATTTGTGTCTGAGTGCCGCCGCATTGAAGCGCTTCATCGTCGGCGTGTGACCCCCGCCAAGTACGAACGCTTGCCCAATGTAGCATCCCTTGATGTCTGCAATGATAATACAGATTTGTCATCTATGATTAGACAAATTGTCCGCGAGGAGGTGCAACGGGCCTTGGCCGCTCCTCGAGAAGAACCAAGAATCGCCACCATTGAAGATATGGTGAGGGAAGAAATTGATAAAACCCTCGCTCCAATAACAAATCCTTCCAGAGGCTCCCCTAAATATCGAACCTATACGCCGTCACCAATCGCTAGAAGAGAGACGGCCGCACCCCAGATTCCCCGTCCCAGAGCTCGGTACCCGAAACAGGGAGAAAGACTGGACACAAGTGAATGGCGGACCACTGAGGGAAGACCAATTTGCTTCCATTGCGGACGCCCTGGCCATGTCGCCCGTAACTGCCGTGACAGAAGGAGACAGAACGACGAAAGAGAAAACGGATATTCCCAAGGGAGGCAAGAGCCGATGTTCTTTTATGGATCCCGTCCCAAATTCCCGGCGCTCAATGACGACGAGCCAAGGGATAATTTTAGACGTTACCGAAGCCCTTCCCCATACCCTGGCCGAAACGGACAACATTCGTCGCCTATTAGAGGGTCCTGTCGGTCACCTCGCCGTTCCCGCCAGGAAAACTAGAGGTTGCGACCTATTTTGGAGGTGGGGCCGCAACATTTGGAAACCCTCCCTCATCGACTACAGTGGATATGAAAGGAAATTATATAAATATTAAAATAGAAGGAAATATAACTAGTGCTCTTGTTGATTCTGGGGCTTCTTACTCTGTCGTGTCCGAGAGGTTCAGACTCAAATTAAAGAAAATAATGTTTGCCGAAACTGACGTGAGCTTAAGAGTGGCCAACGGTAAAATTATAAAACCGAAGGGACGCTGCTCTTTAAAATTGGACTTAAATGGTCTGCAGGAAAATTTCGAATTTATTGTTCTGGAGGACTGTAGTCACGATGTGATCCTCGGATGGGACTTTTTGAAGTTGTCCAGGGCGGTAATTGATTCTGCAGAAGATAAACTTTTTTTAGAGGAATTCCTAGTCGAGGACACACCCAGGAACAACTCACCTCTCTACGCGGAACGGGAATACAGAATAGAGCCCGCATCTTGTCAGCTGATAGAGGTATTAAGCAGAGACATCTCAGATAATGCAACTGTGGTGGCAGAAAGTCAAAGGGGTCTATCGCTGGAAAGAGAACTAATGGCTCCCTCCTCTATCATCTCGCTTACCAGTAACAGGGGAAAACTGTGGGTGGCAAATTGGAGCCCATATCCGAAGATAATTCCCCAGGGGATGCACGTGGCCGATGGTGTCGTCATCGAGGATAGCCGGCTATGTGTACTTGCTGAGGGCAACCACGTGGGAACAGATATAGGCCATTCCGGGGATTCAAGTATTGCGGAAATTTTAAATATAGATGATTCACTTGACGATTTTCAAAAAGAAAAATTAAGAAATTTATTGAGAAACTATAGAGATATTTTTGATTTCAGAAAAAAAGAAGCGTCCAAGACCGATAATGTTAAGCATCGAATTAGCACTGGAGACCACCTTCCCACCAAACAACGACCGTACCGAGTAGCACCAGCGGAACGTCAAATTATTCAAGAGGAGGTAAATAAAATGGAAGAAATTGGTATTATTCAGCCCTCTGCGAGCCCATGGGCCTCACCGGTCGTTTTGGTCAGAAAAAAAGATGGCAGCTGGAGATTCTGCGTCGATTACCGCCGCCTTAATAAGATAACAAAAAAGGATGTTTACCCGCTCCCAAGGATCGACGACACTTTGGACTGTTTACAGGGAGCACGATTTTATTCCTCTATGGATCTCCAATCTGGATACTGGCAGATCGACGTGGAGGAATCGGACCGTGAGAAGACTGCATTCATAACCCCAGATGGATTGTATGAGTTCAAAGTGATGCCATTTGGGTTATGTAACGCCCCAGCTACATTCGAACGAATGATGGACGGCCTCTTGAAGGGTCTTAGGTGGACAATCTGTCTCTGTTACCTTGATGACATAGTCGTCTTTTCCGATGATTTTGAGGAACATCTGAGACGCCTTCAGCTGGTATTGGGCTGTTTGAGGAAGGCTGGCTTGTGCCTCAATCCGGGGAAATGCAGGTTTGGTGCGAAAACTATAACAGTTCTTGGACATAAGGTGAGTGGAGATGGAATATGTCTCGATCCAGAAAAAATTAGAGCAGTCCGTGACTTCCCCAGACCAAAGTCGCTAAAAGAAGTTAGAAGTTTCCTAAGGCTATCTTCCTACTACCGCCGTTTCATACCTAATTATGCCCATATGGCCCAACCATTAAACGCTCTTTTAAAGAAAGATTCAGTGTTTAGTTGGAACATAGAAGAGCGGCACGCATTTGAAGCTCTCAAGTCAGCCCTAATTTCTGAGCCTGTCTTGGGACATTTTGATCATTCATCCCCAACAGAAATACATACTGATGCGAGCAACTATGGAATAGGAGCAGTTTTAGTGCAAATTCAGAAGGGAAAGGAAAGAGCCATTGCCTATGCATCGAGAACGCTCAATAAGGCGGAAAGAAATTATTCAACGACTGAGAGAGAATGTCTTGCTGTTATTTGGGCCATTGGCAAATTCCGGCCGTATGTTTTTGGACGTCAATTCACTATCGTAACTGACCATCACTCATTGTGCTGGCAAGCCAACCTCAAGGACCCATGTGGGAGGTTGGCAAGATGGGCTCTTCGGCTGCAGGAGTTTGATGTTACTGTTGTGCACAAGAGCGGAAGAAAACATCAGGACGCTGACTGTTTATCAAGAAGTCCCCTAAATTGTAGTGAAGATATAGAAGAAGATATTCCTTGCATAGTTGCCTTACAAAATTTTGGACGGGAACAAATGAAAGACCCGGACCTCACGAAGATAGCCGACAAAATCCAACAGGAAACATCTAACAAGTCCTTTATAAAAATAAACGATACTCTCCATAAAAAAAATTACGATCCAATGGGAAGGGAATGGCTTCTGGTGGTCCCCCGCCACTTGAGGCCTGAAATACTGAGAAACTTACATGATTCTCCCACTTCAGGACATCTTGGATTTACTAAGACATATGATCGAATAAGAAACAAATTCTACTGGCCCGGAATGTATAGGAATGTTAGGAAGTATGTGGCTCACTGTCCAGATTGTCAGCGACGCAAACGCCAGCCCCAACTCCCTCCAGGACTTTTGCAGCCGATACCTGTGCCTATAGCCGCCTTCGAAAAAGTGGGAATGGATCTCCTTGGAAGGTTTCCAACATCTATGTGTGGGAACCGCTGGATCATTGTCTGTACGGATTACCTCACCAAATTTGCGATCACGAAAGCTCTACCGACAAGTGAATCAGTGGAAGTAGCGAAATTCTTCATTAAAGATGTAATTCTGAAGCACGGTGCGCCGAGGGAGGTTATCACAGATCGAGGACGAAATTTTACATCTTCAATGATTCGTGATCTGAATAAACACTGCAGAATAATTCATCGGACAACAACCGCCTACAACCTCAGTCCAATGGACTCACTGAAAGGTTGAATAAGACAATAGCAGATATGCTGTCCATGTATGTGGACGTCAACCAGAAAGATTGGGATGAGATTCTCCCATTCGTGACGTTCGCATACAACACGGCGAAGCAAGAGTCCACGGGGTTTAGTCCATTCTACCTTGTGCACGGGCGTGAGGCGGAGACCCCACTGGACTTGCTATTCCCCAAATTTCCTTCAGAGGATGAAGATGACTTCATCCAGACTCTAGGATCAAGGGCCGAGGAAGCGCGACAGCTGGCACGCATTCACACTATGAGGTCCCAGGGAGAAAATAAACTCCGTTACGACGCCCATCACAGAAACATAGTCTATCAGCCCGGAGATCTCGTTTGGATCTATATCCCTGTGCGCAAGGTGGGTTTGTCTGAAAAACTAATGCGACGTTATTTCGGCCCGTATAGGGTGACAAGAAAAATATCCGATGTGACATATGAAGTAGAGACATTTGGAGACCAGCATGGTCGTCGTAAAACAAAGGACATAGTTCACATCTGCAGGATGAAGCCCTATTTAGATCCAGAGGAGCGGGAGGACCACCTGGAGGAGGACATGGAGGACAACTTATCAAGTCCTCAAGGGGAAGAAGTTTCAATGGAGGGGAGGCGACCACCCTTTGCCCAGGAGGAGGTCCCCAGACCGGGAGACCTGGATATCCCTGGCCCTGTTACGCGGTCGCGGGCTCGTAGACTGGAGGCGCAGGTCTCCTGCTGAACATCGGGTCGATGTCCTTTGAGAGGGGGGCTATGTAGCGAGTAATTGGTTTTTATGTAAATATTTAAATTTATTTTTAATGCCTGATTTTTGCATAGGTTTTTGTTCTATTTTGATTCCTATATATACTTTTGCGTGTATTCATTTAGTTGTTCATACTTTTCGGTTGTTCTTCTTTTGACCTCGTTTTGTTTGGTTATTAAAATAACGTTCTTTGTTTACGGATTACCGACTCTACCTTTTGCTACGCTACAATATAATTTTCTACATTTGTGGTACTATTAAGGGTGTAATGAGGAAAAGATTGAGTAGTGTGGGACATGGTATGGTTATTAAGGTCGTGTTGAATTGTAAAGTTTTTTAATGATGGCGTAAAATAATCTTTAAAACAATATTGTGACGGTGCTAACCTGATATCATCCTGAGAGAGAGATATATTCTTTTTGAAAAGAAATCAATAGTTAATCGAAATATCCCCAATGAATATAAAGATAAAATGCCAAATGGTAGATCATTATCTATTATATAAAATAACAAGTGTTCCTTAATGGATCCTACAGTAACCAAAATAAATGCAAATCCCACAGGTTGGATTTTATGAGACAATGTCCTAATAGTAGCATCATAATTTAAAAGTGACATTTTAGTTCTTAATGTTGTGAATTGCTTCAAACAAATAATATTAATATTAGAGTCATAATCTATTTTAGAAATGAAAACAAATGGTTGGCAAGTAGCAACTTGAGAGTCAGGGTACTTACGCCATTAATAGCGTGTGGGTTGTACTTCTGATTACTTGGTAGTGTTGTCGCTTGGGTCACGAAAATACCGCGGCGGTGTCGATAGTCGAGGATGATCGGCACGCTGTCCAGGCAAGGTGGACCGTTGTGGGCACTGATTGTTCCAGTGGGGCCCTTGGCAGTGCTTGCATGGTGTAGGCGGGGTGAAGGGAGATCCTCCCGGTCGCTTCTGAGTATGAGGCACTTCTTCGGATGAGCGCCTTCGCGGATTGTTTGGGCGTTCTGTGGGAGAGAATATGCCGGGACGACTCGGGGCTCCGCCGATCCCATCGATTCTCCTGGCCAGAGTGAACCATTCCGACGGGCTGCTGGGTGTTGCAATCAGCAGGAGATTGCGACTGTAGGAGGGCATCCCTTGAGTGAGAGCATTGACCATTTTCTTGCGGTCGATGTTGAGCTGCGTACCTATGCGTACCTTCTGTAAATAGTATGCTTGTAAGCCTTGAGGCCCGCAAGGTAGTTGATAGAATTATTGATGGGTCGGTGTCTCGGGTGGGGGGTACATATCCTCAAGGACCTGTTTGATCCTCCAGTAGGGTTAATAGAGGTAGTCCATGGATTGGAGTGTTCTCCGGGCTCTCCTTCTAGCGCTGCCACTACCATGCGGCCTTGCTCGTCACAACTGCTGTTTTGGAATTCCGGGGACCTCTCCAGCTCCCTTAAGAACGATTCCGCGGAACTTGAACCGTCAAATATGGCTGCGGTGGCGGGCGCGTCCCGCCCAAATCTTCTCATCTCGCTGTTAATTCATCTATCACCGATTTATTCTCTTGAGCTAACTCGGCCTCTTTCTGGCCTGCTTGTCTCTTTGCCTTGCTCATTCTTTTGAGGTTCTTATATCCTGTCGACTCTTAACTGTCGTAGTTGCTTGGTCAAATGAAAGGGAGCAAGTGTTGTGTCTACAATCCCAAAGAATCAGCTCCAGCCAAGCGAACAGCGCACCCGCGATGTCTGCCACCTTTATTTTTAGTACCGTTCTTATAGATGGATGAATTTGCATATTTACATTTTAACACAAGCTTAACATATTTACATACTTCTTTTGACCCAAAAATATTATATCTCTTGGGCATTAATTATACAAATTATGACATATATATAAAAGACGCCACAAGTTAATTTACAGAATGACGGCGTATTATCATTTATTTTCGAAATTTAATACTAGTAATACGCAGCTGTATCTAATAAAACCTATTGTACTCACTAATACCCAGTAGTGCCCACTAATATCCTTTAATACTCAGTTTTACCCAGTAAGAGCCTGTAGTACCCAGTACTACCCAGTAGTACCTAGTAATGTCAAGAAACGCACAAAATTACCCAGTAGTGCTCTGTAGTACACAGTTGTGCTCAGTAGCACCCAGTAAAACCAACTAGTACCCAGTAATACCCAGTATGATCCAGTGATAGCCACTAGTACCCAAAAATACCCAGTAGTAGCCAATAAAGCGACGTAGTACCCAGTTAAACCCACTAGTACACTGTAATACTCAGTTATACCCAGTAGTACCCAGTGAAATCAAGTAGCACCCAGAACCCACTGGTGCTCAGTAATACTTAGAAATACTCACTAGAACCCAGTAATATACAGTAGTAATCAATAAAGCCAAGTAGTACCCCAAATTACCCAGTCGTGGTCAGTAGTACCAAGGAAACTCAATAGTACCCAGTAATCACAGTAGTACCCTGTAAAGCAAAGAAGTACACAAAATACCCAGTATTACTCTATTGTATCCAGTTGTGCTCAGTAGTACTCAGTAAAATCCACTAGTTAACCCTGTAATACGCAGTAATACCAAGTAGTACGCAAAATCACCCAATAGTTGTCAGTAGAATCCAGTTAAACTGTTAGGTACGCAGTAATACTCAGTAGTACCCAGTAATACTAAGTAGCACCCAATATTACCATGAGGTGCTCAGTATTACCTAGTAAAGCTCATTAGTACCCAGTAGTACCCAATAATGCCAAGTAGTACCCAAAATTACCCAGTAGTGGTCAGTATTTACCAATAAAACCTACTAGAACCCAGCAATCACAGTAGTACCCTGTAATACTCAGTAGAACCAGTAGTACCCAAATTTACCCAGTACTGCTCAGTAGTACCCAGTAAAACCCACTAGTACCCTGTAATACTCTGTAAATACCAAGTAGTAGCCAAAATTACCCAGTAGTGGTTAGTAGTACCTAGTGAAACCCACTAGTACCCAGTAATCACAATAGTACCCAGTGAAGCCAAGAGGTACACATAATTACCCAGTAGTGCTCAGTAGTACACAGTAAAACCCATTAGTACTCGATAAAACCCATTAGTACTCGATAAATCCCATTAGTACGCAGTAAAACCCACTAGACCCCTGTGAAACTCAGTAATATCAAGAAGTATCCAAAATCACCCAGTAGTGCTCAGTGGTACCCACTAAAACCCATTAGTAGCTAGTAATACTCTGTAGTATCCAGTAAAGCCAAGTAGTACCGAAAATAACCCAATTGTGCTCAGTAGTACCCAGTAAAACCCCCTACTACCCAGTAATATCCAGTAGTACCCAATAATACTAAAAAGTACCCAAAATCACCCAGTAGTGCTCAGTAGTACCCAATAAAACCCACTAGTACCTAGTAATACCCAGTAGTACCCAATAATGGCATTTAGCACCCAAATTTAACCAGTTGTGCTCGGTAGTACCCAGTAAAACCCACTAGTACTCAGTAAAACCCAACAGTACCCAGTAGAACCCACTAGTACCCTGTTATACTCAGTAATTCCAAGTAGTACCCAAAATCACCCAGTATTACTCAGTAGTATCTAGTAAAACCCTTAAGTACCCATTAAATAGTACCCAAAATCACCCAGTATTACTCAGTAGTATCTAGTAAAACCCTTAAGTACCCATTAAGTAGTATCCAAAATTACTCAGTGGTGCTCAGTAATACACAGTTAACCTCACTAGTACCCAATAAAACTCAGTAGTTTCTAGTAATACCCAATGGTAACCAATAATGCCAAGTAGAACCCAAAATTACCCTGTCGTGGTCAGTAGCACCCAGTAAAACCAACTAGTCCCCAGTATTCACAGTAGTATCCAGTAATTCCAAGTAGTACTCAAAATCACCTAGTATTACTTAGTAGTATCTAGTAAAACCCTTAAGTACCCATTAAATAGTACCCAAAATCACCCAGTATTACTCAGTAGTATCTAGTAAAACCCTTAAGTACCCATTAAGTAGTACCCAAAATTACTCAGTGGTGCTCAGTAATACACAGTTAACCTCACTCTAGTACCCAATAAAACTCAGTAGTTTCTAGTAATACCCAGTGGTAACCAATAATGCCAAGTAGAACCCAAAATTACCCTGTCGTGGTCAGTATTACCCAGTAAAACCCACTAGTCCTCAGTATTCATAGTAGTATCCAGTAATTCCAAGTAGTACCCAAATTCACCCAGTAGTGCTCAGTAGTATCCAGTAAAACCCTTAAGTACCCATTAAGTAGTACCCAAAATTACTCAGTGGTGCTCAGTAATACACAGTTAGCCTCACTAGTACCCAGTAAAACTCAGTAGTTTCTAGTAATACCCAGTGATAACCAATACTGCCAAGTAGAACCCAAAATTACCCTGTCGTGGTCAGTATTACCCAGTAAAACCCACTAGTCCCCAGTATTCATAGTAGTATCCAGTAATTCCAAGTAGTACCCAAATTCACCCAGTAGTGCTCAGTAGTATCTAGTAAAACCCTTAAGTACCCATTAAGTAGTACCCAAAATTACTCAGTGGTGCTCAGTAATACACAGTTAACCTCACTAGTACCCAGTAAAACTCACTGGTTTCCAGTAATACCCAGTAGTACCCAATAATGCCAAGTAGTACCCAAAATTATCCAGTAGTGCTCAGTATTTCTCAGTAAAACCCACTAGTCCCCAGTATTCACAGTAGTATCCAGTATAACCCACTAGTACCTAGTAATACCCTGTAGTATCCAGTAAAGCCAAGTAGTACCCAAAATAACCCAATTGTTCTCAGTAGTACCCAGTAAAACCTTCTACTACCCAGTAATATCCAGTAGTACCCAATAATACCAAGTTGTACCTAAAATCAACCAGTAGTGCTCAGTAGTACCCAATAAAACCCACTAGTACCCAGTAAAACCCACTAGTACTCAGTAAAACCCAACAGTACCCAGTAGAACCCACTAGTACCCTGTTATACTCAGTAATTCCAAGTAGTACCCAAAATCACCCATTAGTGTTCAGTAGTATCTAGTAAAACCCTTGAGTACCCATTAAGTAGTACCCAAAAAAACTCAGTGGTGCTCGGTAATACACAGTAAACCTCACTAGTACCCAGTAAAACTCACTGGTTTCCAGTAATACCCAGTTGTACCCAATAATGCCAAGTAGTACCCAAAATTATCCAGTAGTGCTCAGTATTACCCAGTAAAAGCCAATAGTCCCCAGTAAAACCCAACAGTACCCAGTAGAACCCACTAGTACCCTGTTATACTCAGTAATTCCAAGTAGTACCCAAAATCACCCATTAGTGTTCAGTAGTATCTAGTAAAACCCTTAAGTACCCATTAAGTAGTACCTAAAATTACTCAGTGGTGCTCAGTAATACACAGTAAACCTCACTAGTACCCAGTAAAACTCACTGGTTTCCAGTAATACCCAGTTGTACCCAATAATGCCAAGTAGTACCCAAAATTATCCAGTAGTGCTCAGTATTACCCAGTAAAACCCAATAGTCCCCAGTATTCACAGTAGTATCCAGTAAAGCCAAGAAGTACACAAAATTACCCAGTTGTGCTCAGTAGTACCCAGTAAAATCACTTAGTACCTCATAATACCAAGTAGTTACAGTAATGCCAAGTAGTACCTAATATTACCCAGTATTGCTCTTTGGTACCAAGTAGTGCTCTGTAGTACCCAGTAGTGCTCAGTAGTACCCAGTAAAATCACTTAGTACCTAATAATCCCCAGTAGTATCCAGTAAAGCCAAGAAGTACACAAAATTACCCAGTAGTGCTCTTTGATACCCAGTTGTGCTCAGTAGTACCCAGTAAAATTCACTAGTACTCAGTCTTCTTCTTTTTAACTCCACTCAATCAAATTAGGGTATCAAGCTTGTAAAGCTTCAGGATTTTGATTGTGTCTGCTGGGAATGAGTAGAGCTCATCAATGGATGAGTCTACGCGACGGCCGATGCAACATAGTGGGGAGAATTTACAACGGACGCCATGTGTAGGCGCTCCTAACATGGATTACAAACGCTGCTCATCCTGTATCCCTGGATTAGGAGCCCTTACAGGGTACTATCAGCCGAGCCAGATGAGCCCTGGTTTTTTAGTGAGCTTGTTACTGCTCCCTCTCCTCCTTTTTTATCCGGGCTTGGGCCCGGCATAGGCGGAGGTATAATATTCAGTAATATCCAGTAGTAACCACTTAAAGCTACTAGTACCCTGTAAACGTTTTATATTCTGATATCAAATACTCGGTAATACCAAGTAGTACTCAAAATTGTCCAGTAGTGCACAGTGGTACCCAGTAATACCCAGTAGTATTCAGTAATGCTAAGTAGTACCTAAAATTACCCAGTAGTGTTCTTTAGTACCCAGTTATTAACTCCGCCATTGCCGGTCCCAAGCCCGGATGAAAAAGGAGGAGGGGGAGCAGTAACAAGCTCGGTAAAAAACCTGGGTTCAGCTGGCCCGGCTGATAGTACCCTGTAAAGGCTCCTGATCCAGGGATACAGGATGAGCAGCGTTTGTACTCCATGTTAGGAGCGGCTGCACATGGCGTCTGTTCCTCATGTCAGAGGCGGCCATTTATTTTGGAGCTAAGTCGGCCTGCCACTGAGTAGTGCTTCCAGTCTTAATGACAAAGGCAGACATATTCTACTTCACCCAGTCATGATGGTTGTCAAACAGACACCATCAAGAGTCACAACTTGATACCCTAATATGATTGGGTGAAGATAAGGAAGAAGAAGGAGAAGAGTACCCAGTTGTGCTCAGTAGTACCCAGTAAAACCTCCTATATATGTAAAAAAGAGATATGTAAAATTCCACTATCAGAACATTGTATCAGAAATGGAGAGACATATTAGGAATCCATTACATCATCACATTATAATGCCATCAATATAAAAATCGACTTCTTCCACAGTTTGAAAAATTGATATACAGAGTAATATAGATCTATATGTAATGGAAATTTTATTAGATATGTTAATGGCTTGGAAAATAATTGAAAATATTTAAATTGTAGGATGTCATATATCGTGTAAAAATAGAGGGTTATATAGAAATGAAAAAGGATCGGGCCCAGTAGTATGGAAAAACATTTCAGAATATTTCATATTTCAACCAAGGGTTAACCAAGAGAAAAATATTTTCATATTAAAGAACAAATTCCATAAATTTTGCGATTCTCTAAATAATTTAATAAAAATATTTTCTTCGAAGAACTTGAAATATTAAAAATAATTTCTTTAGAGTTCACATCACTGTTTAAAGCAATGTTAAGGGCCGTGTTCGTTTGCTTCAATCAATAATAACCTACGATAGCTTAGCACATATTCAAATATGAAATTTCCAATATACATTATGAATAATTTTGAATTGTTATTTATATTTCAAAACTTTTATCATATTAAACAAATTTGAACAGCTAACATTTATTAAGTGACTTCTATAAAATAAGGCGGATCCTAAAATATATCTTACACGTCGAGATTTTAGAGTAAAAAACGAACAAAATATAAATAAAACTGGATGTTTCTATACTCACCTTTTTCAAAGTTATCCGATATGAGGGTCGGGAGTGAGGATAATCGAAAATGAACAACACAACTTTATAGTTTTGATCCATTTCCCAATCCAATGGTTGACGCTGTCAGTTTCTGAATGTAAGAATTCATAAGATTCAGAGACTTGGGACTCTCGGGTTGTCCATCACATCCAGTGGATGATGATGTCGTATATACCCGACTGTGGAAGCAGCAGCTGACTAGTTGTACCGACAGACAGTTTGTTGGAAGCCAGTACAAGCTTACATCCCAGGAGTTCTAATAAAACTGATAAATGAATCAGGCGTTCAAACTGCAGATTCGCGGATGTTGAACTGAAATGGTCGCGAGACGGGGCTATAGCAAAGAAAATGGTTTCTAAACGCTCTCATGATTTATTTCACCAGAATATTAAATATGGTAAATCTGCTCAGAAATATTCTTATATAATATTTCTTTGAATGTTTATATTTCGGCACTTCACACACATAATATGATGCATTAGCGGGCCATCTGTTATATCATTCATTTTGCAAAGATAATTAATATTTTATGTGAAATGAAAATATTGGATTTTAAAAATATGATAATATTGTTACGACTCTTCTCAGCCGTCGATGTTTGCGTTCAAGGTTTCTAAGAGAACAATGTGGATTCTTTAGGATACAGCTTAGTGCGGTATATTTATTATAAGAGCTTAAAGAGTAGATAAGTTCATATACAGTAGAAGATTGACTTGCCTTCAATTCCCGCCACTAGAGGGATCCTTCTCCGCTACCGTCTTCCCGGTCAGTCCATACGGCCACACGTTCGGAGCCCACCTGCTGCGTCTGTTGTCCCGCCGTTCTCCCTGCTGCAGGTCCCGTTGTCACCAGACAGACTTCTCTCCCCAGACTGCCATGTCTTCTCGGCACACACAAATCCTCGGCAGGCCGGCCAGCTTCCTTCCACCGCGGCACCAGCTGGACTCGGCTGATCCCTTCTCCACGGCGGCGCCGGCTGGACTGCCTGTCTGCCACCCCCTCCCCTGGAATTTGTCAATCCACACTTCCCTGAAGGAGCCCCTGCATACCTCTTCTCTTGGCTTCCCCACGTCTTCTTCTCTACTTCTCTATTGCATCGCTTCAATATATACACATTGCGGCAAATAAATTTTAAGACTAATGCTAGATATGTAATGAATTAGATATGTAATAGAATTTATGAGAAATTCCAATACATAGTTATATTTAATTCTTTATTATTTTCAAAGGAAATCTTTGAAACCACTGAATGGAAGAAGATCGTGAACTTGCACAGCGTGAACCTAATACAAGGTGCGTTCATTAATTTCCAGGACTGGTTAAAAAATAAAATAAATAAAAATCTAAAGAAAAAAATTGTATGCAGAGTTAAATATTGGACATTCGAACACACCTGACTGAAAGCACGAGTATCGTGGCGCACGCGCCGATCTAAAAATAGAACAAAACAACTTCCTTGTAAGTTTCGCATTTATAATTTTGAAATGGCCATTTTCGAAGAGCAAAGAATCTGCATTAAGTTTTGTTTTAAATTGAAAAAAGTGCTACTGAGACGCATGAATTGATTAAAGAAGCTTTTGGCGATGCAGCTTTATCATGTTCAAGAACTTTTGAATGGTTTTCACGCTTCCTAAAAGGTCGGGAAAAGGTAAACGATGATCAACATACTGGGCGTCCAAGATCATTACGTTGCGAGGAAAACAAGCTCAAAATAAAGGAATTAATTAAATCTAACAGAAGAATTTCTATTAAAGACTTATCTTCAGAGACTGGACTATCTGTAGGAATGTGTCATCAAATCGTAACAGAAGATTTGACATGATCCGGACGGCTTCAAAATTTGTTCCCCGGATTCTAACAGAGGAACAAAAGGAGGTTAGAATCGATGTCTGCAAAAACATGGTTGAAATGACTCGGACCGATCCAGAATGTATGAAAAAATCATTACCGGGAATGAGATCTTTACATATAAAATAAAAAACAATGGTTGCCTGTAAAGTCGGTTTTACGGGCGAAGATTTTACGTGACAACGGTAGAATATTTATTGATATGAATATAATTAAATTGCACAATAGGAACAAGGAATTGAATGAAAATAAGAATTGCACAAATTTTAACTATAGAAATATATTTTGTTTACTAAAACATTGTACATGTAAACTTAAACTTAACTAATTCCTATTTGAGTGATTTTGTTGAGGATAGGACGATGATAGGAGAAATATGAAATGAAAGGAAGTGTTTCTGCTGTAATGTGTCTTGCGAAAGTCAAGTCGATAGTTGTTCCTTTTAACGTAGTTGACTTAGAAACGTTTGTTACGCAATCAAGATTATACGTATTTTTCATTATTTTAAGAAACGAGTTGTCAGGCTTTACGTTTTGTTAAAATCACCACACAGAAGAATCGGTATACTAGAATCAACTTGCACGAACGGTGGCACGTACTGGCTGTTGTGAATGTACGGACCGAGTCCTTGCCATAGTAACATTCCAATATCCTGCATACTAGCTCCTGGATGAATATATACAGCACCGAGTATAAACTTGAAGCTAGTATTAGCGGCGAAGCAAGTAACTTCAGTCATGCACATGTCACCCTTGGTTTTAATGACACGAGTTACGTCTGTAATCGCAACTTGGAACACTTCCGCCGTAGATGTCGATGATAATTTACGATAGATCGCCACTCCACCAGCCGCGTTGGTATTTGAAAATCAAAACACTTATTCAGATCGAAGGTTAAAATTTTTGCTAAATAAATTTGAAATTAAATAAAATTTGTGATTGTAAATGATGAAGTTGAAAATTAAAACATTTACTTAAATTAGATGTTAAAATTCTTGCTCAACACAGTTTAAATAAAGTTTTCTTATATCTGCCACTTTTTGCCACTTTCTTATATCTGCCACTTTCAAATTTTTGCTAAATAAATTTGAAACAATTTAAAATTTGTAAAATAATAATTAATTAATTAATTAATTTTAAACTAATAATTTACTTAACACTATTAACATTTATCAATAGTATGACATAACCTATAAACTCAGTTTCTCAACTTTTGTGTCAATCTAACAATTAATCAATCAATCATAGTTTACGATAATGAAATATCAGTGTACAATTATTTACCTTTATTGTTGTAGTTGTTGTAAATGACGAATCTAAGCACTCCACATTTTCACTACAGACACAGCTGACGATACTTTAACCACACGTGTGAACTTGTATTATGACGCTTTCTTGTTTTTCCAACGCCAAGAACGTTCGAGAAAGACAAAGACAGAGACAAGCATGCGCCGATTCAATGCGCCTAATTCTCTAGCGCTGCGCGCGCAGCACTCTCGTTCGATGACTCATCGTAACGTTACCGGGCGTTACACTTTTTCATAAGTGACTCCCAGCCGCAACCTAATTTAAGACGTTGTCACGTCAAAAGGATTTAAAAGCGCGAATGTTTCTTTTATACATAAAACGAACTTCTACTGTCCTTACTGCGATATATTTTTTCATCGCAGTAAGGACAGTAGAAGTTCGTTTTATGTATAAAAGAAACATTCGCGCTTTTGAATCCTTTTATTTTATATGTATAGATGGCGCGTTATTGCTTTGTGTTAATTTATTCCTAATGGCCTTGTCTTTATAGTTTGCTGAAGAGCATTGCTCGAAGCAAATATTTGAATATAATTCTACTGTCCTATAAGCTTATGTCCATAGTTAACTTGAGAACCATTTCTAAGATTCCATCCTTCAGTGTAGCATATAAAAGCAGAAAGATCCAATACAATATTAGAGCTCTGAGAAGCGGACTGGTGGATTAAATTGGCGAAACCGCTGGGAGGGTTCACCACTGATGAGCCAATCCCTCCCAATATATTTTTTCATCGCAGTAAGGACAGTAGAAGTTCGTTTTATGTATAAAAGAAACATTCGCGCTTTTAAATCCTTTTATTTTATTTTATGATATAACCCAGAACTTCAGTTTAAATAACAAAAACCTAAAAGCTTTTTGAAACCACAGTTTTCATGTACATCATATAGCTTTTATCGATATCGTTGGCACTTTTGTGTTCAAATGATAATATAATTTTTTTCAATGCGAGGAAAAAATTAGCCAATTATTTTCATTTTCAATAATAAAATATTCTGTCGACATCTTGGAGAGATAAAATAATTGATTCTTAAAAACCTTAAACATTTTGTTAAAGTAGAAAAAATAATTATAATAAAGTACATTTATTTTCAAAATAGAACAATCCATAAATAAATATTTATTCAAAAAAGCATATAATAGATCAAAATATAATTTCTTTTACCAATATTTCTGTCGTCTGAACGCCAACTTTTATTAAGGTATTATAACATATTAATGTGTGTCAACAACAAACAACTAGATGTGGCATGTGTGGACCAAATATTTGGTCTCCAACACACGAACGAAGGCCAACAGCACGAAAAACGTTTTGGGTTGACTTTTCTTGATTTTAAAATAATTGGGTTGGCCAAATACTTCGGAATAAATTAAATAAACGTTTAGTTTATTTTTGTTCCACTAGATGGCGCTCTGCCATCCAGAAATGCTCATGTGAGAACGGTCAGGATAGGCCTTTTTTTATCTTTAATATTAACACCTGACCATTTTTTGATATTTTCACACACATATATGTGAAAAAAATAATAGAAATCATTTTTTTTAAGTCCAGGAGCACATGTGCTTTTCAGATGGCAGTCAATATATATATTGACGTAAATTCAAAATGAGATTGAAACTGATTTATTACAACGTTCATATAAGATTATATAAGGTTCAATACATAAATATATGAGTAAATATGAATAAGATTATATAATGATAAATACAGGAATAAATAGATATAAATAGATAAAAAAATAATTGGTAAATATACATATATATAAAATATATACAGTCTTCATTAGTGGGACCCACCAAAAAACATTCTGTCTATAGCACTCCCACTCTCTAACATCGGATTTTGGTGAGTCCCAAGAGGGGGCGCTATAGACAGGTTTAACTGTATATGGAAATTTTACAGGAAGGAAATTGATCTTTAATAATAATTTTCGCATCTCCCTCAAAACAAACACTGAAACTGAGAGCCATATATCGTCGGTGACAAAGTCAAAACACCAGGTTTGGTAAACTGAGTAGCATCTTCATCTAGAGAACATGGTTTCAGGGTATCGGTTGTCTTCACTACAGAACAGACCTATTTTCATGAGATTCACAAGATATTAAATGAAATCCTCATAATATTCCATAGAGGGTTTTAGTTTGTATAGGTTATGTTGAGATTTCAGAGAAGTTTGAACAGTCCTACATAATAAAGCCAAAACTCAATCTTAATTGTAGCTATTCTCTGAAAAATTTTTGATACTAATCTCAACATAAATGAAGTGTCAAGGTGGAAGTATGAGGATTCCGGGAATAAGAATAATTTAGAATATTTTAAAGTATTAATCTTTAGATTTCGTGCATTAGTTTAATAATACAAACTGCTTTGATAATTGCGGCATTGAACGATTTGAGGAATTAAACACAGAATAATGCAATAAACACCTAAATATTCTTCCAATATGAATAATTAGATATATATATATATCGATTTATTCAATTAAGAATTAAGATAATTCTTTATTTGAATAATATTTTTAAAATAAATTAAAGTTAAAGTGAATCTTTTACTACCAATTTTACCCATACACTCATATTTTATTTTGAACGCCCTAGGTTTACTTCTAACTTTAGTTCATTTCAAATTCCACTGAACTACTACTGAACTGAACTACTGAAGCTGGCGAGCTTTGAAAAGTGTTTTTTTTTTTTTAGAATGATCAAACAGTTTCCAATAAAATTTTATCTTTCAATCCTAAAATTCCATTAAGAGTATGAGAAGTAGCGAAGAGGGGTTTTAATTTGAAAACAAAATGTTGTTCTATGCATATCAAGAAACAGAATTTTAAAAAAACCTTTAATGAGCGCCACCGCGCCAGAATTTTGATGTATTGCCAATGATGAAAAAGCGCTGGGAGGAGGAAGAGAGGAGCTGGAAGATGGCGTTACCCGGGAGCTGGAGCAGGGCTGGGTCCCACGACGAGGACTCCACGTGGCAGGAGCACGAAGAAGACCCTAGGCTCCGGGACATCAGAAGCCTCCAGGACCCCCGTGCCCCGGCGAGAAGCCCGGTAGACTCCCGATGTCGGCGGCTCCCGGAGTCTCGGGCACTCCTCCACGGGCAGCTCCACGGTGGGCCCAGCAGCCAGGGTATTTTTTAGCAGCTGACACCCAACACCTCAGGTTGATGATAGGTAACACAGGTCTACAAAAAAAACTTTTTTTTTGCACAAGAGAACCTGATGGTGTTTCTAATGTACCTTTTCATGCTGAACTCAAAAGTCTAATCAGAAATTTCCCATCACCCATGGTTTTTGCCTGACGATCTTTTTTTAGTATCGGGATAAATACATGCATCCAACATGAAAGAGACTTACGAAAACATGAAACTGCTTTTGAAAAAGATAGAGCATGAAAGATACGGTTGGAAAATATGCAGCGATTTGAAAGTCGTTGCTCTCTTGCGTGGATTACAGCTTGGATATACAAAATTTTGTTATTTTCTGTGTGAGTGGGATAGCAGAGATAGGGAAAGGCATTACATTAAAAAAATCTGGCCAAACCGTAAAATCTTTACTCCAGGATATAAAAATATTGCAAATCTACCCCTGATCGATTCAGAAAATATTTACTTACCACCATTACATATTAAACTGGGATTAATGAAGAACTTTGTCAAGGCAATGGATCGAAATGCCAGTGGATTTGCCTACCTAAAACAAAAATTTTCTAGTATAAGTGAAGCGAAGATTAAAGAAGGCATTTTCGTTGGACCTCAGATTCGAGAATTGCAGCAGGATGGAAATTTTCAAAATAGTTTGAATGAAGTTGAAGCAGCAGCATGGAATTCCTTTAGAAACGTTTGCAAAAACTTCTTAGGAAGTGTCAAGGTTGAAAATTACCGAGACATAGTTAATGATCTGTTGCTTTCCTACAAGGCACTGGGATGTAACATGTCCCTCAAGATCCATTTCCTGCATTCACATCTAGATTTCTTTCCAGACAATCTTGGCGCAGTTAGCGATGAGCATGGTGAGAGGTTTCATCAAGCTATATCAAGCATGGAGAAGCGGTACCAAGGTAAATGGAGTCCCGCTATGCTTGCCGACGACTGCTGGGCACTCAAGAGGGATCTACCACAAGCAAAGTATAGAAGAAAATCCACTGTCACTGCTTTTCAATAATAAATATGTTTCGTTCATATATGCCTATATATTAACAATATTTCCAAATTCAAGTAGGTGTATCTCAGAAATATTGTGTAATAGAAAAAAACTAATGGTATATTTGGATTCAGGACATGTAGATAAGATGCTATTTCTTTGTGGACAAAGAAAAATATTTTTTGATAAACCAGTTACATGACATTGTTTGCAATTTTTAGTGTTTTTATCCCAATACTAAAAAAAGAACGTCACGCAAAAACCATAGGTGATGGGAAATTTCTGATTAGATATTTGAGTTCAGCATGAAAAGTTACACTAGAAACATAATCAGGTTCTCTTGTGCAAAAATCTTGTTGACCAGTGTAATCATTCTGGTTATAATCTATTAAAAACAATACTTCAGAAATGGTTAATGAATTCTTTAAAATCTTTTATTCAGAGAAGTCACAGCACAGGAATTGCGTGTTATAACAAACCAAAATTTAATATACAGAGTAATATATTTATTATATCATCTTTTATAATAACTATCATGGTTGCTGGATTTATTACTCGATATATAGAGGTCAATGGTCAAGAGGTTCGCCTTCACTGAACTTCTTACCGCGCAGAATCCGCTTCATCTTCACTGCGTAATATCAAACATTTTAACAAGAATTATGATTTTAATCAGACAGAAATCTCGAAACCTTAAAAATACATTTTATTACTAAATTCAATAACTAATAAAATTGATTGTTATGAAATGACCGTTTTGATAGGTGTAAATTATTTGGAAAGTAGAAAACGAGATTATATATAACTACATTGATGAATTGACGTTTGGTAAAGATTCCTTTTGAATATAAATATCATTTCAAAATTTGCGATATTCAATCAACTGGCCACTAGCAATTTTACTGATCGCCTATTTTATAGTGACGCAAAAATAGACAAATATCATAACTATTACAGACCTTATGACCAAGAAAATTTCAAGATATTCCAAGAAATCCCACAAATGATGAGACGATACACTTGTTAGTTCTCTCGATTTGCAGTATTGATTGGCAGCCTGATATTTACTAACTATTCATTCATAAAAAATAGCAAGTATTAAGAACTTAAAGCAAATATTTCCTTCCCAACCTCATGATAGTGATGATCGCGGGGCCCTCGTGCTAGCCGGCAATGAGACTTAAAATATGATGGTAAAGGTGTTTTTACTGGAGTAACTCTCGCTTTTTCCTTTCTGGGATCTGATGTTATATTTATGGTGAACTGGACAACCTCACCTTATTTTTATTCTCTATATTCATAGGTGCGATGAATTGAAGTGCTAAAAAGTGATTTTTCCGCATCTCTATTAAAAATATTTTTCTATTTCTAATTTAATCCAAAATATATAGGTTCAAATTGCATATATGACTTTATTACTTGCCTGTTGTATTATTTTTATTTTCCTCGATTTTGGATCTTGTATGAGATCCTTGGCTCTCCGAATAATTTTTTTAATAATATAGTTAATAACAAATTATATAGTAATAGCCTTTTATTTGTTTTTGAGAACATTTCGTGCTGAAATATATTCATGGACAAAACTTGAGTAAGTTTTGCCTTTTAGCATGTACATCGGGATTCAGACAATAACTCTGACAATATTTGATACACAGTGACCTCTATTGAAGACACGCGAGATAACCAAGTTAAAACAAAATTACCTCTGTTTTATGAAAATAAATATATTAAAAAAAGAGCAAAAGACATCAAAGCGATTGAATTTTTATATATTTTCCATCAAAGTGGTTTCAATTCTTTGATATTGATGACACGCTATTGTTTTGTGTTAAAATATTATAATATTCAAATACATATGTTTTCTGTATATTTAAGTGAGTAATAGAGTTAGGATAAATATCATGTAAATAGGCATATATATAAATACTCAATAAATTAGTATATTTATAGAGTTAGGCGCTTTTTCACATTATTGGATCGAATAATAGAAATGCGGAGTTTAAAATTCACACACACACACACAGAACCTAAATAACTAATTAAAATACATTTAAAAAGCGATTAAAAAGTTGACATGTTAAGCGGTAGGGTGATGAAAAAACAATAAAATATGTGTTTATTATCAAAGCTATATTCATTATACTCGATATGCTATCTTACACTAATCAAGACATCCTATTTGGCATCCCATTTATTTATGTCTTTTAATTATTTATGCATGTTTATTTTCAGCGAAAAAATAAAATATATTGAATCTTTTTTGCTTTTTATTCCTTTCTTCTCGAAATAGTTTCTGGGTGTTATCTTGAATTTAGTCTGAATATATTTTATGTTTTCTTTAAATAATATGTCTTTAGACCATTTCATTGAATTTTGAAATTTAGATGCCCATCTTGATCTGAGGGTATAATCTGAGGTTCAACTCTCACCTTCAACAGCATCCCGGGTTACTTCCTGTCTCCTCCTCACTCCCTGCAATACACAATGTGTATAGATTAGACATTTATAAGTGCAAATTGATTAGTGGGTACAAATGAGGTGAGGATTGAATTAGAGAAAAGAGCATTGGAATATGAACATTGAATTGAAAGCTTTAGAATGCACATTTACAGACTTTATAGGCATAATATTTGCGGTAAAAATTAAATTTAAGTTTAGGAAAATAATTTGGGTAGTTATATTTTGGATGCGTGTGAGCACAATTAAACTGATATTAAATTTATATTCTAATATTGAAACTAATCATCAAAACAAATTTACATCTAAAGTGCATTAAAGACTAATAAAAAAATAGAACATTGTTTTAAATACTAAAAGGATATGGCTAATGTAATCAATAAAATTTCATTTGAAACAATTTTATCAGGAATAATTATTAAAAGTTTTTTATAATTATAAAAGTTCCTCATCATCAGACCATTATTCTATAGTTGTATATCATGTAATATTATTGTTAGAAGTTCTACAAATTGATTCAGAAGGCAAGGCAATGAAATATTTCATAAGATTAAAGTGTCTAAAAACCTTGCAGTTATAGAGAACATTTTTGTCATAAAAAGGTAGGTTATTTAAAATCTGTCGCTATGTAATGGTTCAATTTATTCTTATTTTTCTTCATGATATTTGAGAGGGATGGTAAAGTTATAATGTAGAGTATGGTAAGTAGGGTAAGACAGTGGGGAACTTACCGCGCGGCCCGCAGGCAGCGGGGGACCAGGCGACGCAGCCACCTGCGGACTCGGCCAAGCCTGGATACACCGCGTTGTGTTTAATTTAAATATTCTGAAAGTTTAAGTCTTTGAATAACTTACCGAGTAGGAGCCGCAGGGGCTGGCGCTCCTCCTGGCACCCTGTAACATAAGATTTGCCTCATCATACACGTGTAATTATACAATATTTAATTATGAGTCATTATAAGGTTTACCCAATACGAGATTGCTCGAGGTACATGCAACAGAGATGCCACACAATGGGCACTACAATGTAGAGTACTAACAACCACGATTTAACACAACCATCACTAATATATAAAGAATTATCATCAAAATGTCACACATTTATCATAAATATGTCACTCGGTAACCTTAAAGAATGCAATACATAATTTCCAAAAAGTCATGCAGATGCCACAAATATGATTCACATTTGAAAACCCATCACAGTCATCAAAGAGATGTCGCACACTCGCAATAATGATGTCTCAAATCTACTACAAATATGTCTTACAATCATCAAATATCTATCACCCAGTCACGACACAAAGATGTTCCACAAACACGATACAGATATAGTTGACCAAATACTTACTCATTCTGAGGGCCAGGTGGGTCCGCGGCTTGCTCCTCTGGCCCGGAGGTCAGGGCAAGCAGCTGCCTCCTATAACACAACATTTACTGCTCTCTCTAACCTCATTTAATCGATTTAACTTTTAAAATTATAAGAAATTATTGCTCAAATTTACAAACCTTTATAATAGAAACCTGATAGCTGCATCAGCCAATTGTTAACTCAATTCTCGACGTTACAGTGAGTCACTGAATATTAGATAAATAATTGGTTGATGTAGATATATTTTTTTTCAAACAAACCTCCAACCAACAATTCAGAATCAAAAGAAAACTAATAATATCAATAACCAACATTTGTTTCAGTAACTATTTTCAATAAGCCTAGTAATTGAAGAAAAGTAATTGAGAAAAGTGAGATCTCACACAGACAAAAGTAAATAATATTTATATTTGCCTTCCACTCTCACGGCTAATTATTTTAGATTGAAAATACGAATTTATAATAATAATATTGAAGGACCTGTGTTAAGATTGATCCCAAAATAATCAAAAGAATTGAAGGTCCGAGGTCGATTGCATATGTGAGGGAATATATTTGAATAACATTTATAAAGCTTCCTAGGCCTTTGTTTTAATCCAGGGATGAATTCCCATCATCAACAAATTGTGCATCCTTTTATTTTTGTTTCTTACAGTATTTAAAGAGAGCACAAAGTTACCCTTCACAATCTTTAGTTTAAGGTTTCAATTATCAAGGTTTCACGCTTGTAAACGCAAAGAGCATCTCAGCTTGTTTCTAAAGTTTACAAAGGTTCGGTTCTAATACCTAAACCTTCTGTTTGAGCTTTAACTTTGCAAAAATATTTAGGCCATTTTCAAGTAAATTCACTCGAATTGGAATGGTATTCTATCAGAATAATTAATTTATAAAATGTAAATCAAATGAGTTAATCTGCACAATAAAATACTTTTAATATAATAATATTTCCTTCTGTAATAGACGCAATGATATATGCACCAACAAGTAAGTTTCTTTGCAAAACTTGTATCATTGAGAACACATCAAGGTAAACTAAGACAAGTTTCAACTTTAGAGGCGAGACCTAACTCGCCAGAGTATCATCACAATTCAACTTATGTAATTACTACAAATGTCGCCTTGGTCAATCTGATTATCAAAACTGTATCTGAATATTGTTTTCAGTGATAAGTTTTAATGAAACTATATAGAAATATCATTTTTATTTTATGATCTTCCCACACATATTTCTTCAACGAGCACAACCTTTTATACTAAATTAATAAACAAATAAATAAATCTATTCATAACAATGTTAGACACAACATATATTAAAGTTTCTTGGGATAAAACAATTTTGTCCAAAATCATGAACAAAAGGATGAATAACAACTGTGAAAAAAACGATCATTCAGAGGCGCTCCAAATTTTAGATTCACTATATTTATTTTATATGTCAAATTTGGATTATATACCTTAAATAATTGCTCAATATAAATCAATCAAAAGGTATCGTGCAGCAATATCACTAATTTTAATTCATAATGTTGTTGTGATAAGATGACAATAAGTTCCCGTCGCGAGAGCTGCGAGGATATTTTGCACAAGCCTTGATTATAATTCGTTCTTCAAAAAATCTTTTTCCACATTATCATTATTGTAATCCATGCGTATTCCTTTTATCAAAATAACCTTGTAATAGAAATATCATATACTGACTTGCAATATATGAATATGATATAGAAAGTGGTTATAATTGAGATGTAAATGTTAGAGTGAGCTATACCTATACGTATATTAGGTAGTGACACCCGTAAAATTAACGTCATCAGTCTTTTCATTTAAAAATTATCAAATTTTATTCCTCATCAAGATATAAAATGACTTCAAATTATCAAATTTGAATTAGATAGAAATATCATTTGAATCCACATTATTCTTTTACATTTTATTTAAAACATTTCCAATAGAAATTGAAAACAATATTTTAATTGAATGCTTGATTTTATCAAATGGTAATATATGTTTCTATGGATTCTTAAAATATAAGGAATATTTGATAAAAATAGGCACATTTGAATTTTCGAAAAAAAAAGGCAAATATGACCTTAAGTCTAATACTGAATTTTCAAATTAGTGAATATATTGCTCGTCTATTTATTAATGTCACAAATCATTTCAAAACAAAATTTGTAGAAAACAAATATCAGACACATTAGTATATATATATTGGTTCAAAAATATAAATTTTATAGTTTTTTGATAAATATATATTGAATAACATATTTTATTAAGCCTTTCAGATGAATATTTTCCCATCATATAGAAACAGGTTCCATATGATAGAATTTGGTGATTGGAACTCACCCAGACAGGGTTGGTGGCAGGGGCGGAATGAGCACGAAGCCCATTTTCTCAAACTTGAATTCTTTGTTTCGATCCAAGTAGGTGATGATCAACCTTTCTTTATAAAGAAGGAGTCGCCAGCCATGGGGAAGATTGATACAAAGCCAATCAAACTTTGTTACAAGAACTTTTCGATCTCTTGGTCGCCTGCCGAAGCACTCCATCGTTGTTTTGTTTCCCTTTGATAGTTTTTATTTAGAAATAAATGATCCATTGTTGGGCGCTAAGACGTTTCGGCAGAGCCTGAAACATGGTACATAAATCATATTTGAAGTAAACGAAAAAATTGCGCTACAAATTTTAAAATAAAACTACAACCTTTCGCTCGCGCATATCATAATAAAAGAAACTTATTGCGAAAGGTTGTAGTTTTATTTTAACATAAATCATATATTCATATTCCCACATTTATTCGTATTTGACACAAATTATATATATATTTAACCAACTGTGTAGTGTTTGTCCTTTATCCAGAAATACCAAAAGAACTGAGGCAAGAATTCACACATCAAAGCAACCTCAAATATTCGGAAAGTTCAAACATTATTGAAAATGGTAGACTAATATAAATTGGGAAATTTTAAACAGAATATTGAGTTAATTCTTCATAAAAAGTAATATTCATTTCCAGACTGATGTAGTCTGTAGTTGACTCGGCTAAATACATACTTCAGTTTGGTTTCATCAATATTTACGCCATAAGGAATGTGCTAACCCCAAACAATCAATTCAGTATAAACAGCAATACTGCACACTATTATTTAAAACATTATGACTTTAATGGCAGTGACTCTGACATTGGTCAAATATCTATCGCAGATACACATGGTACAGGCCATGATATTCACGGTTGTGTTATACTGATTTTATTGTGAATGAACCATATGTAAACACTAGCCGAATGACCCGGGCAACGCCCGTGTTTTACCCGATTGAATGTTTTGATTCAAATACTATTTGTTACAATTATAAATTGGCACCTTAAATAAATGCATATATTAGTTAATAACTATAGCCTATGTGCTTTATCTGTCTATGTACTGTTGGCTTCCGTAGGCGTCTCTTACTGGGAAAAAGAAAGAGAGGATTCCATTTAGTTATTAACTAATATATGCATTTATTTAAGGAGCGACCCGCTCCAACACAATAGTTACAAAAACGAAAAAAGCGAGTGGGGGGGCAAGATGGGGGGGGGGGGGCAAAGGTGGCGTGATCGTAGCCAACCAATAGGAGGGCGCCATTCCAAAAATAAAGCAAACGGTGACAGAGATGAAAACTGATTAAGAGATGAAGAACGCATGACACTCGTAACTGTATATTGAATATGTATAGGATCAAGTTTGATTTTATGCATGTGTGCACTTATAAGGTGTCAGAGGGCTCTTTTCGATTTCTTGTGCTTTCTGGTGATGTTTCCTTAAGGTCTATATTCAAAATGTGCCTCTTTAATTAAATTACGTTTCCTCTTAGCTGTGCGGCCATGCAGTGCGCAAGCTCTGCGGTATTTGGAAAAGAGTTGAAGGTGTTTGAAACCCTTCGTGAAATTGGATAATGGATAATGATGGAAATCCTGATGGCGCGAGAAAACGGGTGAAAAACTTTAGAATATTATATTGTAACATTCAAAACCTAACAATATAGAAATATCTGTGATGAAAATCAGGCTAGGAAAATCGATAAAATGCAAATTGAGCGGATCAGGTTGAGGCCGCGAAAAAAACTCATCTTTCATCCAGGTAAACCAGAACAGGAGAAAATATTCTAATTCGGAATTCAAGCGAAATTGCTGATTCTGACGCTGACATTACAAAACCAAGTAACAGACATTGAAATACCACAAGGGATTCCATGGTCATCGTCAAAAGCCCCAGAGAGCAGTAGACGCTGAACAAGGCCAGAAAAGCGGCAGGATAGTTTAACTGTGCTGCTATCTCGAATGGTGGGCGGACTTTCTTTCCGTACATTAGATAAAGACCTTGAAGAATATGCTAGGAGAGAGTTCTTGCCTAGCGCAGTAAGAGGGAAATATAATAGCAACTCTACATAGCAGCGCCACAACCACTAAATTACAGGCCAAGCTGACGCGGTTCGTCTGTGGATCCTGCTATAGCGCCTTGATTTCAGAATGTATAGTGGCATTACCTGTGTCCCTCGGTGGCCAGGTGCTTTGAACCTAGGGGACTTAATTCCATCTCTCTTCAAGGGAGTTCACACTGCCCGCAGAGCAGGAGGAAATAGCGCCTACCAATGGCTGACGGTGTCCAAAGCCAGGATAGCTTCCTACCTCAGGTTACTTGTTGCTGCCTTGTCACCGTCTGGGACACCTCCGTTATAGGGCTAAATCATTGGATTTGGCCGAATTCCACCCTGAACCTTATTCTCGTTGAGGAAATCAGGTCTTTGTGACGCCATCGCTTTGGGCTTCTCACGCTGGCATATAATGCGCGCCCGTGATCTGGTGGCTTAGCACCGCTCATCACCAGTGACATGCCCTTGGCGTGTTTGCTACTGTCTGGTGGCTGAGAAGGCGCGAAGTCAATATCAGGGGAGGATTCTGGGGAAAGCCAAGGTGCTGCGTGTAATGGCCACGTCGTTTTGCACGTTAGCACCGCGAAGTCAATATCAGGGGAGGATTCTGGGGAAAGCCAAGGTGCTGCGTGTAATGGCCACGTCGTTTTGCACGTTAGCACACCTTATTAGCATCACATAATGGAACGTATCCGCCTTGCCGCCCTCACATCTCAAGATATCAATGTATCTTCGATGCTGCGCACCTGTGGTCGACGTGCTCTTCACCAATGTGACCTTCCCGACTCTCCACATTGCTGATTCTTTGGGATCAATGCAGCAGACATCGCTTTGCGGCTATCCCTGCATGCCCTGCCTCATCAAGGACATCAGGATTCGAGCCAGTCTGTCTCCTCACCTGCGTCTCTAGCGAGCTTTCACTGCCCCCACCTCTATTGGTCCAGCTGCCCCGTCAGCCCTCTTATTCGAGAGGCGTTTTCCATCGAGTGGCCGCCGGACCTACAGTCCTGCAGCTGTTCTCGAACACCACGCTATCCCTAACTCCTCTATGAAGCACCCAGTTTACGTATACATCGCGGACCGCGGAAGACGTAGTGCCGCTGGAGATCCGTTGGCGATATTCCATCGAATTTGCCTGGGTGGCAGAGTTACCTCGTGATAATTATAATATGTACATTATTATATGCACATTATATGTGCATAACATGATATAATTATTTTCACAATAAATATTAATATTAAAAGTTATAGGAAATTCAGAAATATCATGCCTGAGTCCAGTCGCATTCAAAATCTTTCCAAATGTATATACAATTTTATATTTAGAGTGAGTCAATAAGAATCATCCAGTATAAAGGTTTAAAAAACGAAATCTCGGTTTTATATGAATAATTTAATAAATAAACCTTTTGTGAAAAACGTTAAGGTTACTGTAAATAACGCCTTTAAAACACAATATTTATACGATGTATTAGCGCGCCATCTGTTAAAAGAAAATTGAACTATTTTAACGCGTATCATTATTTTTATCTTTCAATAAATCAATTTTATACTGCCCTTACTGCAATGATAAAATAATGAGAGGGCCTGGCTCATCAGAGGTGAACACTCCAAGCGGTTTCGCCTGAGTTTAATCTACTTTAATTAAAGTCTGTCTCATTATTTAAATAATGCAACGTGCTTGCTATTTTGAATTAGCCAAATTTGAACGAATATAGAATAATATAAAGAATGCATATATATATGTGTTATATTAAAATATATTATTTAAAATTATGTTATATTAAAGTTATAAAACTATTTTAGAGGCGTAGTATTCTTTTTAAAATAAAACAATTTCTACTGTCCTTACTGCGATGGAAAAATTAAATGGAGGGCCTGGCTCATCAGTGGTGAACCCTCCCAGCGGTTTCGCCAGTTTAATCTACCATACCGCTGTTATATTGCATTTTTATTGCATAATTATAATTTGATAACAGATGGCGCTCTAGTACATCGTAACATTATTGTTCTAATAAAAGACACAATTTGAAATTTGCGGAAGAGCGATTGCTCGAAGCATATTATATATTTATAATTATATTTAATTCTGCTGTCCTAAAAGCTTATGTCCATAGTTCTTCTAAAATACCCATTCCAAGAGTCTTACAACAGTCACCTATAAAAGGTAGTTCCAAAAATGCAATATAACAGCGGTATGGTAGATTAAACTGGCGAAACCGCTGGGAGGGTTCACCACTGATGAGCCAGGCCCTCCATTTAATTTTTCCATCGCAGTAAGGACAGTAGAAATTGTTTTATTTTAAAAAGAATACTACGCCTCTAAAATAGTTTTATAATTTGATAACAGATGGCGCTCTAGTACATCGTAACATTATATTAAAGTATTATTTTATTTAAAATTATATTTCATCGATTCAAATACTCTGCTGAATCGACCGCCAGAGGTCGCTCTTCCCCTATAAAAACTCGTTGTTGTTTTATCCCAATGGCCGGCTCAAAACTTTTGCACATTATGTAAATAATATTTTGTTTTCCTTATTCTACTCGGCTTAATCCAGGCATTACTTTCATCAAATTGTTTTTAATATATATTCCATGGGTTCAATTAAAGCAATATGTGATCAAGACTATTTTTATTATTATATTTTCAAGATTTTTGCCACGACTGCACCACCATTACCATAATCATCAACATGATCTAAATTAAAGCAGAAAATCTCCTTTTTATTTATAACATATATATAACATAAAGTTGAGGGAGGATGATATTCATGGAATAAAAGAGGCAACTCTCATTTTAAACGTTAGTACTATTGCATCACCCTTAGTAAAATCACTTTATTAAAGTGATTTTATGGCTCATACTTTATCACCACTAGTATTTTTAACTAGGGTGATGCAATAGTGCCATCGTTCTGATATACAATTAAAGGAAGATGTGTCTATTTTTAATATAAACACACATATATATTTATAATATAACGATTTCTGAAGTGGATTATCTTGAAAATCATTTTATTTTCAGCATTTATTTTCACCCCAATATTAAAATGAAAAGCTAACACCCAAAAAATATTTTCTCTACAATGAGGAGGAACCTAAAGGTACGTTTGACCGTCCAGGCAGGCCATAGTATAAAACGAACTACAAAATATAAATAAAACACTTGAGGTTTATATACTCACGTATTATAAGGTTATCCGATATGAAGATCGGGAGTGAGAATAAGGAAAATTGAACGAAATAACTTCATAATTTTGAAATATTTCCGAATCCAACAGTTGACTTTGAGGTTTCTGAATGCTGAATTTAGAAGATTTAAGGATTCCTGGATTCTCCGTCACATCTAGTCAGTCCATATCAGTGACTAAATGAAACAATGAGTTCAGATCTCCCAAGAGTTCCAGTAAACATATTGCCAAATGAGTCTCTTTCAAGGCACGCGGATGGTGAGACGAACCGTCTCGTGACCTTTCTGCTTGTTAAGTAGTTTTCAAATTCTTAGGATCTTTTCTCCAGAAACTTTAACATAGAATCTGTTTAGAATGCCTTTGATTAGTTCTTCAAAATGTTTACATTTTAGTACAGCACGCACTTGACTAGCATTATTTCATCAGCCCTAAAAGAACTTTATTTTGCGAATAAAATTAATATTTGTATGCAAATATGGATGCTATTATTACTTTTAAAACATAAAAGCGAATATATAATTTTATAGGTTTAGAATTTCTAAATCATTTATGACCCTACAAAAAAAAGTAATAGGACGCCGCAACTTTTCTTTTCATGACTAAAGAAGTTTTCGAGCAAGCCCTCTTTCAGCTAACTAAATTTCATGTTTTTATGCAGGCTTTAAGTCGCAAAGAACATTTTTCAAAAAAGGTCGGGCTTTCATAGTAACTTTTCTGCGATTACATTTGTCCGAAGATATCCAGGATTGAAGAGGACTGATGATCGGAGTCGAGGGAATAAACTTTTTTAGTTTGCTAAATCATTTATTCAATATAGACACCACACTATAATACTTTGACACTAAGCCATAAGAAATTGGTTACACATCTGTCGCCCGCCCAAATCTTTTGATGAACTTTCCCGGGCCTTAAAATGACCAGTTGTTGAAAACGTGACCGAAAATTGCAGTCGAAAAGGTTTCAGCGACCTCAAGAGGCTGAAGGCACCATTTCTCGGTAGTAGCGAGAATGATCGTGAAGTAATGACCGAAGGATGGAGGTTTAGAACTTCAGTGTGTGTAGACTTACACTAGGACAGAAGGATTTCGCTTCATAGTTGGCAAGAGGCCTTTTAAGAGGCCGTTGGTATATTTGGCTGAGCATTTGATGGATAGGGAAGGGTTGGATAATTACGAATTTAAAAACTCTATTATTCGAGCACAACGGAATGATTAAGAAAAAGGTATCTTCTGATCCTGCAACTTAAAGTTGCTGATGGCTTGGGGAATCTATCGGAATAAATATCAACTATTCGTTGAATTTTAATTATGCATTATTTTGATAATTAAATATATAGCATGAATTATTCATGTAACAAAAGAGGCACCCCTTCTTTCGCTAGCTTACACATATTTTGGCAATTTTTACAGATTTCTTAAATCCTCTCGTAAGATGTTAGATATCTGAGCTACACTGTTCTGAAGAAAGCTAAATCCTGAACCAGGGTATACAGGGTTTTATATTTTCTCTGAAATCACCAAAACTGCTGTTGTGATGCGATGAACGAAAATGCATTGTCTCAAGGCTTTTTTAGGGTAGAGGTTTCCTTTTTTTTACATATATTTATAAGTAAGTTGGAGGAAAATGATATTCGTTCACTATAAGTGACGCCTATCTCTTTATATATCCTTAAAAAAAATCATTTTGTTCATCGTCAAGGCATAAAATGCAAATATGGTGATTAGGAAGAAACTAAAACACCAGTTTTCGTAAATTCGAAGAAATTCTTTCCCTGTAATACGATGAGAACTATAGTTTGAAACCAAGGTATGAAAATTTTGGTTTTTGTCTTAAGTTTCCAAAAATTTATTTTATTGACAAATTCGACATTGTTTTAATGCATATTCTTTTGAATAGATACTTCTTATGGCATATACTAAAGTATATTTTTCGTATATATTCAATTATATTTTATAGAAATAAAAATAGTAAAATAGTATTATTAAAATATTAATAGTAACGTATTAAGAGTAAAAAAAAAGAGAGAGGAACTAAAAAAGCTCAGACTGAAGTAAAAACAATTACCCGTCATAGAAGCGGAACATAAGAGAATAAAATTAATAAATGATGATATTTAAAGTGATAATATAAAGTAGGAAAGACAGAACCTTAATAACATTTGATCAAACTAACAAAAAGCGAAGTGATTTTATAAGATGATTTATAGATGATAATAAATTAAACATTTTTCACACACATTCTTCCAAATCTTATATATTAATTTCATACAGTCTTAAATGTATAACACTTGAATTTAACAAGATAAGATCGTACTAAAAACATTTATTATTAAAAACAAATATTTCAAGTCTATTTTTTTTTTATTTTAACTTTATATACACTCTCTCTGGCCCGAAATATAAAAGGAACAACTTTCTTTTTCCATTTTTCTCAAATTTTATTGAAAATTTATCAATGATATTTTATACACGAATTTATTATCCATTAGTGATTGAAATAACCGGAATCAATGAAATCTAACACGTATTTTATGCAAATTAGCCGGTCAAGCAATGATATTCTTGGAGTCAGTGCATAAATATCTTGGATATTGTTGTTAATATGGGGTGTGATCACCTTTAACTGAGAGACAGGCTCTACATCGGCGACCCATTCTAGGAATTAGGGAGTTTATCAGCTCCTGTGGAATCAACACCCACTCTTGTGCTAAGGCTGTTTCTAGATCATGAGTGTTTATAAGAGGGGGTTCGAAAGATAATATCCGCCGACCTAGATTGTCCCATACATGCTCAATGGGATTTAGGTCTGGGAATCGAACTGGTCAATTCATCCGAGCAATTACATGGTTTAGGAGAAAAGTGTCGACCACAGCAGTCCTATGTGAACGGGTATTATTACACATTAGAAAAAGGTTTTCTCCCATTTCCAAGGCTAGAGGCATCACATATGCTGCCAAAATCTCGTCCCGAAACCTCTGTCCAGTAAGGGTTCCTTGCCGAAAATATGGAGTGCTGTGCGACGGCCCAAGAAAATTCCAGCCTAGACCATAAGACCCTGGCTTCTGTAGGATTCTCTTTTAACTATATTCCGGGTTTTTTTATGGTTCCTACCTCTCTCCAGACAAAGTCACTACGAGAATCTCTGTTAAGAGAGAATATGGACTCATCAGTGAACATCACATGTCTCCATTCATCTGGATTCCAGGCGACATGTTGTCTGCATCAAAGTTTCCTTGCTCTCTTTTCAAGTGGTGTCAATGGCACACAAATTATGGGTCCTCGGGCCTAGAGGCCCTTCATGTGAAGCCTTCTGCGTATTGTATCAATTGGAATGGGGTAAAACTTTCTTCTAATGGATGATAATACCCGTCCACATAGGACTGATGTAGTCAACACTTTTATCCAAAACCATGCAATTGCTCGGATGAATTTGCCAGCTCGATCTTCAGACCTAAATCCCATTGAGTTTGTATGGGACAATCTAGGGCGGTGGATCTCATCCCTCCAACCCCCTCTTAGGAACACTCATGAGCTAGTAAACCCTTAACACCAGAATAGGCGTTGATTCCACAGGAGCTGATAAACTCCCTAATTCTTAGTATGGGTCGTCGATGTAGAGACTGTCTATCAGGTGAAGGCGATCAGACCCCATATTAACAACAATATCCAAGATATTATTGCACTGACTGCAAGATCATTGCTTGACCGCTAATTTTCTCAATATCCGTGTTAGATTTCTTTGATTTGGGTATTTTAATCAATTATTGAATATTGAATTTGTGTATGAAGTCTCATTGATAAATGTTCAATAAAATTTCAGATAAATTCAAAATATTTTGTCCTTTTAATTTGAAGGCCAATGTAAATAGAAAGATGGAAGTTCATGACTATATGATTTGATAAAAAGAAAGCAGATCAAATCAAAATAGAAACATTAAAATGTCAAAAGTGTAGAAGAAATGTTATAGTTTCCCTTACAAGAATATTTTTTATATTTGAAATGAGTTTTTAAAAAGAGAGAGTTAAAAAAACACCCTTTATTGGGCGCCACCGCGCCGGAATTTTGATAAGTTGCCAATGATAATGGTAGTGCGGGGAGGAGGTGGAGAAGGACTGGAAGATGGCGTTCCCCGGGAGCTGGAGCAGTGCTGGGACGAGGACTCCACGTGGCAGGAGCACGAAGAAGACCCCAGGGACCGGGACATCAGAAGCCTTCAGGTCCCCCGTGCCCCAGCGAGAAGCCCGGAAGACCCCCGATGTCGGCGGCTCCCTGGAGTCTCGGGGCACTCCTCCACTGGCAGCTCCACGGTGGGCCCAGCTGGCCAGGGTCTTCTATGGATGCTGAAAAAAATCTACATATCAGTTTGATTACAAGAATATCATTGCTATTTTATTTTATATACAATTGCCTAGAATTGAATCAAAGTGCCTGAGAAATATCAGTTAAAAAGAAAGATATTCTGAGGTAGATTCCAGAATGACCAATAAAACCTTTAGTATGCCGACAATAAGTTAATTATGAAATTTACCATCATAGATAATTGCAAGAAGAGTTGAATATATTGCAATAAAACAGAGGTTAATTGGAGGAAGTGGCTATCCTCACAAGAAGTAAAACCTCTCTGTATAGCGGTATCTTTCTCTCTCCATTTAATGTCTATGATAACATTATATCTCTCCGATACTGTTTTGTTACAAAACTCTATATAGTAAATTAGTGCATTGTTTTGATCTGGCAACCCCTCTTTGCAGATGATATGCATACGGTGTCATTTTCTGGTAAACAATATCTATTTTAAAACCCTTATTTCCAATTAAAATTTATATTATTTATATATCAAAATTTTGATTTTTCAAATTCTATTATTATTTTTAATATTATTTTTCATTAATTCAAATAATAAAAATAGCTTTTTTGTAAAATAATTTTTTTTCTTCACTATAATACTTTACAGGAAATTGTTCCAACACCTCTGTATCTTTTATCTCTAATTACCAAGTATATCAAAGGTAGTCAATATATTGCGACAACATTTCAAATATCTCAGCATGATAATCGGGCGGATATTTTATATGTTACTAGCGGATGTGTACCCGGCTTCGCCCGGGTTTTATCCGAGTGAAAGTTTGCCTAACGAATATTATATATTAAGAAGTATAATAAACAATGTTAAAGATTAGTTTTAATTATTAATCAAGATTGTGTGTGAATATGTGAGAAAGATGTAATATCGTTGTTGTTTTCTTGGCCGACTGTTTTACATATGGTGTTATCTTAAAATTGCTTGTTTTGAATATTTTTTTAGATTGAGTTGAATGAATTGCTGATTTTTTTTTTTTGTATTTATATATAAATAAAATTAACTCTGTTGATTTTTTTGTATTTAATCGATAACAGCGAAGTTACGCATGTTAAAGTTAGGAAAAATATTTTGATGTTAAGCAAAACCTGCTCCATCTCGTTTTACATAAATGTTGAAAATTTGGTCGAAATTGATGCATTGTAACGAAAGTTTTCAGCGAACACCACTTATGAAACTTGCATTTTATTAATATAGATTTGTATAACTTATTTTTAGAATGATTAAAATGTAAAGAGATATAATAATCGCTATAGAAAGTGGAAGATATTCAAATGAAGGAAGTGAAAATTTGTGATTTCTTGCTGCGCTGATGAAGTGAAACTGGGAAAAGAGTTTTCCATAAAAAAAGAACGTCAAGGTTTGACAACTTTAGCTTGGTGTCCAATGGTGACAATGATTGTGAGAGAAATAAAAAATATATCAATATTTGAAACCATTTCTTCCTATGTTTTCATACCAAACCAAATTGCATCCCTCATATGGCACGAAAATACTTTTGCCTCTTTCAACCCCATAAAGGTGTTTCTGATATTTGCCAACCGGTAAATCCTCTTTTTATATCTTTTCACATATAGGAAGAAATGGAAATAATCCTTAATTAAAAAGGGAATCTCTAGATAGACCCCTAATCGACAACCTATTTAGAAAAGTAAAATTTGAACATAAATATAGATCATATATCTGTCCTATGGGATCTTTTAAATACCAGCTTCGAATTCACATAATTGAGAATTGCCCCTTTCATGTGTCAAGTTGAAATGATATACTATGATTATTTTGACATCTAAATTGGATTTCGCACTAAATTACCATGGTCCTAACACGATACGAATAAGTAGCATATTATAAATAGTAAAGGCACTTATGTAGAGTTGGCGTATAAACTTTATATTTGAGAATTAAATAATATGTAAATTGGAACATAGATTTTAATAAACAAGTATTAACAAATTAATAACTAATCAAAGTTACTAGAGAAGAAAATCTGTAAATATTAAAAAAATAATTCATGTGAAAAATAATACTAAAGTGAAATTGCACTGGGGGATATGGAAGATAATTTAAGAAAATGTCATCAGTAAGTTTCAGTTTCACGATCAGAAGTTGTCTTTTCATAATTCAAAATCTATTAAATACTGTCAATTTACTTGAATCACCACACACCATAGGGACCTCACAAACAAATAAAATATCAATTTGCAATAAAAAATGTTAATAAGTCTTTAAACTGATATATGAATACAAGTGATGGTATTTAACCTCTAAATAAACACATAACCTTTAAGGCATACATATAATATGCCTGTAGATTGTTATATATTCAAGTCAAGTTGTATATATTTAGAGTCAGACAGTAGATAGCAATAACTAGTATATATAACTAAATATGAAACCATGAGTAGTTAGTGAAACAAATACTAGATATAAAATATATCGTATAATTCTAAATGCCCAAAAAAAGAATATCAATAAGGTTGAAAAATTAAGTAAAATGATGATGCATAAACTGTAGGGTTTATGTTGAAGCAGCTCATTGGCAAAAATATTCTTACATTTATACTCCCTTAGTCTGTTTACAGCTGAACCAAACCTTCCTATTTGAATTTTCATTATTCATATATTGTCATTCTCCAAATTTGTCAATTTTTTCCGGAAAATGAATTATCTTCTACAACCAGACTTAATGTCGAAATTATTTTGTCCTCCAAAACACAGTTTTTCTTTTAAAATATACTCCTTTTAAAATACATTGAATTGTTATTAAAAAATCCATATTTAATTGCGGTATAGGGGTCGAATCAGATTTCAATTTGCTCTTTACAAAGGTTCAACTCTCACCTTCCACAGCTTCCCGGGTTTCTTCCTGTCTCCACCTCACTCCCTGCAATACACAATTTGTAGATATTAGACATCTGTATGTGGAACTTGACTAGTAAATACAATTATAGTGTTGGGATGACATTATAGTAAAATAGGAAATGCAAACATCGAAGTTGAATACTAAGGAATGTACAATTGCGATGCACATATATTTTAAATTTGTTGATATGAAATTATTTTAAGATATATATTAGAATATTAATATTATATTAATATATATAACACTGAATTTTTCAATTTTAAAATAAAACTAATGCAGAAATTTCAATTTCAAGATTCAATGGATAGTTGTTTACATATTCAAAAAGATAGAGGTATACTTATATAAATGGGTTTGATCATTCTAAGGGGTTAAGAGTGGTAACAGATTGCATTGTCTGTTGTATTAGTAATTTATACAAAACTCGAATCGAAAAATATATTCTCCCTGATAAAGATTTAATTCTCTTTAAAATTATATAAATAAATATCTTTTAGGCGATATATTACTTTATTGTAAATATTTATAAACTGTTATTAAACATCTACTAATATTAAATCACGAAACGCATAATCTATTTTTGCATTTTTAAATTAAAGTTCTGATTCATGTAACTCGACCATAATGCAAACGAAATTTTAAGAACTTTAAAAGGCTATATTTCTTTCTCAATATGACTTTTTCTCACGGGGAATAAAAGAGTAAACATAGAGATTTTTCACTCAAAATTTGCCTAAAATCATTCTATACAGATCCTTAACCCCCCTCCCCCCATTAAACCTTTGATATTTCATTTCTTAACTCTGAAATTCAAAATAAGAAAATATAATTTCAAAATTATCTTTTAGTTCCATGAGAAAATCGAAACAAATATCTTTTAAAAAAGAACTGGTTGAAAAAAAGAAAGTCGAAAAAGATTTTAAAAATATTACCGAGAAATCAATGTACTATTGTTCCATATTCTCTTTCAAATCAACTGTGCCGCCCATTCAAGCAAAATACAATGCGAACAAAAATAGCGCTTATATATTCAAATTATCACTTACAATTAAAATAAACTACGAGTATACTCAAAGAAATTGAGGAAATAGTAAAAATCATTTCCACATTGAAGAATTTTCATTTTGAGAAGAAGATCGAATTTTAATATCATTATGCTTTTCTTTCGAAAAATTAAGTAAGTGAAATTAACCAAGTAGACTGCAAGGTGAGATGAAATTCTCTATGAGGGAACTTACCGCGCGGCCCGCAGGCAGCGGGGGACCAGGCGACGCAGCCACCTACGGACTCGGCCCCGCCTGGATACACCGCGATTTGTTTAACTTGAACATTCTAAAGTTTGAAGTCTGTGAACAACTTACCGAGTCGCAGGGGCTGGTGCTCCACCTGGCACCCTGGAACACAAGGTTGGTCAATCTCCACGTTTAATCATCCAATATTTGTATTAGTGGGATTTATTTGTAACTCCATGGGATGTATATGCTACTTCAAGAAGCCACCGCATTGTTACAAGTTTAATAGAGAGTTACAATAGAACTTTCGCAGGGGCAGATGTCAAGCTATGGCAACAAAGATATCACACAAACGCCACAAAGATGCCATACAGTAACTTTAAAGGTATCAATGGATATAGAATGATGTCTTGCTATCAAATATAACATACAGTTTCCCCAAAGATACTAACATTCAGCAAAATAATGTCACACGATCATCAAAAAAGATGCTACACAATAACCACTACGGTGACTCGCAGTGACACCAGAAGGATGTCATGAGGTTACTAAATAGATGATACAGAGCACTAAGAATATCAACATGTCCTTAAAAATATATAAAATATTATCTAAAACCCACGGTTATTTCAGAAAAGTCAAATATTTATTACAAAAATGACACAGAGTTAACACAAATAATTTACATAATCTTAAAAAAATAAAATGCGCATTGTCATTCTGAAGATCACTGTCACCACAAAAGAGTCATTTTGCTGAGACAAGAATGATACACAATCATCAATAGGTCACACATTCTTCGTAAATAAGGCACACAGTCAATACAGATATATCTCGAAGTATCTACACATATATCACCAGTCACCACAAAGAGGTCACCAAAGAGATAAAATGTAACTCACTCATCTTGAGGGCCAGGGGGATCTTCGGCTGGTGCCACTGACCCGAAGGTCAGGGCGAGCAGCGGCCTCCTATAACAACACAACAAATTCAATCCCAACTCTATTGCTTGAACCTAAAAAAATATTGAACTGGTATATTTTTTCAAAGAAATTTGATCACATTGGAAATAATAAAAATATCAAACATTGCCAAAATAGGCCACAATGCAAGAAAAAATCAGGAGAAGATATTCAGTTAATCTGAATAAACAGAATCTTCAGCTACCTACATACGAAATTTCATAATGACTGATTCTGTAGATTTTGAGCAACGCGATAACAAACATCGATTTTGGATTTCATTTTTATAGATATAAAGGATATCAATATTTTGCATTTTGAATCATTCTAATATAGAGTTACCAGCGTCAAATATTATTATTGAAACTTGTGCTATAGGAAAAATTGTTAAAATCAAACAAGTTTTTGGATCTCCATCCTGATGTTGTAACAACCTATAGAGAAAGATTGGGATTGTAGTTCAATTTTTAAAAACATATTTAATTATCATTCTCATGATTCTAATCTTCGTTTTGTAAAAGCGTAATATTTATTAATCTAAAAAAATATAGATACTATGACAAAGAAGGTTTTTGACTGAAGTTAGAACACCGGAAAGGTGAAGTTTCTAAGTTAAAGATGACAGTTATCTAAAAGAAAAAACACTGCCATCAATTCATTTGAAGATGGAGACTTTTATAGCATTAACTGGAAATTTTTCTGAGAGACAAGATTTATTAGAATATATTAGATTCAAGGTTCTTTATATAGTATTAGATCATAGACTATGCGTCTTTACTATAAAAGGAGAAAATGTTCAATAAAGAGACATGCGTTGGAATCAGAAATATAATACAATACACTATGATAATTACAGTATTAATTCAAAGATTATTACCTTTCATTGCTATATAGCTAGGTCTATTGATGAAATATATTTTATTTGATGGAGTTATGGGAACATTCTATAAAATACAAGGTGAGATCAATAGCCTCCCCTCCCCTGGAAAGAACGTCGTTAGCTTTTATTCATTAAACAAGAATAAGAATTTGGCCAATTATGAAATAAGCACAAAATCAACGATTAGAGTTGATATTTATTCCGACAGATGGTGTTAGCCTTTTTCTTAAAATGAAAGGTGTTACAATAAAATTAACCTGAAAATATACGCATTCAAGGAAACACAGAATAATGAGTCACGTCGCCGATACATTATTCCAAGAAAGTTATATTTGAAACCAACGTCTAACTATAAGTATGATAATACTTGACGTGTAAAATTGCTTTCAGTAAATTTTATTTTAAATTAGGATAACAATCAACAGATAATTAGATGTTGCTTCGAAGAAATTTCGTCCAAGATATGATAAATGACATCTTTTGAATGATTCAAGATATTTAAACAGTACGAGATTTCGTTTAATGAATGAAAAAGATAAGAAAATAGATCTGCAAGCTCAATTTTTGGAAATAGAATTAATTTCCGCTATAAATTCAAGTAAGGTGGTAACAAATTGAATCACAGCATTATATGTCCATTTGAAGCGCCTAAATGTAATCAATCAGGGTAAAAAGATATTTTAAGTGGCAAAGATTGTATTCTTCAACGTACGATATTGTCCCTCTGACCGAATACAGACCTTTCTTTTATAGCAAAGACAATTATGTTATACCTCGAAAACAAACATTTTTACTAGATATAGTCCCAAAAGACATTTTTCATCATTCCAAAATGATAATGTTGATGGAGGGAAATAGTTTTTGTCACAAATCTTTTTAAAAATTCGACGATCCTGATGATTCGAGATAATTACACTATTTTTCTGCCTGTTTGGCTGGCTTTAACGATTTTATATCCACTGCATTGATGATAAAGCTTTATATTTATAAAAGACGCTATAATATTTTGAAAAATTTACACCCGGTCAATTAGGCACGCGTTGATAAAATCTTTGTGTATAATTAGGATGTCTATCTGTACAACTATTTGTCTGACAACGGTTTCAACTCGGAAACGGTTTGGAGTTAAGGTTTCATTTTTATATCGATTATATATAACCTTAGATGAGGATTATTTTTAAAATTTCCTGTTTCTATGTCGACTCTTCTTGGAGTTACAAGTCAAAACCTGTCAAAAACAAAAATTTATACAGATGCATCAGAGGCGCAATGCGCGAGTGCGCGCTTCACGCGTATTTCTCTTTCATCAGTTAGGCACAGAGGATTGGAATACTTTTGGAGTCAAATTTGTCAGTTAAGGTTTAATAATACTTTGAAGTTACGTGCGACAAACTATCAAGTTACAATATAAATATTGATTGAAAAAAATTAATAAATTTTAAAAAATTTGCAGAGTTTGAAATGAAGGCGTTAAAAATGCACGCCCAGTTTCAACCGAAAAATCGACCTCCCACCCCAATACTCCGTGTTTTACCTCGCCAATCCCCCCAGCTGAACTATTTACTTACTTTATTTGGCTCTCTTTCATGTCCATAGTTTTAAAATATTGCCAAGTTGTAACCTGAAGAAGGGCATTTTTGCCTGAAAGCTTGTTTTTTTACCATTAAAAGAAATTCACCACGTTTTTATCGCCTTCATTTCAAATATTATTGCGTGGCTACGTCATGTCTGATCCTAACTTCGAATATTTGCAGAGTTTCTTTATTCAGATATTGGGAGACAAGCTTTCACGCGTTCACGCTCCATCAGGCCACTGGCTCCGCAAAGGCGTGCAACATAAATATAATAGAGATTCACAGAAATAAATTTTCAAAAAATCAAATATAAAATAGTTTTCTGTTGTAGAGGGTTAGGGGTACAGTTTCAATGGGAGTGGGGTTATCTGCGTTGAATATGCTGGTACTGCTGGGTTCTGATCTACCTGGTGTATTCAATAGAATAGAAGGGAATTTCCTTTTAGAATAGATGCAATGGACTATGGCGATCAATTTACTGCTCCAATAGACTCAAGTCAATGAAAACACCACATAAGTTAAATTTTGAAATTCATATATTTTTTTCAAGAATTGTTTATTCTATTAAATGAAATTATGAAAATATAGAATTTCTTTATAAACATTTACATTTATACCTTTTAAAAATACAGTTCTTCATTGTATAAAATGAAACAACAAAAAGTCTGTTTTCAAACATTGGTTAATACCACATATAACACCAAATTTTGTGTAGAAACCAAACTTTCAAAGTCGAGATCGTGAAATAAAAATTTAACAAGTAACCCCGATTGCTTTGAGATGTCCCAAATTTTAAGTTAAATACATTTATAATTGATTGAATATGTTCATGAAAATCTATATTCTTGCTCGATATAACCATTAGTAGAATAATTTTGCCATAGCTTCAGTTTGTTTATATTCTTATGTCTCACAATTGAGTAAATTCTTCTATCAACACTTCGAGAATGGCTTGTAAACCTTGATTAGAATTCCTTCTCCAGAATCTCTATTTCAACTTAAGAATCCTTTAAACCCAGACGTTTTTCTCGAATAAACATCAAATTTGGGCAATAATATTGGGTCTACTTGTATAAAATATGGAATTATATAGAAGTTATTTCTATACATTTGATAAGGACGCATAAATATATTTGATTGTGCTGAATAATTATCAGCAAGTAACACTTGTAAAATGAACATAACATTTGACAATTCATTAAAAAATTCAAGTTTTAATATTCGTCACGTTAATATGGGTTGAAATTTCAAATTATTTGGTAAATGGGTTAAAATTGAAATAGAATACTATAATTCGAGGACAAATATTCTAATTCAATTCTTAAATTGTGACCAATCAAAGAGATACATGTTTCTATGCCTTCAATGGAGAATATCAATTTATTTATTTTATAATATATTTTTTTAATTTTGTATAACCCACTTATGATTTTTTTTGGAAATTGCTCTACAAAAAGAAGTCTTTAAAATTGCACAGTAATACAAAAATATCATCAACCTCAAACATTTTATTATACATTACGTTGAAATTCTCAGAAATTTTGTTTTCCTACGTATATATTCTAAATAAAAACATGTTCATTATCATTTTATTATTTGACGAATTATGTGTATCATTTAAATTTGATTCCAATTTTGAATTAACCAAATAAAATAGAGAGCAAATAGAGCAATATCTCAGCATATTTCAAACTTCACATTCTCAATACTCCGAATTAGTTGAAGAAGAATATAGGATAGAAATATTCGGTATTGCTTATTGATCACACCGTTGAGAAATTTCACCAATGAGTAATCAAATCCTTCTGAATATTTACAAAAAATTGCAGAATTTGAGAACAAATCTTCTGAAAGTATTCTTACTAAAATACTTCAGAAATATTATTAAAGAGAAAACCTGACCATTAAGGGAAAATGAATCTTATATATTAAAAGTATAGACTATACCTCCATGTACAAGAATATAGTCGCTTTCTCAACTAGAGTAATTATTTTTACAAAAATGGATAAATATTATTTATAAATATTTTCTATTTTAAAAAAATCCAATATCTTGCCAAATAGTTTCATATCTAGTATATGAATGCTATATCAACATATTATTAATTCAGAACTTAGTATAAATTTCCTTTATATATTAATATACATATATAGTATATATAGAATATATATACTTTATTGTCATATATAATAAGAAACGTTTTATTTTAGTTTTTCAAATGAAGAGTTTTTAGGAAATTTTTTGATAAGCATTGTAAAAGAAAAACATATATGTGAGCAATTATTTTTAACAAAATCATTTGATTGGAACAAGGAGTCTTTAATGTGAGATTAGAGCTTTAAATATATAGCTGATTGTGGTCGCTCTTGGAGATTGGCTGTTAATTGGAGGTTAGACTTGACGATAAATTGTCACCTTTGACCACAAAGGTGGTCACTAAAAAGGAGGAGACATAGTGGATAGGTGGTACATGTGAGGTTCTACAGAATGATTGTATTAATAAATATTTGTATCAGAAAGCTATATATATATATAATATTTTATTGTTTAATATGTCACCATCATATCAAACTAGGTTCCATGATAGAACTTGGTGACGGGAACTCACCCAGGCAGGCTTGGGGGCAGGGGCGGAATGAGCACGAAGCCCATCTTTTCAAAGGTGAATTCTTTTTTCTGATCTATGAATGTGCAGATCAGTTTCTCTTTGTAGAGAAGAAGTCGCCAGCCATTAGGAAGATTGATGCTAAGCCAATCAAACTTTCTTAGAAAAACTTTTCTATCTTTAGGACGTTTGCCGAAGCACTCCATTGCTGTTTTGGCTCTTTTTGTTGGAGATTGTTTTTAATTGTGACGAAAGGCCCATTGTTGGGGCGCCAAGAAGTTGCGGCGGGGCCTGTAACACAAAATATATCTCGTATCCATCCTATACATTTACATATTTGATACAATATATATATACAAGGTATGTCCCATAAGTTCCTGGACTGGGTCCATAAAAAAATAAATAAATGAAAAATGTAACTAAATTTGACTGTTTATTATAGAAAAATATCTGGCAACACGGTGGTACCAATATCGAGGCGGTACGTGCGCGCGCGCCAAGGTCATTCTAATTTATTTAAAGGTCACACCTAGCGCTGCGGCGATTTTACGATGGAACAAAAATTGAAACAGAGGATTTGCATAGAATTTTGCGTGAAACTTCAAATATCTGCAACCGGAACTTTTGAAATGCTTAATAAAGCATTCCCCAATGACGCCCCAAAGAGAACAACTGTTTTTTAATGGCATTCTAAATTTAAATCTGGCAGAATTTCCATTGAAGATGATCCTCGTCAAGGACGCCCAAAATTCTAAAGGACTGATGAAAATGTGCAAAAAATCTCCGATTTAATAAAATAAAATCCTCGAACCACTTTGCTGGAGCTAGAGCAAGACACAGGCATCTCTAAAACAACGATTGGAAGGATCGTAACCGGAAATTTGAAGCTCAAAAAGACTCCTGCATAATTCATCCCAATATTCCTCACTGATGAGCAAAAACTGTCTCGGCTTGCAACCTGTGAGGACATGTTGGAAATGACAAGAACGGATCCGGAATGGAAAGAAAAGATAATCACAGGCGGCGAGACATGGGTCTATGGCTATGACCCTGAAACCAAGCGTCAATCTGCCGAGTGGAGAGGTCAGGCTGAGCCTAGACCGAAAAAAATCCAGGAAATTGAAATCCAGAAAGAAGGTGTTGCTGGTCGCCTTTTCAGAAAAAAAGGCATTGTTCATCACGAGTATCTTCCTGCAGGCCAAACAGTTATTAAGGAAATGTCTTTGGGCATTCTTCGCCGTCTAAGGTAAGCGATTCGAAAAAAAGGCCAGAAAAATGGACTAATGGTGACATGATCCTACACCATGACAATGCCCGTCCTCACACAGCGCAATTGATGACGAGTGTTTTGGCGAAAAACGGGACAGAAATCCTACCTCAACCACCCTATTCCCCAGACATCGCACCATGACTTTTTCCTGTTCCCCAAACTTGAAGCAGATCTAAAAGGAAGACTTTTTACACCAGGGATGTCATAATAGAAAATTCGCTGTTGGCATTGAAGAGCATTCCAAAAGAGGCCTATAAAACTGTTTTGACAATTGGGAGAAACGATGGCGCTGGTGCGTTGAAGCAAGGGGGGATTACTTTGAAAGGTTTTAATAATTAAAAATATATATATCTTTCTTTTTTTTAAGGACCCAGTCCGGGACCTTATGGGACATACCTTGTATATAGGTTTGTAGAAGGAAAATGTCATTAAATATGGTAGATATATAAATCAATAAAAACAAATTCGGCATATCCTGGGCACCAACATGAGCCTTTTTTAGATGTCAGAGCGCCATCTAGTGAAACAGAAATCAACTTAACGTTGATTTAACCTGTTCACTGATATATGACCAACCCATTTTCTTGATAAACCAAGACAAGCCAACCACGAACGAGTTTCGAGCTGTTGGACCTCGTTCAGTTTTGGTGCAAGCTGTACCTTTTTTAGTCCCAGAGGCTTCTTGAGAAATCTAAAAATGGGTATTCAAGGTCAAACTTTTGTAAATATTTCCTGATGACTAACATTAGCGTTTTTCGATGGCAGAGCGCCATCTATAAGGGAACAAATATTAAATAAATGTTGATTTTAGGTTTGTTCCATAATATTTGGCAACCATTTTCGTTGATAAATTGTGTTATTCCAATAAGTCACGCGTTTTAGAATGTTGGGTCTTGTCAGCGTAGTGCAGGCTATATTAAACGATCATAATCTTGGTCCAAGAGGCTTCCTGAGAAATCAAGAAATGGAGACTTACAGCCAATATTGCTTCATTAGACTGAACATCTCACAATTCTTACAAAGTAAGAATACTAGAAAAAGGTCACAGATGTTGATATTAAAAATAGAAAATCATATTCTGACCACTGACAGGAGCAAATATTTGGTTGTTACTACAGCTACAGCTTGCACCACGTTGAAGATTGCGAACAGCCCGAAACGCGTAAGTAGTTGATTTTTTTATTTATTAAAAAATTGGGTTGACCGGATATTATGTACCAAACCGAAATAAACGTTTAGTCAATATTTTTTCCACTAGATGGCGTTCTGCCAGCCAGAAATGCTGATGTGCGCGGTCATCATTTCCCTTATTTCAAATTTCAAATATCAACACCCAATGAGATAAAACAATTTTGACAATTTCAGACAAAAAGCCAAGCTGTATGCCATGGTTTCGGGCTTTGGACTTCATCAGTTCAGGGGCAGCTTCGATTTCCTAACATCCTGCGAGAAGTGTTATGAAATCAGTCGAATTTACTAAACAGTTGTTTAAGATGAGGAAGTGGCAAGGGCCGATTTTCAGGCAATAAAACAACCAAGGGTTGCGGGAGTATGTATTTATCTCTATATATATAAAAGTCAATGTCTGTCTGTCTGTTTCGCGATAAACTCAAAAACTACTGAACCAATTGGTACCAAATTTTGCATGTCGCTTTTATAAACCTGAGGAAAATTTTCGGCTACATTTTGATTAGTATTTTTGGCTATTTCTTTTTTTAATTTGAAGAACTTTTTTTTTACGCGGAGTAATCCGGAATGGAATGAATACCCAAATATGGCCATTTTTCATAAGCATCGGTGGTTCAGTGGTCGAATGCTCGCCTGCCACGCGGGCGGCCCGGGTTCGATTCCCTGCCGATGCATTTTTTTTACAATTTTTAAAACTCATTTATATTATATATAATATAAATATATAATATTATATTTACTATATTAATTAAATCAAATACCTAAACACTAATATAATACAATTTTTGCCATCATACACAATTTTTTCCTGTAGTTTATGTGTTACTTCTGTATTGCTCTTCTATGGCACTTCTAATATTTATTATTGATGTACTTTCAGTATAAAGGAAATTGCAATCGGAGGAATTCTCGGGCGAAGCCGGATCATACGTCTAGTGAGACATAAAAATGTTAAAAATAGTATAAAAATGAAATTATATTGGGATCAGGTAGTTAAATTGAGAAGAAGGTATAATCTGATTATATTAATAAAAGTTCCTAATGGCTTGCGCCATCATATATAAATATATATATTTATATATAATAATATATATTTATTATTAAATGAAAATAGTTTTATGTGTATATGTGTAAAGAAAAGAATTAAGGGGACAGAAAGTTAAAGGGTAGTATAAGTTCATATTCATAGATGTAATGTTAAATATATTGGTTTGATAGTAAAATAAGAAGGCTGAAACACACACAACCACACAGCAGGTTTATGGTTTCAATTATATGAAAACAAAATGTGGAGGTCTAGATGCGTCGACACCAGTTAAACTCCAACATACAGCGGGCAGTGTGAGTGGTTACTCTAGACAACAGAGTAGCCGATGGTGCTAACGCAAAATTCCCGCTTAAGTTGATCTTGGCCAGACGCTGACTGGCCGAAGTATCTTTATTTTCAAGAAATATGAATGCCGGCCAGGCAGCTTCTATCTTTACGATCATTAAGGATGTAGATACGTTGGTAAATACAAATCTCCTATTACCAATAAAAATATCTTAACCAATCTTCGAACTCAATTCTGTTGTCGCGTCCATTATTTATATCAAAACATTGAACACCGAAAATGAATTGCATATGGACAAAACATCTCAGTTGGCCGAAATTGAAAACAAAGTACATGGAATGATTAGACCTTCCCCGTGATAAGACATCACCACCACATATTCATATAGTTTATTCAAGAACATATGCTATTCCTATAGATAATTAGAATGAATCTCATTAAAAATAATTGATGGAAGTGTTATTACTATGCTCTTCTTGGTCTGCCTTGTCTTTTAGATGATAACAAATTATATTTAATGAATTCTAGAAGACCAAGTCGTATGCCATTACTTCAGAATATGACTTGCATTAGAAAAAGGAATAATAAATATTTTTAAACCTTAATATTTATTAGCATTATGTTTATGTTTAACTTTCTTTTTATTGGAAATAATTCTTCTGAAATTATAAAATGTGATGAACTCTATTTTTTGGCGTCTGTTCGGACTGAAATTGTCACTCATTGTATACACGTTGTGATATATTCTTCCTTAATGGATTTTCTTCCTTATAATAAATACAAATTTCTTTACAGACTGAACCAGTTCATTGCTGTATAAGGTTTCATGAATAAAATCTATCGGTTCTTAAGTTGTAATTCTTAGATTGAGTTTCTAACTTTGATTTCAAAGCGAATAAAGAAAAGTGATCAAAAATCTTAACAGAAATGCAAACTAAGGCTATTAAGATATTTCTTTTTTGTTCGATAGTTCATATAAAGATATATTTATAGTTCATATAAAGATATATTTATAATTATATCAACCGAAATTATTTATATTTATAAAAATTAATTCATTTTACACTCTAGTCACAAGTATTCAAGTCACAAATATACAAACACAAACATAAAAGGATAATATAATACAAACATATTCATATATGTTTAAAAAGAGGTAAATTTATTAACTAACTGAATAGAAATATAAGCATATGTCTATCTCGCAAGGTAGGTATTTGCAATTTGAAAATTTCTATTTTGAGAAGTCATATATATTGTGATACAACGAGAAAGAAAAAGATTTTCGTTCAAGTTATACTGCTGGTGAACAAGAGTATCCACCACAAATCCCATAATTTTTATAAAGGAAGTGAAGTTGTTTATGTCATGCAACATGACGTTGCTGATCATCTCTGAATATTTGCATAGGTTCAGCATATTTATATTCATCGTTCCTTTTCAATTGCCAATTATAAGAAAAAAAACTCATTAGAGGTATAAAAAATGTACTGATTAGGATGGCTCCGATAGTATTTTATCATTGAAGAAAGGGCAGTAGTAAATTGTTTGTTTCCATTAAAAATATACACGTAAATAGTTTATAATTTTGACTACAGATGGTGTTCTTATTTCATGTGAATAAATATCCTCCATATAGGAATGAAGTTGAATTTATTTACATGCTAAAATGACATTTTATGAGGGAACTAATTCGAATATATATTATCTTTTAATATTCCTGTTATAAAAGAAAACAACGATTTTTCTGGTAGGAAGAATGTTATAGTCAGTGTAAATTTCTTTATCCATCAAAAGTTGGAATTTACAATATACGTAACGGAATTTTACATTTGGTTATCAAATTAATTCACCAGTATGTTATGTATTATTGTGATTAATTGATAATAATTTTTCAAATGCAATATTTTTTAAATGAAATATTCAATTAGTGAGTTTATTACTCAAAATATCAATATTTTATTTCAAAATATATATTCTATTAAATCTTATCAATTACTCAAAAAAAAAAAAAAACACATACACACACAAAAGCCTTTATTAGGGACTTGCCCCATACAGATTCTCCCAATTGGGTAAGGTAATAATCATCTTGTGTTATTTACATAGGTAGTAAGTTATTGTTGACTTATCAATTGTTGACTGGTCCTTACATAATGATGATCTAAAAAATTTATAGTAAGTTATTGCTTTAGATTTGTTTGCTGATATTTAATTACTCAAAAAACCAACAAGAGATAAAATAAACTCGAAGAAGTCAGTCTGAGCAATATTTACAGCCTCAATTAGGTATCCAAAACACGCGAGCTTTATGATGTACATAGCTTGATTCAAAAACTGTTCTCTAAGCCTAACAATTAGTTGGGTCGTGGTGTTAAAACTAGCGGGATTTGTATCTTTCTAAATCACGCCCCAAACATAGCAATTCGAAGGAAGCTAGTGAAAAATCTTCTAAAATCTCTAAGAATCACATCGTACACTTGGCAGTGGTTTGGCGGATATTGCTTTTACACAAATGGCCTTGTCGAAGTCACTCACGTTGACCACTCTGGTTTGATAAAGATGCCAGCGTCACTTCTTTTAACACCACGCCCCCGCTAATCGCTATGCTTAGGGAAATTTTGTGATTCTATCTAAGGACAACAATTTTTTTTAATCCCTAGTAGACGTGGTACAGGCCATTATAATCATGGTGGGTAGTTAGCGACTGCTTTTACTGTAAGTGCACCATGTATCTACACATTTGGAAAGCAGTTCGACTTTGCACTTATAAATGTGCCAGAGCCCCGTTTGGTTACTTGCACTCGCTAGTGAGGTTGAACTTTTGCAAGATTCGGAGACCATTGGATCATTTTATTTTAATTACAAAGAAATTCCCAATGCGAGAATCGAACCCAGGTCGTAGCGGTCGAAAACCAACGGTTTAGCCATCCTTCCAACGACCCCCTAAGGACATCATGAAGTTCGCGAGTTTATAATTGAGGTTGTAAATATTTCCCATATACTTCCCATACATTTCTCACATTGACTTATTCGAGTTAATTTTATCTTTATGCCTTTTGTGAGTTGTGAAGAATTGATAACTCTTTTAAAAATATAAATTATCTCGAGTAAAATATTCATAAATCCGGCATTGTCCCATTTGAATTTATCCTAAGATTCTCTTTATAGATAACCCTTCAAATAAATTTTGGTAAACTTGGTCTCCACTACACGAGGAACCGCATCAAATATATTATAGATTTGCCATTTGTTTTTATGGGTCTTGACAACATTGATCCTAACAGAAAATATTTCATTAATATAGATTCACATTGTCCCTAGCTGAACCGGATGTTCTAATGTATTATTGAGCTTCTTTGCCTTTGTAAGAAGCTTTTCTCGAGAATTTTCTGCCAAAGGTTAGTCTATACGCCTCTTGTATTAATAATAGCGAAGAAACTTAATCAAAGTTATCTTTATGGTTGAAAGCGCAAAACCTATTTGGAGATAATAAAGAAAGAAATGCTATTTCATTCCACATAAATTAATAGTTAGTTTAGTATAACGTTGATGTTTACTTAATGCGCAAAAACATGAAGCACACTTGGTAAAACATTTAAAAATATATATTCTAGTGTAAAATCATTCAATGTTAATTTTATCGAGAATTAAAGTTTTAAATATATATATTTTCGAATCCAAAATATCTTTATTGAAACTTCGGAATGTTGTAGGTTCCAATATAGCAATTTTTTAAGTTTTGTGCGTAATTTAATTATCAATAACTAATACCTTAGTTAAGGTATTGTACAGAAATACATGTACACATTTTCTATCTCAGAGTATGCTTGACGGATATTTCTATTTCTAGGGATTACTAACTATATATTCTGAAAATACTCATCTATACCAAATATTTACTATTTATATATTTAGATATATCTTTAAATATTATTAACAAACACGATTTCATAATTAATAGATATGTGTATGAATTTTAGCACCATGTGTTTGAGTAACTATATATTATTAAAATACAGAGAGTGGTATATCACATTGTTTTCTCAATGATTATACTGTGACATCGAATTCCTGAATGTATTATTTTTTAAAACTTAGTGTACAAATATAAAAACATATAACATGTGATTTGTAAAAATTCTTACAGTTCCCAATCGAAATATATCCATTAGTTATGAAAATGCCAAACTTTGTATGTTAGTTTTGATGTTTTTCTTCTAAAAAAAAATGGATTTTAAAATTTAAGTTGGTTCTTAAGAAAAATATTTAAAAACCACCCTCTAATGAGCGCCCCCGCACCGGAATTTTGATTGGTAACCAATGATAAAGTAGCTCAGAGAGGAGGTGGAGTGGAAGACCCCAGGAGCTGGAGCAGGACTGGGACTCCACGTGGCAGGAGCACGACTCCAGGGACCGGGACATCCTCCAGGTACCTCGTTACCCCGTGACTGTATCCAGAACCTCAGAAAGCGCTTTATCTCTCTGAAAAAGGGCCACGTTACCAAGAATTGTCGGATTACTTATCACAAATTCTACAGTTACGGCAATATCTATTCCGTGTAGGAATATCAGTTCGTGTGTCATTACAAACATCTGAATAGAGGCGAGGCCATGTATAATCTTTTCTTTCGTCCATTTGAAGATTTTCTTGACTCTTGTCTTGGGAATCTGAGGGGTTCTCATTTACGATCCTCACAAACTTGATCCTACAATAACGCGCGATGTGTCCTGGCCTATTGCACTTAAAGCATATAGGTCTTCAATCCTCCGTCCTGCTTTTGTTTGTAACTGGGCTCTTATTGTAGAAATTATTTTGGTGGGTCTGTTTCTGCGTGAAGCTTGGTTTTGCCTCGGCAGGTCGTCTAGGCGCAGAGACCTGGGGCGAGGGGTGGGCTTGGTATTGTATGGGAGCAGGAACCTGGGGCTTGGAGGCTTTCTTGTATGGTCTTCTGAACGACGGAGCGTTCTTCCATTGATCTTGATGATGGGGACGAGGAGAGTGTGGTCCATTATGTATAGCCTTTGATTTTTCTACCCGTTCTTGATAATTATTTTCAAACAAATCCATCTTTTTACACAATTCTAGAAGTTCGTTGGTATTTTTAGGAGGGTTTGAGTAGAGGGCAAAAGAGTATTCTTTCTACAACCCTCCAATAACCCAATTTATTTTAGTCTCTTTTTCCATTTGAGTGGACCTTGTTGCACAGTACAAGGATATCCTCTGCAAACCTGATTGCAGCTTCATTCCACTGTTGCATTCTGTTTAGCCTCATTTTCATTTCCTCTTTGTTGGCGTCTGAGGCAAAATCTTGAATTAAGCGGTTCTTAAAATTTTCCCAGCTGGTGAAACTTATCTTGTGTAGGTCCAGCCAAGTTTTGGCGCTACCAATCATATTTATGGCTGCAGAACGAGAAATAATATATTCTGCCCAGTGGTACAGGATGCCAATTTCTTCAAGGGACTCAATCCATGGGGGAGGTCTTCTGTTCCATCATACTTGGGGATGTCTATGTTGGAATTCAAGACAACTGGGTCGGCACTTGCATCTCGATCAATTGTTGCACCAGACTGCGGTTTGGCAGATTATTCATTCTTGATTCTCTCCTCAGACGCGTCTTGCATCTTTCCAGAACGTGTCTCAACCATCCTACAAGGTTAAACCAGTCAATAATAAGACAACTAGATTTTTAGGTAACACCTAGAATATCTTTTTATTTATCACATCAAAGTTTAAAGTAGGTTGGGTATTCAGTGTATCAAAATACAAATTATTTTATAGTACATAATATTTCATATTAATATTCTGTTTTATAAAAATAAATAAATATAAAATTTAAATTTTAAAAATATTGAAAATAATATTATAAATAAATTTTAAAATAGGCGCATTAAACATGATGCAACAATATTCAAGGTGAAAGTGAAACTTCGGACTCTATTTACATTGGATGGTTAATGAATATCCCTTCCATACAAACTGTTCCTAACGACAAGAGAGTATTGATCGCACACCGCTCAATTCCTAGAAAAAGAACCTGTACCGTTTTCTTAGAGCTTGATCCTGACTCCTTCAAGGCTCTGGACGGTAAATAAATATTAATCGTGAAATTGAATCATCCACCACTTTGAGGAGTCCATCAGCATTCTTCTGTTCCCATATGTTAACACTTCAGCAGATATGGCCTTGAAGGTCGATCCAGCCCGTCCCTATCCATCACAGGCTCAGCCAAATATAGCAACTGCCTCTCAAGAGATTTCCCTGCAAACTATGAAGCGCAAACCCCCTCCTGTCCTTGAGCAAGTCTACACATCTTTAAGTTATGAACCTTAATTCTCTGTTCCTTCGTTCTCACCTCATCAGAAAATCACCCAGAACATGGTCCTCTGGACGTGCGAAATTGATTATGAAATTCTTCTTGCTACTACTGAGCCGTGTTGCCTTCACCTCTTCGACCACAATCTTCGATCACGTTTTCAACAATAGGACTTTTTAAGGCCTGGCAAAGTCCATCGAAGAATTTGGGCGGGCGACAGAAGTGTAACCCATTTCTTATGGTTTGTTGTCAAAGTATGTGGTGGCTATATTGAATAAATATTGAATAGCAACGGAGGCCTGCGCTGATCCTGCATTCAAATAACTGTAAACATTCGAAGCGTTTTATTTGATTTTAATTCTTATTATATTGGCGGTTCAATGTAAATATTTTCTGCTGTAGAAGGGCTTTCTTGCCCGAAAGATATTTATAAATAAATGATTTGTGAAAAATAATATTTTCTTTGGAGGCTCAATGTTTGTATTTTGATATTGAATAAATGCTTTAGCAACCTAAATAAACCTATTCCCTTGACTCTTTTCATCCGTCCTCTTCACACCTGGATATCTTCGGAGAAATGTAATCGTAGAAAGGTTTCTATGAAAGCCCGACCTTCTTTGAAAAGGTGCTTTGTGACTTGAAGCCTACCTCAAAACAGGAAAATGAGTAACTGACAGAGGGATTACCCGAAAGCTTCTTTAGTCACGTAAAAAAAAATTGTGGCGTCTTATTACTTTTTTGTAGGGTCAGATATTGTTTAGAAATTCTTAACCTATATAATTATATATTCACTTTTATTTTATAAATAATAATATAATTAATTTCTGCATGTGAATATTAATTTTATTTGCAAAATAAAGGTATTTTAAAGTTAATTAAATAATGCTAGTCAAGTGCATGCTGTACCAAAAGGTAAACATTTTGAAGAACTAATCAAAGGCTTTCTGGACAGATTCTATGTTAAAGTTTCTGGAGAAAATATCCTAAGAATTTTAAAACCACTTAACAAGCAGAAAGGTCACGAGACGGTTCTTCTCACCATCCGCGTGCCTTATGTTTGAAAGAGACTCATTTAGCAATATGTTTACTGGAACTCTTGGGAGATCTGGACTTATTGGTTCATTTAGTCACTGATGGACTGACTAGATGTGACGGAGAATCCAGGAGTCTTTAAATCTTCTAAATTCAGCATTCAGAGAAACTTCAGAGTCAACTGTTGGATTCGGAAATATTTCAAAATTATAAAGTTATGTCGTTCAATTTTCCTTATTCTCACTCCCGATCTTCACAGTGTTTTATTTATATTTTGTTGTTCGTTTTACACTATGGCTTGTCTGGACGGTCGAAAATACTTTTAGGTTCCTCCTTATACCATAGAAGTTGTTTTTCGGGTGTTAAAGCTTTTCATTTTGATATTGTATTAGAAATGCTGAAACATTAGGTGAATTTCAAGATAATTCACTTTAAAAATCCTAATATTATTAATGTTAAATATATATATGCATATATATACCAAAAGAGGCACTTTTCCCTTTAAATATGCATTTGTCGTCACAAAGATCTGAATGCCTCAACGAGAGAAAGGTTTAGTGTGGAATTCGGGCAAACTCAATAGTTCAGCCCTATAACGAAGGAGTCCCAGACGGTGGAGAGGCAGCAGCAAAGAACCTGAGGCCGACACCTGAGGAGGTGTCATTTCCTTCAGTTACGCGGGCAATCTGAACTCCCTTGAAGCAAGAGAGATTAATATTGAAACTGATATTTTTCAATGTTCATTTAAATTTATATATAGTTGAATACAATATAAATGTGGAAAAAAATAATAAATATAGTTGTAAAATATAAAATAGATGAATATACATATATAATATACACTGCGTGACATTGAAAATGGAACACCAAGAAATAGTGGCCAGAAAATTATGCAAATTTCAGGGTAGACGCGCCTAACCGAGTAATGCAAATGATGTAAAATGCGCAGCTCTCGTGCGCACATGGCGTAAGATATAAGGGAAGGAACTTGCAGAAAGGACAGTATTCGTGTCGTTATTTCTTCAAGGAAAATCATTGTAGAAATTTTGTTCTTGTGTCAAAAGACACGTGTAATAACAGAGAATGCCAGGTCATCGTAAACGGAGGCAGTTCAAGCAGACAGACGCTTTTACGAGGGGCATGGTGATCGGACTGAAAAGGGCAGGTTGGTCCATACGTCAAATCGCAGCTGATACACACCTTGGTGCGTCCACGGTGCACCGACTGTGGAGAAGATGGTTGGAACAAGGAAATGTGGCAATTTATAGGAATGTCGGTGTAACCAGAGTGACGTCAGCACGTGTGGATAGGCGTATCCTTCGATAAGCAGTGGCGGCCCCACAAGCCACTTGTACCGCCATCCTGCAATATGTGCAAGACACCCTAAATCATTCCATCTCGACCAGAACCATTTCCCGTCGATTGGTTGCTAATGGCTTGCACTCATGCCGTCCGCTAAGAAGACTGCCATTGACCCCACCGAATAGGCGCCAACGTTTGGAATGGTGCCGGGCTAGATCGACGTGGATGACGGAATGGCACAGGGTCGTGTTCTCAGATGAGTCGCGTTTCTGCTTGTCCAGTGATAGTCGCCGTGTACGCGTGTGGCGTCGACGTGGAGAAAGGTCCAATCCGGCAGCAATTGTGGAACGCCCCACCGTGCGACAACGTGGAATCATGGTTTGGGGCGCATTCGCGTATGATTCCAGGTCACCTTTACTTCGTATTCAGGGCACTATGACGGCCCAACGATACGTTGATGATGTGCTGCGACCGGTGACACTCCCCTACCTTCAGGGGGTACCCAATGCCCTTTATCAGGATAACGCCCGACCGCACACTGCTCGCATTAGCCAACAAGCTCTGCAAGATGTACAGATGCTTCCCTGGCCACCGTACTCTCCTGAACTCTCACCAATCGAGCACGTCTGGGACATCATTGGACGCCGTTTGCATGCCTTGCCACAGCCGCGTTCAGAAGACGAACTGTGGCAAATGGTTGAGAGGGAATGGAGAGCCATCCCTCAGGACGCCATCAGTACTCTGATTGACTCTCTACCTAGACGTGTTGCTGCGTGCATCGCCGTCCGCGGTGGTCCTACTTGCTACTAAGCCGACGCCGTTCTCGCTCTGTATTATGACTATCATTTTGAAATAAAGATCACTTATTGTTCGTCCCTGTCTCTCTCTGTCTGCCGAGTTTCATCACTTTCTGGCCACTATTTCTTGGTGTTCCATTTTCAATGTCACGCAGTGTATATAGTCTTCAGTAATGGGGCTCACTGCGGGAAAGACTCCGCCACCAAGAAACAGCAAGAGAAGCAAGAGAAAAGGAGTTGGGTTCTCTTTGGTTCAAAATTCTCCTGGCCACCGATAGACAGAGGTAATGCTACTATATTTTCTGAAAGCCAGGCGGCGCTATAGCAAAATCCACAGACGAACAACAACAGCTCGGCCTGCATTTTAGTGGTTGTAGTGTTTCTCTATGTTAGGGTTTCTATGATTTATTCCTCTCTAGTGCGCTAAGGCAAGATCCCTTACTCAGCATCTTCTCCAAGGTCTTCATCTAATGTACGCGCACCATTAGAGATGGCAGCACAGGTCAAACGATGCTGCCTTGTTCAGCCTTGGTGTTTTTTTACGATGAAAACGGAATCCCTTGTGATATCTCAATGTCTGCGAGGTAGCTTTGTAATACCAGCGTCCTTATTAGCAATCTAATATCGCTGGAATTCAGTATCAGAACCTTTCCTCTTGTTCTGGTTTACCTGGATGAAAGGTGAGGAATTTCCTTTCGCGTACTCAACTTGATCCGCTTAATTTGAATTTGATCGATTTTTACTAGCCTGATTTTCATCACACAAATGTCTTTATTGTTTGGGATTGGACGTTCCAATTCAATATTCTAAAGTTCTTCATCCATTTCTCGACGCTAATTATTTTGTTAGATGTGAGTTTCGCGCGCCATCAGGCTTTCGATCATTATCAGTTAGCCAGTTTCTCAAATGGATTTAAGGCTTTAAACACCTTCAAATCTTTTCCAAAAACTGCAAAGCTTGCGGACTGCATGCCCGCACAGCTGAGAGGAAGAGAGATTTAGTTAAAGAGGCACATTTTGATTGTAAACCTGAAGGAAGCCTCAACAGAGAGCACATGCAAATAAACAGAGCCCTCTGACACCTCATGAGTGCATTTATGCATATAATCAAACTTGATCCTATACATATGTATATATATGGTTTACTCACAATAAAAGCAGTATAACTCTACCGTGAATAGCATGGCCTATACCATGTGTATCTGCAATAGGTATTGGACCAATTTCAATTACAGTATCAAGTATTGTTTGGTTGGGATTAGCACATTCCTTATGGATGACAAATTCCTGACACAGTCAAGTTCAAACAGGGATTACTTTATAAAATTATGAGTCTGGAAATGAATATTAAGTTATATAAATGATAAAAACTATTCTGTTTAAAATTTCACAATTCATCGATGTCTACCATTTTAAAAGACTTTTCATCTTTCCAAATATTTAAGGTTGTTTTGATGTGTGAATCCTAGCATTAAATTTGAGGTATTTCTGGATGAAGGTCAAACGCTACAATTGGTTATATATATTGTGTCAAATGTGAATATATGTGTGTAGATGAGTATATGATATTTGTACCATGTTACAGGCTCTGCCGAAACGTCTTAGCGCCCAACAATGGGTCATTTATTTCCAAATAAAAACTATCAAAAATAAACAAAACAACGATGGAGTGCTTCGGCAGGCGACCAAGAGATCGAAAAGTTCTTGTAACAAAGTTTGATTGGCTTTGTATCAATCTTCCCCATGGCTGGCGACTCCTTCTTTATAAAGAAAGGTTGATCATCACATACTTGGATCGAAACAAAGAATTCAAGTTCGAGAAAATGGGCTTCGTGCTCATTCAGCCCCTGCCCCCAAGCCTGTCTGGGTGAGTTCCCGTCAAATTCTATATGATGGTCAAATATTCAGCTGAAAGGCTTAATAAAATATGTTTTTCAAGATTTAGTTATCAAAAAACAATAAAATTCAACTTTTTGAACTAATATATATAATAATGTGTTTGACATTTGTTTTCTCCAAATTTTGTTTTGAAATGATTTGTAACATTAATAAATAGCCGGGCAATATATTTCTTAATTGGAAAATTCAGTATTAGATTTAAGGTTCATATTGCCTTGTTTCGAAAATTCAAATATTCCTATTTTTATCGAATATTTCAAATTCTTTAAGTGGATCAAATAAATATGTTTGAATATTCATATATATAATCTAGAAGCCATAGAAACATATATTACCATTAGATCAAAACAAGAATTCAATTGAAAGATTGTTTTATATTTCTATTTAAAATATTTCTAATGAAAATGCACACAAAATAATAATGTAGATGAGAAGATATTTATATCTAATTAAAATTTGATAATTTAAAGTCATTTTATATCCTGATGAGAAATAATATTTGATAATTATAAAATGAAAAGACTGATAATGTGACGTTAATTTGACGCGCGAGTGTCACTACCTACTATATATGTAACCCATTCCAACATATACATATCAATTATAACCACTTTCTATATTATATTCATATATTGCAAGTAAGTATATGATATTTCTATTACAAAGGTTATGTTGATAAAAGGAATACGCCTGGACTACAAAGATGATGATGTAGAAAAAGCTATTTTCTAAAACAAATTATAATCAAGGCTTGTGCAAAATATCCTCGCAGCTCTCGTGACGTTCACTTATTGTCATCGCAACAACTTTATGAATTAAACTTAGGGAAATTGCTGCACAAGACCTTTTGATTGATTTATATTGAACAATTTTTTAAGGTATTTAATCCAAATTTGACAAATATGATAAATATATTGAATCTAAAATTTGGAGCGCCTCTAAATGATCGTTTTTTTCACAGTTATTATTTATCGTTTTGTTCATGATTTTAGACAAAATTGTTTCATCCCAAGAAACTTTAATATATGTGGTGTCTAACATTGTTATGAATAGATTTCTTTATTTGTTTATTAATTTAGTATAAAAGGTTGTGCTCGTTGAAGAAATATGTTTGGGAAGATTATAAAATAAATTGATATTTCTATATAGTTTCATTAAAACCTATCACTGAAAACAATATTCAAATACAGTTTTGCTAATCAGATTGACCAAGGCGACATTTGTATTAATTACATAGTTTGAATTGTGTTGATACACTGGCGAGTTAGGTCTCGCGTCTAAAGTTAAAACTTGTCTTAGTTTACTTTGATGTGTTCTCAATGATAAAGGTTTTGCAAAGAAACTTACCTGTTGGTGCATATATCATTGCGTCTATTACAATAGGGAATATTATAATAATAAAAGTATTTTATTGTGCAGGTTAACTCATTTGATTTACATTTTAGAAATTAATTATTTTAATAGAATACCATTCCAAATCGAGTGGATTTACTTGAAAATGGCCTAAATATTTTTTCAAAGTTAAATATCAAACAGAAGGTTTAAGTATTAAAACCGAACCTTTGCAAAATTTAGAAACAAGCTGAGATGTTCTGTGAGTTTACAAGCGTGAAACCTTGATAATTGAAGCCTTGAACTAAACATTGTGACGGGTAACTTTGGGCTTTGTTCAAAGACAGAAAAAAAAGGATAAAAGGATGCAAAATTTGTTGATGATGGGAATTCATCCCTGGATTCAAACAGAGGCCTAGGAAGATTTATAAATGTGATTCAAATATATTCCCTCACATATGAAATCAACTTTGGACCTCCAAATCCTTTGATTATTTTGATATTGATCTTAACACAGGTCCTTTAATATTATTATTAAAATTCGTATTTTCAATCTGAAATGATTAGTAGTGAGAGTGGAAGGCAAATATAAATATTATATACTTTTGTCTGTCGAGATCATTCACTTTTCTCAATTACTTTCTTTCAATTTTCTTATTTTAATCTCTTCTAGCTCATACTGGGCTGATGGGAAAGAGTTACTGATAGAAAATGTTTGATATTTATATTATTAGGTTTCTTTTGATTATAAATTTTACTTTGGAGGTTTGTTTGTAAAAAAAAAATATATATATGTTATATAAAAGTATTATTTTATTTAAAATTATTATTTCATATATATAAATACTCTGTTTAAATCGACCGCCAGAGGTCGCGCTTTCTCTATAAATACTCATTGTTGTTCTTCCCCATTGGTCGACCCAAAACTTTTGTACATTATGTAAATATTCTTTTGTTTCCTTATTATACTCGCCTTAAGACAGGCATCACTTTTTACCAAATTATGTTTTTATATATTCCTAAAGCTCAATTAAAGCAATATCTGATCAAGACTATTTTTATTATTTTTATTATCATAATTTCAAGATTTTAACCACGACTGCACCACCATAGCATAATCAACCAGATGATCCAAAATTCAAGCAGAAAATCTCATCTTTTTTAAAAATATAATATTTATATATATATATATATATATATGCTTATATAAAAGAGCGTACCTGGATTTGTAAAAAAGGAAAAAAAACTTTTTCTCTCAAAATATTTCCAGAGATTGCTCCCTCTTTATTTCTTTCTTTACAGATCCAGGTACGCCCTTTTATATAAACTTAATTGATGGATCGCCTTTTGACTCAAATATATATCTACATCAACCAATTATACATTTAATATTCAGTGACTCACTGAAAGGTCGGAAATTGAGTTAACATTTGGCTGATGCAGCTATCAGGTTTCTATTATAAAGGTTTACATATCGGAGGAATAATTTCATATATTTTTTGAAAGTTAAATTGGTTAAATAGAGTTAGAGAGAGCAGTAAATGTTGTGTTATAGGAGGCAGCTGCTTGCCCTGACCTCCGGGCCAGAGGAGCAAGCCGCGGACCCACCTGGCCCTCAGGATGAGTAAGTATTTGGTCAACTATATCTGTATGGTATATGTGGGACATCTTTGTCGTGACTGGGTGATACATTTTCGATTATGTGAGACATATTTGTAGTAGAATTGAGATATCTTTATGAAAGGTGTGAGACATCTCTTTGATGACTGTGATGAATTTATGAATGTATAACATATTTGTGGTATCTGCATGACTTTTTGGAAATTATGTAATGTATCTTTGAGGTTACCGAGTGACATCTTTATGATAACTGTGTGACATTTTTGATGATAATTCTTTATATATTAGTGATGGTTGTGTTAAATCGTGGTTGTTATTCCTCTACATTGTAGTGACCATTGTGTGTCATCTCTGTTGCATGTACCTCGAACAACCTCGTATTGTGTAAGTCTTTTGATGACTCATAATTAACTATTGTATAATTACACATGTATAATGAGATAAACTTATGTTCCAGGGTGCCAGGTGGAGCACCAGCCCCTGCGGCTCCTACTCGGTAAGTTGTTCAAAGACTTAAACTTTCAGAATATTTAAATTAACAACATCACGGTGTATCCAGGCGTGGCCGAGTCCGGAGGTGGCTGCGTCGCCTGGTCCCCCGCTGCCTGCGGGCCGCGCGGTAAGTTCCCGACTGTCCTTCCCATCTTACCATACTTACTTTACCATCTCTCTCAAATATCATAAAGAAAAATAAGAATAAATTAAGCCATTTCATATCGACAGATTTTAAATAACAAACCTTTTTATAACAAAAATGTTCTCTATAACTGCAAAGTATTTAGACGCTTTAATCTTATGAAAATTTTCATTGCCTCACACATTATGAATTAATTTGTAGAACTTCTAACAATAATATTACATTATTTACAACTATTGATTAAGGACCTGATGATAATGATGACCTTCTATAATTTATTTTTAGAAAACGTTTCATAAATATTTTTTTTAATGAAATTGTTTCAATTTGAATTTTATAGATTGCATTAGCCTTATCCTTCTAGAATTTGAAACAATGTTCTACTTGTTTATTAGTCTTTAATGCACTTTGGATGTAGATTTGTTTTGATGATATATTTCAATATTAAATAGAAATTCAATATTAGTGTTATTTTGCTCACACGTATTCAAAATATACTACCTCAAATTATTATCCTAAACTGAAATTTAATTCAACGTTTACCGCATATTTTATGCATATAAAGTCTGTAAATGGTTCTAAAGCTTTCAATTCGATGCTCAAATTCCAATGATCTTTTCTCTAATGCAATCCTTACCTCAATTTTACGCACCAAATATTTTCACATACAGATCTCTAATCTCTACAAATTGTGTATTTCAGGGAGTGAGGAGGAGACAGGAAGAAACACCGGGATGCTGTTGAAGGTGAGAGTTGAACCTCGGATTTTACCCTTAGATACAAAAAATATGGGCATCTAAATCTAAAAAATCTAAAAAATATGGGCATCTAAATCTAAATCTAAATATGGGCATCTAAATATGGGAATCTAAATTCAATAAAATGGTCTTAAGACATATTATATAAAGCAATGATAAAGGAATTTCAGACTGAATTTTAAAATGAAGACCAAATACTATTTTGGTGAAAGAGAATGAACAAAAATATATTCAATATGTATGTTTTTTTTCGCTGAAAATAAACATGTAAAAATAATTAAAAGACAGAAAGAAATGGGATGCCAAAATGGATGTCTTTGCTTAGTGTGAGATAGCATATCGAGTATAATGAAGATAGTTTTGATAATAAACACATATTTTATTGTTTCTACATCACCCTACCGCTTAAAATGTCAACTTGTTGATCGCTATTTAAATATATTTAATTGGGTTATTTATGTTCTGAATTACAAGCTCCGTATTTCTATTATTTATTCCAATAATGTGAAAAAGCGCCTATAAATATACTAATTCATTGAGTATTTATATATACCTATTTACATGATATTTATCCTAACTATTACTCACTTGAATATACAGAATATGCCTTTGAATATAGAAATGATTTTAACACAAAACAATAGCTCGTCATCTATATCAAAGAATTGAAATTACACTGATGAAACCTTTATGAAAATTCAATGTCTTTGATGTCATTTTCTCCTTTGTTTATATATTTATTTTTATGAAAACAGAGGTAATTTTGTTCTCACTTGGTTCTCTCGCGTGTCTTCAATGAAGGTCACTGTGTATCAAATATTGTCAGAGTTATTGTCTGATTCCCAATATACATGCTAAAAGGCACAACTTACTCAAGTTTTGTCCATGAATATATTTCAGCACGAAATGTTCTCATAAACAAATAAAAGGCTATTGCTATATATAATTTATTATTACCTATATTAAAAAAAACTATTCGGAGAGCCAAGGATCTCGTACAAGATCCAAAATCGAGAAAAATTAAAAATAATACAACAGGCGAATAATAAAGTCTTATATGCAATTTGAACCTATATATTTTATGGATTAAATTAGAAATACTCGTAGAAAAATATTTTCAATAGAGAATCGCAACAATCACTTTGCAGCACTTCAATTCATCGCACATATGAATATAGAGAATAAAAAAAGGAAAGGTTGTCCAGTTCACCATAAATATAACATCAGATCCCAGAAAGGAAAAAGCGAGAGTTCAGTAAAAACACCCAAACCATCAGATCTTCAGTCTCATATCCAGCTAGCACTAGGGCCCTGTGATTTCATCACTATCATGAAGTTGAGAAAGATATAATTACTTCAAGTGTTTTGCTACTTGCTATTTATTACGAAGAAATAGTTAGTAAATATCAGGCTGCCAATCAATGCTGCAAAATGAGAGAACTAGCATGTGAAATCGTCTCACCATTTGTTGGATTTCTTTAAATATATTGGCATTTTCTTGGTCATAAGATCCGTATATATAGTATAATAGTTATGATATTTATGCCTATTTTTATCTCACTATAAAATATGCGATCAGTAAAATTGCTAGTGTCCAGTTGATTGGAAAATATTTTCAAAAATTTTAAACCATTTCTGGGGTATTGTCTTTAATAGATTATAACCAGAATGATTACCTATCATCAACCTGAGGTGTTGGGTGTCAGCTGCTACAAAAGTCCCTTGCTGCTGGGCCCACCGTGGAGCTGCCCGTGGAGGAGTGCCCCGAGACTCCGGGAGCCGCCGACATCGGGAGTCTTCCGGGCTTCTCGCCGGGGCACGGGGGACCTGGAGGCTTCTGATGTCCCGGTCCCTGGGGTCTTCTTCGTGCTCCTGCCACGTGGAGTTCTCGTCATGGGACCCAGCCCTGCTCCAGCTCCCGGGGAACGCCATCTTCCAGCTCCTCTCTTCCTCCTCCCAGCGCTTTTTCATCATTGGCTATACATCAAAATTCTGGCGCGGTGGCGCTCATTAAAGGTTTTTTTAAATTCTGTTTATTGAACTTCCCAGAACAGCACTTTGTTCTCAAAATAAATTCCCTTTTCACTACTTCTCATACTCTTTTTGGAATTTTAGGATTAAAAGCACAGATTTTATTGGAAACTGTTTGATCATTCCAAAAATACACTTTTTAAAATTGGTTAGCTTTGGTAGTTTTGAAGCACTAATGGAATTCGAAATAAACTTAGGTAGAAGTAAACTAGGGTGCACGAGAGAAAATATGAGGGTATGCGTATAGAATTTGGTAGTAAAAAGCTTATTTTAATTATTTTTCGAAAAATTATGCAAATAATGATTTATCTTAATTTTCAATTGAATATATCGATATATTTCTAATCATTTATATTGTGTTCAATTCCATAAATCGTTTAATGCTGCAATTGTAGAAGTATTTTGTATAATTAAATTAGTGCACGAAATCTGAAGATATATGTTTTAAAATAATATTATCCCGGGAATTCAGATATTTCCACATTGATACCTAATTTATGTTGAGATCAGTACCACACATAGTTCTCAGAATGGCTACTATTAAGATTAAGTTTTGGATTTATTATGTAGGATTGTTTAAACTTCTCAGAAATCTTAACGTAACTTATACCAACCAAACACCTTTCTGAATATTATGAAGATTTTATTTGATATCTTGTGATTCTCATGAAAATAGGTCTGGTCTGTAGTGAAGACCGATATCCTGAAACCATGGTGTTCAGATGTACATGCTACTTAGTTTACCAAACCTGGTGTTTTGACTTTGTCACCAACGATATGGCTCTCAGTTTCAGTGTTTGTTTTGATGGAGAGGCTACCTTAACTATAAAAGATAAATTTCTTTCCTGTGAAATTTCCATATATATATATATGTTATATAAATGTATTATTTAAAATGTTATATAAAAATATGTTTATCAAATATATATCATTGATTCAATATTGTTAAATCGACCGCCAGAGGTCAGGCTTCCCCTATAAAAACTCGTTGTTGTTCTTCCCCGTTGGCCGGCTCAAACCTTTTGTACATTATGTAAATAATCTTTTGTTTTTCTTATTCTACTCGCCTTAAGCCAGGCAGTACTTTTACCAAATTATGTTTATCCTAAAGCTCAATTAAAGCAATCTCTCTCTCATCAAAACTGTTTTTATTATTATTACTTTCAAGATTCTAGCCACGACTGCATCACCAATACCATATAGTACTAAAAAGAACTAGCAAATAACTGCATTACTCTAATCCTCAACATGATCTAAAATTCAAGCAGAAAATCAAATCTCTTGTTTTTTTATATAAGATATATATTAATGCAATGCGTCCTGTGATTGTAAAACGACACTTGAAGTTACACCGCATGAATTTCTTTTAACGATAAATCAATTTTTTTTATTATTTTTTATTTCAAGGTGAAATATCGACTATTTCTAACTTTTTTGGATGAGGTATGAAAGGATGAATTATGAAGAGTAATGACGAACGGAAAAATAAAAGTGTCCAGGGATGGGAATCGAACCCACAATGTTCCGCTTACCGGGCAGATGCCATGTCCACTAGGCTACCCTGGACGTATTTTTCCGTTCGTAAATGATACATTAAGTAACTTATAATACAATATTAATGCAATGCGGCCTGTGATTGTAAAACGACACTTGAAGTTACACCGCATGAGTTTCTTTTAACGATAAATCATTTTTTTTTATTTCAAGGTGAAATATCGACTATTTCTAACCTTTTTGAATGTGGTATGAAAGGATGAATTATGAAGAGTAATGACGAACGGAAAAATAAAAGTGTCCAGGGATGGGAATCGAACCCACAATGTCCCGCTTACCGGGCAGATGCCATGTCCACTAGGCTACCCTTTTCCGTTCGTCATTACTCTTCATAATTCATCCTTTCATACCTCATCCAAAAAGGTTAGAAATAGTCGATATTTCACCTTGAAATAAAAAATAAAAAAAATTGATTTATCGTTAAAAGAAACTCATGCGTTGTAACTTCAATATATATATATATATATATATATATAGGTTTTATGGAGCTTTATGAATATGATGAAATTTTCTATTCAAAATCTATTTTCTTATAATCTATAAAGGCATTGGATTGAATAAAAGATTTATTTGCCAAAATTTAGGTTGACTGAACGCCAACCTTTGTCGAGGCATTACCTCTTTGTATAAACAAACTAAGCGCCGCATGGTGCTATAATATATGTGTTATAATATATATGTATGGCAATTTAAACCAAAACCCCATATTGTATAATACCTATAACAATATTTTCCTGTTGTATAATAAACACATCTGTAAATAATTATACAAATGATTGTTATGTGTCATTACATTATCATATGTAATGTACTTTGTAAACATACTGAAGATAAATAAATAAAACTCTGTAATAGATTAAGAGTTGAGCTAAAGCAGAGATCGAGATGTTGAAGTCACACAATGAGGCCTAGAAGATAGGGCACTGCAAGTATACAATGACACTTCTTCCTATCCAAGCCCTTGTTGCATCCGCTGTAACTCAATAATTCTTCTCGGAAACGATATATAATGTTGTCAATTCGCGGAAATTTATAGTCACTTCACCATCAGCGGGAGACCTAGTCGGTTGTGTCCAAGGTCCACCTCATCGACCATTTAAAACAGTAAGAACTCTTCTATCGCTCCTAGTTCGACTCCTATCTGTTCACGGAACTTTCCTAGTACAACTGTGTCTCTTCGGATTTTTGTGTATGGACATTCCCATGCTTTCAACTCTGCCTCGACCACGACTGTCTGTACTCTGTGAGAACTGTTAAAGGTCTTCCAAGGTGCAGAGAGGTACCGGAAAACTCTCCACATCCTGACTGTTACTCACGGTTAACACAGTATAGCGAGAGTTGACAGGGACTCACACCATAGATTAAGTCGACTGGATTCCACAAGAGTCGACAGGATTCGACATAATGTTGACATATATTAAAACTGAGATAGATCCTAACATTCTATATATGTAATGGAAAATTTCCCTCATGGAAGTTCTTAATTTTTAATTAATTATATATATTTTTTTCATATAGAGATTAAACCGTCGTTTGTTGTTCAAGTTTCATTATGATAGCTTCTGTCTTCGAGTTGGAATTATGAGAAGTTGAGTTTCTAACTGGAGTTTCAAGCAAATGAAGGAAAGTCTTCAAAATATCTTAACACAGAGTGACCATAATCTATTAATTAATTTCATTTATTCATGAAGTATGTAGCTGTATTTGTATATATAATTGTATATGTAGTGGTATATGTATATGTAGTTCATATAAAGATATATTTCTAATCTCATATAAACCTAAATAGTTTATTTATATTAAAAAAAGCATATATAAATATTTTTTGAAAATAGAGCAATCCATCAATAAATATTTAATTAAAAAGGCATATATTGGATCAAAATATTATTTATTTTACCCATATTTCAGTTGGCTGAACGCCAACCTTTATCAAGGTACTATAACATGTATTATAAAGGTTGGCGTTCAGCCAACTGATATATTGGTAAAATAAAATATATTTGATCCAATATATGCCTTTTTAATTAAAGATTTATTTATAGACAAATTAATATGTTATAATACTTTGATAAAGGTTGGCGTTCAGCCAACTGAAATATTTGTAAAATAAATGATATTTTGATCCAATATATGCCTTTTAATTGAATATTTTTATAGACACATTAATATGTTATGATACTTTGATAAAAGTTGGCGTTCAGCCAACTGAAATATTGGTAAAATAAATAATATTTTGATCCAATACATGCCTTTTTAATTAAAAATTAAATATATAAATATGTTATTAAAATTGAAGATACTTCGGCCAGTAAATCCTTTTTTTATCTCGACGTTTCGACAAGAATCATTTGTACTCGTCATGATCAGAAAATAATTAAAACACTTAATATGGCGTTAGAAAGTATTTTGTTTGCTCCTGACGAGAACAAAATATTTTTGTTGAAACGTCGATCTAATAAAAATATTTACTGGCCGAAGTATCTTTAATTTTAGTAAATTAAATTTTATTGCCATCTATCGTTAAAATTTTACACATATAAATTCACTGGCAATGCGTTTCTTTTAAATATCATCAAATATTATCTCTACAGACCTTACTGCAATGATATGTGTTATTGAATGAGAGGGCTTGGCTCATCAGTAGTGAACCCTCTCAGCGGTTTCGCCAAATTAATCTCTAGACCGCTCTACTATTGTATTGGATTGGTTTTGTTATATACCCTGCATTTTCTATGGAAGGCAGCTTGGGGGTGTTTAGTGAACTATGGACATAAGCTTATAGGTCTGTAGAGGTACATACATATAATTTCAAGGTATTGCATTGAGCAAAGCTCTTCCGCAAAATATGTTTTTTTTTCATAACCAATATATATTAGTAAATTAAATTTTATTGCCATCTATCGTTAAAATTTTACACATATAAATTCACTGGCAATGCGTTTCTTTTAAATATCATTAAATATTATCTCTACAGACCTTACTGCAATGATATGTGTTATTGAATGAGAGGGCTTGGCTCATCAGTAGTGAACCCTCTCAGCGGTTTCGCCAAATTAATCTCTAGACCGCTCTACTATTGTATTGGATTGGTTTAATAACCATGAATGCCTTACATACATCTGTGTAATTTTGCTTGTTTTTTTTCACACACCCATGAACGCCTTTTATACATAATTACCCTCATGAACAAAACCTAAGGAAGTGGAAAGTTTTTGATGTCTCCGGCCATCTGTTTTTTTATTTTTTTACAGAGGCGATTTTTTCACACATGGTAATATCGTGTGTCTTCAATAAAGGTCACTCTGTATCAAATATTCAGAGATATTTTCTAGTTCTCGATTTACATTCTAAAAGGTACAACTTCCTCAAGCTTTATCCATGAGGGTATTATGAATTAATTGCTTCTTTAAACCTCTTATATCATAGTCAGATATAGAAACACAAACATAAAAAGTAATAAGTCAAAATGACCATGTTAATTCGTATTTGTTTAAAATTAGGATAAAATTATTAACTAAATTAAAAAGATTTAACTATTTTTGTAGATATATTTGTGATTATCTTTTTAACCTGAAAGGTTCAGGCTCCTAATATATATTATAGTTTCTCTTTTTTATTTTTGATTACTTTTTCTTGTATAATATGTGTTTATAACTGTTTCTATTTTTAAAAAATGTAAATCGACACAATTATTCCTAGCCGGGATATCGCGTTTTGTGTGTTGATATATAAATAAATGAAAAAGCAATGCCATCACAAACATATGTCGAGGAAGTTATTCGATATTTTCAAGATTCCATTTTCAAAAAGTTATTTGGTGAGACAAAAGGAGATCATCATCAAGTTTTATTGTTAGTGAATTAAAGGATCTATCACATAAATGGTCTTTTTTATCGTTTAAAAAAGGAAGTGAATATTATTTCTGTCATGGAACATAACGTTTTAAATGATTTCTAAAGATTTGCATCGATTTAACAGATTCCAATACATATTTTATTTTCCTTTTCCAGATATTAGAAACCTTCCTAGTTGAATAAAATTTCAAAAATATAAAATAATGGGATGACCTGGCTCATTTAATGATGAAGCCACAACTAATGAGTAGATTTCTGCTAATGTTTCATCATTGCAGTAAAATAATAGGACATTGTTTATTTCTTTAAATGAAATATATGCACCTAAATAGTTTCTAGTTTTAAAACGCATAGCGCTCTTTAATTATGCAAATAAATGTTAGCCATAAAGTAACAGAGATTGACTTAATTTTTACAGTATATAATGATTTTTTGAGCGTGACCTAATTTGAATAGTCTGACACCTGTTGAAGAATGAAACAACGGGGAATGGTCTGGAGAATGTAAGAGTTAAGGATTCGCTCTTCATCTATCAGAAGATGGAATTCAAATAAAACCTCTAGTCATTTACAAGAACGGGGTAAATTTGATAGTTGACAATGAACTTAAAAAGTGAATATCTGAGAAAAAAACGTATATTTTGAAATTTTTTAGGAATTGTTTATAAAAATACTAAAGATAAAATTCATTCTGAAAAGCCAGTCTGAGCACCCTATACAGATTTATTTCGGATTCCTGAACATGCGGCCTACAAGGTGTACCTCGACAGTCTCACTAAATCTTATCCAAAATATAAACATTTAAAGAAATATTATATCAAAATATTTCTGAAAAGAATTCAATGTTTGATTTTATGGAGAAATAAATCCTGAGAGTTTATAAACCATTTCCTTGCTATAGCCCCGTCTCGCGACCATTTTATTTCAACATCCGCGAGTCTGCAGTTTGAACGCCTGATTCATTTATCAGTTTTATTGGAACTCCAGGGATGTAAGCTTGTACTAGCTTCCAACAAACTGTCTGTCGGTACATACAGTCAGCTGCTGCTCCACAGTCGGATCTGTACGACACCACGGCTCACTGGATGTGATGGACAACCCGAGAGTCCCAAGTCCCTGAATCTTCTAAATTCCTATGTTCAGAAACCGACAACGTCAACCATTGGATTGGATAATGGATCAAAATTATAAAGTTGTGTTGTTCATTTCCGATTATCCTCACTCCCGACCTTCTAATCGGATAACCTTTAAACACGTGAGTATAGAAATCTCCAGTTTTATTTATATTTTGTTCGTTTTTTACTCTGATATCTCGACGGTACAAGATACCTTTATGATCCGCCTTATTTTATAGAAGATATTTAATGAATGTTAGCTGTTCGAATTTGGTCAATATGATACATGTTTTTTTTTTTTGATATTTCAAATATGAATATGCGTTTGTTATGCTATTTTAGGTTATTATTGATAGAAACCCATGCACACACGACCTTACCATTGCTTTAAACAGTGATGTGAACTCTAAAGGCATTATTTACAATATTTAAAGTTCTTTGAAGAAAATATATTTATTAAATTATTTAGAGAATCGCGAAATTTCGGGATATTTTGTTCTTTAATATAAAATATTAAAATATGAAATATTTTGAAATGTTTTCACACTACTGGGCCCGAGAATATCCTGTTTCATTTCTATAATACTATTTATATTTAAACAATGATATAAAACAACCTACAATTTATATATTTCAATTATTTTCCAAACCATTAACATATAAAATATCCACCACATATACATATCTATATTACTCTGTATGTAATTTGTTCAAACTGTGGAAGAGGTCAATTTTTATATTGATGGCATTATACGAGGGCCATCCAATAAATAAGTTTCCCTTTTTTTTTCTGCGAACGAAACGTTATAAAAATTAGTTAGTAGTGTAAGAAATGGTCACTAGGATGTGTTGGAAGCACGTGACTTTCAAAATCACGCTACTTGTACGCGCAAGTCCGTTGCGCTTCAGTTTCCACGGAGCTACCACTGGTGAACGTGTCCACTTGCGAACTCCGTTCTGTAATTCGTTTTTTTCACGGCGAAAATGAAACTGTGGTCAATATTCATCGCAATTTAGTGTCAGTGTATGGTGAAGGATGTATGAGCATCCAAATGGTTCGCCGATGGCGTTCATGGTTCTTGGAAGGACGGCAAAACGTGCATGATGACGAGCGAAGCGGCAGGCTCGTTACTGCTACGGGCAATGCAGCCGTTGCTGCTGTTCGGAATGTGGTGGAAGCCGATCGCCGCGTCACCATTGACGAAATAATGATTCGACTGGCTCCTGGAATCGAAATTGGACGCTCTTTTATCTGAACAATCATGTCAGATGTTTTGAATTTTCGCAAAGTCTGCGCAAGATGGGTCCCGCGTTTGCTCTCGGAAAATCACAAGCAACAACGGATGGAGGCAGCCCGAGCTTTCCTGGAAATGCATTGAAGAGATGGAGATCAACTGTTTTCCCGTATTATCACTGGAGATGAAAGCTGGGTGCATCATTTAACTCCAGAAACAAAACGACAAAGCATGGTGTGGAAGAACCCTGAGGAAGTGCACCAAAAAAAGGCGAAGGTCACAATCTCTGCAGGCAAAGTTATGGCTATCGTCTTTTGGAACTGTAAGGGTGTTTTATTGGTTGACTACCTGCCCCCAAACACTACGGTTAACGCTGCGAGGTACTGCGAAGTCCTCTCTAAACTCAGAGCTGCAATAAAACGGAAACGTCCTGGACTTTTGTCTCGGAAAGTGTTACTCGTCCATGACAATGCTCGCCCTCACGCAGCTCGAACGACCCAAACGTTGCTGTAAAACTTCAAATGGGAAATTTTCACACATCCACCTTATTCTACGGATCTTGCCCCAAGCGACTTCCATCTTTTTCAAGCACTCAAGTTTCACCTTGGAGGCAAGTACTTTGCGAATGATGACGAAGTGCAGGCGGAGGCGAACCACTGGCTACGAAGACAGGACACGGCTTGGTACAACAGTGGTATAAAAAAATTGCTACAACGGTACCAAAAATGCTTGGACAGAAATGGTGATTATGTAGAGAGGTAGTCTATGAGTTGTATAATGAAAATAAAATAACTGCAAAATTGTAAATAATGTTGTTTATTTGTTAAAAAAATAGGGAAACTTATTTATTGGATGGCCCTCGTAATATGATGATGTGATGGATTCCTAATACAGTTTCTCCATCTTTGATATAATGTTCTGATAGTGGAATTTTACATATCTCCTATTTACATACCTCACGTTATTATGGATAATAGATGTGTGATATATAAATTATACTACCGTGAACTCTAAACATATGTGCAGAACTTTCGCATGTATTGACAAGATGTCAATAAAATTATTTTAATTGTCAATTGTGTAAACATATTATCAGAAAGACACTTGTCATGGAATCTGTCATCGAAGATAATAGCGTTCATTGCGCGGACTAGAATTACTTCAACTCTAGATAGAGAAAGTCATATTCTCATCATCCAAAAGGAAAACATTCACTGCAGGATTTGTGGAAATATGATATCTAATGAAATCTCCCACTATATCATAGAATGCAAATATTTAGGTGAAGAAAGAGAAAAAAACTCTCAAAAATACCTTCTGGAGATTTAGAAACCCACTGAAGACGCTGAGAACTATTTCAGAGAAGAGAAATATAGCAATAGAACTCTATAATTTCTACAGATCAATTGTAAATAGATTCATACACAAAAGAGGCAGTGAGGAAAGTTTTAGAACAGATGTGTAAATAAATCCCTTTTCAAACTAAGGCTCACGTGCACATGGGGAAAAGGAGGAAAGATTACTGCATTATTTTGTTGTTGTATGTCGAATCCATACAGGGCAATCGGCCCTAATAAAAGCTTTTTGTTGTTGTTGTAAACATATTATCAAAACCAGCCTGGACATGTAAACACAACTTATAAACACTTCACTCCGCGTATTCTATACACACCATTTTTTCTGTCTGTTCCACATAGAAATATGTATTGGGTAGTTCGACTAACTATGTATAATATATCTATTTAATCATGGCTTTTGTGTTATAATCATTATCTATTATATATAAGCGAAAAGCTGCATATATCTAGAAATAGAAATAGAGTGAGTCAGAAAATAGTACAAAAAATAATTAATTTTAAAATATAATTTCCTGTAAATTTCGCAATTTCATATGAATAAAATTGCCTTATAATAACATATTACCAAATAATCACCATTTCCTAATATGGGGGTGACTAAATTTCATCATATCCAACATGAGGAATTATAAAATCAGAAATATTTGCTTAAATATTATGTTTGAGCAGTTTTTTTCATATATTTTTATTATTATATTTTGTAAAAATGTTTTATATTTTGTATAAGAAGTCTCTCTCTCTTCAATATATTTTAAATATTTAATTATTTCACATGTTTTTCCGAAAAACATTCAACCCATATTTCTGGAAAGAGGAAAATATGTTGTTGGGGGAGAAGCGTGTCTTTTATTTTTGATATTTTCACAAGTTTTAGAGAATGGCGTTTTTCTAATGGATAAACTACTGGGGATAAACTACTACGCATTTATGGCTAGGCACAACTGGGTATTAATGGGTACTACTAGTTACGAAGTGGTATTACTGGGTACTATTGGGTATTTATGAGCATTTCAGAGTACAACTGGCTATTATTGCATACTGCTGGTTACTAAGAGGTTATACTGGATACAATTGGGTATTCCTGGGTACTACTGGGTATTTATGGGTATTATTGCAAACAGTTGGGTTGAACTGGGACCTAATGTTTCTCACAAGGTATTACGTGGAACTACTTGGTATTAATGGGTACTACTGGCTATAACTAGGCACTATTGGGTATTACTGGATACTATTGGGTATAACAAGGTACTACTGAGCAATACTGGGTACTACTGGGTATTTATGGGTATTATTGTGAACAGATTAGTTGTACTGGGACCTAATGGTTCTTACTAGGTATTGCTGGGTGTTACTAGAAATTACTGGGCAATAGTGGGTATTACTGGGTACTAATAGGTATTACTGGGTACTACTGAGCACTACTGAGAAATTGTGGGTACTACTTGGCATTACTGGTACTACTTGGCATTACTGTGTACCTCTGGGTACTACTGGTTATAACTGGGTACTACTGGCTATTACTGAACAGTAGTGGGTATTACTGGGTCTATTGGTTATTACGGAGAACTGGTGGGTTTAACTGGGTACTACTGAGCACAACTGGGTACTACAGAGCACTACAGAGAATTTTTCTGTACTTCTTGGCTTTACTGGGTTCTACTGTGATTACTGAGTACTAGTAGATTTTACTTGGTACTACTGAGCACAACTGGGTAATACAGAGCACTACTGGATAATTTTGTGTACTACTTGGCATTGCTGGGTACTACTTTGATTACTGGGTACTAGTTGTTTTACTGGGTACTACTGTCCACTACTGGGTAAATCTGGGTACTACTTGGCATTACTGGGAACTACTGAGTTTTACTGGGTACTGGTGGGTTTACTAAGTACTACTGGTTATTACTGAGTACTAGTAGATTTTACTGGGTACTACTGAGCACAGCCAGGTACTAAAGAGCACTAATGAGTAATTTTGTGTGTTTCTTGGCATTATTGGCTACTACTGGGTATTACTGGGTACTATTGGGTTTTTCTGGATACTACTGAGCATTACTGTTTATACAGTAAAAAGCAGTCGCTAACTACCCGCCATGATTATAATGGCCTCTACCACGTGTACTAGGGATAAGCAAAAAAAAAAAAACTGTTTAAATTTGGGTACTAATTGGTATTTCTGAGTATTACAGGGTACTAGTGGGTTTTACTGGGTACTACTGGTTATTACTGAGTACTATTGGGTTTTACTGGGTACAAATGAGCACTACCGGGTAATTTTGGGTACTACTTGATATTACCGAGTATTACAGGGTACTACTGGCATTTACTGAGTACCAGTGGATTCTACTGGATACGACTGAGCACAACTGGGTACTAAAGAGCAATATTGGGTAATTTTAGGTACTACTTGGCATTACTTGATATTACTGAGTTTTACTGAGTACTAGTGGGTTTTACTGGATACTACTGACCACTATTGGGTAATTCTATGTACTACTTGCCATTACGGAGTATCACTGAGTATTACTTGGTACCAGGGGTTATACTAGGTACTACTGAGCACTACTGGGTAATTATATGTACTAGTTGGCTTAAACGGATACTACTGGCTATTACTGAGTATTACAGGGTACTAATGGGTTTTACTTGGTACTATTTGGCATTATTGGGTACTACTGTGTACTAATGGGTTTTACTGGGTACTACTGAGTACTACTGGGGAATTTTGAGTGCTACTTTGAATTACTGGATACTACTGGGTATTACTGAGTAATACAGGGTACTAGTGGGTTTTACTGGGTACTACTTGGCATTACTGGGTGCTACTGGGTTTTACTGGCTACTACTGAGCACTATTGGAGATTTTGGGTGCTACTTGGCATTACTGGGTACTATTGGGCATTACTGGATACTACTGGGTATTACTGGGTACTAGTTGGTTTTACTAGGTACTAGTGGGTTTTACTGGGTACTACTGGGTTTTACTGGGTACTACTGAGCACTATTGGAGATTCTGGGTGCTACTTGGCATTACTGGGTACTATTGGGCATTACTGGATACTACTGGGTATTACTGGGTACTAGTTGGTTTTACTAGGTACTACTGGGTTTTACTGGGTACTACTGAGCATTATTGGAGATTAAGGGTGCTACTTGGCATTACTGGGTACTATTGGGCATTACTGGATACTACTGGGTATTACTGGGTACTAGTTGGTTTTACTAGGTACTAGTGGGTTTTACTGAGTACTACCAAGCACTATTGGAGATTATGGGTGCTACTTGGCATTACTGGGTACTATTGGGCATCACTGGATACTACTGGGTATTACTGGGCACTAGTTGGTTTTACTAAGTACTAGTGGGTTTTACTAGGTAATAGTGGGTTTTACTGGGTCCTGCTGCACAACTCTGTTCTACTGAGAACTATTGGGTAATTTTCTGTGTTTCTTCGTATTACAGGATAATACTGGTAAACTGTGTGTACTTGTATTAGGTACAACTGCGTACTTTTAGTATTACTAATTAGAAAAAATGATAAGACGCCGCAATTCTATAAATTAACTTGCGGAGTCTTATATATATATCTTCTCATACATAAAAGTCAATGTCTGTTGTCTGTTTCACGATAAACTCAAAAACTACTGAACCAATTGGTACCAAATTGACAAGACAATACATGTATAAATGTATGCATATAAAAAATGCCTTTGTCACAGTGACCGCCGAAACCTTTCACCGCCCAACAATGGCATATATTTCATTCTAAAAAAAAACTAATAAAAGCTAACAAAGAAGATACAAAACAGCTATGGAGTGCTTCGGCAAAAGACAAAGAGACCGAAAGGTTTTCATCAGAAAGTTTGATTGTATTTGTATCAACCTTCCACATGGCTGGAAACTACTGCTTTATAAAGAAAAGCTGATTTTCACCTACTTGGATCAAGGCAGGGAATTCAAGTTTGAAAAGATGGGCTTCGTGCTCATCCCGCCCCTGCCCCCAAGCCTTCCTGGGTGAGTTCCAGTCAGCAAGTTTTATCATGGAACCTATTTCTATATGATGATGATGTTCAACAAAATAAAATCGAAAATTTTAACATCTTATTAAAAATATATTAAAATAACCGTTCTATATATCTTTTCATACATGGATGAACTATTTTTAGGTAACCACCTTTTTGAGAAACCACCTTTATATTCAGAAGTTGACTCTTCAACATTTAATACAACTTCCAATGAATAGCCTTTCTGGAAGAAACAACGAAATTCTATAAATTTGAGGCTCTTTATCTCTTTTGTTAATTCCTATTGTAGTTCTATAATATTTTATTGATTTTTATTTTATTTCTGATTCATATTAACATATTCAACAAAAATTATCTTATTTATAAGTTTTAATTAAAAATACTCAAAATCTTCTTTGATTCCAAGGTTTTGGAATATTGGGACCGATTTGATTTTCATCAGTAGTAAATATATTAAACCCACCAGAATATTTCTATTCCAAATTGTGTTCTATATAACTCAGTTCCTTGTGATTGATGATTGCTGAGTACTCCTCCTATATTTTGCTATTTATCTTTGTACAATTCAAAATCATAATCAAATTTAGATTCATTGCAAAAGTCGGAAAGTAATTTTTTTCAAATAAAATGTAAAAAATATATTATATATTTGAAAACAATAAAATTTTAGAAAAATTTTAACCTGATATGAAAATATATTAATAATACACATGTTTTCCAGAGTTTTTTTTTTTTAATTTCAAATTTCATCCTGTAACGAAATTATGAAATCGAAAAAATAAGTTTTTCATTCATTTCAAAGTTCAATATTAGTTTTAGTTGTCTTGTGTTTGTGCAACTCTTTGATATTTTCATGATTATATTCTTGGAAAATATTTGATATATCATGAGTAGCTTAATCAAGATTTTAATATATATAAAATAATTAATAAATTTATATTTATATTTAAAATCCATAGAAACATGTTATCTTTATTTGGTCAATATAAGCAATTAATTGAAAAATATTGTTTTCTCTTTGAATTGATAATTCTCTCAATTTCAAATCAATTTAGGGCATGAAACGAATGTATTCAAACATATTTTTTCTGTTTCATACAAATATGATCATTTGAATTCGTTTTATCTTGATAGGCAATACAACTTGGACAATTTAAAAGAAGGGTAAAAAAATGTTATGTTTATTTTAAAGAAGTTGTTGGGATAGTGTGAAAGAGTTTTTTTTTCGTAGAAATAAAGCTAACAGAATAGGCTCTATGCGCTGGTGCTTTAGGAGAAACCAAACTTGATTTTGCAGTTTTCTGGATTTTTTTTTACTCTTATTCATTCGGTAATGCGAATTTATACCTTGGTTTCATCAATAATCTATATAGAAATTATTCAAATCAATTTTCTCTCATCTTATAAATTTATGACATCAAAACTAGTTGGACAAACGTGATATAGCTCTTCAAAATATCCACTTGACATTTATTTAAACACACACAAATATTAGTAACTTTATATTTAAAGGATTGAAGGCGAAAACCGAAGGAAAATATAAATATAAAATATTTTTCTGAGATCTCACTTTTCTCCTAACAATTACCTTCTTTTAATATTCTCTGAATAACTGGATATATTATCCATGTTTTCTCTCCGCATTCTGGTAAACTCTAGGTCAATTGGAAGGAATACAGAATGTTCTATATTTGTATCATTAGGCTTACGTTAAACAGGTTTATATCTGAGCAATTTCAGTTTGTACAGTTTTGAAGTTTAAACATTGGAGCTATCAATGGATGTGGTTTTATAGGAGGCCTCTGCTTGCTCTGGCCTACGGGCCAGAGGAGCCAGCTGTGGACCCCCCTGGCCCTCGGGATGAGTAAGTATCTGTCGACCTATGTTCTATGTAGATACTGGAATTTCTTAAAGGTGTCCGTGGGACATTTCACATGTGTTTTTCAAATAACGTAGCCACATTATAGTGACATATTATGGTGACTCATACAAACAACCGTCAAATATTGTATAATTACTGTAGTTATTGACAAACCTTATGTTCCAGGGTGCCAGGTGGAGCACCAGCCCCTTCGGCTCCAACTCGGTAAGTTGTTCACGGGCTTCAACCCTCAGAATATGTAAATTAAACACATCGCGGTGTATCCAGGCGGGGCCGAGTCCGGAGGTGGCTGCGTCGCCTGGTCCCCCGCTGCCTGCGGGCCGCGCGGTAAGTTCTCGACAGTCCTAAATTATCTCCCTTACCATGCTCAAAATGATAACCCGACCTTCCATCTCGAATCTAAAAGAGAAAAATGAAAATAAACTGATAATTTCATAAAGATACAAATTCAAAATAACAAAACACATAAATTTAATATTAGTGCTTTTTGTACGCATTAAAATAATTATTCCTAATCGTATATACACTGAATATTTATATTGTAGATTTATTTCTGCAAATTTCATACGTATGATTTCTGCAAGTATTCATTACAAAGCCCAATTAGATGTTTGAATTGCAATGCTCTCTATTAAATTGTCAGCCTATCATAATTTGATCCACTGATTAATTTACAAATAGATATCTAATCTCTACAAATTGTGTATTGCAGAGAGTGAGGTGGAGACAGGAAGAAACCCGGGATGCTGTGGAAGGTGAGAAACGAACTTGTTTGAACTTGGAAATTTAAATCTGTGATTCGACCCTTGAACCACAAAACAAGAAGTTACGAAAATAAGAAATTCAATTATATTAGGAGTCATACATATTTCAAGATAAAGGCAAGATAAAATTATGACCAGGAATTGATTCTATAAGAAGCTAAGATTCAATAAAGGATGTCACACTGACACAAGGAAGGAAAACTTGTAAAAGACAGAAAAAGAGAGAATACCAAATAAAATCCTATTGTTAAGCAGCGAGCAGAAATATGGAGTATAGTGAAGATAATTTCATATTGAGTAATATATTTCATAAGAATTTTTTCAATTGCTATCTATACCTAGAAATTTTATAAAACTAATGCATTCTCATCACTGTAGTAAGGTGTGTGTTTATTGTTTGTGTATCCTATATAACTTAATATCGCAACTTGTTAATTTCTATCCAGAAATATTCATTTTGGTTATTAATTTGCGTGAACTAAAAAATCTTGTATTTCTAGTATTAGATATTTATTCTCTGATGAGGCGTATAATTTTCTTAATTGTAATTTGTTGAGTAATTATATACCTATATTTTAGGAACTATATTCACTAGCTATTCCCCATTATTGTCTTGAAAAATATAGGGTTATATTTGGGCTATATTACAATCTACAAAACAGCAGACAACTCTAACAGACAGAGGTTACGTATTTTATGAAATTTTCAAGTTCCATTTATTGTTTATATACCAGTTTAAATAATCAGTAATATTTTCAAACTTTAAATCCTAATTCTGATTATGTATCCTGAATGTGTGTTGTCATTTGTTTTATATTAAAACATATTCAACAGATTTTATATTCATTGATTGATCTCAATAAATCCATATATTTAAAAATGTATTTTTTTGCTAATATAAATAAAGTTGTGAACCTATTCTCTGTGTATAATATTCTCACATATTCAATTTATTTATTATCAGGCGATTTCTATCTAGGTTATGACTATTTGTAATTGGTTACTTATTCGTATCGTGTAAGGATTATTGTGAGGTAGTAATAAATATACCATATCTATTTCAATCATATAGAAATGTCATTCCAACTTGACACATGTGAGACAACTTCTCTCAATTTTTTTAATTCAAAGCTGACATTTATGAAATTCCACATAGAGGTTGAATATATTTATTATCAAACTCGTTTTATCTAAATGAGAATTCAATCATAGTTATTGATAGTCCCAATTTTTAATTTAAAAAAATTTCCATACTTATCTGTTAATGTCAGAGCTAATATATCAGTTAGCCAATATCAGAACTACTTCGTAAATGCTGTAAATTATGAGGTCTAACTTCTAAAACCTCTTAAAACCATTTTCTGATATTCTTGGAATACCTTGCGATACTGTACTGTACAAAAAATATTCAAGATTGATTTCCTTCATTTTATCACTGATAAATATCTAAACAGTTTTCATTGACACCAGTGGTCACTTTCTTAAATATTTATAATTTAAAAAAGACCTTTAAATTAATTAAAATTTTCGTAATTAAAAAAATAGACTTATACTTTTTTATTGAAGAGAAACCTTTCTTTAGCATCAATTCATCAACGAATTTTGCCAAAATATCTTATTAAATATTTGCCATTCTCAAAACATCTTTCTCTTAGATATGTATTCTGAATGGTAAGAAGTTCAGTGAAAGTGGCTGTTTTGACCATTGACCTCTATATATCCTCTAATTTATCCGTATTTTTTATCGTTATTTCTAATAGATTTCTAATAGAAGTGAAACCATAATCATATTCTTATATTATATTGATCTTTCTGTGTGTTTGTCATTTCCTACAATTTCTCGATGTGATCTTCTATTATTCAAAGAATCAAAACATTTTGAGTCATTTCTGAGTTATTGTGTTTAATAGATTAGGACCAGAATGATATTCTTGTCATCATATCAAAGTGTTGTTTGTCCTCCTGACAGCCGCTACACAAGACCCTGGCTGCTGGTCCCACCGTGGAGCTGCCCGTGGAGGAGTGCCCCGAGACTCCGGGGAGCCGCCGACATCGGGAGTCTTCCGGGCTTCTCGCCGGGGCACGGGGGACCTGGAGGCTTCTGATGTCCTGGTCCCTGGAGTCTTCTTCGTGCTCCTGCCACGTGGAGTCCTCGTCGTGGGACCCAGCCCTGCTCCAGCTCCCGGGGAACGCCATCTTCCAGTCCTTCTCCACCTCCTCCCTGCGCCTCTTATAACCTTTGGCTTCCAATCAAAATTCCGGCGCGGTGGCGCTCATTAAAGGGTGTTTTATAACTCTCTTTCATGAAAAACATATGACAACACTATCTTCTTAAAGTAAAAACCCCAAATGGCTATTTCTTATACTCTATTTTGAAATCTTCATAACTAAAGAGTTGAATATGATTGATGGCTGTTCAATTTTTATACCTTATCACTTTTCAAAACTCGTCTGCAATTTTCAAAATCCCAAAAAACAAAAAAAAATAAATTTGCCTGTTTTTGTGTGTAGAAAAATTGAAATTATCAAATAGATATTCTGACTGTTTTTAAATATAAATTTCGGAAGTGAAGAAGGTCTTATTATTATTTTTCACTTAAGAAATATGATACGAAATCCAAATATTTTCATCTCGCTAAGATGTATTACTCACTGAAAATGTAAAAGAAAATTCCTAGCATTAAAACAATTCGATCTTCATTTCAATGCGTTTTGCAATGTGTTTTGTATAAAAATTCTGTGGCTTGAAATATCAGTTATGTTTTTGTCTTTAAAACTGAAGTTCTGGATTATAACCTAATCAATTTATAATTATCACAATCACAAAAGCCTAGTTCAATGTAATACTTCGAAATATTTCTTTTGATGACCTACAAATCTAGATTATATATTTGAAAATACAATAATTTTGGCTGTCAGTATATAAACCCCTGTTGAGTCAAGTTTTCCAATTTACCTTCATCTATTCAGTAGTTTTCATGATTCATCCTTATAAAAAAAGGTGAATGATAATTAGCTATAAAAATTTGACTTTCTTCTTATTCTATGTTCAAATTTTACGAGATATATTAGTTGAATATCTCTTAAAATGTATCACTCTATATATTCTACATCAAAATGATCCCTTTAGAAAGTTTGGTTGACTTCACAGTAAAATTTGGTTAATAGTCTCATTAAGAGGATGTCTTACATTTTTTTATAAACTGGAATATAATTTATTATATAAAAATATAAATTTATTATATAATTATATTATTTATATGTGAAATAATAACCGTGAAATCTTTAAAAAATAAATCTTTGTAAAGATGCAGTCATTGATAGGATCAAACGTGATGTTTTCTTATATGTACATCATTAGTACAAGGTTGTCCCAAAAGGTTCGCGAGTGTTTTTCTTAAAACTTTGCTTTTCTTATTACTTGGCGAATAATATTATTACTGCGAATACGAGATTATACATAACGGCGAATAATATTATGGCAAATAATATTGGTATTTCAATTATTTGCAAGTGTTAACGATCTTTTGGGACACCCTTGTATCTGGACAAATACTACCCTGTTTCCTACTTGTGAATTTGCTCGGACTTTAACTGTATGAAGCCGACAAGCAGGAAATGTTCATGTCTCTCTCAATTACAGAATATATTCACAGTTCTTCAAATTTGTATAGATTTATTGTTTAAAATTGTTTTTTTTTTATGTGGTGAAAAGAAAATGATTCAAACACAAATTTCATTTTTGTTAAATTCTAAAAAGAAACATACGCGACTATATAATTAAAATACCTTGTAACATGCTTTTATTAACATCAAAGTAAAGTATCTTTGCTAATTTTTATATAAATTATGAGGAATTTATTTGTCGATAGAAAATATATTTTTATTCTTCACCTTCCAATTCTTTCATTTATTTTAATTTTTTTCACCATTTTTTCCGTTCACAAATTTCATTCACTATCCCCTTCATTTGAGATTATTTTCCTGAATTTTGAGAAATCTTTCTCTCAATCCTCAAAGCCTTCACAATTTATTCAGTCCTCAATACCCTATCTACATCAATTCCTACATTCTCAATTTATTCCTTCATACCATCTCGTTCAGGTTCAAATTTTATAACCACTTTTATATAACCTCCCTTATTCTTAATATTTACTTGTACCTTAGGGGTATTATTCATATTTAGTAAATTTAAACATTTTGATATATTATAGAATATTAATAGTATTTTTACGCTTCCATAAATATGAGAATTATATCATTTTTACTGGTTCATCTATAGTTATCTACATTCATATAGGCACCTTTATCCTTATTATATATCTATAAAAATGAAATTAAAAATCGATGTTTGTTATCGCGTTGCGCAAAATCTACAGAATAAATCTTTATGAAATTTCGCATGTAGGTAGCTGAAGATTTCGTTTAACATATAGGCTATTCAAAAAACTAAAAAAGTTAATGTGCTTTTTAAAAAAAATAAAAACCGAAAAGCGTTACTTCCAGCCTTTTACCGCTTGGGCGCAGCACTGGTCGCGACGATAAATGAATTTGATTGGTTAATAATTAACACGTGGTTTGTTTACACGATGAATGTTAGTTTGTTCACACGATGGATGTTTTTAAAAGGTAAGATTATCCAATCGCCGTGAAACTTTAGGAAGTTATTTACTATACTACTGGGAAGATTTCTGGTTTGAATTCGATTTGAAATAAATATTCTTTGCAATTTTATTTGCAAATTTTCTACTTTCACTCGCAAGCAGCGCCTCTAGCGGCGTCTGCGAAATTATATTTATAAATTGTAACAATGCTTAAAATGTTTTCCAAGTATAATAAATTTAATTTGAGAATTTAATAATATAATATTCCAATGACGTAAAAAAAACTTGGCATTTCAATATCAATATATATTTTTTAAAAAATTGTAACGTTTCTGTGTTAAATGTTAAAATGTAATGTTAAAACATATTTTTACATTGTTAATTTAATTTGCTGTTGTTTTATAAAAATGATGATGCAAATTTAATTGTTGTTGTGGAAATATCTTTATTTACGGAGCTGCTAACCATAATAAATTATTTTTGAGCCCCTAATTGTTGTTGTTTATTATCGTTTGTTTATATAAAAAAAATTACATTGTTTGTGATGATGATAACAAAAATGAAATTTTAAATTAATATATATAATTCATTGAGAAAAAAGAAATAATTAATTATCAAATTTACAAAAGTGACAATATTTTATTTAAAATAAAATAAATGTTTTCAAAATATTAGGTGTTTCAAAAATATATTTAAACGCATATAACAATATTTATATTTATTTACGTTTATAAATCAATATATAGGTAAATTGGATGTTTTCTAGAATCATTTTAACAAATGTTCTTTAGGCAAACTTTTACTCGGATAAAAACTGTGCGAAGCCGGGTACACACACACACATTCGCTAAATAGTTATTTACAAAACTTCGTTTGTGGCAAGATACTATTCCTTCAACTTCAAATTACCGAGTGGACCAATTAATACTGATATTTTTCAACTTATCGAGTATTTTTCAAGGGACCGGGAAAAATTATCGAGAGTGTAGACAAGTATAGATTCAGTAGGGATTGGATGTTTGCTAGAATTGTTTTAACAAATGTTTGTTAAGCAAACTTTTACTCGGGTAAAAATCGGGCGGAGCCGGAAACATATATATATATGTTTGTCGACTATGCACGCCCTCAATATGTAACTAATCTCGCTGAAATTTGAACAGGACAGAAAGTTAAATCTGAAAGAGTTTTTTGTCGCACTTTGACCAAGAAAAAATATATTTAACCAAGTACTGAGCAACAATATATTTTTTTTGTCAGAAATGATGATGACAATATTGCCGTATCATGCTTGATTGCATCAAAAAATTCTTTTGGGGAATATTCACTAAAGCAGACCACGGGCGAAGCCAGATAATGATTGATAGTAGGCAGGAACAAAATTCTACCAGCGAAACATTCACTCGAGCAGAAGACACACGAAGCCAGGTCATCTCTATATATAAAATATCGTTTCTCGGCCTTTTGGCTAAGATCATGTAGTATATCTCTAGATATTTTTATTTATATATATCTATTTAAAAATCTATTCAGTTGAGAGAGGATATGTTTGCTCGAAAAATAAATTTCATATATTATATAAATATATGACGTAACGAATTATATTATCATTATTATCATAATATTCTGTGTGTTTCCGAATATTATTATCAATAATATTCGTTAAGCAAACTTTCACTCGGATAAAACCCGGGCGAAGCCGGGTACACATTCGCTAGTATATACATATATACATGTATATATATATATATGTGACAATATAGTGGTAAATGATGTGGTGAGGTGAGAAATAATCACACGACGAGCTGTTAGAGCAATCATCCAGGCAGCCAGCCGAGAGAGAAAGAGGTGGCGAGTCAGACGTTATCTGCTGAACGACTGTTTTTCCCTGTGTACACAAGCGGGGCTAACAAAAGATAAGCGCCAGGTGGTGACGCCCCCCTCAAGAATGTGGCCAAATAATGGTCGTAAGTTAGTTTTCTTAGCTTTAGCTGCCCATCTCTCTCTCGTTGGCCGTTGGATTATTTTATTAATCCTGGAAGAGCTTATATTATGACATATGGCCCCCGTTGAAGAAGGCTGAGCATGGTTTAAGTATATTTAAAGCTGGAGAAGCCAGGAATAGAGAAAATAATTTTACAGTTAAAATTAGTTAAGGTAATGGTGACATATTTTTATGTAAATAAAATAGTGTATAGTACACAAGTAAATATTATTTACAAGCAGTTTTACAACACCGGAGAGTTTGACATTTATGGGAGATTTTGAAAATATCAAGGTTATAAAAGGCTATATACAAATTAATTTTATGTGTAGGTTAATATGGTACAGAGTGTAGGTATGGACAATCATAGCTATGTACAATATGGATACGTGAATGAGGAGGTGAAGAGAAAGAAAAGGTGGAAAGTAAGAGAGCTCTAAAGTAAGTGGTTCAACATTCTAAAATGAACAAAGGAAGCCATTAGAAAGAGGCTGGAGCAAATAGTCATCTCTGCAGCATTCGTCAACAAAACGTATTGAGACATTTTACAGAGATACTTTAGAATGAAGAAGATTGATTAGGCAGACAACTTATGTGCGGTTCTCTTGATGACACTAAAATTAATAAATTTAACAAATAATGGACATGCACGTACGTGAAAAAGACCTTCGGGGTCGAGTGAGAAAAAAAGTGAACCTTTGCGGTCAATTGACAAAAATAAGACCTCTGAGGTCAAATGGTTGAAAAAAAAAAAACCTTGACTTTCAGAACCTAAGTTTCAATGTAGGAATAGATACACTGCAGAAAGACTGAGAGGTTCAGCGAAAATTTGGTCCTTGGTTCATAAAAAAAAACATAAGTTGATATACGAAAAATTAAAAACAAGAGTTTTTTTTTTTTTTTCAAGAGCGATGGTGAAAGATAAGAAAAAATTTCGAGAGAACATGTTATTGAGAGGTGTGAACAAGGAGAAGAAGAGTCACATACATATGATGAAATTCTGAAGATCATTAAGACTGGAGAACTCTACACTTTAAGATAATTTTCAGGCGGACATAGCAAGGGGAAACTTGTCATGGGCTTTCTATGCTATAAGTGTAGAGCACGAGAAATGAGGTTGAGGTTGGCAATTGTGTGAGCTCAGGACTGAGGTAAATATCGAACTACATACAATGTTAGAATTTCGGCGAACAGAGCGAGGGGAAACTTGCTTTGGGCCAATCTAACTTATCTATGTAGTTACTTGTGTAGTGAGTCCGAGGGGAAAAGTCCCGTGTGTAGGTGAGGAAGTCGAATGGATTTATATTTAATTTTCGAAGATAAAATAGTTCTAGATGCAAAGGTAGAATATAGGCGGACAGAGCGAGGGGAAACTTGCTTTGGGCCACCCTACCTTAATTATTTAGATACTACTGGGTTCGTAAAGTCTTGTTGTCAGGTTAGTAATTGGTAAAGATCTCAGGGGATAAGTGGTTCAAATATCTTTGATCATCTTGATTGTAAGTGTAGTCATGTTGCTTTCGTGAGTTAATAGCCGTTGTAGTATGGATTAGAGTGTGATTGAAGTGTTTATATGGGAAATTGAAGGTATTTTTGGGTTGGTCTCGATCATTTACGGGCGGTGAAATAAATTGTTCGTTTTCCGTATAGTGTTTTAATTTGTTGACATGAATTGTATCTGTCTCACGACTTAGAGGTCGGTTGGAGCGGTTGATCCGTACGATTTGAGGGGAAATTATCTCCAGTATTTCATAAGGTCCTGAGAAGAAAGGTGCTAGTTTACCAGTGTCTGGATGGTGGTATGTTTTTGCCAAAACGAGATCGCCTACTTCAAAATCGGAAGCTCTATGTGTTTGGTCGAATCTCGCTTTGTCGCGTAAGTGTCGTTCGTGTGTCCTTTGATAGGCCAATTCTCTGGCGTCGTCGATTTTTGGGTAGTTTTGTACATGCTCGGATAGTTGTAGCGGAAAACTACCTAACAAAAGGTATGACGGTGGAAACCCGGTCACAGAATGTGGGGTATGGTTATAAGCCTGAAGGACCTGAGGTAGTAGTTTGGTCCAGGCCGTCTTAGGTTGTTGGAGGCGCAACAGTTTAAGTTTGCCAGTGATCGTGGCGTTTAGTCGTTCACTTAATCCGTTGGCCTGAGGGTTGTTGCTTGTCGTGAGAAATTGGCCAATGTTATGTCTAATCAAAAATCTACGAAATTTCGGAGAGGTGAAGGCAGGAGCTCTATCCGTCAAAAGTCGTTTAGGAGAACCAAACTGCATCACCTTTTTAATCACTTGGGTATAGGTGAGAATGCTGGTGGACCGCGATGGAAATGCCCACGCGTACCGTGTGGCATGGTCCACTACGACATGTAAGCAGGTCTGAGAATTTCCATATTTCGCGAATCCAGAAATAGTATCTAGTGACACTAGTTCGTACGGCAGGACCGCTGGGGGGAGTTGTCCCAATTCTCCGTAGATAGGTCCTTTTGGTGGTTTGACCAATTGGCATACTGAACAGGTTCTTACATGTGTCCTGATGTCATTTGTCATGCCGTCCCAATAGTATTGGGCTGCGATCAGTCTGGTCATCTGCGAAATGCCGGGGTGATTGAAATCGCGATGGGCTCGTTGTAGTAGGGTGCCACGGAGTGATGGTGGAACAATTATTTTAGTGACACCCCGTCGTATGATGGTCATAAGGTCCTTGTCATTGAGGATATACCTTGTGTCCCTCCGTAATTCGCCCTGATGATCTTTTATTTGACCTGTGGATAGGAATCCGCAGAAGGGGTTACGGGAGAGGAGGTCCGCCTCGTACTGACGCGAGCCCTTGAGGTATTTGACCTCATAGTCGTAAGCTGAGAGTCGAAGGCTCCAACGAAAGAGGCGTCCGGTGGGGTCTTTTATGGTCTTTAGCCATTGTAAGGCGTGATGATCCGAGTAGATGACAAACCTTGTACCTAGGAGGTACACTCGGAATTTGTCAACGCACTCTACAATGGCTAAGCACTCCAGTTCAGATATAGTGTAATTACGCTCATAGGAACGCAACGCGCGACTGTAATATTGTACAGGGTAGATGTTACCGTCAGGATGTACTTGTTTGAGTACACCTGCGATGCCCTGCGTGGAAGCGTCGCAATAGACCTGGCATGGGAGCCCTTCTTGAAATAGATGTAACACAGGTTGTGTTGCGAGGTGTTGCTTCAATTTATCAAAGGCTTGTTGACAATTCGGGCTCCAAAGCCATTTGGCGTTCTTTTTTAGTAATTGATTTAAGGGGTGGCGAAGTCTAGCATATTCTGGGATGAATTTATGATATACGTTGACGGCTCCTAAAAATGATTGTAGGGTTTTAACGTTGATAGGAGTTCTAATAGCGTTGATGATTTCGGTATTTTTAATATTAGGTGTGTAAGTCCCTGCGGTGATGTGGTAGCCGAGAAAATCTATTTCATTTTGATAAAAATTACATTTTTTAAGGTTAAGTTGGAGATTTTTCTCTAAACAGAATTTAAAGAAAAGTCGAAGGTGCGTAAGGTGTTGTTCTGAGGAGTCAGAAAAAATAACGAAGTCGTCATAATAATGGGCTATGAAAGAGAGGTGGTGTTTGTGGATCAACTGGGTAATCACACGTTCGAAAATTTGGGGTGCTGATTTGAACCCAAAGGGTAAGCGTTTGAAATTATATTGCCCTTGTTGAGTCACGAAAGAGAGTAGTGGTTGACTCTCCTCCGCGATGGGGATTTGATAGTATGCATTGCTTATGTCAACGGTGCTAAATACTCTGGCTTTCGACAGGTTATCCAGTACCGTTTCTGTTAGGATTTTATAAGTTGTTTTTTCCTAGATTAGTTTATTTATATTTTGACCAGATGACTGGACGGTTTTACATGTATATAAATTGGTTTTTAATGATGTAAATTAGTTAGTTATGAAAGGAAATTAAAAGTGTTCATTTTCTAAGAGGTGTTAGTGTTTACTCTGCTCGATTGGTAGACTAGGAAAGAATTGGTTTCCTAACAGGTTATGGGCCCAGCAGCACGCTTCCACTGCGCCGTAGAGAGAAATTAGAAGTTTAGGCTAAAGAAGAAAAAGCTAGAAGTTAAAGCTGAAGAAAGTAAAGAAGAAAAAGCTAAAAGGGAAAGCCAAAGAAGAAAAGTTTGTTAGGCTAACTAAGATAGATAATAGAATTTGATTATAAGAAATTTGAGTGATTTAAAGACTGAACTTTGTGCAACGAAGAAGAAGAAAAAAGCTTTGAGTTATAATTTTTTGTCAAATTTGCATAACTAGAGAAAATCAATGGCTGACGAGTTGAGAATACCTAAACTTGATGGTAATAATTATTATTCCTGGGCTATAAGAACTAAATCTATTTTGATCCAGAAGGATATATGGGATGCAATTGAACCTGGCTTTCCTAGTGAAGCTTCAGAAAAACAGAAGCGGAAAGATAGTTTGGCATTATCTGTCATATTATTAGCAGTTGAGGATTCATTCCTAGATGATATCGGTGATTGCAAGCGAGCGATTGATGCTTGGCAGATACTGGAGGATATCCACACAAAATATGGCTTGCTGCACATATTACAGTTACTGAGAGAATTTTTCAATATTGTCAAAAGAAATGACGAAGACATGAAGGAATATTTCGCGAGAATAATGGAATGTCATAGAAAATTAGCAAAGTGCCACCATGGATTTGGGGATGGCGAATTAGCTTTGATTATGCTATTGGGATTGCCAAAGAGCTACGAGCCGCTAATTCTCAGTTTGGAACAGCAAGAAGAGAAGCTATCGACTAGTGTGGTTAAATCCAAGTTACTTTTAGAAGAAAAAAGACAGAAACAGCGTCAAATTCCTCAAGAAGATTCTAATAGCGCTTTTGCGGTAAAAAGAAAAGAGGATACATGCAAAACACCATGTCAAGAGCGAAATAAATTTGAATATGATCAACCAAGGAATTATCATAATACGTGGACGGAAGGGAAAAGGGAAAACTATAATTACTCCAGGCAGATAAGATGTTTCAGTTGTGGCAGATTAGGGCACATAGCTAGGAATTGCAGATTTGCCAACTCCTCAAGGAGAATTAGCGAAGGTATCTCCAGGCAGATAAGGTGTTTCAGTTGTGGCAGATTAGGGCACATAGCTAGGAATTGCAGATTTGCCAACTCCTCAAGGAGAATTAGCGAAGGTATGCTGAAACAAGGTACGCTAGACCTGACTCATAAGGTCCTATTTGCGAACGGCTTTGAAGACAATAATTCGCAGAATATCTGGTTTCTGGACAGTGGAGCTACTGAACATATGACGTCGAACAGACTGAAATTGACGAACACAAAAAGTATTTCAACTTCAGTAGAAATGGCTAACAATGAGGAAATAAAAGTATCAGAGATGGGTGATGTAACCATCAAACTCGGTCACGAATATGGAGGTGAAACCTTGTTCTTGGAAAACGTTTTATACGTTCCTGAGTTAGACGGAAATATTTTGTCTGTTGGAAGGATCGAGGAAAGAGGAAACAAAGTATTATTCCAGAATGGCAAGGCCTCTGTTTTTGGAAGTGATGGCGGGTTAATTTTGAAATCTAATAGAAGAGGAAGAATCTATACAGTGGAAGAACTAAAGAAGGAAGATGAAGGGGAATACCAAAATGAAGCTGCGATCCCAAGAGGATATTCAGGGACTGATGGGGAAACAATATCGGTAGAGAAAGATCTGAATAACTTAGAACGAAGAGAGGATGGAGAGCAGGCCTATGAAGACGAAGCACTGAGGAGAGAAGACGAAGGCCAGAATGAAACTATAATCCCAAGAAGATCTTCAAGAATTGCGGCTAGGCAGAAGGAGTATTGTAGATCAGCCTTCCACCGTGGGATAGTTGAACATAAGAGGCATCAAGATGAAATGCCGTCATCATACGAGGAGGCGCTTAATATGCCCAAAGCACAAAATCGGCTGAGGTCTATAGAATGTGAAATGGCATCACTTCGGGAACACAGAGTATGGGATGTTGACTTGCCGGGTGGTGTTAAACGAAGACCTAACCAGGATCTTGACCACTCTAGGCCTCCGATGAGGGTATGAAAACAACTTTAAAATGGGGGGGCATTGTTAGGATTTTATAAGTTGTTTTTTCCTAGATTAGTTTATTTATATTTTGACCAGATGACTGGACGGTTTTACATGTATATAAATTGGTTTTTAATGATGTAAATTAGTTAGTTATGAAAGGAAATTAAAAGTGTTCATTTTCTAAGAGGTGTTAGTGTTTACTCTGCTCGATTGGTAGACTAGGAAAGAATTGGTTTCCTAACAGTTTCTATCAATGGCAAAGGATGCAAATCCGAGGGTACTAGTTCGTTCACGCGACGGAAGTCAATGCAGAGACGCATGGTGTTATCGCGTTTGCGAACGAGTGTCACAGGAGAGGAATATGGGCTAGAGGAGGGGGTGATTATGTCATGTTTTAGAAGTTGAGATATCTGGTCCTGAATTTCCTTCTGGTAGGCATAGGGAGTTCGGTATGGTCGGAGGGAAATAACCTTATCGGAAATAATTTTGAGTTTTACAGGGGTTATGTTGAGTGGTAATACATTGAATTTATTGATAGGGAAAATATCTTTAAAAGAATACAATAATTGCTGATAAGGGATAGTCAGTTCTGGGCGTTGTTCGATAAATTCTTTAATCATTAATTCTCTAGAGGCGCATGGGCTGGTAGGAATGCTAATAAGGTTGTAAGGGTGAGAGGGGCATTCAGGGGAAGGTTGATAAATATTACTAAGGGTTGTTTGTAAGTGAGGCTCACGTGGAGGTTGAAAATCGTCAACGCCTAAGTTAACCGAGTGAATTATGGGTCGTTTAGGGTTAGAAGTTATTATTCGCGAGCCGTGCTTACAAGTGGGAAGGTCACATACAAAATGGTACAAATGTTTAGGTACTGGAACACTATTTTGAAGTATCAATTGATTATGAAAATCTATTGTTAATCTTAAAAATTGCATAACATGAATAGAGAGGATACCATGTTCAAGGGGTGAATTTAAAATATAAAATGTTTCATTAAAATTTAAATTATTAAATTGTATTGGTAAGGTAACTAATCCGATTGGTTTGGCATGACTAGATATAGTACGGATAATAACATCATTGTTAATAGGGGTGGAACAAATGAAACTATTAACATTTTTAATATATTCAAATTGGTTTAAACTAATTATGGAAACATTGGCTCCAGAGTCAATTAGGAATGGTATCTTTAAAGAATGAATTATAGGGGTTAAAATAATTGCACTTACAGGCATATGCTGGTTTAGGGTGCAGGTAGGTTCATTGAGCTTCGGAGGAGTTCTGCTGCCGAAGTTGGCATTACTTGGTTTCTCCCGAGCTCGTCGTTGCTGCGGTCTCGTAGACACCTGCAGGGCGAGTCGATCTTTGGGGTTGTTCGACGTTGTGGACCGCAGGTGTAAAGGTCCGAAAGGGCCGCTGGTAGGGCCCTCGCTGCTGACACTGTGCGTGCCAGTGTTGTCCGCCACAGTAACGGCAAGGAAATGGTGGGGTCTTGTCCACGGTGGTGGAAGGTGCTCTGCTCTGGCGCGGTGATCGTTGTTGGGCAGCTTTAGTGCTGGTGTTATCCCCTTCGTAGGTCAGCTGTTGGGCTAAGCATAACCATTCTTCTGGTCCCGAGGGTTGTGCCATCTTTAGAAGGTTGCCATAGTTACGTGGCACACCGTTGGATAGTGCTTGCACGATGGCACTCTTAGGGAGGTTGATCGCCAATCCTATTCGGACCTTGTTCTTGTAGTAGGTCTCGATGTCGGCCATCGACGTGCATTTAAGTTCATAGAACTCTTGAAGGGTGAAGCTAGGGCGTCGGGGATAGACGGCGCAGAGTGACTCTTTGACCTCTTCATAAGTCTTATTGAGTAGCGCTAAGTCTTGTGCAACTTTGCGAGGTTCGCCTCTGAGTGATGATAGAGCCTTTCGAGCTTGGCGTGCTGGCTCTAAGTTGTGGAAGTTCGGCTGAGACTCAAGTTGTGAGAAGAAGTGTGCGGCAGGTTCATCTCCGTCGTAGGTGATTGCTTCTTCAGACCCACGGTTTAAAAGTTGGTCGAGACAGAGGGTGAGAGTTCGAAGGGAAGCGGCTACAGTAGCGTCGGTCGTTGGTTCTTGTGGAACTTGGTTGTGGGTTTGTTCGATCATCGTGGCTTGGCTTCTTGTTTCTTCATGCTCTGGTATATGAGGGATTTGCTTCCCGGTCAGATCTTATCCTGTCGACTTTTCATTGTGACAATATAGTGGTAAATGATGTGGTGAGGTGAGAAATAATCACACGACGAGCTGTTAGAGCAATCATCCAGGCAGCCAGCCGAGAGAGAAAGAGGTGGCGAGTCAGACGTTATCTGCTGAACGACTGTTTTTCCCTGTGTACACAAGCGGGGCTAACAAAAGATAAGCGCCAGGTGGTGACGCCCCCCTCAAGAATGTGGCCAAATAATGGTCGTAAGTTAGTTTTCTTAGCTTTAGCTGCCCATCTCTCTCTCGTTGGCCGTTGGATTATTTTATTAATCCTGGAAGAGCATATATTATGACATATGTATATATATATATATATATCCTTATATCTATAAAAATGAAATCCAAAATCGATGTTTGTTATCGCGTTACACAATATCTACAGAATAAATCATCATCAAAATTCGCATATAGGTAGCTGAAGATTTCGTTTAACATATAGACTATTCAAAACAACTCAAAAGGTTAATGTGCTTTTTAAAAATATATATATACAACCAAAAAGCGTTAGTTCCAGCCTTTTACAGCTTGGGCGCAGCACTGGTCGCGGCGATAAATGAATTTGATTGGTTAATAATTTACACATGGTTTGTTTACGCGATGAATTTCATGGATATATTCAATAGAATTTTGAGAACGTCTGAATTTCCGACAACATGGTTAAAATCAGTTATTCAACCAATTTTTAAGAATGGTGATCCAGATGACCCCTCTAACTATCGAGGCATAGCGCTCTTAAGCAATATAGCAAAATTATTTACATCAATACTTAAATCTCGTCTAGGCATTTGATTCGAAAGGAGAAATATAGTTCCTGAGAACCAGGCGGGATTCAGGGCCGGCCACTCTTGTCAAGACCATATATTCACTCTATCATCCCTGATTCAAATGACTCTAAGCCGAAAGAGAAGAAAATGCTACATGTTCTTCGTTTTTTGAAAAAAGCCTTCGACACAGTGCCCCACTCATTATTATGGAGAAAACTGGTAGATGCAGGTCTCAACCACCGTTTTGTTAACTTAATTAAAGATTATTACACAAATATGACAGCGGTAGTGCGATGGAACAATTCATTCACTGCGCCAATAAAGGTGCGTTCGGGAGTTTTACAAGGGGAGCCGATGTCACCTTATTTATTTATACTTTTTATAAATGATTTGATCGGTCTCTACAATAATTCAGATTTACCGGGAATATATCTGCCAAATTATGGATATGTTCATATTCTACAATACGCAGACGATATTGTCTTGATTGGAGAATCCAAAAATAACCTTCAAATAAAAATCAATATGCTAAGAAAATATTTTGAAACAAATTTATTAACCCTGAATGAAAATAAGTCAAAAATTGTAGTTTTCAGAAACGGCGGTCGATTAGGACAAAATGACAAATGGTTTTGGGGTGAGCGGCAACTGTCTGTCACTACGAAATATCTATACTTGGGATATCCGCTTACAAGTGCAAATTCACTAAACAAGGTAGCGTCACACTACAAGGGCAAAGCCCTGGCAGCAATTGGCGCTGTGTGGCAAGTTCTGACAAAATCCAAGATGAACTCTCTAAATGCGGCAATGAGATTACTTGATTCGACGGTCTTGCCTCACATGCTATACGCCGCACCCTGCTGGGCACTCAACCAAGTAAAGGTAGTTGACCAGGTTCAGAATATTTTCCTAAGACGCTACCTAAATTTACCAAAGTATACTCCGGGCTTTATGCTAAGAATGGAGTGTGGACGAGTATCACAGGAAGTTATCATAACTAAACAGGTCCTGAGATTTTGGGTGAGGATTATGAAAATGGAAGAGAGTAGGTTGCCCCGGGCATGTTTGTCACACCTCTGGACATTACACAGCAATCAAAGGGCTGGTTTAACCTTTGTCGAAAACCTGTCATTCATTTTAGACTCAGACGGTTTTTCGTTCCTGAAGGGTTGTCCGGATTACACTGCAATACTGACTGAAATCCCTGCTATTATTCGAATAGCAACCGAACAAAGCATCCAGAACGACATGGCGAAAATCATAAATACTTCACATTACAGTCACTTCAAATACCTAAAAAATTCAATAACAGCAGAACGATATTTATTCACAACTATTCCTCTAGCAATTAAAATATGTTTTGCACAACTGAGACTCCTATGGACGATCTTCCCAGAAAATCGATCAAAGCGCTGGAAGATTGATTTGACTCTAACTTGCGATCTGTGTAAAAAGAGAATCCAAGACGAAATTATGCATATAATATTTGGATGCTCTTGCTTAGAGAAACAGAGGAAAGAAATTTTGGGTGACTTACCCTGGTCTCAACCTGACTGCTAACAAATTTGCAGCTTGATGAACACACTGATGGTTGATCAGGGTCTCTCCCTCGGTTTATATAAATTCTACAAGGCCGCAGTCAATGTCCGTTGGAGAATAATGGATTCCGAATGTCGTGGTTTGCTTGGAGGAAGAAAACGAAGATTGAATGCGGCTGATTCCACACTAGCCCTCTCAATAATATCCTAACCTTGACATATTCTAAACATTGGTACTTTAATTTAAATATTTAATCATGTATGGTTCCTTTTGCTTTGTATGTTTATTTTTTTGTATATATGGTTATATTTCTTTTTGTTTGTTTTTCTTTCTTCTCTCTTTCCTTATTACTTCTTGTATTATAGTTTTTACTTTTGAAATTTCTTCCTTTGCTAAATCCTGTAGAGGGGAATCATGTATAGGGCTGGATGCCCCAATAAAAAAGGCTTGTGTGTGTGTGAGGCTTGTGTGTTTACAAGATGAATGTTAGTTTGTTTACACGATAAATGTTTAAGGTAAGAATATCCAATCGCCGTGAAACTTTTGGAGGCTATATATTTGGTATACTACTGGGAAGGTTTCTGGTTTGAATTTGATTTGAAATAAATATTCTTTGTGATTTTATTTGCAAATTTTCTACTTTCATTCGCAAGCAGCGCCTCTCGCGGTTTCTGGTGAAATTATATTTATAAATTGTAACAATGCTTAAATGTGTTCCAAGTAAAATAAATTTAATTTGAGAATTTATTAATATAATATTCCAATGATGTAAAAAAACTTGGCACTTTAATATTAATATATATTCAAAGAAAATATTGTAACGTTTTTGTGTTAAATGTGAAAATGTAATGTTAAAATATATTTTTAAATTGTTAATTTTTTGTTGTTGTTTTATAATAATGAAGATGCAAATTACATCGTTGTGTGTGTGTTGTTGTTTATTATTGTTTGTTTATATAAAAAATTTACATTGTATGTGATGATGATAACAAATATGAATTTTTAAATTAATATATATTAATTCATTGAGAAAAAAAGAAATAATTAATTATCAAATTCAGAAAAGTCACAATATCTTATTTGAAATATAATAAATGTTTTCAAAATATTATGTGTTTCAAAAAATATTTAAACGCATATAACAATATTTATATTTATATACGTTTATAAATCAATATATAGGTGGATTGGATGTTTTCTAGAATCGTTTTAGCAAATGTTTGTGAGGCAAACTTTTACTTAGATAAAAACCGGGCGAAGCCGGGTACATTCGCTAAATACAGTTATTTCGATATCGATTAAAATCGATGTTTGTTATCGCGTTGCGCAAGATCTACAGAATCAATAATTATGAAATTTCGCATGTAGGTAGCTAGAGATTTAGTTTAACATATTGGCTATTAAAAAAACTAAAAAGGTTAATGTGCTTTTTTAAAATGTAAAACCAAAAAGCGTTAGTTCCAGCCTTTTACCGCTTGGTGCAGCACTGGTCGCGATGATAAATGAATTTGATTGGTTAATAATTTTACACATAGTTTGTTTACACGACGAATGTTTTTGAAAGGTAAGATTGTCCAATCGTCTTGGAACTTAACGAAGTTATTTACTATACTACTGGGATGGTTTCTGGTTTAATTATGATTTGAAATAAATATTCTTTGCAATTTTTTTTATTTGCAAAGTATCTACTTTCACTCGCAAGCAGCGCCTCTCGCGGCTTCTGGTGAAATTACATTTATAAATTTTAAAAATTCTAAAATGTGTTCCAAGTATAATAAATTCTATATTTAATTGGAGAATTTAGTAATATAATATTCCAATGACGTTGTAAAAAAACTTGGCATTTCAATATTAATATATATTTAAAGAAAATATCTTATTTAAAATTTAATAAATTTTTTCAAAAATATTATGTATTTAAAAAATATATTTAAACGCATATAACAATATTTTATATGTTTATAAATCTATATATAAGTGGATTGGATGTTTTCTAGAATCGTTTTAACAAATGTTCTTTAGGCAAACCTTTACTCGTGTAAAAACCGGGAGAAGCCAGGAACATATATATATATATATATATATATATGTGTTTGTCGGCTATTCAAGCCCTCAATATATAACTAATCTCACTGAAATTTGAACAGGACAGAAAGTTAAATCTGAAAGAGCTTTTTGTCGCACTTTTAACCAAGAAAACTTATAATTAACCAAGTAATGAGCAACAATTATTTTTAGTCAGAAATTATTATGACAATATTGCTGTATCATGCTTGATTGACATAAACAAAATTCTTTAGGGGAATATTCACTAAAGCAGACCACGGTCGAAGTCATATAATAATTTTCAGTAGGAAGGAACAAAATCTGCCAGCGAAACATTCACTCGAGCAGAAGACACACGAAACCAGGTCATCTCTATATATAAAATATCGTTTCTCGGCCTTTTGGCTAAGATCATGTAGTATATCTCTAGATATATTTATTTATATATTTCCTTTCAAAAATCTATTCAGTAGAGAGAGAGGATATGTTTGCTCGAAAATTATATTTTATATATTATATAAATATATAATGTAACGAATATTATTATCATTATTATCATAATATTCTGTGTGTGTGTTCCTGAAAATTATTATAAATAATATTGGTTAGGCAAACTCTCACTCGGATAAAACCCGGGCGAAGCCGGGTACACATCCGCTAGTTATTTTTATATATTAACAAGAGCTATATCCACTATGCGTCTATGTCCCTTCATTTCAGGAACATATTTCCCATACTAGAAGGGTTAAAACACAATTATAAATATTTGAGTGAGAAGATTGTTTAAGTTAGAAAGAGGGAAAACGGGATATTCCCCAATATGTCATTCTAATAAAAATTCCAAATAGTCCGGGGTCTAAAAAAAACATCCTTTGTTTGGGACTGACAGGCAAAATTGAGCTGAATTTAAATTCCAATCAAATTGAACCATTGAACAACGAAGATTTTCGTTTAGTAGGTATTAAAAGGTGATATTTTGTATTTTTCATAAAATAATTGGCGACTCGAGATCAGTAAGTATATTTTGTCCGACTTTTTTTAAGCGTTATTACCATCAAAGTCTACAACAACGGACTTACTTCAATATTGAAATAATAAAAATACTTCACAGATTTATTTTATGATATCTATACTTCTTATTTCTTTACACCTGCATTCTAAATGTTATGTTAAAAATATTACCTAAAAATACAATAAATGTAAAAATAGGGTGTCCAAAAATAGGGGTGTTTTCATTTTTCTAAACTTTCCATACTTTTTAAAGAAGAGATATTAGTGGTAAAACTTTAATTTGTTATTCTCTATTTTCTTTTATTATTCGATAAATGAATTCATTTTTTCCATATATAAAAGAATTAATATAAATATATTCATACACTCTTTGGATAAGAGATTGAATATGTCTAAATAGGGTTTGTATATAAAACGTTTATCTTATGTGTCGGATATTGTGGAAATACCAGAATATCCTGAAAGCTCAAAAGTACATAAAAAAGAATTAGGATTTAAAAAAAGGGTAAATTTGGGCTTTTAAAGGTTTCCTATGCTTTAAGTGAACACTAACCAAAGAGAGTAGTCTACAATATAAGAGCGTCATGTGAGGAATTCAGGATATATAAAACCTATCTAACATTTATAATCAGGTAATTTCAGACTGTATAACGACATTTTGGACGCCCCATATGTTTTTCGCATTCAATGAAACATATCATGGAAGTCACTTTGAGAAGAGTTCACCTTTTTGACGCGAACTTTGAAAAATAAACATTTATTTTTACCTTTCACATCATCCAATTTTCAATGAGATATTATATCTAAGATATATTAAGGGGTGTCTACTTTTAAGACAATCTCTCATGGAAAGTTATAATAAATGCATTCAGTTGCTCGAGTTCTTACCATTTGGCATCTTATTAATATTTGTAATTATACAGAGGAGAACCCCTTTCCCTCTAATCAGAGATTCGCCCGAAAACAAAGAAAATATTCTGGTCTCCCCAGTAGGTAGTCTCTCATTAAAGTTGGGTTATGTCGTTTACTCTCAAATTTGATATTACAAAATATCATGGAGTTGATTACAATGATAAAAGAGGGTGGATGAAAGGGTGATCTAAACCATTGGTCTTCGACCGCTACGACCCGGGATCGAATCCTGCATTGGGCACTTTTTTAAAATAATGCTTTTAAAATAAAAAAAAATGCTCCAATGGCCCCGATTCTTGCAAAGGTTCAACCCCCACAAGCGAGTGCATATTATCAAACGGGGCTCTGGAGTATTTGTAGTGCAAATGTCGAACTGATTTTCACATGTGTAGACATGTCGTTTACACACAGTAAAGGCATCGCTAACTACCCACCATGATTATCATGGCCTGTACCACGTGTACTAGGGATTTAAAAAGAACAGATGAGAAAATTGTAATGTATTGGTATAACAATATGAAGTATGCTTCTCAGTGTAAACTAGTTATATTGAAAAAATCTCATAAAAAAAAATATTATAGAACAAATTATTAGATTTATTTTCTCTTCATGATTTCTATTGTCCAAAGTTTGAAATAAATTCTGAAATACCTATTTTACAAAAGTAGCTTCTTCTCAGCTACGTCATTCATGGTAATTTCACTTTTTGTACTATTAGATTTGGACTATAAGCTTGGCTCTTATTCCAGAACAAATTACTTTTACAATGACATATCTGTGACATCCGCTTATGCAATACCATATTTGCTTAAAGCAATAGATCGAATTAATCCCGAGCGATTTCTTTGGTTTTCATGATTTAATCTGATAAGGGTTTATTTGAATTCGCGGAGTTGTTGACTAATTCTGGTTTAACTTCAAATCCATAGCTACATCTGATATGCTGCTATCGGATCTGCTTTGGCCGGGCAACTTCACAGAACAACAGGTGTGATGGACTCCCAGTAAGTTCCCCCCAAAAAATCTTTACACTTATGCAGGAGACTTCAAATTTAAAACACCGATTAGAAGTTCAAAATGTACATTAATGGAAGATTTTCGCAGTTTATAACAATTTAGCTTTTACGGGTCACCATGATAAAAAAGGTAAGTAGACATTTCAGTTATCTCTCTCCGTTTAGAACAACTTTCTATAAATAGAAAACTAATTTTTTATTTTGGAAACAGATTCTTGTTAATTAACTATTTTCTTTCTAAATGCTTAGTCATTATATGTTTCTGTTCTAAAATAACTTTATTAGGTACCACTCAAAAGAGCACTCTAGCTTATGTTATTTACAATGAAAAATATGAAAAGGTTCTAAATGAAAAAGTGTCAAATGCGGGATTCGATCCCGGTTCATAGCTGTCGGGAACCAACGGTTTATAACGCCGGTCACCTACATTTTATTCAATAGGTGTAGAGTATTTATTTCAGGGTTATTGATGTGAAACAATATTTACAGGCTTTCTAATATAGATATCTTTAAAATGTTTAGTTATTTCCTACTAGACGGGTGACCCGGTCTTCGCCCGGGATTGACCCGTGTGCATATCTACCCGAGTGATATATATTTAGATAAGATTTTTTTATAATTGTTTGTTATTAGCATTATCTATTTGTTTTCATCAGCATAATTTAATCTAATATTTGATAGAGGGCGCTGTTCGTGAGCTAAGTAGAATAATTTGAATATATAGTTTTAATAATTGATTTATATATTTTTAAAATAGCCTATCGTCTTCCCCGTATTTTTTACCTATGTATGGAAATTTTGGTTTGAATTAGTGAACTACTGCGAATTTGTATACCGGACATACAAACAAACAAACATACAAACATTCATTTATATATATATATATAGATATATGAATGTTCAATATATTTATTTATAAATATCACACATATGTCTCTGTTTATATTTGTATTCGAATATTTATAGTATTTTAAACTTATTTTATTGTGTGTGTATAATTAACTTGTAAACATATGTATATGCAATGTTCCCTTTAAAAAGTATTCGCCAATGTTTTAAAAGTTGATTGAGATGAATATATTCCAGTAAGTGGGTGAGAGTGTTTCGGTTATATTTGAAATATAAAAATTTGATAAATAAACATTGGTGAATATATGAGGACAAACGGTAACTACTAAACATACTGACTTGCAGAGTGCCACACGTTGGGCGCCACACAGGGCTGCACTTATGTACAGCTGTTTAATATTTAAGAAATTTCTCGTTGAATAACTCCTAGATAGATTTATAAAAACAGAAAAAAACTATTACATAAATTATATGCATTTATATGTATAATATTAGCAAATCAGTGTCTCAGTGATATTTCAGGATATCTACAAGGATTATTCAATTATTTTATTGATAAAATATTTTCAATCATATTTTATGAGAACATTCACAATAGATGGTAGGAGTTAAAATATATTTACATATTAAATATGCATTTTACATGTATAATGGATGATAATTAAAGTTTCAAATGAAATTTTATAATTATTTGAATTAATTAATTCTCTCAATATTTATATATAAATGATTTAATTTAAAAATTCAAATACAATGTTTGAAAAATGATCAGTAAAAATATTAACAAAGTGTAGAATTGTAACAATTTATTTTGAATATCAAAATGCATCATATTTAAATGTTTTGTCACTTTATATTTATGATTATCTCATCCACGGAATCCTATGGAATTTAAAGGATATAAAATATTATTTTTAAATATTTAGCTTGCTTTTAATATTATATGTAAAAGAAATAATGAATAAAGCGAAAATAATGATTTTAAAAATATGAACAAAATTCGCCCTCTATGAAATGATTTTTGCTCATATATCATTGCCAAAATAAGGGCAGATCAAATTAGACTGAGAGATTCAATCAGATGGTTTCTGTGAGTTTCTATAAGGTTGGTTCATAGACTTAGAAATCAAATTATACCTTCAGACTCTATAGTGAAAGAATCGAACACGGAGGTCCATAAAATTTTCCCCAACCTGAAAAAACAACATCTGCAAATATTGAGAATAATGAATATTAACATTATTCCAGACATTAGTGATATGTTTTACTTTTGAATTTCAATGAAATTAACTGAAACTGTGCATTAAATATTCCATGAATAGTGTTTATTATGCCAGAAGATAAGAAATATTGTACTACTGATTTCATATTACAGGAGGGAGCCTTTACAGATATAACAAAAACGTGTCTTTTAGACAAAAGGACAAAGAATACTTTATTACACATATGATTTTCTATTCATCTCGCAGGGTGTAACGATATGTGTTCCGAGTCGGAATTGCATGGAATTTCCCTATTATATCTTTCTAAAATCAAGGAAAAAATAATTTTATTGAAAGTGGTATTTAAGTAGAGGCGGCATCTCTCTAAGCGAACACAGAATTTCATTATATTTAAAATGGAGTTACACACTCATTCTGTTTAACCTTATGTGTGTCACCCTCGAAGATATTTCAAGTTATAACATGTAGATAATGGAGAAAGATAACGATAATTAGCAAAAGAGAAATCTTTATTTCCCCTTAAGGTCGTAGAGGTCTTCAATAACAGCATGAAGTTGCATTGTCAATTCTGCTTCTGATGCTTTTGGCAAATCTATTTTTTTTAAACGCCGTCTCCCACAAAGTGACAACGCCGATCCACACAGAGTTCTGGTTGAGCAAGAAATACCTTAAGTAATAAAAATTCTCATTATGGCTTCTTAACTAAGCATGCTTCCCAAGTAATGTCGTAACTTCTACAATTCATTGGAATTAACTGAAGCCGCCTGCATAAAATATTTCAAGAAAGTGTTCGTTATACCAGACGTGCAGAAATATTTTACCACTAATACACAGCTTTTTCAGATGTCAAAATAAGTTGACAATTAGATAATAGAACCAAGTAGGAATGTTTATTTACATATTCACCATTTATCGTTCAAGGTATAACAATATGTAAACTGAGTCAGAAGTGCATGGAACGTATTATTATCTCTCGTAAAATTAAATGAGAAATAAATAGTTTACTTAAGATAGTATCTGGCTATTAAATAGTATTTCTCTTAATGGACATACAGAATTTCCTGTTATTTCAAATAGAGACTTCCACTCATACCGTTGACGCTAATATGTATCACCAATTTGGTAACATCTTGAAACGCCATCTTCCACAATATGACAACGCTGATCCACACAAAGAACTGAATGTGTAATAATTATATTAAGAAATAAACATTCCTACGCGTTCAGAATGAAAATTTTCTTATCTAAAATGCTATCCATATTATCCTTAATTAGTTCGTAAACGTAGATCTGCTCTCGCGCGTTCAACAAAAGGTTGATGAAGTCTTCAACTTGAATTAATTAAAATCCAACATACGCAACACACCCTGATTATCATTCTCTATAGTCTCTAGAAAGGTTTTTAATCTTTTAAAGACTTTATTATAATTAAAATTAACTTTATTAACATCCTATAACGCGATAAACCAAACTCGTAGATATTTGCGTCAATATATTTCTTTACACCATAATAAATTGGCTATATACAAGAAGAAAGGTCAAGGAGAAAAAGGCAAACATACAAAAGCAATTTCTTCGAAATTTTCTTCCCTCTCTTCTCCAGTTCAAAAAATAGTTGTATATATACATCTACAAAATTGATTAAATTTTTATTTGTTATTTTCTCATTATCGAATTCATGTAGCTGTCCGATGCCAACAAAGTTGCCTTCCCTATAATCCCGAAATATTGGACATTCCAGAAGTAGATGTTTCGAGTCTTGAATTTATCCTCCACAAAAGTATTTCGGTTCCTTCACCGCGCCGATAGTTGCCAAACATTTCCCAAATTTCCATGATCAGTGATAAATTGGACCTTATAAATATCTGCACGAAAAAACTTGGAATTTCAAACACAAAAAAGCATCTAAATATTCCATTTGTATTGACAAAATCTTCATTTATGTTTTACTCTAAAAACGACTTGACTATACTTTGTGCATGGAGTTTATGAGTAATTAAATATTCTGTTGATAGTTGAGCTAGATCATAATTGATTTTTCTGGATTCTATATAATCTGTTAGAATGGGATTTTTGCTAGACTATGTATACAGACTTTATAATATTTCACGTAGAAAATTAGGAAAAACAAAACTTCAGAATTTATTTAAGGCAAAAACAACATCAAAATTCATAAGATACAAGATAAGCAATGATGGAAGTTTCCAGAGAGAGTAGCAAAATATAAATAATATAAAAAAATATCAAAATTATTAACCTATACTTCAATTATAACAAATACTTTGCTACAATATTGTAATTTAAATAAAACTGGTATAAATTTCTAAAATGAATATAAAAATAAACCAATGTTTTTTCTAAATTCAATATAAAAAGATTTAGATAACATTTATTGACCTTCTACACACATAAACTAAAAGAATTAAAAATAATAAATGAATATTCTAATATTATTCATATATATACATATAAAAGCCAAAATTATACAAATAAAATTTATAAAAACAATAAGACATCTGCATATGCAAAGAAACAATAATGGAATGACAGATTAAAAAATAAATGCGCATTTCATGTATTTACATAAATATGGATATACAGCTTCTAACATATTGATAAAAAGACAAAAGGATTATGGTGATAATAAACTGCTCAATATGTAATTAAAATATTGACTGTTGACAAAACAGATATAAGTGGCAATGTCACTTGGTATTTGAATATATTTCTCAAATTTCAAGTGTTTATATATGTACTGGACGAATGACCCGGCTTCGCTCGAGAATTCCCCCGAGTGCAATTTCCTTCATACTGAGAGTACATCAATAATAAGTAGTAGAAGTGCAATAGAATAGCAATACAGAAGTAGAACAAACCACTGGCAAATATTGTAATATATTAGTGTTTAGGTATTTGATTCAATTATATTTTACAATCCACTCAGTTGTTTCAAAATCAATATATTTAAATAGATGGCAGCTTTTCCACCCAACCCCCGAAGTACCCGCCTCAGCGCATTAACCCTTGAAATTGCTCGAGTTGAGTGAGTGACTACGATGTGTCTTGACTGCGATGCCTATCTCCTCAGTAAGAATAAGAAAAAATAGGTTTTATAAAAATTATTCCAAAATAGTGGCATGTAAATATTTTTCTTTAAAGAATAAAAGAGCAATGGAAATTAGGCAAACATATGTGTTTGCTAATGACTGTCACTGCATTTTAAACGATTTTTAAAAGAGATAATAAAAACAAAGGCCAGAACAAAAATTAATAAAAGAAATGAAAACCATTATTCACATACAGTAACGCTAATTCTGTAAAGTTTTTTTTGTTAATTGCATTATGTGCACTTTCCGTAACTTAGTAATAAAACTTCTCTCTAATACTTAATACCTTTTTAACAGAAAAAGTAACACTTGTATAAAAATATTTTTCAAAAAAGTACGCAAGCAACTTGAAAAATAATATACAGAACGCTCATTGCTCGCTTAATTGGCATGGTATTGTTACTTCACCTCGTATTTACTCCGCGTTAAAAAAGCTTCTTCAAACGAAAAAAATAAATAGCCAAAAATACTAATCAAAATGTAGCCCAAAACTGTTCCTCAGGTTTATAAAAACCACATGCAAAATTTAACCAATTGGTTGAGTAGTTTTTGAGTTTATCGCGAAACAGACAACAGACATTAACTTATATATATATATATATATATATATATATATATATATATATATATATATATATATATTTATAATACGATTGAAAACATAAACTGTTTTTTGATGCGTATGATTATTTTCGAATTAAAAAATTGTATACTGACCTCACTGCAATGATAACATGATGGGAGGGTTCAACATTAATGAGCTCACGGAGGTATCAAACTAGTAAAGAGGATGAGTGAAGAGTACGTATTTGAGATAGTTTGATTAATAGATAGCATTAAAAGAAATTTTCCAACTTTAAATTTGATCTTCCTTATAAATATGTTGCCATTTCACCTTCAATATGATATTCATATGTGCGAGACATGTTATTCAACTTGCAATAAAAGTAATTACCAATTATCATCCCCAAGGATTATCTTACCACGTAAAGAAGAGAGAACGATAATTAACCAACTGAATGTTCTCAATAACAGTATGAAGCAGCTATAGCGATACTGATTTTGATGAGTTTTGACAAATTCATTTGATAGTGAAAATAAATTGCTATACAAAACTGAACTATGCAATTTGATAATCGAAAATATTTGTTTTTATAGATGCAATAACTAGTTAATTAAGAAATCAGGTTTCCAAACTGAGAATACTTCTCAAAATATATTAGATATGACTTTTTACCTGAAATCATTTCTGAAGGTGAAAACGCAAAGTTGTATTAGGTATTTTATAAGAAACGTATCCCTGGAATTTGCGATCCATTTGACCCTGGAAGTCTAATGTTTCCACCTTAATGTGATATAGGAATTATTCTATTGATTTGTGAGAATAACTAGTCAAAAAATGTTTTCCTTTTAAAATTATCAATATATTTTATCATCATCAATTTGTTTACTTTCACCTTTTTTGAAAACCATCAATAAAATCGACATCAGTTTTTTAATTATAACATTTCTTTGTATTTTCAATATAGAATATCTCACTTTATACTATAGGTTTTATTTCCATGTTAATGTGAGAATCTAATGTATGAGCATTTAGGCATATATTAATCGAGGTGTATATTTCAAGCCCTGCCGAAACCTCCTGGGATCCAACAATGGAAAATGCCTATTTATTCAAAATAAATAAACTAACAAAACTAATAAAAAGCAAACATGTGCTTCCGAAAAAAAACAAAAGACAGAAAGTCTATTATTCACAAAGTGCAATGGCTATGCCTAAAACTCCCAAATGGATGGCAACTTTTGCTTTTCAAGGAAAAGCTAATCGTGACCTATTTAGATAGGAAAGAGGAGTACCGCTTTGAGAAAGGCGGATACTGGCTGATCCCACCTCTGCCCACAAGTTTGCCTGGGTGAGTTCACATCAACATTCTTCTTGAAACCTATTTTTATGTCAAGTGGTGAATTATATATATCAATAAAATAGATTGAAACTTCATGCCGCCCAAATATATTAATTCAACCATCCAATATAATCTCTCATGAAAGAACTATAAAACTACTCTCTAGAGCGACCGATTGTAGTAAATCCTAAATTTCTCAGTTTGATCTGATCCAACCTGTAGAGAACTGTCAATGCCAGGAGATACCAGGAGTATTCATGTTTCTGTGACTAGCGTATTACATGGGAGATTTACCTTTCTATTCAAATTAATTTTGGTTGATTTATACATTCTTTATTTTAAATTGATTTCTCTTTAAACCCGATTCATTAAAATGTACTTCAATATTTATTTGAAAATCTATGCTTGAAGTATTCGAAAATTTAAGAAAAAATATTAACCTTTTTTTAAATAACAGTTAAATCTATACACATGTTTAATAAAAATAATATTTTGATTAATTCAGGTAAAAAGACAAATATTTGATATCTAAATATTGATCAAGATATTTATATTTTAGAAATTATTTTCAAAAATTGCCTTGATATCAAAAATTCGTATTAGGTTGATGTGATCATAAAACGAAGTTGTCCTCAATCTCTCTTTGACAATAAAAAGAAAAATTTTGACGACCAAATTTCAAATTGATGAGAAATGCTGAGTAATTTCGTGCAAGACATTAAGAGTTGAAAGCTCATATTTTAAAGAAGTATATATTGCTGATTTCTTTAGAATTACTGAATGTTTTCACACAAATATAATTATTCTGGCAGCATTTATATATAATCATTAAAATATATTTTACTTTAACTACAAAATTCTTGGAATATCATTTATTTTTATCACAAATAGCAATTGTACAATATAATACACTACGGCCTGTGATTGTAAAATGACATTTGAAGTTACACCGCATGAGTTTCTTTTTACGAAAAATCAATATACGAACGGAAAAATACGTCCAGGGTAGTCTAGTGGACATGGCATCTGCCCGGTAAGCGGAACATTGTGGGTTCGATTCCCATCCCTGGACACTTTTATTTTTCCGTTCATCATTACTTTTCATAATTCATCCTTTCATACCTCATCCAAAAAGGTTAGAAATAGTCGATATTTCACCTTGAAATAAAAAAAATGATTTTTCGTAAAAAGAAACTCATGCGGTGTAACTGCAAGTGTCGTTTTAAAATAGCAATTGTATTATTCATGTTCCTTTGGAAGTTATCAAGACTTGTCAAATGATTTTTTCTTGATTATATATAATTTGAAATATATATATTTTTTAAATATAAACAAATAGTTAGTTTTATCTGAGGTCATGGAAACTAATAAATATCCAATATATATATTATATTTTTACTCTAAATATCTCCATAAAAATAAATTAATCTATTAAATTACACCTATTCAAATATATTTTAAAAATATATCAATTTCGATATATTCAACTTATTATATAAAAAATATGTCCAAAAGAATACATCATTGCTGAATTATTAAGAAGTGTTTTATGATATTTATTACTCGTGTGTTAGCGATAGTGACCCAGAAATATTCCAATAAAGAATAAATAGGAAAAAAGTTTATTTTATTTTGAGGTGTTGCAAGCACTTTCGAGTAAAACCTGCTCTTATTTTTCCTTTCATCATTACTCTTCACAATTCATCCTTTCATACTTCATCCTTAAGGTTAGGAATGGTCGTTATTTCTCCCTAAAATAATTGAAATTGCGATTTTTCGTTCTGTAAAAAGAAACATTTACGATTAACCTTGTTAAACGTTGTTCTAAAACCTGCTCTTCAACGGGCAAATCCAAAAACAAATGAAAAGAAATGTTTTCGAGAGTGGATCAGACTATTTATTTATTCATTTTTACTTATATTATATATATATCCCATTCAAAATGCAATTAGTTGAAGCCAATATGTGTAATAAATGTCTTTTATATTCCCTTCGCATCTAGTACCAGTAAATGCTAACGATAGTGAAAATAAGGTTAAAAACAACAATGTATGTTCATCATGTTGGGTAGAGAGTTGAGCTGTTTATGATAAGAACTGTTCACAAAGGCCTAGGTAGAACCAGGTACTCTGTTGAAATAAGTAACACCATTTTGGTGTGCGAATTCAAATAAATATTCACAGAATATCCAATCAATTTATGTAAATGTTCTTTGTAGCTAATTTGTGAAAAGTTATATCATTATTTGCGCTTTTTTGTTTTTGTATTTCCGAATGATAAATTTTTACAATTACTAAACTATGGGATAAATATATATATTTGAAGGAGATATACATCGATTAGCTAAGTCGTTGTGATAATTTCTTGTCGCTTAAATACTACAATATACAAGGGGGGATCAATAAATAAGGTGAATTATCTTATTTCTTAAAAATTAGAAAAGCAAAAATAATTTAAACCACAGAATATTAAAATATAACATCGAGAGACTATTTAAGGTGTTCTGTTCTTATTTCCGACGCGCGGCGCGAGACTTATAAATAAGCTAAAATGGAAGCTCCCTTGAAGGATTGCACGACGCTTGAACAACGTGCAGTTATTCGTTTCTTGAATGCAGAAGGTATTCAAACATCTCAAATATGCCAAAGAATGAAAAATATCTATGGTGAGTCTTGTTTGTCTCAAAAAAACATTTAAAAATGGATTAATGAGTTCAAAAATGGACGAATTACATGTTCCGATATTGAGCGACCTGGACGACCAAGTGTTACAGCGACGCCAAGCACGATAAATGCGGTTGAAAACTTAATTTTGGAGGATAGAAAAATATTCATTTTTACCATAGCCGATAATTTGAATATAAGCTATGGAACTGTGCACACCATTATTAAAGAACAATTGCAATTTAGAAAAATATGCTGCAGATAGATTCCACATTTTCTTAATTTGGACCAAAAACCTAACCGTATTCGGGTTTCAAAGGCTCTGTTAAAGCGGTATGAAAAGGAAGGTGATCATTTCCTTGACCAAATTGTAACTGAGATGAGAGTTGGTGTTATCATTATGATCCTTCGACAAAACGTGCATTTATGGAAACGAGGCGACTCTCCAAGACCAAAAAAATCAGGTCTCAACGTTCGGCCGGTAAAGTTTTGTTAACAATTTTTTGGGATGTTGATGGACCAATCTGTCTTGATTTTTTATCCTCAAGGCAACGTATGAACAGCGACCTTTATTGTGACATTCTTGTAAATATGCTAATGCCCGGTATAAGAAACAAAAGAAGAGGGAAGCTTAGTAAAGGTGTTCTCTTCCTTCATGATAATGCAAGGCCCTATACATCATGTAAAACTGTATCTACAATCATTAAATTAGGTTTTGAAGTTTTAGAACATTCTGCATATAGTCCACACCTAGCCCCCTCTGGCTATTTCTTTTTTGGACTACTAAAGAAGGAGTTAAAGGGAAAGCGATTTGACTCGAATGAAGATGTCCAGAAGGTGGTGCAAGATTTTTTTTCACACGCTTCCTAAGAGTGCCTATAAAGAGGGTATTTACAAGTTGACAGAACGATGGAGACGATGTATAGAAAGCCAAGGTGATTATTTTGAATAAATAAAGTCCTAATTTTTAATATCGCTCTTATTCTTTTTAATAAATTATAATTCACCTTATTTATTGATCCCACCTTGTATATAGCGCTATAACATTAAAAATAACTTCAATTTTAATCGTGGATAGATAGCGCTAATTGATATTCTCAGATTTTATTCATTGATATAGGTGGAGTTAAGAAACAATTTAATATAAGATGGATTTAATATAGCTTCATGTCCTAATAAATAAACAAACGCACACACGAATATACAAATAAATATATATGAAAATTATTATAATATTTTACTATTTTAAAGTGTCCTTTCACCAGAATTGAAAATCAATCGCGAATTATTCTACATCATAACTCGATGTAAGTCTAGGCACGTTTTTGAAGAGACTAGTGTGTGTGTGTGTGTGTGTGTGTTCGAATATATAAAATAAATCAGTTAGAATTAGACAGATAAGATTTATATTTTGAGATACATTTAAAATTGCTTCAATCGGGAAGTTCGAACTGATAGCAACACTTACTATCATTGTAAACACCATTTTCTCTTGTTGAGAGTTTATTGAAATAGAATAGGAATACGCCAACCAATGTTAAAATGTTGAATTCAGTAACAAATTTCCCTTGAGGAGGGTAGCCGTAGTTCAACGTAAGGTGATGAATAAAGGAATTTGAAAATATTTTGATTTATTTATATTCCTTCTCAGTAACAAGCGCACACAACATACTTTTATATAGAACTTTAGTTATATAGGCTATGGATCAATTATCATCATCATTATATATTGTCATATTTCTGATGTGGTATCCTGCCATCATGACGCGTTTTTCAACATGGAGTAAGAACACAATCTCTGATGTCACTTTAAATTGATACTGTATGGAAGCTCTTATAATAATGTTAAGGTTTGTGATTAAAATTGATGCTTCCAGATAAATATTAAATTAATGTAAAAAAATATATTTGTTTGAAATCATATTTTTCCTTCCTCTAGATGAACTAATTATTTGTGACTTAGAATCTACATCTGCTTCGTCTATTGACTTCATTATCCTAATATTCTACTTGTAAATGTTTTTTTTTCATATTTTGATTTATCTGGATTTTTTTATGGTTCCTATGATGGAATAATTGCGGTACTTTATAATTTGAGGATGATATTTAGATATGGAGAAAACAACATCGTAATGTTTATTCGTCTTTGGTTCTCTCAATTTGCATCGGCATTAACCTCAAACAAAGAACTTGAAGAGTTCAATCATAGCATAAATAATAGAGGAGGCGAAACTGACCGGACGTGCTTCGCTTGGCTCCGCTAGTTTCGGTAAATATTGTTTTAAATATTCATTTTCCTTAAAGTCTTATTAAACTGAATTGAAATATAGCATTTTACTATATTAAGTATAGTCGCTGATACGCTCATTATTTAATTTTAACTATTTACTTTAAATTAAATGGATAAAAGGAAAATAGATTTGCATAAAATTTAATATGGATTTACTAATAAGAACATTGACTGTAAAATTAGATGAAATCTACGAGTATTTTGACAATAAGGTCAAACAGAGAGAGAGAGAGAGAGAGAGAACCAAAAAAACCTCACAAAAAATGATCTATCCTTTTTGTCCACAATGGTAAAGCAGACAAAAGATGGTATTACTGCCTTGAGGGATATCAATAATCAGGACTTTTTAGATCAACTTTCTGTGCAAGTGTCTGATGTCCTAGATCAAAAACTGGACAAATTCAAGGGAGAATTCAAGACACTGAGGCCCTCTTTTTCAGAGGTTGTGAAAACTCAAACAACGAGAGATACAATAAATAAAAAACAAATTAGTGAAAAAGAATTTGTAATTATAGCGCAGCCTTTTAATGAGGGAAATAATCAAGATGTACACCACGCTATTCTTAATAAGATCAGAGTGTTAGGAGAGGAAAATAAAAAAGTTCGAGTCAATAAAATTATAAACACTAAAAAATCTATTATTATAAAAATGTCGGACGAGCGCGAATCTAATTTTCTAAAAGAGGAAATATGCAAATCAACTCAGCTAACAAATATATGCAAAACATTTATTCCGACCAAAAGAGATCCGACGATAATGGTTAAAAATGTTAATAAAATCACCGAGGTAAATTCCTTCGAAGAAACAATCTGTCAGATGAACGACGAACTAAGGGATATGAAAAGTGAAATTAAGGTATTATTCAGCACTAAATCTAACACCCCTACTCACAATATAGTTTTACGGGTTTCTCCTAGGGTATATCAAACCATTAGGAAATTAAATAATAAAATCTACACTGATTGCGAACGCTGCGTTGTTGTAGATAAGATTTTTGTGAAACAATGCCAGAAATGTCTTAAATTTAATCCCTCTCACAAAATGGCAGAATGCCCTAACACCCCAATGTGCAGAATATGTGGAGTTCAGGGAGTTCATGATTGCTCAGGAATTCCCAAGTGTTTTAATTGCTCTCAACATCCTAAGTATAGAAGCAAGCCCTTATCACACAGAGCAAATTCGGAGGAATGTCCATTGTATAAGGCACAAATAGACAGAATAATCGAAAGAACAAGTTATTTCCCAACTGAACAATCAGATAACTAACTCATACGAGTCAGGAAAGTATAAAATGCAAGCCCCAATAATTAAGTGTGTGCAACAAAATTTAAGAAAAAGCATAAACGCAACAAATGAGCTCCTGGCTCAGATAGCTAACGACCCACCAGACATATTATTTATTCAGGAGCCCTACACAGTGAACAATGTTGTTATTTTTGGCGGAGACGAGCATTCAGTTTTAACAGCAACAATAATTTTAAATAAAGGATTAAAATACAATAAGATAGATCAATTCACCAACTCATTTTGTACTACAAGCTCAATACTTTTATCCAAGTCAAATATTATTGCAGCGAATTTTTACATTCTCCCCAATTCCTTTTCGGAAACCCATCAAAAGTTTATTGAGGAAATTTTGGAAACCTTCAAAATTCAACCGATTCTGCTTTGTGGGGATTTTAACTCTAGGCACCCCGTCTGGTATGATCGAAAGACAAATTCAAATGGTCACAAACTTCATTCATTAGTGAACCAACACAATCTTTTCGTCCATAATATTAAAACTACAACGTGTCGTAATTCTAGCGTGATCGACCTCACTATCTCCAACAGAAATTCAATCAGTCTATTAAAAAACTGGAATACATCCATAATGACGGACACCTCCGATCACGTGACAATAACCTACGAGATCGTTAATAAAGACAACAGTCATATAAACGGTTATAAATCAACGTGGAAATTCAGCGAAACTGACGCAAACTGGAATGCATTTTATGATAAATTTTCCTCCCCCGAATTGCTCAGCCTCGTGGATGAAACTAACCAAATAAAAAATTCCGAAAGTGTAGATAGAGCTGTTTTAAAACTCACAGATATTATCAGTGAAGCAGCTTACGCATCCCTTAAGTTAAAACCAACCATAAACAAAAACAAAGTCAAATTTAAGTGGTGGACGAATAAACTTGAAAAAATGAAAAATGATTTTAATTATATAAGAAATTTATTCTATCGCGCGCGCGAGGCAAAATAATTAATGAAAAATTCTTTAAAGCTGCTCGTAATAAATATAATAAAGCCATTAACAAGGCAAAACTTAAAAGCTGGAGATTCTTTCTCGAAGAAAACGAATCAACTAATCCATTTGGGAACACTTATAAAACTTTCAAAACCTTAAAAGCATCATTTAACACAACAGGGATTCCATTGATAGACAACGCACCGGATTTTGCTAGGACTTCAAAAATGGAAAGTTTATTGAACGATCTTTTCCCGGACGATGATATTTCTTCCGAGGAGGAACTTCACAAAGCAACTAGATATTACTCGCCAATCTACAATAATAGAAACAAAGTGATCATAAGCCTAACAGATATCGAAACAATTATTGTATTATTGAAAAATAAAAAAGCACCTGGATCAGATAATATTAGCAATAATATGATAAAATACGCCTACCCTAGGATTTCCATAATCCTCCATCAAATATTTGAAAAATGTATAAGTTTGGGATATTTCCCAGATTATTGGAAAAACTCTTTTGTGAAAATCATTCCTAAAGGAGATAAAACTAGTTATGACGTTAGTAAAAGCTACAGACCAATTTCCTTACTATCTAACATTTCAAAAATTTTCGAACACGTAATTAAAAATAAACTTACTACCTTTTATGACGAAAACAATTTGATGAGTCATAGACAACATGGCTTCTCCAGGCATAAATCAACAATTACTGCTATGAAAGAGCTGACTGAAACTATTCTGGAACACAAGCAAAGAGAACTGACGGCGTTGATCGCAGTGGACTTATCAGGGGCTTTTGATAATGCATGGTGGCCAGCTATAATAAAAAGAATGGATTTAGACAACGTTCCCAGCTCTCTGATTCAAATCATCCAATCCTATTTGAATAATAAAAGGACAGTTTGTCTGTCATACGGTGGCAAAACGGTCTCCAAAAACCTTACTAAGGGATGTCCTCAGGGTAGTCCACTGTCACCGTTATTATGGAACATCTTGCTAAACGATATTTTAATGAATTTTAAATCTACAAAAGCTGAAATTATTTGCTACGCGGACGACATCTCTATTGTATGTTGGCATTATAATTTAGAGGGTCTAAAAACTGAGTTAGTGAACACCCTAAACTATGTCACTCAATGGTATCGATCAAACAAGTTAAAAATAAATCCAGAAAAAACAAACTTGATTCACTTTCACAATTTCCATAGGTTCCAGCTGGAATTTCAAAAAACCGTCATAAAGCCTTCAAATGAAATCAAAATTTTGGGAATGGAATTATCTAATCATAGGTTCAAAACAAAAATAAATTTCACCCCGCACATCAATGAGATTTTGCATAAGGCGCATCGCATGAAAAATCTGCTTTTTTCCCTCAGCGGCAAAATATGGGGTATAAACTCTAATAAAAGGTTAATTTTGTATAAGACGCTAATTAGACCTATTCTAACATATGGAGCTGAAATTTGGTTTTACCAAATAAATAACCGCTGTAAACAGAAATTAAATTCGATGCAATACCAAATTGTTCTTTGGGCTACTAGATCGTTTAAAACATCTTCCTCAAATTGTGTCCACTGTCTGGCAGAGATCCCATTCCTGACTGATTTTATCGAATCAAGATTGATTAAATATGAATTGGACCAACTAAGCGAGGAAGACCAACGAACGTTCAGTCCACATTCTCCTTCAATTATAAAAGGATTTTTGAGAACAAGAATGGAAGATATGTTTTCTAATACAAGTGATCACTTTCGTCTCCTTTTCCCTTTGGGCATTCCAAAATATTTCCGCCCTGACTTTTACAATGTGCAATTCGTTACTGGTCATGGAAATTTCGGAGATTTTCTGTTTCGAATAGGAGCTATAGACGATCCGGGATGTTTATGTGGAAAGAGAAAGCAGGATTCCAGTCATCTGCTTCTTGAGTGCCCAATCTTCCAGAACTACAGAAACCGGGAAAACATCGAATACAAGGATCTTTTTATGTTTGTAAATAGTAAGGACTCGTATTTTAAATTTAGAAAATTCTGTAAATATATCTATGATTTTCTCTCTTGGTTAAAAAAACCTTAATTATTACCTATTTGTATATATGTATTTTTTGGTTTGTTTATTTTGTTGGTTGTGATGTAAAATCAAGAATGATTTTAATGTCCTCTTTCTTATCTTTTCAAATCTTGTAATTATTTATTTTTTTAAAATGTAATATAGTATCTGAATTTAGTGTTGTTATTGACGCAAGCATCCCTTGTGGGGATATCGCGTCTGATTTGATGAATAAATAAAATAAATAATATATATATATATACAGTAGAACTCCTCAAATTCGGAAAGCTTGGGGCGCAAGGTATTCCGAATTTGAGGATTTTCCGAATTTGAGAGAGTTAGATTTGTGAATATTTATGTGGCATAAATAGGCATTTAGATGACTGAGACAAAAATTTTGAAGCATATGAACAATTTTAGGTTGAATATTATATGTACATTACATAATTTTAATTACGATTTTTAATCAAATGTTCCTTGACTTTTATGAGTTTTGAGCATGAAACCGATGAAAAATAGTAAAATATTTTTTTATGTATGTAATGCGTGTTACATAGATAAATTTGTATTAAAGTAACATAAACACACACCTGCATTCTTGTCTATAAAAACCAATTATGTACATATGCAGTCCAATAAACGCAAATTTTGATGGCCAAGTAAGTTATGGCTTGGCAAAGAAGTTGCTGATTGTTGTCTGTTTCTTTGGCTTGTTTAACAAAGCTTCTTCTTCTCTCATAAGCATAGTTCGAAGACTATTGATGGTGTTGTAGCTTGCAAGCATTTCTGGTTCAGTGCGCTTTTCCAAATATTTTAATACAACATCCAAACTTTTCAACGCTTCGCATCTGGGAACATCCGGCTCCAAACTGTCTTCAGAAGTTGAGGAACTATCATCAGAACTGCTGATTTCCATTTTTTCACTCAAAACAGCTTCAACTGCATCTTCGTCAGCACTCAATGCTTCCCCGACAACTTTTTTTTTTTCAATATTATGTCTGGCTCTGTATCGTGACAACCATCCACCACTGGCTTTAAAAGTGGGATTATTCAATTTTGATGCAAAATGACTGGCAGCTGTTTGGAGTTCAATACCACGAATAGGAACCCCTGATAATCTCTGACTTTCGTACCAGATGTTAACTGCCTTATCAACATTTTCGTATAACGGATTTTTTACTTGAGAAAACTTTTTGACATCTTTTTCGGTAGAATCAACAAACTTTGTAAGTTTAAGCTCAGACTTTTTTATATCATAAACAGTTGTCTTAGAAATTTTATACTTTTGCATTATCGTTGTATAGCTTAATCCTTTTTTAATGTCACTAAGAACATCTAACTTTTCACCAAGCTTAAGAATTCGGTACTTGCCTCGTTTTTGCCGCTCCTCTTTGGATGCCATTTTGTTGAAGAACAAACTTGTAAATGCAAAAAAATGAGAGTTGAATAAAAGAATTTGAAACTTACAATGTCTGAAAATGTTTGATAATTTGAACTTTAGGTGAATCAACTTTGCAATAAAAAATGCGTGAATGGCTTATGACGTAATAATGCTGCCTTCTTATTGGACAATATCCTAAACTAAGCACAAAGGTCAAATGAAACTGTTGATTTATTTAAGCTTTTAAAAAAGGGGATAAACCCCTAATTAGCGATTATAAATAATCGGTAAAAGTAAATTAATTAAACACTTAAATTAAAAATAAATTACTAATAAAAATTATATAAAATAAAATAAAAGCAAAGCAAAAGTAAAAGTAAATAAAATAAAATAAAAGCAAAGCAAAAGTAAAAGTAAATAAAATAAAATAAAATAAAATAATGTTGAAATATCAACAAAATTAAAGCATGTGAAAATTGATTTTTTGTATGTAAAAAAAAAAACATTACAATACTTTCCGAATTTGGGAGTTTCCGAATTTCAGGATTTCCGAATTTGAGGAGGTCTACTGTATATATATTAGCTAAATCTCTTAATTATAATATATTATGTTGGTAACTTTCATTTTAGTTTTAAAATGAATAGAAAAGTGTGGGAAATGTGTGTGCAAACTTATAAATCATATTTGGCGTCAATAATTTCCAGAAACAAAAACGGTAAGGTTCCTGGTTTCTCTAAAAACTTAAGCTTATACTGTGGCAATGGGAATATCAACAAATAAAATATGATAAAAGTTCGTATTATATAGTACTCAAGCGAAAAACTTGAGGAAGTGAAAGTTTTTGATATCGCGGTTCGTTTTTTTTTTAAGAAACAGAGTCATATTTGTTCATTCTTGGTTATCTCGTTTGTCTTCAATAAAGGTCATTGTGTATCATATATCTTTCAGAGTTATTTTATGAATCCCGATATACATGTTAGAAGGTCTAACTTACTTAAGTTTTATCCATTAGTGTCCAATGTCATACGCAGGTATGATTCGAATGAATATATTTCTCTGAAGTTAGTACGATATAGTTGGTAATCAATTCAATGTGCTGCTATAGGTGGCATCCGCCAGCACTGACCTTCGGGTCAGCTGAGCCTGCAGTGGAGCCCCCTGGCGCTGAGGAGTAAGTAATCTATTTTTGTATTATATTTATATGGTGACTGTGTGACTTATTTATGATAACCATGAATCATTTCTGTGGTTACTGAGGGACATCGATGTGTTGCAAATGTGACCTATTTATAGTTAATAGGAAATATTTGTGGTCGCTTTTGAAGATCTTTATATTATTGTAAGGATCTTATAGTTATGGCCATTTGACACTTTTTTTAATTATGTGATACAAAATAGTAGAAGCTGTGGGACATCATTTTGAAGGTTTTCTGACATTTTTGTGATGACTGTGGCAAATATCTTTGGTGACTCTCTCTCTTTCTCTCTGTGTGACTCGCTATGATGACTCATGCATTCCACCGCCAGATATTACACGTGTATAATGAGACAAACTTATGTTCCAGGGCGCCAGGAGGAGCACCAGCCCCTGCGGCCCGGTAAGTTGTCCACAGACTTCAACCCTCAGAATATTTCAGACATCGCGGTGTATCCAGGCGGGGCCGAGTCCGGAGGTGGCTGCGTCGCCTGGTCCCCCGGTGCCTGCGGGCCGCGCGGTAAGTTCCCTCATATAGAACCCTTCCTTTACTTCTACCTTACTTCAAATGTAGCAATAATTTGTATTGCATATTTCGGAAAGCAATAGAGCAACTTTTGCTGGTTTTTAAGTTTTAGAAATTATAAATAATAAACTGAGAAAATAGAATATATATAAACACTCTAAGAATTATTCAGATTATTTTAAACTTTTCACACAGAGATAAACGATGAGCTTTTTTATCACCTAAGATTGAATGGGTCCGTACTCAAACTATATTTCTAGAAATCTCTGTTTCAGTTCTCAATATTCTGAGTTACTAAATTCTGTTTTCAAAATTCTTAAGTTCTGACATTTATTTTGTCGGGAGAAGTGACCTTTATTTTATAGATCAGTACAGTAATACCTTTCTGTAAAAGACACCTAGTTGCTGATTTAAAGTGTCCTTTATGGATAGATGTCTTCAGCAGAAATATCCTGTCATGAAGATTCTACTGTATAAATATTTGAATATTTTTTCTAATTTTAATTCAAAGTTGCAATATATTTTTCCTACTTACAAATGAAAAATCTGAATTATTGATTTTTCTAAACAGAGAATATGATACATATAAGTTATGCACATTCACTTACAATACTTTCAATCTCAAAATAATTAAACTTGTCACGTATATATAATATTGGATATATAATTTTATTCTTGAAATACTTTATAAACACATCTAGAACTTGTATTTTCACCAACATTACATATTCCTTTTGGTTTACATTTTGGTTTTCTGTTAATTTCATTCTTATCATAATTGCATATACTGCTTAAGTTACCTATGTGTGCCTAATTTATGCAAATTGTGTATTCCAGGGAGTGAGGTGGAGACAGGAAGAACCCTGGGAGGCTGTTGAGGTGAGTCTAAAAATTCTTACTTAGTAAAATGATTCCTTCCATATATATGTCATGAAAGCTAAGATATGAATCTTGAACCTCAAGATGACATGTATATTTGAAAATATAATTTTAGGGAGTTAAATTAGCTCATTGTAATTGAAAGAAAAAGAAAAGGCCAAGTCAGTTCAGTGTAAAATGTAAATTAATAAAAAGCGTTAGTCTGGAAATATTGGTAGAGAGGTAAAAGAAAGAATGGACCGGATAATCTCACACACACAACACTAAATACAGAATAGAAGCTAATAGCTTGGAAATATTTAGAGAAAGATCTAAAAATAACATTCGCCACTCTTTTTTTATATTGACTAATTGTAAACTAGAGAGAACAACCTGTAAATTTTTTCAGATTTCCATGTTCAAATCCCTTCTGACAAACATCGATAAAATGTACGAAGATATCAATCCTTAGTTGTAAAGCGCTGAGAGAGATAGTGTGTAATATTTATGGATCAGTTAAATAATCCTTAGTCTAGGTGTGTTTCAGCATGTATATCAGGTACAGAGTATTACCATCAAATTACAGCATGAAAATCTCCTAATGTGTCTTAGCCATTGATACTGTAAATGGGCCTCTGCCACTGCAAAGTTCAATATCAAAATTGTTACTTTCGGTTTGGTTACAAAAAAGGTCTATAAAAATGTCAACTATTTTTGAAGCATAAGTTTCTTTTTTTTAATAAAACAAATTACTACTGTTTTTAGTGCAATGATAAAATAATGTGGAGGCCTGGTTCATCAGTGGTGAACTTTCCCAGGAGTTTCTCAAGTTTGATCTATCATACGAGTGTAATATTGCATTTTTGGCTGCGTTCCTTTAAAAAATATGTGTTTAATTTATTACAACAACAACAAACCTTATATTGAGAGCCTAGGCCCAACACAGGATCTGCCTAGGTGCATAATTGCTTAGAAAAGATGAGTTAATTATTTACAGGTTATTCATTTAAATATCTATTTGAATACAGCTCTCTTTTCTCGTTGTTTCCTCCCATGCGCAGCCCTGTAAAACTTGTACATGATTGCGTCGCATTTATGCATTGTATTCATGCAATGCATTGGATTTATTCTTTATCGTCCTAGACAACTGAGCCTCCAGGGAAAGATGAATTGATTCATTTAACTAGAAAGATGTTCCTTTTCACTTATTATCTTCAAACATTAACTTATTTACACTTATTAACTTTTTCATTTTCAACATTTCTAATATTTGACTTTTCATCATGGCAATTGCTTAAGAACACTTTTATGGGGTTGCTCGCTTCTCAGGACTTATTTATCTTAGGTACTTTGATTCAAGGGTTTTTGTTTCTAATAGACAATAATCATAATGTTATTCCTTTCATCAATCTAAGGTGATGTTTAGCCTCCTGACAGCCGCCATAGAAGACCCTGGCTGCTGGGCCCAACGTGGAGCTGCCCGTGGAGGAGTGCCCCGAGACTCCGGGGAGCCGCCGACATCGGGAGTCTTCCGGGCTTCTCGTCGGGGCACGGGGGACCTGGAGGCTTCTGATGTCCCGGTCCCTGGGGTCTTCTTCGTGCTCCTGCCACGTGGAGTCCTCGTCGTGGGACCCAGCCCTGCTCCAGCTCCCGGGGAACGGCGTCTTCCAGTCCTTCTCCACCTCCTCCCTGCGCTTCTTCTATTCATTGGCAAACCATTCAAAATTCTGGCGCGGTGGCGCCCAATAAAGGGTTTTTAATTTTTTTTTCATTAAACATTTAACCTCAAATAATAATTGAATGAAATCAAATACTCAGCTTACTAATACAAGTTAATCTGTTTAAAGATTTCGCCTCACCAATGTGCCTATTTTGATTGATAATTATTTAACTTTTTTTCAAATCTGAAAAATCTGGTTTCGCCAATTTAATCCACCAGACCGCTTCTCAGAGCTCTAATACTGTATTGGATCATTCTGCTTTTATATGCTACACTGAAGGATGGAATCTTAGGAATGGTTTTCAAGTAAACTATGGACATAAGCTTATAGGACAGTAGAATTACATTCAAATATTTGATCCAATACAGTATTAGAGCTCTGAGAAGCGGTCTGGTGGATTAAATTGGCGAAACCGCTGGGAGGGTTCACCACTGATGAGCCAAGCCCTCCCAATATATTTTTTCATCGCAGTAAGGACAGTAGAAGTTCGTTTTATGTATAAAAGAAACATTCGCGCTTTTAAATCCTTTTATTTTATATGTATAGATGGCGCGTTATTGCTTTGTGTTAATTTATTCCTAATGTTCTTGTCTTTATGGTTTGCTGAGGAGCATTGCTCGAGGCAAATATTTGAATGTAATTCTACTGTCCTATAAGCTTATGTCCATAGTTTACTTGAAAACCATTCCTAAGATTCCATCCTTCAGTGTAGCATATAAAAGCAGAATGATCCAATACAGTATTAGAGCTCTGAGAAGCGGTCTGGTGGATTAAATTGGCGAAACCGCTGGGAGGGTTCACCACTGATGAGCCAAGCCCTCCCAATATATTTTTTCATCGCAGTAAGGACAGTAGAAGTTCGTTTTATGTATAAAAGAAACATTCGCGCTTTTAAATCCTTTTATTTTATATATATTTAAACTATATTGATTTTGAAACAACTAAATGGATTGAAAAAAAAATAATTAAATAAATACCTGAACACTAATATAATACAAATTTTGCCTTTGGTTTATGTGTTACTTCTGTATTGCTAATCTATGGCACTTCTACTAATTATTATTGATGTACATTCAGTATGAGGTAAATTGCACTCGGGGAATTCTCGGGCGAAGCCGGGTCATTCGTCTAGTATTTTATAATTTTATTGTAGGAATTATCTATATTTATTTTTCTTTTCATTCCAAGTGTAAAATAATTATTGAGAAATGTCATTCTTATAAAAGACAATACATCAATATCAATTTTTACAATATATATGCAACTAATATCATACAATTTGAATACTTGAATTCAAACACATTAATAGAAGCACAACTCCTGAATCGGAGTATTGTGGTTCAAGGGTGGTTGGAGTCTACTGAGATGTCTACTGTGTTTCATGAGTAACTAGACCCATACTATTCTCACTCACAGCTGAACCTTTGGAGCTGTTGACTGTGATTGATGAGTGGTTGGAGCCCCGCCAATAAAAGCACATCTACTGGAATGGTCTGCAGTGTCTCATGAGTAGTTTGGATCCACACTACTCTCTACTCACAGCTCAACTCTTGGAGCTGCTGACTGTGGTTGATGAGTGGTTGGAGCCACGCCAATATAAGCACATCTACTGGAGTGGTATACCGTGTCTCATGAGTAGTTGGAGCCACACTACTGTCTACTCACAGCTCAACTCTTGGAGCTGTCAACTGTGATTGATGAGTGGGTGGAGACACACCAGTATAAGCACATCTACTGGAGTGATCTGCTGTCTCTCATGAGTAGTTGGATCCACACTACACTCTACTCAGATCTTCAATCTTGGAGATGTTGACTGTGATCGATAAGTGGTTGGTGCATCACTACTATGAACACATCTCCTGGGAACGCCACTTTATGTAGTTCACGAATGGTAAACAATCGAAGGATTCCCACCAAAGAAATCCAATTGGAACCGTTCACGACGTCGGCAGTTAATTTAAATGCAGATGCATTCTGAGGCTATATATATATAATATACTTTAAAGATCAATAAAATATGGGAAAACTCCAAAAATATGCTTCAATATTTCAATATTTAATTCTCTACCAATTCCTGTGAATGATAGTCAATTGAATAGAGGTTCTGATTATTTAACTGATGGGTAATGGTTGACACCCTGCATCAAATTTCACATTTTACATTTTTTAGTTTTAAAATTATATCACTTGCTCCAACTTTTAAAATTCCAATCTCACTAGTTAGTATAAGTATCCAACCCGGGGCTCCATATATCTTGTAAGTTCAAGATCGAAGAACTTTCTACTTGTCTTTAGATGAGTAGAATTCTTAAGGGGACACAGTCAAAAAGATATTCTTTATCTCTCTTACAATCAACATTATCGCCTATACCCTGTCTACGAAACTAGAAATCCTCAGTCTCTTTCAGGCCTTTATTAGATGAACTCCTTCTTAAAATTTCATTTTCTCTGTTAACTTCTCTTTCAGGAACCAATATATTTTCTATGCAATACACAATGCCTCATTTACATCGGAAGCTGTTGGCCACACAGGCACGACCCATCAGCGACAGGTCGAAGGCCAAAATTAAATTAAAGGCTATGGCTTTAAATGTGAATTGGTAGTAGTTAAGAAAATTTGGTTTATTGCTATCAGTATGCAGAAACTGATGAGATGAATACAATATTTATATATCTAACTTCTGTTAATGATATGACATAAAAATGTAAAACCTGTAATGAAAATTCCTGTAGATAAATGATTCTCTTGATTATCTCCGTAGGTTTAATGACAAAGAGTTTTACAGTTCTCCCGGAGGTATCCTACTAGTAAAAAGGGCAATTGAAGAGTGCGAGCTCGAAAGATTACTTTATAGATAGTAATAAATATACAGGCTGCAGCTAATATTGATTTTCTTCATAACTATCTTTTCATTTTTTTATATACCTTCCATATGTGCAGACATGTGGTTTAACTTGCAATAAAAGAAGTTATCAATAACAGCCCTTCAGGAGTAACTTAACTTGTACCATTAAGATAAAAAAGAACGATAGCTATTGAACTATAATGACAATTATTTTCCCCTGAAGTTATACAGACCCTCAATAACAGCTTGAAGTAGCGTAAGCGATACTGATTTTGGTACTCTTGGCAAATCTATTCCATAATTTAAAAATTAACGTTATAAATAACTGAACTAGGCAATTTTCTAATCTCAAATATTTGTTGCCACGAGTAGAGCAACTAATAAATGTAATATACAATCATCATTCTGTGCTAACCGTAGTATGCCAAATTTCGTTTCAGATATTTTAGAGAAACTAAATTCTCTGGGAACCTAAAGTTTTCACCATGTAGAGAGAGAGAGAAAGGTGTATTATACTTTTCAAATTTCTGAATCATTTTATCGAATTTTACCATTCTACCTATTTTGAGCTCTCAATAAAATTTATCTTAATTTCTTCAATGATAACGTATCTTTATATTTTTAATAAGGGACCATCTACTATATAATCTCTAGGTTGGATTTCAATGCTGTAATGTTCAATTTGAATATATGGAAATTTATGCATATATGAATCAATCCGTATGTTTCAGACTCTGCCGAAACCTCCTGGGACCCAACAATGGACAATGCCATTCTATTCGAAATAACTCAGCTAACAAAAAGAATAAAAAAGCAAACATGTGCTTCCAAAGAAAACCTAAAGACAGAAAGTCTATTATTCACAAGGTGCAATGGCTATGCCTTAAACTCCCTAATGGGTGGCAACTATTGCTTTTCAAAGAAAAGCTGATCGTCACCTACTTAGATAGGAAAGAGGAGTATCGCTTTGAAAAAGGCGGATACTGGCTGATCCCACCTCTGCCCACAAGTTTGCCTGGGTGAGTTCATATCAACATTCTTCTTGGAACCTACGTCGATATGATGGTGATATATTGAATAATAAAATCTATTGACAATTTCATGCTGGGCAAATATATTAATGTAACCATCCAATATAGTCTGTCATTAAAGTTCTAACTGCTATGAAACTACTCTCTTGAGCGACCAATTATAATTATATGAAAATCCTGATTTTCTCAGTTCGTTCTGATCCAAACTGTAAAGAACGATCACTGCAAGGAGAAACCAGGAGTATCCATGTTTTTGTGTCTTGTTTCTCGCATGGGAGAATACTTCAAGTATATCTTGTTGACTAATCATTCCTTATATTTGATTCTAAAATTCACACTTCAATATATTTCCTAAAAAATAATTTTGGAAGAATTCCAAAAGAAAACACTTTCAACTTTTTTTGTAATAACAGTTAAATCCTGGCACATAGAATCAAGTGTGAATATTCTGGTTCATATAATTAAGGAAAAATTGATATATATTAGGATATTTTTATTTTAATAATCCTTTCTCGAAATTGCTTAGTTCCCAATTTTTAAAAAGAAAATTTCTATAATATCTATGAATAAAAAAATAAAATTTAAGAGAAAAGAAAAAATCTTTGTAATATAATTTTATCTCGAAATATTTTTTTTTAAATGTTTTTTTTTTTTCTGGCAATATGTTGTACCGATCATATAATGCAATCGTTCTCAATATTCCTAACCAGAAAATATATAGACGAAATTTTTGGCGACCCATAGTTTTCAAATTGATAAGAATTGCTGACAAATTTATTACAAGACATTTAGCGTTAAAGGCTCATTCAAAGATATGAATTTCTGCTCTTTTTAGAATTAATAAATGTTTTACAAAATAAAATTACTTTCGCAGTTAATTCAATCATTTTAAAAAATAAGTTTATCTCAACCACAAAATTCTCGGAATATGATGTGATATAATTATCTGTTGGAAAGATTATAGATTCGTAGAAAATAAATAACGCTGTGATAATTACAAAGATC